>JAESUZ010000127.1:1200000-1800000 GCA_017311185.1 Proteles cristata cristata
TAGTTGGTTATTAACCAAATCTAGTTCCTTCCTTAGCTAGTTTCCATTGGAAGACAGTTTGTGAGAATTTTTGTCTTTAACCTTTCAACATATTTGGTCATCTATAACAGTACTCTATTAGTTTTGTTAAAACCAATGAAAGAAATCTCACTGATTATACCATTATTACAACAAACGGCAATTGACTTATTATTTACATTAACATCATTAAAAAATAAATCAGCTACAATTACAATATTTTAAACTAAAAATTTTCTTCGCCTTCCGAACAAAAGTGGCCTCAGCCCACATACCAAAGGTCATGAGTTGAAATATGGATGGCAACACCTGGTTTATTTTGGATTCCGTGTCTCTCTTAAGCATTGGCCCTGTTTCATATTACAAGAGTGTAATACTAATCTCTCCCCACACCCCAAATATAATTCTAATAAAGTTGAATTGGTTTTAAATTTTGACTACATGCATTGTTGAGTGCAGCTACTTTTTGCTTCCACATGGACCTTTGTTACTTAAAAAGCAACTATGAAAATCACATTCTTCATTTGTAAATTCCCATACTAGTAGGATTCTTTAGTCTCCCATAAGTTTATTTCTCATGCTTCTGCTGCCAAGATGCTGGACCAGTGTCCTTGAGTTGGCTCTACTTCCATCTGGATCATACTTCATAGCCCTTCTTGGGTGAGTATGCATGCTCTTGCCCATCCTCATTTCTAATTCTCTGACATCGTGAAGTGCTTTTTGTTTTGTATTATATCGTGTGTGTTTTTTAATCTTGTCTGCTAAAGTGTTGCCATGTATATGGACTTTGTTACTTTCCCTCCCTCTTCTCTAAGAGGCCAACATAGGTAGATAGACTTTAAAAAAATTTTTTTTTTTAGTACACCTCTCTTGAAAGGCCAATTTAACTAGTCCTAGGAACTCAAGACCTGTGCCAATTTAGCCTTAGTTTCTTTTAGAACATTTCACCAATGGTGGTTTATGCGTTAAACATATTGAGAGCTTACTTCTTGAATATAGCATAAATATCTACTTATATATACATATATGTTTATAGATCTAAAATGCTGAGTGCCCCAAGATGGTGCAAGTGTACCAATTATGCAGTTGGATAATTGAAGAGACTCATTAGAGTCCTTAGCCTGTACTCACTTAAGGCTGTCTCAAATGCAAAGTGCATGCCATCGTTAACAGAAAGAAGGCACAAGCAAACTGGGAGCCAAAAAACCTTCCATATGCAGTTTCCCAGAATTCATTCTCAATTGTAAAATGCACTTCATCTTTTGATTATGAACAATCAAAAATGTATTATAAATCTCGGTTTCATGGGGTTCTGAGAAAAAGTCTTTAGTCACATCTTTTGATACCACTGGTGATTACAGTCAAGCTAAGCTATGTAACTAGTTAAATGAGGTAAGCTATTAACCTATACATTTTTAAACAATAGAAAAAAATCTAGTCCTAATTGGCTCCAAAGAAGCTTTGAACTTTCTATAGAACATCATAAATCACTAGCTAGCCTGTCTTATCTAAATCTTGGCTAAGGAGCATTACCACATGTCCAGGCAAAAATCCATCAAGCTGTAAGATAATTCTGTCTCAAATGCCTGCCTCTTTACTGTCTCCTCCATATGAAAGTGAATTCTTACTCAGGAACCGATACTGCCCATCTCTACCAGACAAATTTTCCTTATTCTTAACTGCCAGATGCCAGCAGGAAGCCTGTCTTTTGCCCTGAACCTCGATACTTTAAATTTAAGAATTCAGGTTCCAACATAGGAAGACAACATGGGTAGTCTAACACTGAAATTCAGTGTTAAGACATTATTGGAGTACATCTAATTTATATTTTCTAGTATCAGCTTTATTGATAATGATGATTTTATTTTGATTTTTATCTGCCATACTTTTTTTTTCCTTAGTTGATTTTGAGCTCAAGTGCAAAAAACAGAAATGCCACCCAATGAGTTTTCTCAAGCCCTATCAGAATGATGAGTTTTTGTATATTAATTAATATTAATTCTAATCAGCTACCTCTGATATATTACCTTTTTTTTTTTTTGCCTTTTATAAGCTTATCTGTATGCTTCTAGTAGTTAGACTACTACAATTCCCTTGTGTGCAGTGAGTATTGCTCTCTTATCTTATTCTTATTATGCCTTCCCCTTAGAAGAAAATAAATAAGCCTATTAAGTGGAAAGACTACTCTGCCTTCTTGAACAAATATTATGCATTTTGAATATTTGTTATGGTAGGCAAACCTGTTTGAATTCACAACATATTTGACAGTTAAACAGACCACCAACACAAACTTTAAAAATTACATTATTATAAAAATGTTGTTCAGATATTTTTGTAATTGTTGGTTTGAATAAAAGCTACAACTAATGGACAAAGAATTAAAGCCAGTTTAAACACATACTTATAAATACCTTAATATTTGCAGAACAGAATATAATTTCACAGATTTTCCAATACACTTTCAAACTCTAACCTCATCAACTTGAAGATACTTGGGTATATAATTCAAAACTATATATATGTTTTGCCAATCTTCAGAATCTAATAGCATTATTAGCTTCAGTATTTGACCTAGATAGGTTGTATTTATTATCTACATCTTCTATAATTATTTCACAGGGAAAAACTCATTAATAATAGGTTAACAAAATAAATATATTGCTAAAACTTGATTTTTGCTGTGCAGTAACCCAATTTAATTATTCAAATGAACCCATCAAGTGTATCGTGAAAATGAAAAGCTCCTTTGAATATAATACAAATAGAGTAGCATGCCATTTCCAGCTTTTATGAACTAATGAGGCATCTCCTGGAACTCTTCTAGTCACAAGAGACCTATGAAGAGGGTCAGGATCTGTGTGATCATTGTTTGACAAGGCAGAAAGCTTAAGGGGTTTGTTCTTTCTTATGAAATACACTTTAAACTTTAGACCTGCTTCATTTCTTGATTCTCAGCTGTGTGTTCTCTTTTCTATAAAGTCGCTTATGTATTTCCTGGGGAAGTAAATAAATGAGACCTAAGGGATGATTCTCAGCAATTATATTTACGTGACCTTACGTTCCCTGGGCTTACTCTCGATTCTTGATCTCACAGAGTTCCATGCGCTTATATTTTCCAACAGATGTATTCAACACCAACACTTTTGCTTATGAGACAAACTGTAAATTGCTGTAAGCATGGATTTTAGGAAATTAAGGACAACTTTTAAAGTCTGAAATTAACTGTTATTTTCAAGTGTAACTAATTTTATGTTAAAAGCTAAGGGAAATTATTTATAAAATAAATGATAAAACATGTGTAGAACTTTTCAAATGCATGCTGTCCTTTAATGCTCATATTCCAATAATGTATAACATTCAAATAGCTCTGCAAAATACAACTTTTAGAAAGGGAAATCAGTGAACAGAGGCTTTCCCCTTAATCTCTGCTTGCTTTCCTACCATGAAAATCTAGGAAATTACAAACAGTCTCAAAGGTCCTTTATTCCTGCCTTTGGTTTTAACTTGCTCTAAGATGAAGCAGTGGAGTTGAGCTAAAGTTTGCAGCGTTTCTGCTTTCTCTTTCCTGTGCCATAGTATATTCTCTGGATCCCTCTTAGACTTTCAGAGTCAGGATTTCTTCTCCATAAAAAGACATATGTAAACCAACTTGACAATAAACTACTTAAGAAAAAAAAAAGATGACATACCTGGATGACATATATAAAAAAAATTCTCACTTAGAAGGATGTTTTTGAAATTCATTTCAGTTTGTTCTCAATAATGTTTTAGAGGCACCTGGGTAGCTCAGTCAGGTTAAGCGTCAGACTCTTGGTTTTGGCTCAGGTCACGATCTTATAGTTTTGTGGGTAAGAGCCCCATGACAGGCTCTGCACTGGCAGCATGGTGTCTGCTTGGGATTCTCTCTCCCTCTCTGTCTTCCCCTTCCCCGCTCACACTGTCTCTGTCTCTCTCAAATAAATAAATAAAACTTAAAAAAAAAATACTTTAGCATGTTAAGGGCTCTGAGAACTCGTGTAGCAAAGAAAGTTGTCTAATTAAAAATAATAATAATGTTTCACTTACCACATGCTATATTCTTCAGAAATCATCCCAATGCCTTACCTCCTTTACAGCAAAACATTTTAAAAATATGTTCTATAGTTGCTGTTTCTCATTCTTTACATCATTTTTCCTATGCACATATAGCAGTTAAGCTGAATCCCTGACTCATGCAGCTGAAACATTTCTTGTCAAGAATAACTACAACATCCACACTCCAATCCAGTGTCATTTTTATGTATCACTTAGGGTTGCAACAGGAAACAGATGACATAATAAAATTAATACAATTCAAGGAAAGCTGAACACAGCATTTACGTATAAACTATAGGAAGACCTTAGAGAAACCAGAGTGATAAAATACCCAAAGTCAATTAGCAATGGAGCTGTTATTGACCATAATCCCAGAATGAGGAAGGGAGGATATATTTACTAATCATGAAGGAAAGAATCATGGAGAGGTGTCTACCTAGAGAAAAGTTATATCTCGCAGTTGAGGAACAGAGCCAGCCTAAGACAAGACTTCAAGAAATGAGGTAGGGAATAAAAACCTCAGCTTTACTCCCCTCCCTCCATCAGATCTCATGCTAGAGATCCCAGTTAGCTGAACTGACAAAAGTCAGAGCTCAAAGAAGTTCTTGATTAGTCCACACACCTTTGCCTCCTGGGATAGAATACAGGCAAAAGAAGGATAGAGAGCAGATCTGGAAGGTTAAGCAAAAAATATCCTTTTTACATCCTCTCCTCTTACTGTGCCACCCAGGAGCATTTTGCACAGTTGACCACCTCCCACTTACTGAAATGCTGTCTTCATGGGTCCTCCATGCTAACACATCCTCCTAGGTTTCTTCTTCAATCGCTAACCATTCTTCTTCTCCATCTCCTTTTCTACTCAAACTGAATGTTGTAGTATTACAAAGATAGATCCTAAATTTCTCTTTCCATATGACCTTATTATATGATAACTATAAATGCTAAAATTACTGATGACTCTCAATTCATGGCCTTGACTTAGAATTCTTCATTAAGATTCAAACTAATATGTTAACCAGCTTCTTGACATCTTCACTGGATGGATGTCTAAGAACAAACTTCAAATTTAACATAAAAAAATAGAATGAGTCTCCCTCTTCCCCTCCATTCCCTGACCAAATTGTGTTGATTTCCTCCCCTAACCTTACTCATCTCTGTAAACAGAGATACCATCTATCTGCTTGTTCAAACCAAAACTGTAGAATTCTCATATAGCTTTGGGGATTTTATCCAAAGCCATTGTTTTGATTATTGATTACTAACTAACAAACTACCTTAAAACTTAGTGGCTTAACATACTTTTCATTTTTTTTAACTTTCCCCATTTTTTTAGATTCACCAGGATGCACTGGGAAGTTGCTCCACTGGTTTCACTTGGAGTATCTCATACAGTTGCCATCAAAAGGGAGCTGCTGTTGGAGTATCTCAGTCTCACTGTGAGATGAGATTCCTGACTCTGCTTATCTTCATGGAATCTCATGTTCTCTCCAGTGGTTTCTCCATGATCTGCCTATAAAATCTCTTCAGCAGAGTAGTTATGCCTCTTCCCCATTATTTTAACCCTCTGGGAGTGAGCATTCCAGGAGGGAAGAGGCAGAAGCTGCTGGCCCTCCTAAGGTCTATATGTATAGTTGGTGGGGTGGCTGCTTCACAGGCTGTTGGTCAACAGTCTCAGGCCAGCCCAGATCCAGTATAAGAGAGGACTATCTAAGGGCTAAGTAGTAGGATGCATGACTCATCACATGTCTTCTTTGAAAACTATCTATCACTGTCATATTTGATAAATTTTCTATTGGCATTCTGTACGTCTTTAACCACATTTGCAACTTCATCCATTGACAAAGAAATATATCATTATTTATCCAGAATTATACAGCTTGACCATTACTGTGTCTACTGATTTCACATACCCAAGGAGTCATCTCCAAAGGCCAAATCAGGGTATAGGCTTTGGCATTACATTTTCTTTCTGAGCTAACAATTGGTGGGCATCATCAATGTCTTAACTCATCCTCAGAATTCCACAAAGATTTCTCTAATTGCATTCTACAGATAGGGGTATTCTTAAGTGTCTAATTATCCAAGGCCAATTTCCAGACCATAGAACAAGGTTGATGGCCAAACAAAAACCTTAACATGGGAATGAGAGTCTAATTCTTCCTTTAGTACCAGATATACAGTCCTCATCTCTACATCTTCTGCAGATTTGTGTCTTCTCATTCAAACAGAAGCAGACTTCCAAATGGCATTCCATACTTTATTTTGCTTGCTTTATCTTAACACAGAGAATATTTAGGTCAGGTACTCTCAATAGTACAATGAGACCACTTTTCTGGGGATTTTATTGCCTGTCCCAAAGCAGAGTTGTGACCTGTCCATGGTTATATTATACAGGGGGCATATTCCTGTAACCCATTTTCATATTTTCAATGAGCTTTGATGAAGTAATCCATTTTTATTGCAGTGTCTCTCTAATATACTAATGGCAGAAAAGATACTTTGGTTTTGGGAGATGTTTCACCAAAGCCCATTAGCAGGCTGTCAAATGTCTCTATATCTATAGATATACAGCTCTATCTATCCACTGCATCAGGTAACTCATGAACCCAAAATTTCAATAATACTCTGTGTGAGAGTATTAGATTTCTAGAATAGACTCCATTCTTTATTTGTCTTCATACCAGTTACTTCTAAAATTATCTGTGCAATACTATCAGACTATCTTAACATTGAATTCAACCTGCTGCGTGACTGAATGTCCTCTGTACCACATTTTAATGTGTGATTTTATGTATCAGGGCTAACAGGAGACTCAAGAGGAGAAAATATCAAGATTTTTGATGTGTCTAACTGAATCCAAGTAAGCCTGATAAGAAGTTATGCATTTTTCTTATGAGTAGGGTCTAGCAGTGACTGCAGTGCAGCTTATTTTATAATTTCTGTGAAATGCTATAGGATTTCCCAGATGACCCCAGACCAAGTGATTCAGTAATTTAACTGATTGAGTTAGGCCCTGTCTTTTAGCCTCATCTGGTCATAGACAATATCACAATTCTTAAATATTTTATGATTTCTTCCTCTAAGGGGGAAACTATCATGTCATCAATTAATGTATTAAATCAACTTACTTTTGCCATTTACCAAATCTAGATCTTGCCCCAGTAGGTTGTGACTTATCCCTGAAGTACCCTAATAAAGGAATGGTAAGTGCATGCTTGGCTTCCTTCAAAGATTGACATGGAAAGAAGGGCTTGACTGAGTCTTTCAAAATATGCCAGTAAGGCTGACTTTATGTTGCTAGATTTCCTGAAGAATAACTGTAATAATTCACACAGGCTATTTTATTCAAATTAAATAGCTTTGTACTTTTAATTAGTTTATAACTATTATAGTAAGAGGGGAGGGAAAATCTTTGAAAGAAAGGCTGGCACCATAATATAAAACACTGCAGGTTAAAAGGGCACATATGTGACTCAGTCAGTTAAGCATCTTGATTTTGGCTCAGGTCATGATCTCATGGTTCCTGAATTTGAATCCCACATCAGGCTCTGCAGCAGTGTGGGGCCTGCTTGGGATTCTCTGTTTTCCTCTCTCTTTGCTCCTCCCCACTCATTCTCTATCCCTCTCAAAAATAAATAAATTAGTAAATAAACTTTAAAAAACCACTTCAGGTTAAAGACTACTGGATTATATGTTACTTTATTTCCTTCAAAATTGTGTTCTCTGAAATTACATGTAAGTATTCTAATTGCCAATCTACCTTTCAGTATCTCTCACTATCTCTTCAAATGCTTTTGATTAACTCATATTTACTCTGAAAACATAAATTATTCTTATATCTAATTGTTAATTTTTATCTAAATATATTATTTTTCTTTAATTTGTGTTGGTAAAAGTCCCAGTCTTATTTTTTAAACCAATTTATCATTTCCTGAATGATTATATAAATGGTTCTCAATACATGTATGCCTATAAAGCAAAGAACTTGTATACACATGGGTACAAGCTTAAGTTATAGTAAAAAAGGAATTGATCAGAAGGCAGTCTAAAAACAGTAGTTTTTTGTTTTAAAAAAAATTTTTTTTAATGTTTTTAATTCTAAGAGAGAGAGAGCATGAGCAGGGGGGGTCAGAGATAGGGAGACACAGAATCTGAAACAGGCTCCAGGCTCTGAGTCAGCTGTCAGCACAGAGCCTGATGCGGGGCTCGAACCCATGAACCATGTGACCATGACCTGAGCTGAAGTCGGATGCTTAGCGGACTGAGCCACCCAGGTGCCCCTGTTTTGTTTGTTTTTTATTCTTACCTCAGAGGCTACAAATACATGAGATGAGTTTTAAGAGCTGGGTAATGATTTGGAACTAAAATTTTATTTTTCTTCAATATTTTGAAAAATCATTATGCAGTGTTAAGGTACATACTATGAAAATGTGTATAAAATATTTGCATTATTAAAAATGATGAAATTTTAAGTCAAGTTGTAAATCAAATGAGTAATGACCTTATATTTCTTATGGTAATAACTAGTTAGGGATATATCATTTACTTTTAGTCACATATAAACCAAGAAGGAAGGAAGGAAGGAAGGAAGGAAGGAAGGAAGGAAGGAAGGAAGGAAGGAAACCTTCCATGGGATAACTCTCTATCATCTAATTCAGAATATCAATGGATCAATTGATTTTTTAAAAAAGTACCCTCTTTGTTATAGACTGAATGGTTGCATCTCCAAACTTCATATGTTGAAGCCTTCACCCATAACGTGATGATATGGTGAAGTGGAGCCATGAGGGGATAAGTAAGGTTAGATGATGTCACAAGGATGGCACTGATGATAATTTTGCCCCTATAACCAGAAAAGACCAGAGCTCTCTTTCTCTGCTCACACACAAAGAGATCATGTGCAATAAAGACTGCCTGAAAGCCAAGGAAAGAGACCTCAGAATGAAACCTGCCTACTTTCATCTTTATCTTGAAATTCTTAGCCTCAAAAACTGGGAGAAATAAATTTCTACAGCTTCATCCACCTAGCCTATGCTATGCTGTTTGGTTTATGTACACGTGTACTGGGCTCCTCCCAGAGATGCCCAGAGATGTACAGTTGTAACAACTGTAGGCTGTATGAACCTGAGGAGGATTTTATCTATCTTAAATTTGAGGCTGTTTCCCCTGTGAGAAAGTAGACGGAAGGTGAGAAGATAATAATAATGTTTTCTATATACAATTCTTATTATATATAATAACATCATAAATAACAAAATATGTTAAGGGCCTAGAACATCAAAGACACTTTCTTTACCTTCCACTAAACTTTCTTCTTGAAAATGTTAAAGCCAATTCTCCTATTATTTTTTTCCCCTTGAAACAGATTTTTCTTCATCTCCATACATATCGATTCAGTCACCCAGCAAATTGCTATAATAAATACTTTTATCTCAGGTCAGAACAGGAAAGAAGTTTATTAGAGATACTCATTTTTAAAAATCTGAATTGCACTCTTAATAATTTATGGATTAATCTCTCCCTGGTATCCATAAACACATTGGTATTTGTCAACCAAATAGGCAGAAGGGAGGCAGATAATATGGGACCAACTAGAAAGGTGAAGTGTGAGAGAAACTGAGGACCTGAAAATCAGGGGCACTGAAGTTTGATTCCTTGGTTTGCAGATTTCTTGAATGTGAATATTTCTGCCCCTAATTGGGGCAGAATTGCTTGGACTACCCAAAATTGCTCTGGTGACTACTTCTATCTATGGTAAGCCTTGAAAATGGCATCCCAAACAGATGCACATTTTTAAATTTCTGCTCTAGCATTTTTTCTGTGTTTTATGATGTGCTTTTTTATTCCCACTATCTCTGATGTGCTGTATCTTATTATTAAGAATTACCTCATTTTTACTATTTCTATATTGTAACATTATTTATTTGTCTTACTCAAATATTGCAATATCTAGGCACATTTTATTATTTAGAAAGATTATTATCATCATGCAAACAATAAGTTGCATCCCTGCACTAAAAATCAGCCTTATTCTGTGAAGGCAAACTTTCTTTTTCTTCTAAAGGGGACAATATGTCATGAATAATGAAGCATAAATCCCATTTGGGTCATAGTTTCAGATGTAAAGAGATGTAAAGAAACAAAAAGTGAGATTAACAACAGGAAGTCCTTGTGTATCTTTTCATCTTCCAGCCTGTCAAAAACATGGAAGTTTGTACTGAACACAATGTCTATAATTACAGTGCTAGTTGCCAAGAAGAGTTGTTGTGTCTGTTAAAAAGATAATTACAGCTACTTTACAATTCAAATCTGTGTTCAGTTACCTTGTGAAATCCAAATGAATGCTAATCTGACCTTATGTTTCCAAAAGGCACTATACTTTTTAACACTTTTTAAAGAAATTGTATTACTGAGAGTGACAAATACTTTCATATCTTCAAGACGATTACACATAAAACAAGCACTTCAACTACCACCCTGAACACACTAAAGAATCTCAACAACCATAAAATTCATCTCTCTGAGGCACTTAACATTTTCACATGTTTCAGATGTGGCTGCTTATTCTACAATTAAAACTTGGGTACATGTATCAGCAAGGATCCAGACAGAAAACAGATGGCACACTAAAATTGAGTAATAAAGGTGGTCTTCACAAGGGAAACTAGAGGTTCCCTAGTGAACTTGGAAAATTGATGAGGGATTCTGAAGTTCCCTGGGCTGGCAAGTGCTGGAGCCTTATTACCTCTAGGTCTAAATGGGCCAGGAGAGGAAGCAGCTATCAAGACTCTGATCAGTGAGAGCCACCAAACAGAGATATGACCTTCAGTAAAGAGGTAACACTCAATTCCCTGCAAACTGGTGGAGAGAGTTGAGGTAATGCATATTCTTACTTCCCTCCTTTCTGATTTCTAATCTCCAGCTGATTCCCTGCTTAGGTCAAATTCACTAGGAAGCCAAAGGGCAAAAGTGCAGAGGCATACAGTCCATAGATGTCAGATTTCTGGGGCATTGAGCTGAATTAGGAAGGTTAAAGAATAGAACTGGATAAGGAAAAGTAAAATATACATGGTGATACATAGTCCTTTTGGAAACAGCTTTTCAAATAATGCATTGTAGTACATGATTTCTTAAAGTATCATAATCACAACTTTTTTTAAAGAATCAACTTCAAAACTGCCTTCAATCATTTATGTATGGGACATTCTTCTAAACAATTTTAAAACATAATTTCCAAATATTGTTTCATTTAATACCACAGGTGAAAAGTAGATTTTTTAGCACACAGCAGCTCAGAGAATTGAAACATGTTGCTCTAGGCTACAGAATGAAGCATGGAATGAAGCATGAATTAAAGCATGAATGCTATAAAATGAATGTTGGTCATATTGCTCTTAGTATATGCCAGACATTATCTTAAGCAGGTTAAATGTATGATGAACTCAGTCAATCCAGGCAACATCATAGGAATTACACATTTTTATCTTCATTACACAGATTCGTAAACTCAATTAGAGAGCAAGCACCCTGTCCAAGGTCACACTATCGGGTCAGGAGTTACCATCCAGACATTTGGTGTCAAAGTCTATGTATTAGATCAAATTTTCATCAGGATTACGTTTGCTGAGTGACTTGAGCAAGAAGTAAACATCACAGAAATAAATACTGTGTTTGGATTCAAATGTAAGCTGTAAAATAAGTAGAAAATGGATATACGTCAGCATGATGTGAATGAAATCTTTCTAAATTGAATGTATATTAAATTTTATATATCCTATCAAGGGATCATTTAGAGATAATGTCAATAAAATGGAATTTTGTTACAAGATAATGATCTCCTGCTGTTGCATAACCATGAACGTGAAACCAAGTTGTTTATTTTCAAAGCAGGGAAAATCAATCCCAGAATTATGTTCTATAACAGTGATTTTAGTTCTATTATACCAAAATGATGCACGCTGATTTAATAATTTTGCCTGATGGATGTTTGAGAGGGAAAATGACAGATGTTCCTTGCACCATTGTGAGCCAGAGGCATTCTGTCAGGCTTAGAAAATATACCTATTGTATGTTTTGCCTAATCAGAAACAGTCATCCATAAAAGTGATGAGGTTGTACCCCTGTTATAATCTGCACCTTTATGAATGAGATGATTTATGACCTGTTAAGGGTGCTGTGGTTTTAAACTTTAATCAGGGAATAGTGGTCAACAGTGCAGCCATAAGGTCTAAGAGAGCAGGATATATATAGTCCTTAAAAATTTGAACTGACAGCAAAACAACTACAGAAGGGTGTATTGCACTTGGTAATGATCCTGACTCAACTTTCATTTTAACTCCAGATGGAGCTGTAGTAATTGTTTACTTGGGGCCCAAATAGCAAAATATTTCAAAGTTTCACTTAGCCTGGCATGTACCCAAAGACAGCTAACTCCCAGAAAGACATAAGACATATTTGTGAGAATATCTTGAATCACACCTTGTATTTTAATATTTGTAATTGTTTTCAAAGTGTTTCCTGTATATTATTTATTGCTTATTTCATGTTCACAACCACCTGGAGAGTTAGACAGTCCTATACTGATTAGCTGAGTAAATTAGGGATGAGAAGAAAAGAGTGAAAAGAGAAAATCAATAAAAGGGTTAGGTGTTCTGATTCCTAGTCCATATACTTGCATCCAATTCCACCACAAAGCCTTTTTTTCTTGCAAAATTATCTGCTTTTTAATGATATGTGGCTTGCCAGAGTTTCCTCTTTTCAGAAAAACAAAGACCTTCTCTCTAACCAGAAAGTATGATTTCAAATGCAATTTAAAGGTAAGGTACAAAACATTTATTTTGTCTCTGTAGATACTTTTAAAATATATGAATATCAATATTTTATAAAACTAAACTCATTCCTAATTAAGTAGTTAAGAGCTTACAATCAGCTTATGAAACTTTTGCTTATAAGTGAATTTTAAAACATTATTCTCGGGGTGCCTGGGTGGCTCAGTCAGACTTTGGCTCAGGTCATGATCTCACAGTTTGTGGATTCGAGCCCTGAGTTGGGCTCTGTGCTGACAGCCAGCTCAGAACCTGGAGCCTGCTTCAAATTCTGTGTCTCCCTCTCTCTCTGGCCATCCCCTGCTCACACTGTCTCTTTCTCTCTCTCTGAGAAATAAATAAAAAACATTAAAAATTTAAAAAAATGAAAAACAGTGCTCAGTACATGGTAGGCCTCTTCATCACCCAACTTCTAAATGACTGAGGAATTCAATAAGACAACTGATGAATGGGAACCAAATATTCACCAACAGAACTGATGTTGTAGAATATGGTTTATACATTCAAGACAGTCGCCCTCCTGACACCAAATCTCAGATTTAGATAGATGTACTTACCCAGTTATAGCAAGTTAAAAACAGGCCATGGCTGGCTCAGTTGGTACAGCATGCAACTCTTGATCTCGGAGTTGTGAGTTCGAGCCTACATTGGGTATAGAGATTACTTAAAAATAAATTCTTAAAACAAAACAAACAAAAAAAAAAAAAAGGAAAAAGAAAAGGCAGATCATGCCAGGTGGGAATTATCCCTTTTTATCCTTTTTAAGACTTAAGAGATGGGTGATCAGAGGAGAACAGGTATAAAAAAGGATGAAAGAAAGAAAGAAAGAAAGAGAAAGAGAAAGAAAGGGAGAGAAGAAAGAAAGAAAGAAAAGAGAGGAAGGAGGGAAGGAAGGAAGGAGGAAGGAAGGAAGGAAGGAGGGAAGGAAGGAAGGAAGGAAGGAAGGAAGGAAGGAAGGAAGGAAGGAAGGGAGGGAGGGAGGAAGGGAGGGAGGGAGGGAGGAAAAATAAAAGGAAGGAAGGAAGAATTGCTTTGTTTTTCCTTCCAAGTCACTCAATATTTAATTCATTTAATGTCCCTTAGCAGAGTAAGTAAGGAGGACATAAAAAGTCAAGACTATTATTCTACTGAAGTTCCCTTTCAAGGAAGAAAACATAATTTCCCATTATCCATCACTACTTCAGCCATCTAACTTCAGTTAATATTCTTCCTGCCAGAGAAAATTTATTCATAATTCTTCAACTTCAGCACAGGAAATGTGATTTGCTGCATAAAAAAACATTCCCAATTTTAGTGGCTTAAGTCAACAATGATTTACCATTTCTCATCATTCCCCATGTTAACTAAGCAGATGTCTCCCTGTAGACCTGCATGAGGTCACTCAAGCTAGACAGGCTCGTCTGGAAGGTTAAAGGAACCCTCTTTCACAACTTCAGAGCTTTAGAGCTAATGGTTAAATAGAGTGCCTCTACCCTCCTCCACTTGGTCTCTCTCCATCAACATAATGCCTCAGCCTCTGTGGCCTTTCCAAATGGCCTCTCTCTCCAGAAGAAAAGGCCTGGACTTAGCAACCTGACAGCTAGTTTGCAAGAGAGCAAATGTAGAAACTTATGAGTCTTTGAAGGGTTTAAAGAGTCTTTATTAAAGTTCTATTAATAAAGGCAAGTCACAGATCCAAAAGGAAGGGAAACGGACTCTGCCTACTAATGGAAAGAAACACAGAGAAAACAGAAATTGTCAGCGGTCAAATTTGGAGAGAAAGGAGTGCAAACCCCAAAGCAACTTTCCCCATGACTCCATTTTATGCCTAATCCTCTCCCCATCCTGGTCAGAGGATATCCATCCTCACAAACAATACATGGCCTCTAATCCTTCTGTATCCAGGCTTCCCTCCCTTAACTCCTTTGCTTTATCCAGTATTCTAAACTAATTCCATTGACCTGTGGAGCCAGAAGTTGAAAGAGAGTCATAGTGTATGCAGGACTACTCTCAGGGAGCAATTCTTTAGTCCTTTTTCCTCATAGGACACTCCATCCCAAATGTTTACATATTAGCCATCTTCAGCTGAAACTCACCTACTACTCTCAATAGATCGTTTTACAGAAACAAAAACTGTTTAAATCTATTATATACTATTTATAAGTGATAATTTATAGATGTAAATCATATATTATATTACATGTAATATGTACTATTTACAAAGGAATAGGTTTTGTGTTTTTTATAATTTTTTAATGTTTTATATATATTTGAGAGAGAGAGAGAGAGAGAGAGATTAAATAGGGAGGGGCAAAAGACAGACACAGAATCTGAAGCAGGCTCCAGGGTCTGAGCTGTCAGCACAGAGCCCTATGGGAGCTCGAACCCACAAGTCATATGATTATGACCTGTGTCAAAGGCTGATGCTTAACTGACTGAGCCACCCAGGCACCCTGGTTTTTGCAGGTTTGCGAAACAAATTTATTGGGAGCTAGTTTGAAACTATAATTTTAATGATTTCCATCCTTAAGATGATGTTATAATCACTGTTACATCTTTAAGATATGCAGTCACTCTAATTATTTCATTAATGTATTCAGCTTGGCAGTTAATAAACTAATATAATTCTGGGTGCTTAGAATTAAACTCAAAGCTAACTTAAAAGCAATGCCATTCTTCTTCCCCATGGTCCTCCGTTAAGTTCCTCCTAATCCACCTATACGTGCAAACATATGGTATCTGTCCTTTTCTGCCTGACTTATTTTGCTCAGCATAACACCCTCAAGGTCCATCCATGTGGCTACAAAAATATTTGGGGAGGGGGTGGGAGGCAAAACATGAGAGACTCTTGAATGCTGAGAACAAACTGAGGGCTGATGGGGTGGAGGAGGGGAAGGGGGTGATGGGCATGGAGGAGGGCACTTGTGGGGATGAGCACTGGGTGTTATATGGAAACCAACTTGACAATAAACTATTTAAGAAAAAAAGAAAAATAAAGAAAAATAAAGAAAAAAATAAAAATAAACAAATAAAGGCAATGCCAGTGCATGCCACATAGGACAGGCTTCAGGAAAGGTTGACATCTATATTCAGTGCACATGATGAGTATTTTTTTCAATCTGTCTCCATAGCTGTGACATCCACAACAATTATTTTTTAAAGAAAATTAAGAGCCAGTTGGCCCACGCACACATGCACACACCAAAAATAAAAAACAAAAACTCCTGAAATCAAAGTAATAAAAACAGTGACAACTTCCACACACAAACATCGAAGGCTCCTATAGTCACATTTTCCTTGAATATGGAATTAACAATAAAATAGTCTGTGCGGCAAACCTGATGCACAGCTTGACAGTAATGCTGCTGCTGCTGCTAGTAAAGCAAAAACCCAGCACATTCAAACAGGAAGAAAATGCTGAAGTGAACAGTTTTGTGTTCTGCTGCATGGTCCTCTGATACTTGCCCCAGATTCTTGGTGCTAAATCACTTCTCTATCTTTCAGGATTTTAAAGGAACACCTCTAATCTCAAACTTTGAATTTGATATCACTGTTCTCATTGCTCACAACATAGTGACCTATACAGAACAAAAAATTCCTGGGACTGTCATAACACAGTCCCACAAAGAGACTTCAACAACAGAAATTTATTGTCTCATTGTTCTGGAAGCTGTATGTCTGAAATCAAGGTGTCATCGGGGTTGGTTCCTTCTGAAAGCTGTAAGAGAATATCGGTTCCATGACTGTATCCTATCTTTTGGTAGCTTCAGACATTCCTTAGCTTTAAGATGACATCGTTTCTCCTGTCTCATATTGAGTTGGGGCCCACCACAATGACCTTCATCTTAACTTGATCATCTTCAGAAATCCTGTGTTTAAATAAGTTTATATTCACAAGTGCTGAGGGTCAAGGTTTCCACATCTTTGTTAGAGATATAATTCAATCCATAACCATCATGAGTTTGGAGAAAGTCCAAGCCCCTGGGGATAACATAGGAGGGCTATTATGATTTATGTAATGTTATGTAATGTTATGATTCTCTACTTTTCTCTTTAGGTGTATCTTTATCATACTTCCCATCTCAGTCTATACTCCAGATTATTGAGTAGGTACCATTATCATTTCTCTAGTTACATATTGTACATTTTGTGCTAATAATTCCTTCTTTTGGGTTTTTTATAGGCCAATTTAAAAAAAAGATTTCTTTGTACCTCCCTAATTATTATGTCTCCAAGTCTCCATATTGAGATTACCTATTTAATTTTTGAACTGGACACAGTATTCATTTAAGCAGACTTTCCACTTGACTGGAAACTCACCCCATTTTTTGCACCAATACCCATATGCTCACATTTTGTTTTATATATTTGTTCTCCGTGAGGTCATTTCGTACATGTTCCTGAGCCTCTGGCCCATAATGAGTAAGAATTTTTACTCAGGAATTTTATTGTCAATCTATGTTGTAAGATATAAAGCTTATGAACTGTCAGTTGCCTTTTTTTTTATGCTTTATAGAGCAGGAGTTGGCAGATACGAACCATAAACTAATTTTTGTGTGGTCTTTGAATGATGATCATTTGTACATGTTTAAACTGCTGAAAATTTAAGAAAATTATTGAGACTCAAAAGAATAAAAATATGTCATGTCAAGTAAATATTATATGAAATTAGAATTTCAGTGTTCCTAAATAAAGTTTCATTGAAACCCACTCAACGATATATTTTCCATAGCTATTTTTATGCTACAGCAGTGGTGAGTAGCTGAAACAGAGCTTATACGTCCCACAAAGCCTCAAATATTTACTATATAGTCCTTTACAAAATTGTGTTTATAATAAGATTAACTAGAGAGATAGAGTAAGAGAGAAAGAACTGCAAGATTGAGACCCAGAGTGAGAGAGAAGGAGGAAGACAAATAAAATATATATGCAGAAAAGAGTCTAGAGACATTGAATTCTAACAATGTCTAATTCTTATTGTTCCTAAGGTGCAGCAACACTTGTAACTTTGACCCATGAAAAACACCACATGAATTATAAAAATCAAATCTTTTATTGCAATTAAAATTGTCCCTAGAAATAAACTTGTCTTTCTTCTACAGTTTACTCTAAGCTCCATAAGGAAAAGGACTAACTCATTTAGAATATTATCTCAAATATTTTATTTCAGTCACTTAATGAATACTTGTTGGATGAATAAATACAGACACAAATATATATTGTTTAAAACTAAAAGTGGGGGTAAGGGTAAGGGAGCTAAAGTGGATGAGGTGCCTCTGTCCCTGAAGGAGCACTTTCTAAAATGTGCTTGTGAGAATATCCTAGAAGATCACACATAGGGCTCTTTAAATAAACTATGGCCCCTCACAAACAAACAAAAACAGATATCACAGACAGTTATTATCATTGTTCACAAAGTACAATGAATTTCTGACAGTCATATAGAAACTGCAATGAGTCCTTGTGATAGTCTGGTTCTCGCTGTACCTTTTCATGAAGTCTAAGTCTAGCTCATGCAAGAAATGCATGAAAGCTTATATGAAATTTAAATCATTGCTCATCCAGCTTCATCCTGTATTACACTCTGTGATTCTGCAAATTGTCATAAATATCCTGAATGAGAGAACTAACAGCACTGCCACTATCATGGCAAGTTTGTGAACTTTGAACATGAGGTTGCTATTACCAGTAATCCCTGTTTGGGGAAAAGAACTGCAGTCTGACCAAGGTTCAGATTATCCCCACTGGCCATGAAAGATTTAGGTGCTTGAAGAGTTTGCAAACTCATTTACCAAGCTATGGAATTCCGTGGGGTTCATACATATCCCTTCCACTCAGTTAAGTATGATGTTGCTATGTATGCTAAAACTCTGCATAATAATGCCAAAATATTTGAGGATAGTATAAATAAATCAGGCATTGTCTAAGGCATAGGGATTATTACAACCCTAGCCCCAGCATAATTAAAATCAAGATCAGGACTCACTAAGATTAGTGGCTGTAGGCTGCACTTTGCACCATTATCTCACTCTTCTATAGCTTTGCTTCCACATTTCAGGCATGGGTTTTAGAACCAAAAAGATCAGCCTTTGAAATCTGATTGATGGTCTAGCCATTTGGGGAAGTTAGATAATTCCAGTTAGCTTTAACTTGCCCATCCCTAAAATGGAGATAATAGTAAAATTAAAATCGTAGATATGATTGTAAATGCAGATGAAACAGCATAGTTCTTGGCACATAATAATTAAATTTTGGCAAATACACCAGAATATTTGCACAAACATTCTAAATATCATTGCTACACTGCATTATTTTAATCAAAATGTGACTACAAAAGCCATGATGAGATTAGTATGGTTTTATTTGTGCATCGTTTCTTCTGTCCTGCTATATTTAGCATTCAGAAAAAAAAAGGAATTCAATAAGCAAGTAAAAATGTGATATAAAATAATAAATGGATAGAGTACCTTATGCCATGATGAATAGCCTGTGAAATCCAAGCTATATAGTGTATTAGAGAACAGTGGGTAATGACAGGTCATTTTAAATAATATAAATGTTTCTGCATGACCCTGGTGGGAAAGCAGTGGTGGAGGCACTAGAGGAAAACTCCGAGGTCAATATATAATATTCAGTGTCATTGGTGGATTGAATATGTTTCTTCAATAGGCAATGATATCTCTGACCATGTGGATGTTGATCAGTGCTTGAGCAAGCCATGAGGAAAAGAATTCAATCAAATACCACAGAGCTGATTGGACTATCTCTACAATAATTTACATCATTATAAGGCTGCTCCGAATGGACATTTAATAGATAGATAGAGACAGAGACAAACAGACATAGACCTTCCACTTATCCCTTAGTATATATGGTTCTGTTTGGTAACCATATATCAACGATCAGAGACTATATCAAATGACCATACAAAATTCAATATTTCAATTCAATTCTCCAGCAAATTTTGGGGAATTCATGAGGAATTCTGACGTGTTCCTCAATTCAAGCCTACTTATCTCTTGTTAACTTAGTTGTTTTCACAGAACAATGTTGTCGTCTGAGAAGTTCAGGGAGCATTTGACATTTCACACCAGTGTCTTCTCAGTGATCCTCTTATATGTTTTATTAAAATCT
This sequence comes from Proteles cristata cristata, assembly GCA_017311185.1. Classification (NCBI taxonomy): domain Eukaryota; kingdom Metazoa; phylum Chordata; class Mammalia; order Carnivora; family Hyaenidae; genus Proteles; species Proteles cristata. The sequence continues at coordinate 1,220,031 of JAESUZ010000127.1, forward strand.
CAGCTGGGCCTCCACAACCTAAACAAGATAATGATAATAACCAACAGTTCATTTCTTGAATCTGGCTTATTCATATTGAGTTTCCACTCAAATGGACGTGAAACTGCCTTCTCTGTTTCTCCCTAGACTCCACAGGAACACCGCAGAGAGGCCTACCCTTTAAGCTCTCCAGCCAGTTTTTGCTCCAATTTCCTATATAAAACTCTGGCTTGAAATGTGAATACAAACACACACTCACATACACACGTACAAACACAGTCACGCATGGAGTGGGGTGGGGGGGCATTATCTAATTATGCAAATACAGAGGTAGTCCCAGTAATGAAGCACATGGTTTACACTGATAATAAAACACTTAGCACCTCTTTATTTTTCTCCAAAAACGTGGCATTTTATCCTAGCCTAGGGATTTCTCAGAATAAAGAAATTCTGCTGCAAACATTTTCACTTCCAGAGATAGAAAAAAATTTTTAGCAACTTTTAAATAGCCCTTCTCCAATGACCAAAAAATAATAAAAAACCCACCAGATGCAGATATAAATCCTTTTTATCATTGTTTTCTTTCTTTCTTTCTTTTTTTTTTTTTTTTTGCATTACGGGCAAAAATATCATGAAACTATCATGAAATAATTGCGTCTTTGTAATGAGTAAATGAAAATGCAGTTGTTAAGGTATAAATACACATTCAGAACACACACTGTCTGAATATGCATGGCATGCCAATGCAATAAGGCCAATAGCTGGACTTTTCTTCTTACATTGAGAGTTAAGTAAAAGTTCATACCATACCACATAAATTCCCCAGCATTTTTTTCCACAACTATTTACTTTCTTTCAGTGGCTTTGTTCCCCGTGCTCTTTTCTCCCCATGTACCATCTGTCTCCTCTGCTTCATCTCACCTTCTTTCTTTCAACATTTTAAGCTACTATGACAAGAGTTAAAGATCATGGAGGCCATAAAATCTGGCTTGAAATCTTAGTTAATGTTATATTCTTTGAAGGTCCCTGTAAGTAAAAGCCTTCTGAATCCTTGGTGAAGAAACCATTGAAAGACAACTTCCCTAGTTCTTTTACAACCCAGGAAAGCAAAGAATAAACTTTTCTATGAAATGACTGAAAATTAAAGTTTAAGTCCAGAAAGTTTTCCATTCATCAGAGATTATCACTAAGGATGTTTGGAAGCTGCCTATTCTAAAAAGAGAAAGTAATATATTTTAAGTATGATCATGTTATTATATATGCTTTGCTATTGTGTTTGTGATATACTGTCATGTTCTTACATCTTGAACAACAACATAATCTGATTATGCATAAGAAAATCAGCCTTGTCTGAAATACTACCCTTTTTTCATAGATTCAGTAGTATATGTCACATTGTAGATTTTAAATTTATATTTTAAAATGTGATTTAAGTCAGGGAATTCATTGAAAATGGGCTGCTCTTGGTACCATGTTTCTGCAATGTAAGAATAAAAGAAAATCAAATTTGGTAAAATTATTTGCCTGAAAGAAAGTAAATGAACAATTTGATAAAACTTTAGTAAAACAGATTTAAATATAATATAGATACAGAATATTCTTTTATGCTATTTTATATGGTTAAGCCATTAAAATGTATCTCTACTCAAATATTACTCACTTACCAAAGGTGAGCTTTCTTTCACTCTCTTTATAAATAATCATTGCTTCTTTTCTTCCCTGATTCAACTAATGGATTAAACTATTTTAAAATACTTAGGTTTAATGTTAAAATTATCTCTTAATAATGCATTTCTTATTCTGATGCATTAAATCAACCAATATTTACTGAGTGCCAAACAGCCATGTTGGATAAATCAATATGACAGATAACGACACTCTTGTCATGAAACTTTTTTAGGTCTAGTATGGAAGACAATATTGTCTAAATAATACAAGTGTGATAAAATTTTTAAAAATATAGAAAACTATATGAACAACATCTGTGCTATATGAAAATTCAGGTCTTCTAAGGATATGCCATTTAAACTGAGACCTAAAACATAAACATAAGCGAGCTATATGAGCACATTGAGCACAAGATTCCAATTAGATAGGACAATCAACACAAAGGCATTACAGTAGAGAGAGTGTGATGAGCTCAAAAGGGAAGCAAAAAAGTTTTCTGACTAGAGTATGGGAAGCAAGGCAAGAATTGGATGTATATGAATCTAAAGAGAAAGTCGGGAACAGGGTTACAAAGGCCTTCGCAACTGTGTGTGATGGCTAATTATCATTACAAGACCACCCTCACTTCTTCCATCCAGGGAGAGCTACAGTTTTGCTGAAATATACACCCCTATATGAGTCCAAGAAGTTAATTGCCCTTCCCAGTATAAGAGGTAAATTTTGTTTGGCATGAAGTAACCACAGATTTCCCTTTTCTCTTGCTAGTAATCAGAATGAGGCATGTTACTAATCCCTGGCCAATCTCCTGGAGATTGTTATGGTCTGAATCTCCCCCTTTTGAAATGTATATGTTGAATCCCTAACCCTCAGTGGGACTGTATTTGGAGATGGGGCCATTAAAGAGTTTATTAAAGTTAAACAAATTTATAAGGATGGGGTTCTAATCCAATAGAACTGATGTCTTCATTAGCAGAGTAGATGTCCTTTAAATATAAAGTGTTCAAAAACTTTAAAAATAATAAGAATAAGAAGGGCACCTGGGTGGCTCAGTCAGTTAAGCAATCAACCTTGGCTCAGGTCATGATCTCATGGTCCATGAGTTCGAGCCCCGTCAAGTTCTGTGCTGACATCTCAGGGTCTGGAGGCTGCTTTGGATTCTGTATCCCTCTTTCTTTACTCCTCCCCTGCTCTAGCTCTGTCTCTCTCCCTGTCTCTCTCAAATAAAATAAACATTTAAGAAATAATAATAATGCACCATGCACATACCTAGCATAAGTAAATTGCTATGGCTTTCTTAATGGCAGGCAAAGTAAAATCAAGGAGTATTACTAAAAATGAAAAAAGATGTTTCATAATTATAAAGGATTAACTGATCAAGAAGACATAAAAATCTTGAATTTGTATGTACACAGTAACCTAGCTTCTAAACATGTAAACCAGGGGCGCCTGGGTGGCTTAGTCGGTTAAGCGTCCGACTTTCGCTTAGGTCATGATCTTGCGGTTCGTGGGTTCGAGCCCCGCGTCGGGCTCTATGCTGATTGCCAGATCAGAGCCTGGAGCCTGTTTCAGTCTGTGACTCCCTCTCTCTCTGACCCTCCCCTGCTCACGCTGTCTCTCTCTCTCTCTCTCTCTCTCTCTCTCTCTCTCCTAGAAATAAATAAAACATTAAAAAAAAAACAACATGTAAACCAAAGCTTATAATTAAGGTTTGGAAATCTCTCACTCATTTTCCCATAAAATTGAGAAAAAGACACATACATGCAGTTTTACACTTCTCTTTGACTCTTGTTCTTTCTGCTACCCTTCTGAGCTCTTCCATGTCATTTCATTCAACCTCATGATAGCAAGTAGAGTCCTGACTATGTTGTTACTTCCACGTAAAAAAAAAGTTTTTTTTACAAAGTTCTAAATTTATTGTCTTTGCTAAGCACTTGAAATGTTGCAAGAACACTTGGTGATTAGGGTTGATTTATGTGGTTCTGCAAGCATTTGCGCTTCCTACTTCAAACTGTGTATTATTTACAGGATCAGCCATAAACACGGTGACAAAATGAGAGTCAGCATTTTGTAACTTATGTTTTCCTGAAATCATATTACTGAAGACATGAGGCTTCATGAAGAATGGACAAGGCACAGACTCAGGTCTTGTGAGTGTCTTGTAAGTCTCAATGAGTCTGAGAACAGTTACTGACTTTCTAAGCCTCTGTTTTCTCATTAGGTAAGTGACATGGATTAGAAGTGTTTTAATAGGGAGCAAAATAAGATGCTATGTAAGAAAACAAATTTTAAACTATTTAGTGATTTTCTCAAACAAGATACTAGAAATAGAGTATTTTATCTCAATAAAACAAGGGAAGGAAACTTTAATATTTATTAAAGACTGCAAAGTGTCAGACATTTTGCTAGATATTTTACAATTGTGGTCTTTCCTAAATCTGAAAAACAATGGTAAGAGGTTATCTTGATTTTTCAAATGAAAAAAAATGGAGGCTTACTGTAATTAATAAGTTATCTGAATAATATCACAATGATAACACTATATAACTTAGGTTGCCACTGAAAAGAATGCTTAAGATTAAACTCTAAGGTCAGCTTTTATTGCTTAGCCAGTTTACTTACTAGTTGAGTCCATTGGAGACTCAGTTTCTCCAACAGTAAAATGGGAATATTATGTATTAGATTCAATGACATAGGTATTATATGAGAAAAAAATTCCCATAAAGTTATTAGCATAATGTCTACAACACAATACTCAAAAGGCATGAATTCTGTTATCTTTAACATAATGATAGTATTAACAATAAAGATTTCCTTATTACTTTTCTATTTTTATTTTTTAACTTTATTTTTGAGAGAAAGAGAGAGAAAGACAGCAAGAGCACAAGTGGGTGAGGGACAGAGAGAGAGAGGAGACAGAGAATCTTAAGCAAGCTCCCTCTTGTCAGCACAGAGTCTGATGTGGGGCTCAAACTCATGAACCCTGAGATCATGACATAAGCTGTAAGCCGGTATCACGAGTCAGATGCTTAATCCTTGATCCACCCAGGCATGTCTATCATTATTTTAAGTTCCTACATATTTATTTTGAGAGAGAGAGAGAATGAGAGAGAGAGAGAGAGAGAGAGAGAGAGAGAATCCCAAGAAGCAGACTCCATTGTGTCAACCAGATATGGGGCTCAATCTCACAGTGATATCATGACCTGAGCTGAAATCAAGAGTCAGATGCTTAACCAACTGAGCCACCCAGGCACCCCGAGATTTCTTTAAACAGAGGCATTGAAGTGCTTGAGATGAAGGAAGTACAGAAATTTCCATATTCTGTCTTCTATTTTAGAAAATGATAATGTGACTACAGATTTTTTGGAGTCTCTTTCTGCTCCATTGGAATTGCCATACTTTTACCACCACACCATGCACAAGAATAAAAACATTTTGGAAATCATTCCTAAGAAGGGGCACTTTACATACATTTGTCAAGTGCACTGATAGCTTTTTTGCTTTTCTTTTTTTTCCCTTCTTATCTTCATGGAAGAGTAACTTACAAGGGCACAGGAAGGACAAGTTGAAAACATAATCTTTGGAAGAGTGACACCGAAGGACTTATTTTCACATAAGTGAAAATATTTATCAAAATTCCATGAATGTTACCAAAAGGGAAAATAATGGGCTACTATTAAGGGACAACACCAAACACCGTTTTACTCTTTTTTGGACTCGGCTCCACAGGACCTGCTTTCCCAGAAATTTCTATAGGAACTGCCTTGTCCTCTAGTCAAACATGACAAACAAGCATGCACTAAAGGAGATGCTTTGTGTTCAGCATTTAAATAAAATGATATATAACACTAGCAATACAAACCTTGTCAGAGCTAGCATTTCAACTTTTCATCATTAGCATTAATAACAAAAATATTTACCGAGTACTTAGCTATGTGGAACAAAATTATATTCTTTAAACATTCGAAAAGGATAGGAATTAGAGTTTTTTAAAAAGTCACTTTTACCCTGGAAATGTCACATTCCAAGTGTCCAGAGAAATCACATTTTTACAGCTTACTTAGAAACTCCTGGAAATCAAGATTTGGAAGAAGTCCTCATAGATCTTTCAGATTTTTGTAAGCGTAGTTGATACCACCATAATAAAAGTTTAAATTAAGAACCCACAGTTTAGCATGTATTGGCAAAAACCTGCTAACAATGCTCAGGCTCATTTCCAAAAGGAGTTCTGGCAGGCCAGCTGAATCTATAAGGTAGTAAATTAAAAAATAATAAAACATTCATTTGTCAGCATAAGTCTGGTTGGAAAGTATATGGCCATTATTTTGCAATTAGTGTCACTTACAGAAACAGTGCTTTCACAGCAATTCAGGATTTAGCCACGGTTTTCCAGAGCATTTCCTTGCACTGGTTTTGAAAATTATTGCTGAAATAGTCACTCAATATTAAATCAATCTGTCAATTAGTGATTGTGGGAGACTACTCCCTCTTCTGTTCGACATATATAAGCACTCAGACAGTATGAGTGTAACTTCTTTCACAAAGTCATGATGTTTTGCATTAACCTAAAGCTTATAGGAAGATAGAACATTCAAATATGTTTCCATCTCATCTCTTCCATCAGCAGCAAATCCCAGAGCCATCCACTCTATTGTTTAATCTTGGCTTTGCCCATCCTCAACATTATTAAGTTCAGTTTTACTACTATGCTTTTACTTTTTAAACTTTGCTTTTTTTTCTTTGCCAACTTCCTATGGAAGTGATAATTTTATTATTACATAAAGGTATATTAAAAAGTTATTTTGATGTTTAACCCTTGTAAATGGTATTTGCACTTCAAAAGGTGATCCAGGCTGCCATGGTTCCTTGGGGAGTTAAGACAGGGAGCTCATATATAAGATTTTGCAAGATGTGCTTAGGACATAAAAGTAGTCTGAAATCCTTTCCAGCTTCACATGCGAAGCTGAGTACTCTGGCTCAGAGCAGGGACATCCAAAAAGGAAAGGTCCCTTATTCTTATTCACACAAGCAGTCTTGGGAAAGGGAGCTTTTACTACATCACTTGATGGTATGTACCAAAGTGAACTGACATTGCGCAGGTAGCTGCGGATGTTTTGTGTTCCAATAAAAAGGGTTTAAAATCTCCTTCACAGTAAAATAGCAAGTGGAAGAAAACCAATGCTGTAGAGAGAAAGCAACCACAGAATGCTTAGTTTAAAGAGATATATAGCCTGTATATAACACAAGCACAGCCATGAGCAGCAAAATATACAGAAGAGAATAAGAGCCTCGCATTGAGGCATGGGTCAATAAAGACTCATGCTTGAAAACCGCACTGAGCGTCAGGGCTCCTGAAAACTAATGGCAGCTGCTTAAATCCAAATCTCTTTACACATTTGCCCGTAACCACAAAGATGGAAAACTAGAGCAAATAAAACTATCCTCAAACATAACTGGGGGATGGAGAATACAACATGGTTAAGTATATAGTAAGTTAAGAAGTAAATATCTAAATCTTACAAAGCCGTGTCTAGACTCAATAACTAAGCAGAGTCAGGTAGAGACCGCATGAAAAAGAAGGCCTAGAGATGGCAGAAAGCACATAAAACCACCTCCAAAAAGAGAATAGCTTGCCCAAAATAGGGGGGAAATTCAAAATGTGGATGAGACCCAATGAGTCAGAGCAGGGCTAAGAAGTAATTGAAGGGAGGGACTTGAATAACAGAAGAATCTCTTGGAAGACACTACTTTGATGGTGGGAATGAAGAAAACATGTTTATTGGAAGACTTGCAGAAGGAAAGAAAAAGTGTCTGGTGAAAATCAGGGCATTACCAAGAAAAAGGGGGATTATCTCAAAAGCAGAATCATATCTCTTAAAAACATAGTCTCAATCTATTAACATCCAATGGCATTGTCTCCCCAAAAAGGGTACTTCTGAACTAAATTTTGTGAACCATGAAAATATCTCCCCATAAACACATGAGAATGCTGTTATTGCTGGATGAGAATGTAAAAATTTTTAAATAAACCAAAGAAAAGGCAGATAAGATTCACACAAAGCTGTTATAAAGAGAAAATAGAAAATTTGAATCAGAACATTTAAGCATATAAAAACACTAGAACAAAACACAAAGCAAGGAAAAATTTTAGTACAGTACTTATATTTGCAAAAAAAAAAAATTCTTAAGCCAACACTTGCCAAAATGAAAGAATAATTCAGCACCTTGAGAAAGAAATAGACAAAAACAGTAATGTTGAAACATCAGGTGAATTTAGATTGGAAATATTAAAACTGACATAATATCACATGATTGAAGACTAAATAGCTAGATAATTAAAAATATATTTACTTGAAAATATGATAAGGGACATTTAGAAAGAATAAAAATGGCCAAAAGAAATGAAATAAAAATAGAATCTAAAAAGATAAATGGGGTGCCTGGATGGTTCAGCACCTTGAGCATCTGACTTTGTCTCAGGTCATGATCTTACAGTTTGTGCATGAGTTCGAGCCCTGTGTCGGGCTCTGTGCTGACAGCTCAGAACCTGAAACCTGCTTTGGGTTCTGTCTCCAGCTCTCTCCGCTCCTCTCCTGCTTGTTCTGGGTGTGTGTGTGTGTGTGTCTCCCTCTCTCAAAAATAAGTAAATATATAACTGAAGAACCTGAAAGGGAAGGACAAAACAATGAATAATTATTATTATTTCTAATAATAAAGCTAGAATCTAAGAAAACTCTAGAGGGTTTGATTTTTATACATTCTCTTTGATGATTAGTCCATCCGTGGCTCACTTTTATTTAGTTACGTCATCATTAATTAGTTTTTTTTAATTTTTTGAAGTTTATTTATTTATTTTGAGAGAAAGGGAGAGAGGGAGAGAGAGAGAATGGAAAGGGGCATGAAGAGGGAGAAAGAGAGAATACCAAGCAGGCTCTCCACTGGTAGCATTGAGCTAAATGCACAGCTCCAACCCACCTGCTGCGTGAGATCATGACCTGAACCAAAACCAAGATTTGGATGCTTAACGAACTGAGCCACTCAGGCGCCCCTTAATTAGTTGTTTTTAATAATGCCATACACAACACTGACCCTTCACCTAAAAGAAAAACTAAGAGCTGGACAAACCAATCTCTTCCCTAAATCAGTAAAAAAATTCTCCTGAATTCCACATGCATTATTAATCTCATATTGAATTTATATGCATTCCTAAAAGAATGTGAATATAATATATAATACATATATAGAGACTATATGTGTGTAACTAATCATATGTATATACATATACAGATTTTAAATGTTTTTAATTTTATAAAAATGTACTTTTGTTCTATATGATCATTTGAATTTACTTTTTCACTTAATATTTTATTACTAAGATTCATCCATAGTATTGTATGTCATTTTGGTACATTCATTTTAACAGTTATATTTAATATGTGATCATATTATGTTTTATCCACTCTTCTTTCCATGGACATTTGTGCTGTTGTTGTTTTTGTTGTTTTCTAAAGTGTTCATTATATTACATGTTGCTACAGTGAATCTAGATAAATAGTGGAAATTTGTGAATGCTTTGCTGAGTTAAAATTCTAAAGAGCAAAAAAAATAAAAACATTTTTCCTTTAGTATCAAACCAGATGTTGTAGAGAACAGTCAATATATTTTTTAAAGTATCATGTTGGATTTTCAAACAGCAGCAATTAATTGAAAACATACACTGAAAACCAAACAGAAGAGAATATAGCTTAATTGAATCATACAACATATAAGCACTTTGAGTTTTTCATAATTTATGTCTTAATTCTCAGAAACATTTTGGAAAGAAAGTTCTTTGTCCCTAGTTGCCTCCAACATTCATCTAAAACATAGTAAATAAATGTCAAAATAAAGAATCTTTCCAAATAGAAAGATACTTTTTAGAAAAACTGTTAGAGATTTCTTCACTAGTAGTTAACAAGTTTAAAATTAAGATTAAAATATAAAACATTCATTTGAAATTGAACTTCACTTTAGGGGTGCTTGGGTGGCTCAGCTGGTTAAGTGTCCGTCTCTTGATTTCGGCCAGGTCATGATCTGATGGTTTTGTGCTGACAGTACGGAGCCTGCTTGGGATTTTCTCTCTCTCTCTTTGTTTCTCCCCCACTCAAGCTGTCTCTGTCTTTCTCAAAATAAATAAAGTTTAAAAATATATATTGAAATTGATTTTCACTTTACTGCCAGGCATCTCTGTACAATTTTCTTCATGGTCTGCTGTTAAAAGAATTCTTCCTTTGTTATAATTATTTCTATGCTTATTTACGTATTTACATATATAAACACACACACAGTCACACAAACATTCACTGCCTTCCCTTTTTAGAAATCTGAAGCACATTCATATATTCTAATTTTTTTCTATAAAATAAAGATGCTATCATCGTACTCTCAAACTGAAAGTAAGGCTCCAGAAAATTTTATGCATGCACAAATCACTTTATATAACTCCAGGAAAAAAGAATTTATTTACTTTCATAAAAATCTTACAATCTAAGTCATATTCAATGTTTTCAAATTTAAAAAGTATATGAAAAAACTAAAACAAAAATCTTATGTAAATTATCCATAAGCCTCTAATTGTGTAGAATTTAAAAAAACACCTTGCAAAGAAAATAAACTTACAAAAGGCAATGTTGTTCTTTTTTCTTAAGTCAGCGTTGTCTTTGAACCACAGTAAATATAATAGAACAATTAAAAATTTGAAATATAATCACCTGAAAAGTAAAAGGAATGAAAATGAGACACAAGATACATACAGATTATATGAGAAGAAAATACAAAAATCCAGTAGAATTTAAAAAGCTATAATATTTTTTATAATGAAATATATCTATTAAATAGCAACTAGTGTTTTGGTCTTAGTACATCTAATGTAATGCAGTTAAAAGTCCTCTAATAATGTTCTTGAATATTCAAAACAAAGTTAAAAAATGTTTAGTTTAGGGGCGCCTGGGTGGCTTAGTCGGTTAAGCGTCCGACTTTCGCTTAGGTCATGATCTCTCCGTTCGTGGGTTCGAGCCCCCCGTCAGGCTCTGTGCTGACTGCCAGCTCAGAGCCTGGAGCCTATTTCAGAGTCTGTGTCTTCCTCTCTCTCTGACCCTCCGCTGCTCACGCTGTCTCTCTCTCTCTCTCTGTCTCCTAGAAATAAATAAAACATTAAAAAATGTTTAGTTTATTAAATAATCTATATGCCCTTTGACTTAAAAAAAAAAAAAAACACTAAAATGATGATGACAGACCTAAGGCAGGGCATTTTTAAAAATATTTTATTTATTTTTGAGAGAGAGAGAGAACCAGTGTGAGCAGGGGAGGGTCAGAGAGATTGGGAGACACAGAATCTGAAACAGGCTCCAGGCTCTGAGCTGGCTGTCAGCATAGAGCTGGACGTGGGGCTTGAACCCACTAACCGTGAGATCATGACCTGAGCCAGAGTCTGTTGGTTAACTGCCTGAGCCACCCACGTGCCCTAGGCAGGACATTTTTAACAGGACTGAGTAAATCTCATTTAAACCAGTGACAAAACTGATAGGATGAGTCATTCAAAGATAATTTATCATTTTATGTTTTGCTCTTGCTTCCACAAATTATATTTAATCACTTTTCCTCAAGACCGGCTCTGGACTGAGCATTGTGGCTGGTTGGGTTAAAGCAAGAAGGATGCATTCTAATCCTGCTCAGAGAAGACTGATGTCACCATGTCTGTGAATTTTTTTTAATGCCCTCTATATACAAAGTGTGATATTATGTAGGCATTGAGTGGTTTAAGGTATTCTCCAGGGACATTAGTTATGCATCAGTAAGTCACAATCTGAGGGTGGTCCACTATTATTCTGTCAGGAAGACCACTCTAGAGTCAGCTTCTATGACTTGAGGTCTTCTTACCAGACACAGATACATAATTAGCCAAATAAACATTAAAAATGGATTTTCATGGGTGAAATTAGTAGGTTATGAGCAGAATGCATATTTAAAAAGACTTTCTTTGGTGGAATATACATATTCCGGAATGTACATATACATATGTATATACATATACTTATACATATGTATATACATATACATATACATATGTATACACACACACACACACACACACACACACACACATATATATATAAAGTGCTTTCTTTTATTTTAAAGAGAGAGAGAGAAAGGAAGAATGGGGAATAGGGGCAGAGGAAAGGAGAGAAAGAAAAAGAGAATCTTAAGCAGGCTCCACATTCAGTACAGACCCACATGTAGGGCTAAATCCTGTGACCCTAGGATCATGGCCTGAGCCAAAATAAAGAGTCAAATGCTTAACTAGCTGAGCCACCCAGATGTCCCAAAATATATATATATATATTTTTAAGTGAATGGTTTAAATATGTTAGAGATTTCCACCAATAGAATGTAAAACATATTAGATCTTCATCCTATACCTCTAAGAGCAGACTTATATACCTTATACTTATAACAGCACATTGTTCTATCAATGGTTCTGGGGGCTCTTGATTGATTTAGAATCAATCTAGTTTTTTTAGGTGATTAGACAAAATGCTCTGTTAGAACGTTACTGTACTTGCTTAAGAGGAACCTTTCACGTAAGGTGAATTTCTAGCACCTAAGAAGACTAAAGGTGAAAATCCTTTGAGCTCACAGAACCACCAGTGGTACGATTTAATGCCTGCTTGTTAAGTGTCTATCTATGTAGACACATTTGTTTAGCACTTTCATTACAACCTGGTGGTGAGCTTGTGGAAGAGTAGCCAACCTTAGCTTATCCTTAATTATAGACTGCCAGTGTTGCAAACTGTCACACACCAAATCTAAAACAACTGAGGAAAGAGTTCGATGTCCTTTATTCAAGGGAAAACAGTCCATTGATTGGGGGGAGTACAAGCAGTGAAGCACTCATCTCAAGGCAAAAGCGAGTTTTATGGAGCCTTAGAGAAAACAACATGGAAACAAGGCACAATTGGCCACCAGGTATGGGATTTCTTTACATGGCTAGCAGGTCCTACTCTAAGCTAGTTAAAGTGGAGGTGGAAGACTATGGCTGGTGTACATTATATATCCTTGATAGGTATTTCCTGTAAGTGTAGACTGACTTACATTTAGATTTGTGATGTGCAATAGCCATTGGAACACTATTTTGTAGGTCACAATATACTAACTAACTGAATCACTACCAAGCAAACAAATGAAAAACAAATTTAGTAGCTGTGCTTTAACTACTGGGTTTCAACTAGCTCCCAGCAATAAGCAATGTAGAAACGTAGAGCTGAGTCAAGCCTGCTCTTAGTTTTTCAATATTAAAGACATGATGATATCACAGAAGCAAATGGCCATTTAGTTATTATCTACAATATAGTGTATGTTTAGTGCTAAAATCTCACAAATTCTCCATTAATTATTATTTAACTCAATGCTAAGAGACAAATGGACACAATGATAGTGTTATTTAATGGCAGTTAATTATTCATTCATTCGTTCCATTATAAACACCGAGCATTTTCCACCAGGGTTTCATTTTGCCAAAAAAAAAAAAAAAAAAAAAACAGAAAGAAGAAAAGAAAAGAAAAAAGAAAAGAAAAGAAATTTATGTAAAGAATTTCTTTTTTCCTTAATCTTTACATGCATAAGAAACAGAAGTGACCAAATATTATGATTATCAACAGATTATCAATAAATCTGTTTATTTATTTAAGTAAATATATCAATAATATTCCCATACTATTATGGGAGAAAACTATAGTTATTCTAATCTCTGGGTTAGTAATACTTTATGGGCTGTATTTCTCAGTTTTCAAGGAATAACTAGATTTGTGTGCCAACTTCACTTATTCAAGCAGAGTGGGTACAAAGTAAGGTTGTTCAAGATAGGAAATTTCCTGGGCTGAGATGCAAACACTTCTTTTCTTGTGAACTTGTTTGTTTTTGCAACTCTGCCTCTTCAAAAGGAGCTTTTGAATATCAAAGATGAAGGATAACTTATTTTTTAAAAATAGATAAGTAGTTAGGTAATCCATTTAGGATAACACAGTAAAGGGGTCACTTAAAATCCAGTGTTTAGTGAGTGAGCAATGATCTGCTAAAGACACCAAATGCATACTAAATACAAGATGGAAAAAATAAATGTGTACAAATGAAATAAGACAATGTTGATTTATAGAAAACAAATGAAGAAAAAAACTATTTAAAACACTAATTTTATCTTTCCTCATATGACAACAGTAATCCCCAAAATAAATAAAATTAAAAGGTATTGTTTTAAGATACCAAAAAATACAGAAATAAAATTTCCATATGACCTCATTCATGTCTGTAATTTAAACAGGGAAACAAATGAACAACAACAACAAAAAAGAGACAAAAAACCAAATTCTCACATATAGAGAATGAACTGGTGGTGCCAGAAGGATCTGGTTTCCAGATCAATGTAGTAAAAAAGGGAGATTAAGGGTACACTTATTATCTTGAGGAGCACTAAGTAATGTATAGAATTGTTGAATCTTTATATTGTACAGCTGAAACCAATGTAACACTATGTAAGAATGATAATAAAATAATACTAGAAGTAAAAACAATAATGGCTAAACACAGATTTTTAATTTTAAGTTGAAACTTTGAGATTTAATGCTACCAGTTAGCGAAAGAATTCTCCAAAGTTCTAAAGTTTTGAGAAAAATAAAAGAATACTCAGAAGAATTAGACACAGCCATATCAACCAAACTTCATGGCAGTTATCAAATAGAGTTAAGTTAATTGTCTTGTAGACTCTTTAAATATTTCTAATTATTTTTACAAATTCTGGAGTGTTAGACTGATATCCAAAGACTGGGGAAAGTGGAGAAATTTTCATAAGTAAACATGATTGATTAATTAAAATTAATGAAACAAAAATAGAAATGATATGCATATAAGTGAGAAAATGAAGAAATGTCAAGCCACTTAAAAGGTAAAAATGGTGCTTCAAAAAACACATTCCTACAGTAATATTAATGCACTTGTCATGAACAAAAATGTATGAGAAACAGAAACATTGTCCTAACAATGAATATATTACCAGTTTTATACTTGAACATATCTCAATTACCTCATTTAATTCTCACATCAACACATGAATTTACTCATTCTTATATTCATTTTATTAAAAAAAAAAAAAGCCAATTTCGAAGACACCGGGACACCACATATGGTGATCTGAAGTCAATGCCATAGAATCTATACTTTGTTTAATGTCTTTTAAATTCTGATTGATGATTTCTTTGGAATGTTTGTTAAAATCCTACCTTTGGATGCACAATTACAGCTTCTATGTTTTCAGCAGGAAAACTATGATGCAGATAGGCGACAGTGACATATGGACATACCAAATAGCTTTGCTTCAGATGGAAAAACTCTAAGTAGACCCTCTTTAGAGATGAAAAAGAAATTCTTGAAGAAAACTGAGAGTGTGTGATAACTCCATGGTTAACTCTGTCATATCAGATATTCATTCTGCCTAGACAGATGTTCATTCTTTCAACATCATGTGGCCCACAAGGAAACCACAGAAAGATTTGCTTCAATAATGGGGACCCAATTAGATAGTGTTCCTTAAGAGTTTATTTATGGAGGAGAAAGGAAGTTATGGTAGTTTTTTACTGAATTCATTATTACTTAAGCATCTTTACTGCATTTTTTAAGTCCCCATGGAGATGTCTTTGAGAGATCTATGCTCTAAGGCAAGGAGCATGCAAATATAGATAACAGAGCCTAAACCTGGTTCAAACGAAAGGTCTTCCATTTTCTCCGAAGACTGTGCACCAAAACATTCACTGGGTGAAATGCAAAAGAAATTTGTAAATAAGACTTTTTTCAAGGCTAATGATTTGAGCCCTCAGAAGCCACATTTAGAAACTAGAAATAATTGTGACTTCTTATTAAGGATCAGAAGAAATTCTTTATCAGAAACTTTTTACAAACTATAGAAATAATTCATATGCATCTGTGTGTTTGTGTAAATGTATGTCCTTCTGTGTGTCTATATAAACTAGTTCAGGACCTGATATATTTAGAGAAATAAACAAAACCCAATGTGACCAAATTCTTCTTAGGAAAAGATATAGTAAACATATTTTCACTGGATGTCCAAAAATATTAGTTTTAAATCACTTTGGTTGAGATTATATATTTAAAATTTTTATAATATCTAGGTTGTACATGTTTTTTCCAAATAATTTAAGAGATTTGGAACGCATCCAGAGCAGAGAAATTTAAACGATTAAAGAAGTCAACACAATGTTTTAAGTGTAAAAAACTAGAAGAGCTAAATTTGTGTAACTTATCAGAAAAAAAACATTTACAAATATTTGAAGGGTGTGAAAAGGAAGAAATAAAAGCAATTATTTGGCATAGCACACAGGAATGTGATATAATAAAACAAAATAATATCAACAAGCAAAAATTTCTTTGTTACCTTGAAAACATCATAATTTTCTTTAAGAAGAGCAAATAAAAAATAATTTCCACCTTAGCAACTAATTAATTTTCTATTAATATAATTAACACAATATCACATTGGCTTGTAAAACAATATGCAATTTGCAAAAAACTTGAAGACTAATGCCAATTTTAGCAACAAAAATAACAATGGTATAATCTGGCAATCACAGTTCTAACTCATTTCGTTTTTACAATTAGTCTGTGAGTAATTGTAACTATTATTGTTCCTGTTTCATGTATGAGGAAACTGAGGGAAAGAAATGTAGAAAAAAAATGATAATGCCTAATCATTTGCAGTTTTGTATTATTCAATATATTATTAGATAAAAATAATGTAGCATTAATAATCTAATAATTCACATTAAGTATGCATTTTCAGTGTTTAAGTATGCAATAAGTGATAGCTGTTTGACTATCTGTTAATACTATACATAGGATTAACAATGTAACAAGGTAATTAAGATGAATAATTATTTCGAAATTAATATTTTTGGGGCGCCTGGGTGGCTCTCAGTTAAGTATCCGCTTCTGCTCAGGTCATGATCTAGCGGTTCGTGAGTTCGAGCCCGGCGTCGGGCTCTGTGCTAACAGACAACTCAGAGCCTGGAGCCTGTTTTAGATTCTGTATCTTCCTCTCTCTCTGACCCTTCTCTGCTCACGCTGTCTCTCTACCTCAGAAATAAATTTAAAAATTGTTTTTAATTTAAAAAGCAAATAAATAAATATTTCTATTCAATAGATTTGTCTGTAATTAGAGCATATTTGTATGTTTATACATAATTGGTTTTATAACTCAAATGAGAACAGATGATAATGTTAAGAACTTCATTATTATTTATTCTTTTTTAAATATTTATTTATTTTGAGAGAGAGAGAGAGAGAGTGGGGGAGGAGGAGCAGACAGAGAGGGAGACCTAGAATCCGAAGCAGGCTGCAGGCTTTGAGCTTTCAGCACAGAGCCTAATGTGGAGCTCAAGCTCACAAACTGTGAGATCATGACCCGAGTGGAAGTCAGATGCTTAGCCGACTGAGCCACACAGGCGCCCCTATTATTTATTCTTTAAGTATCCATATAATGTGCATCTATAGACCAAGCAATTAATTATAAAGTTCAACAAATAATTTATTTCTACATATATTTGGATTAAGAACCATTCTAAGCTCTGGTGATATAGCCAAGAACAAGACAATTAAGACCACTATTCTCATGGAACATACCTCTGATGGGGAAGGAAAAGATAATAAAGAAACTGTATTAATGAGAGTTCTCCACAGAAACAAAACTAATAGAGTAGATAGATGACAAGTTGTACAGACAGATGATAGACAATGATAGGTACATATATAGATGATGATAGATGATAGCTAGCTACCTAGCTACCTAGCTAGATGATAGATGCAATTATAGAAGCTGGCGAGTCCAAAATATGCAAAGTGGACTGGCAGCTGGGAGACCTAACCATAGCCAATGTTACAGTTCCAGGTGGAAGGCCATCAAGCTTTTAATTTGAGTCTGAAAGCCATCCACTGGAGAATTCTTCTTGCTGAAATAGGGAAAGATCAACATTTTGTTTTATTCAGACCTTCAACTGATTGGACAAGACACACCCACATGCTGAAAGTGATCTGCTTTCCTCAAAGTCCACTGATTTAAATGTAATCTCATTTAGGGGTTCCTGAGTGGCTCAGTTGGTTAAGAGTTCGACTTCGGCTCAGGTCATGATCTCACCACTCATGGGTTCGAGCCCCGCGTCAGGCTCTGTGTTGACAACTAGCTCAGAGCCTAGAGCTTGCTTCAGATTCTGTGTCTCCCTCTCTCTCTGACCCTCCCCTGCTCATGCTGTCTCTCTCTCTCTCAAAAATAAATAAAACATTTAAAAAAATTAAATGTTAATCTCATTCAAACACATGCTCATAAAAATACTCAGAATAATGTTTGATCAAATAGCTAGTCACCCCAAGGTCCAGCCAAGCTGCTACATCAAATTAACCATTTACATAGCTAAGTAACATCCTGGAGAGCTGTGGGATTTGAGTGGTTAGGAGGTCCTCTCTTAGGAGGTGACATTGAAGATGTGACGTGGATGATAAGCAGTGATGTGAACATGCATGGGACACTCTGTGGGAAGGAAAACAGCTCTGTGAAGGGAACATAATGGTGATTCGAGTCAAGGAGCACAACAAAAGCCTCTGTGACTGGAGCACTGAGGAGAGTGAAGACAAAGAGTACTTCCAGATGGGACTAGAGAAAGGTCATGCAGCTATGATCTGCAACTCAAGTTTAATGTGGAGCAAGATGGGAAGCTTCTGCCTGGTTCCAATCTGTGGACGGCCAATAAATCCATGAAATCTGCACTGACCCCAGTGGAATTCTCCTTCACAAGGCATTTGTAGTGTTTAAAATTATGTTCTTCTACATATGATCAGTAACCAGCAGCCCACAAACATTTATTGAGCACCTAATATGTATACCAATGACTGTCTAATCATTGGGGAATAAAAGAATAATGAGACATCATCCCTACTTTCAGTACATTTCAATCCCAGGCATAGAGAATAACACAAAAACATAATTTTACCTTATGTTTATTCCCTATACAGAAATTCTCTTGTGGTACAAGAGCTGCTGAGTGATTCATAAGGTGACTAATCCTGGAAAACTGACAGTAAATTTACATATGCAGACAAAGAGAAAGATTGAATTATTAACAGCTTAAACATTGTTTTTTGGTATTTGTTGTCAAGAATATGAGTGCATTGGGTAAGGCAATGAATTTTACTTGCAGACTACTTAGGAATATCTGCATAGAACAGTAGAACATTTCCTCTGCCAGCATAACTTCAATTAAATCACCCTATAATGAACTAAGTGGAAACACAAATACAACCTGAAATCAGCAGCACATTCAGGCTTTAAACTAAAACAGAAGCTTGCTTTCAATTAAAAAAAAAAAGGCTCAATTTAATAAATGTTATGTTAATAAGGAGATGCTCAAGTGGTTTAAAACTCTTTTTTTATAGGCATTGTCCTTTATAAAAATAATCTACTTAGATATCTTCCCATATAAATAGATAGAGAAAGTTATAGATATGAGCATTTTTACTAGACACAATACAGCGTAAATGCTTTCTTGTTTGTTATTGCCAGATCAGCACTATCTTATTTCTGTGTATTACATATCTAAATTCCAAACCTTCACAGGGACAGAGTTTTAGTTCCACATTCATAACATCTGAATATTCATACAAATTGCCTCTGAAAATACTCTCATTAAAAAAGACCTGAGTAATAGTCCTTGTAAAGCACTTTAAAAATATGAACCTTTGTGTAAATGCTAAGTAGCATTTTTATTAGTGTTAAACATTAAACAATAGGAGAGGGAGTAATAAATTTAGATTTATGGCATAGCCTAGGAAGAAAAATATTTTCATAAGGAGCATCAAAGGACAGTAAAAGGAGATTTAAGGAAGAGAAGCTACAGTATGCTACAGCACAGAAAAAGAGGATCAAAAAATGTGCCAGCCGGTACTGTAGGAATAGAGTCTGGTATAAAACTTGAGTACAAATAATAGTAATGAGAGTCATGGGAGTCAGGAGAAAAAGCATTTAATCTATTTGAAAATGGAGGCCAGGACACCTGGGTAACTCAGTCACTTGAGTGACTTCAGCTCAGGTCATGATCTTGCATCTCTGAGTTCGAGCCCCGCCTCAGGCTCTGTGGTGGCAGCTCAGAGCCTGGAGCCTGCTTGGGATTCTGTGTCTCCTTCTCTCTCTACCCCTTCCCTGTTCGTGCTCTGTCTCTTCTGTCTCCCAAAAGATGAACAAACATTTAAAAAAAAGAAAGAAAATGGAGGCCGAATGAAAGGTAAACCCCCAGGGGATCATTAGTCACCCAGTTTTGATAAGGGTGGTGCTGTATTTGAGGTTTCCTCTAGGAAACAAGGATACCTGCCACAATTTGTCTCACATTGCCACGTCGTAAAGCAACCTTTTTGGAATCTTCTAACCAAAATGGTCTTTTCCCATTCAACCACCTCTAGGTCACCTGTTCTCTGTTGATCCCAAGCAGTTAATTTGTTTGGATGGTTGTTGCTACTGATAGTGAGTAGTGGCAGCTCTCACTTTGTGCCTGGACAGCAAGAGCTGGTGATGGCCAACTCTTACAAATTCCAGTCTGAGAAACAGCCTCCATTTGCCATTGCTCTGGTGCTAAAATAGAACACTGGAGTGAAGACTTCTGGTCGCTGCTGTACTTCTGGCCTGAATTAGACCTAATGCAATACATCCTGCTTAGGTCACTCAAGGAGTGAGGAAGGATGGTCCAGTCCTCATTGCCATGGAAGAGCATTGTCTGTGCTCTCAAAATTGTCCTCTAAAAATCAAGTACATGGCCATATCATTAGAATCCAAGTCCATCTTAGGGCAACTTACTCAGGTCAAATTAAGGGATGCTGCAGATCAAAGATTTGGGCCACCATTATCCTCTGACAGTGCAGCTCTGTGCAAGACCAGGCACAAGTGACAACCCTCATCTGTGTTGGCTTTGGAAAACTTTAGCAACTTCATTGATCTTCCCTCTAACTGAGCCTTCATCAGCACTAAAAAAGTTCATGTTGACAGGGCTATTTAGTTTTCTAAAGGAGGAATTAAAGTCCTGTTTCTTTCTCTAGTGGAAAGTCTCTAGGCTCCAGAAACAAATCTGCCCATTATTGTCCCAGAAGTTTTCAGGGTTTCTATAGTGTCAGAGTACAGCTCCGGCCAGATGCAAGGGTCCCTGAAGGATGGATGGTGTTGGCGAGGGAGGAAGTGAGAGAGCCCCGAGATTCTTTCTGATCACCAGGCAGGCATCTCTGTCCTGTTGGTTTTGATGTCTTTATTTATAGGTCAAATGTTAACATGGCATTAGAAAATGAAGTTTTACAATGGATAGTTCTCTGTGATAAGATATTTTTGGAAAATGTACAGAAACAGGTTTTACAGAAGTATTCTTGCAGAACCACTACAATTATACTGAGGTTGAGTAACTATGAAAATAACAGGGTGTTCACATTTTAATAACACTAAGATTAAGTCATAGGTTTGTAGATACTCTTATCCATCCTCATCACAGCTGCCAGGGTAAGGGAAGGTGTTTGTGGAATGGAGGCCTTAGGGAAGGGGCTGCTATACATCATCAGTTAGCAAAGGTATATGTGGTAACTTATGTTCTGCTCTTATCTGTTCCTTCTCTCTAAGTTAGGCTCTTTGTCTCCGGGCAAGACTTGATTTTCCAGTTATATGCTTTATGGCTCCATAAAGGTATGGAGAGCCAGCCATACCTTTAAAGAGTTTAGCTCATTTCCAATACATAGAACAGCCTCTTGGAGTGTATTTACCTTTGGGTCTAGTTTTATGATATCTTGAATAGCTAGGGCATGAGAGACATTTTTGGTTAGCTGATTTACATGTTGAACTGTATGAACATCTTGGACTAACACCACGGTAGAAACAGAATTGTACACATAAAGGTCAATATTTTATGAGTGGGGGTCATTAGCCTGTTCATAGCTCCAGGGAAAGTGTGGAGGGAAACAGGACCTGCTAGAACCAAGATGTCTGTACCCATAATCGAAAGAAGAAGTTCCCACAATATGTTCCTTCCCAAGGTGCAATCATCATACCAGGGCCGGAATAAGGGGACAAGTCACTCCCGATATTGATCAACAAGGTACCTTGGGGGGGTCGGTGTTCAAGCAGGAGTAATTGAGTGGGGTGGATATTGGTCATCACCTGACTGGCAAGAGACCATGCAAACTTGCTTTAACCTCACCAGGAGTTTTCTCGACTAGTGGGCTCAGAATGGCTCCCAACACTATAATAGTATTACTTTCTTACACATATGCAAAAAATGGTTTCAAATTTTGGCTTTTACAATCCCACTTAAGTGCTTTATTATATTCCATTATAATATTATCAAACATAAGAAATTATATCTAGTACATCATTATTTTATATGTTATAATATATATAAGTGGTGATATAAATTCTCAATGAATTTTCAACAGATTCTCTTTTGGGGTTATACAGATAATTATCAAGTATGTATGATATTTTATTTGAAATCATTTATTTTGAAATAATTCATAGTATGATTGTGTGTGTGTTAAAGGTAATTCTCATCAACATATTAGTGTTGTGTAATTAGCATATATAATGCCTTAATCTACTATTGTTTAGATATTCTTTGATTAGAATTTTGCATCACCTAAAAGACAACGGTTTGGTTAGGGGACATGTAAGAGAACTTCCCTTCCTTGTGTGTAAGCCAGCAACCCCACTCTTCTCTGCTGGCCATTCAAGGCCTCGAACAGCCTGGCTGTATCTGCATCTGTCCATTATCCTCCTTCCAATCTGGTTATAGAGTTCACATATCCTCCTTCGGGAATTCCAAGGTCCCTTTGAAATAACTCTTTCATTCAAAATGCTGAGCCTGGGTGACTCAGTTGGTTAAGTGTCTGACTCTGGATTTCAACTCAGGTCATGATCTCACAGTTAGTGAGCTCGAGCCCTGCTTCAGACACAGTGCTGATGGTGCAGAGCCAGCTTGGGATTCTCTCTCTCTTCCTCTCTCTCTACACAACCCCATCAAAATAAATGGATAAGCTTTAAAAAATTGCTGATCAGTGTTATTGCGCCCAGAGAGAGATCTACTCTTAGATATGGGTAGATTTCAGGACAGTGTCTGCCTAAATTTATAAATATGTCTTCATTTTGTGGACTTGAAATTTTGTCAAGCCACATTTTGTGGCTTTGTTTCATTTCAGCTTGGTTCCTAATACTAAGCTTGGTAGAGGAATAGAAGATGAAGTTCTAAAGCCTTTTAACCAACTTCAACCAACAGACTACTAATATTCACCAAAATGAACTTGTTCAACCTAAGACCAATTTGCTTTATGACAGTTATCTATGCAACTCTACATGGCAAAAGGGAATTCAGAATATGGTAGCTAATGTTGCTAGATTAGGACAACTTTTTCAGAAACCTGAATTGAATTGT
Source organism: Proteles cristata cristata (assembly GCA_017311185.1). NCBI lineage: Eukaryota > Metazoa > Chordata > Mammalia > Carnivora > Hyaenidae > Proteles > Proteles cristata. Next base: position 1,243,217 of record JAESUZ010000127.1, read on the forward strand.
ATTAGCAAAAATGTTTGAAATAAATAGGTGAATTGAGCATATATATTCATATTGAATTGTTAGCTGCTCAATAAATCATCTAAATGATATAGAGAATGAAGAATTAAAGTCAAATAAATATGTTTAAATTAATTAAAGAAATAAAAGGAAGAAGTGAAGCAAGAACAAAAGACAAGATTCTATAAAAACACAGAAAGCAGATTTGGAGGGAAAACAAAAAGAAAATTTCATAAAGGAAAACATGGTTAATGGGATGAAATACTAACTCTACACATTCAACAGCACATTGGACATGATAAATAATTAATGAGTTAGAATATATATATATGAAGAATCACCCAGAAGGGGGCATAGCCATGCAGAAAAGCTATTAGGAAAATATTTTCTGCATGAAGGGTAAAATGAGAAGTTCTAACAAATCAGAGAAGTTCACAAAGGGAGAATACAAGCAATACTTGAAAAGATGAATGTTTTAAAAAAAATTCCAGAGTCAATAGAAGACTTGAATTCTCAAAAATTTTCCCCAGGACCAAACATGTTTGGTCCCCAGGAACAAAAAATAAATAAAAATTCACATTTCTTAACTGCATTACACCAAAGACCATTAAAAAATGAACTCAAAGGGGAGCCTGGGTGGCTCAGTTGGTTAAGTCTGACTTAGGTTTGACTCAGGTTATGATCTTGCGGTGGTGAAATGGCGGCCCATGTCATACTCTGCACAGGGTATGGAGCCTCTTTGGGATTCTCTCTCCGTCCCTCACCTCCTCTCTTTCTCAAAATAAATAAATAAACTTTTAAAAAAAGATTCCTAAAAACAAAAAGTGAATTTAAAGTAACCAGAGAGATAAGAAAAATTACCTACAAAGAAAAAGAAAATAAATAATAAACAAACTAGATATCTATACCTTGCTAAAGATTGATCATAAACATATTTTTAGACAAAGACAGCATTTTAGGCAAAGACATACTTTAAAAACTAGTAAAGAGTAAACTTCAAAATGAAATGGAATGCAAGAGGCAAATGAATATTAAAATTTTAATTTAATTTAATTTGGTAGCTGAGGGGTTTTAGAAACAAAGTTGAACTAACAATATATATTGGGAGATAGTTATATTCAATTGATTAGAATTATTTCAAGTAATATGTAAGTCACATGATTATATCAGCAAATTAGAATGTTAGAATATGTTACATTTTATATTGTTTAGAAACGAGATAAAAACATTAATAAGCTTTAGATTTTATTAATTTATTAATGTAAAATTAAAATTTTAAGGCTATTATTTTATTTATTTATTATTTAAGGCTTATTATTGAAGGCTATTAATTTACATTAATTTATTAATGTAAATTTAAAATTTTAAGGCTAACTACACACATGCAAAACAAATTTACACAAATGCAATAGAAATTGGATGCATCACTTTGAAATCAGGAGGTGAAAAAATTGAATTAAAAATATTTCAACAATCCAATGAAATTAAGATAGAGCAATAAATCCAAATACATTAATAATAACAGTAATAATGATAAATGTGAAAGAGTTAAATCAATCAGATTTGATAAAAAAATATATAAATGTGTGAAAAAGAATTGCAAGATTACCAAATTGAATGGAAACAAAAATTCAATTAAACACTGTTACAAAGGACATAAAAACAGCATAAGGAAGCATTGCAATTGGAAACAAAAGAAAGGGAAAAGTTGCTCCAAACAAATACTAAATATAAGAAAGCTGGCAGAGTTATAGGCCTGTTAATAAAATCAACTAAAGAAAAAAATACGCATATATATATATTTACATTTCTAGGTACACACAAATTCCTAATTTATATATAGATATATAGATTAAATATAGATATAGATGATATAAACATAAATATAGGTAGATATTGTATATATTAGTTGTGTGAAGAATGGAATGAGAAAGTTTATAAACAGAATGATTTCACTGGGAAAATAAGAGCAATTCAATTCACATGAAATCCTGAGAACAAAGTATACAACTTATAAAACCAAACTGGAATGATTATTAAAGAAATAACAAATCTATGATCAAAGAGGGTAAATTTAACTTGCTTTTTTAATAATTTGTTTATTAAGGAAAAAGAGAGAGAGAGAGAAATGGAGAGAGAGGAAAACTAGACAAGGAGACCACATATTTAGATAGGAAAGACACAAATAACCATCTTTTTTTTCTTTCTTTTTTTTTTTTACAAATAGTTTATTGTCAAATTAGTTTCCACATAACACCCAGTGCTCATCCCCACAAGTGTCCTCCTCCATGCCCATCCCCCTCCCCCCCACATCCATCAGTCCTCAGTTTTTGTCAGCATTCAAGAGTCTCTCATGGTTTGCCTCTCTCCCTTTTCCCCACCATTTCCCCCCTTCTTCTCCCCCTTGCTCCTCTGTTAACACAAATAACCATCTTGACATATTAAAAGTATATAAAGCATGGAAAAACTCGGGTTCTTGATTAAACTATTAAACTTGGAAAATTCTGAAACTGCCCACTGCCAAAATATTTCTTTATGGAGATAATCGATATTAGTATTATTCAACTCATTGATAATTGAATCTTCTCACTACTAAAATGATGTAGCACCCAAGTCGAGAATTAAGAAAATGATCCACTAAGTAAACTCAACAAAAGAGAGAAAGCAAATGATAAAAAAAGAGAGAAGAAAATTATGTAAGAGAAAATGAAATAATAAGAGCAATAAAATATAGAGTAGTGAACTAAAAAATTAATGTAATAGACAAAATCCCAGAAAATTCAGTGTAATATATATATACTCTAATTAGGATAACAAATGTGTTCAGCAATTTACCTCAACAAGATCAATCTACAAAAATCAGCCTCATACCTACACATCAGCAAGAAATAATTAGTAAAATGTTCTTAGTTAAAATGTCAAGAAATAACATGAAGTACTAAGGAATAAAACTAGTAAAACATGGATAAAGACCTTTCATGGAGAATAGTATAAAATGTAATCGAAAGTTGTAAGAGTAAACAGAGAAATGTAGAGATTCATTACTTTTATATATGGGAAATTTCAGTATCATAAGGATGTCAATTCTATATATATTCAAAGTTGTCTCATTAAAATCACAACAAGCTTAATTTTATAATATGAAAAACTGTTATCCATATCACAAAATAAAGATCTAAAATGTTAGTTATTCTCTTAATTTTTATCAGAGATATGACTTCTAAAATGTATATATTATGGTAATCATTGAAGTTTCTTTGTAAATCCACATATAAGCTATTTTTGTTAAAAATCACCAGATTTTTAAAAGAATGTATTTTCTCTATGCAGCATAAATTGTTTATTAGGCTTTTAAATAGAACAATAGGTTACTCTGTCACAAAAAACTCTAAGGATAGAGTCCATTTCCAGATTCACTGGGTCCAGAGGAAGATGCTCACTCAATGCAGTTGCTATGTAAGAAAACTACTAGAGACAAATTATTCTTAAATCTATTTGTGGAGATCATCTCAATCAAAACAATTTTGAAGAATAAATGAGAACATTTGCCTGACACAATACCAAGATTCAGTCTACAGTTAAATAAATGGGAAATAGTTTCAGAACAGTTATGTACACAAGGGCTAATGAAATTAAACAGAAATTCTAAAGATATATATAAACATAGATATTTTATATATATCAATAAAGGTACTGCAAAACAGGATAAAAGATGGAGTCATCAGCAAACGACACTCGGAAAACTAGTGCCCTGGGACATATAGGTGGTTCAGTAGATTAAGCATCAGACTCTTGATTTCAGCTCAGGTCATAATCTCATGGCCATGCGATCTAACCCTGTGTTGGGCTCTGTGTTGACAGTGTAGAGACTACCTGAGATTCTCTCTCGCACTCGCTCTTTGCCCCTGCCCCGTTTCTGTGTGCACTCTCTCTCCCTCTCTCTGTCTCTCTCTCAAAATAAATACATAAATAAATGTTAAAAGCAAATTGTGCTCCATATCCAAAAGAAAAACCATGTTATTTCTTTACACCAGATTTAAAATCCATTACAAAGCAGTAATGGCTCAAATATTAAAAAAAAAAAAAAGTCTATGTAGAACAAAACATTAAAGTGTCTCTTTCTGATATCACATAAGGTAAAATATCTTAATTGAGACACAGAAAACACAAAACAACAAGACAAAGGACAGATACATTTATTTCTTCTATTCATCCCCTCCCCATCTGAGTTTTCCGATAAGTTCTTCAAGTTCACACCTACATCCTGACCTCTGGATATGCTAATCTCATTGCCCAGAATGTCCATCTAAATCCTATTCCCATCTTAACCTCAATTAACAGCAATTCATCCTTCAGATCTTTGCTTAAATGTTCAATTTCTTCAAGAAAGCCTTTCATGATGTCCCAACCTAAGAGTAATTTAAGTCTCCCCATCAGGTTGTAAACTCCTAGGATCTTCCTTCCATAATATTCGTCAGTGTCCATAATGACATGTTTGTGTGGTTGTTCTATTAACAGCTGACTCCATGCACTACTATACAGCCCCATGCTCATCAGTATGTCTCAAGCGCCTAAAACAATGCCTGGAACAAAGACGGTATTCCATAAATATTGTAGAATAAATAATATAAGAGACTGATTTCAGTGGAAAGGTGAGGAGAGGAGTGGAAACAGCTTAATACGACTTTTGTAAAAAGGTGATCTGTGTGCTGAAGCTTTGTAAATAGGCAGGGTTTGGACATGACAAATGTAGACTGCATTTCCAGAAAGTCAGAAAATTCTAGGGTTTTTCCTGATAACCCCACTGGTTGTAATCAGACTTTCCTTTAATCCTTCCTGTAAACTATTATCCCTATTCCTTTGTAATTCACTTTGGGGCAGATTCCACACCTGATTTATCTCTGTGTTGTTCATTTCTTCATTGATTTACTTCACTCAGGCAGACAAGACTACTTCTTTCATGGAGATTTTATTCTTATTGTGGGGCATGAAGGGCAGAAATTAAAAATTTAATAAGAATATGTCATGTTGCAGGTAATGATTGAAATGCCTTGAGAGATACTGGATTACACTGGGTAGCCATATGTGGTTTCACTGAGGAGGTGACATTTAAGCTGATATTTTAATATGTACCTCTAAGCTCCTAATGCATTGTAGTGGTTTATAATGTTAGTAGCTGCTTGATTATTGTGTGTTAGATTTAATTGAATATTTATGCAATTATTTAAAATCCTGATAGCTCCTTGTAGCTTTCTGTCACTAAACTAGGTCAGGAGTAAAAGTTATCTCTATAATAGTTAAATAACTTTTACTAGTCATTAAAACTGTAATTAAAGGGAGAAGAATGCCAACCCTGACCTATCTTTGGGTGTCCATCTTATGAAATAGAACTAGTGGCCCTCCTTTTTATTCCCAGCTCCTTTGCTGGGTCTTCTTTTACTGGTATTGTCTGTATTCTACAAAGCATAGCCTTAAATAATCAATTTATCCTATTTACCTTCTTAGTCAAGAGCCTAGGAGCACCTAGGTGGCTCAGACAGTTAAAGATCTGACTCATGATTTTGGTTCAGGTCATGACCTCATTGTTCATGAGACTGAGCCCAGCATCCAGCTCTTCACTGTCAGTGCAGTGCCCACTTGGGATTCTTTCTTTCTTCCCCTCTTTCTGTCCCTCCCCTCTTTGTGTGCTCACTCTCTCTCTCAAAATAAATAAACTTAAATAAATAAATAAACATTTAAAAAAATTGTTAAGAAATTTTCTCTAGTTCATCATAGAGAAGTGCTCTCTATATTAGTTTTCAATGTTGTCTAAGAAATTTAATGATGTAAAGTCACACACATTGACTCTCTCAGTTTCTGTGGGTAGGTCTGAACATTCTGTATATATTCAAAGTTGTCTCATTAAAATCACAAAAGGATTATTTTTATAATATGAAAAACTGTTATCCATATCACAAAATATAAATCTAAAATACTTAGTTATTCTCTTAATTTCCCTACAAGACTGGAAGCAAATGATGGCAAGGACTGGTGCTTATCTGAAGGGTCAACTGGGGATGGCTTCAACTCCACACTCATTTAGGTTTATTGGCAGTGTTCATATCCTGTGTCTGGAGAGTTCATGGTAATTTACTTCTTTAAACCAGCATTGGAGACAGAGTCTCTGGAGAATCTGTAAGCTAACCAGTCTTTTTTTAACATAACATAATCCCAGAAGTGACATCTTAACATCTTTATTGTATTCTACTGATTAGAATCAATTCATAGGTTCCTCCCATGTTTCATGAAGAGGATTGTAAGAAGGTATAGATATTAGTAGATGATAGCCATGGGGGTAAACTACAAATCTGTCTACTACAGTATTTTTTTAAGCTCTTATATGAAGTTTTCACATAAATTTTGTGCTAAAAGTCTTCATCACACATGTTATTATCAATAGTTATAACAATCATAAGATAGCTAGTAGTCAGGTAGTCCAACTGTCATAATTCACCTATTGAACAACACAGTCAGGTAAGCAGCAGCAACAGTGTACCTATTTTATGCCTGACAAAATAGAAGCCCAGAGCAGTTATCTGCACTCAATATCACATAATCTATCAATAGCAGAGCTGGAGTCTGAGCACTGGTTTCCTAATAATAATTTCAGTGTTCCAATTTACCACTTTGCTTCACTGGGAAATGCAGTCAGAAAGATTGGCTTCCTCAAACTCAGCAAAATAGATATAACTCCAGGAGACACAGAAAACCAGTTAGTGCTTCCAAAATCTAGTGCATCTGCTTACCACTTAATGATTGGAGGAAATTAATAACACTTTATTCCAACCATACATAGGAAAGAGTGTAATTATCTTCTTTGCGTTTCTGTACTATCAGTGGCTTCTATTCCCTGTTTTGTGGCCAGTCTTAGCCAGTTGTTGTATATCACTCCCACAAGGAGTTGAATGAGTGTTTTTCCTCAAAAAAATGATACAAACCAGCCTCTATGTCCATAGCTTACTCATAGCTTAATCAATGGTTTAGGTCTCCTCTTTCCATTGTTATAATAATTTTTAAAAGGGGTAGATATCTGTCTTTTAAAAACTTAAATGTACTAAACAAAACAAATATGTTTTAAACCAGTTGACACAGGCTTCTACATACAACAACAAAAATAACAAAGAATGATCTCTGCACAAATCAGTTAAATTTTACCCAAGGTGAGAGAATGTCTGAATTTTTTATTTGATATTAAGGGTCAGTGGCTTGTCTTTAATTTCCACAAGGTATTACTGTTTTAGTCATTTTAAATCTCTGGTGTTTATCCATGTTTGCTTAATATGACCTGGTTGGAATGTTTGTCCAATTATCTTGTGTTATATTCACAAGGTTTACTAGAGCAATGCACAGGACAAAGATTTGTTTTAGAAAGCATGGAGGAGTTGAGCTTATGGGAAAAGAAACTGATTTCAGGAAAACAGGTACTGTTTGAGGATACTGACTGAGCTGATAGAGACGGACGAACAGTAATGTGTCAATAGAAGAAGAAGGAAAGGGAATGAAATACATGACTTCACTAAAATTATACTCTGTCCCTTTCAAAATTTTCCTCTGGATAAGAAAAAAGAAATACTGAGACAATACGGTTAAGAAAACTCTTCAAGAATTTGATACAATTTAAAAATTCAAAAAATGTCCAAAGGGATTTAGAGTAGAGGGCTATTTTTGAGGTTATTTGTTTTGTTCAAAGTAGTCATCATTCATTCACATCTAAAAAACAGAAGTTAAATTTATTTCTTACTTGGGCAAGGAAGAATTGCCAACAGATGTGGTTTTCTTGCTAAACAAAGAAAGAAGCAGGGCTGCTCCAGGATTTGGAGGAAGTATTTTTTATTTATTTCTGAGAGAGAAAAAAATTATAAACATATTTGACTATGATTTAAATTATGTTATCATATTTTATAAAGAAAATCAAATGCATCTGAGAGATTGGGTAAAAGGGCAATGCAAATAAAGAAAATAGATTCAAAGTCAGTAGTCATTAGGGAAATGGACATTAAACAAAAGAGTCTAGTGCTCATTTTACCAGAAGAACAAAAGTGAAAAAGTCATAATAACTACTGATGTTTGAGATGAAATGGAAGATATCTCATAGATGATTTCTAGAAATAACTTCTGTCTTTTTGGAAAGCAAACTGGCTATATGCATTTCAGTTAAAGGTGTCAACCTCTCCATACAATTATAAGCACATGTACCTTAAGACTTTTACTACAGATGTCTTACAATGTCTTTCTAGTCACAAAACATTAGAAACTAACCATCAGTAGTGGAATGGCTCGATAAATTGAGGTTCAGTGACACCATTAAACAGAATTGGTTAGCATTATAAACCAGCTGAGTCAGAAAGATTTCTAAGAAGTGTGGGTGAAGGCACAGAGCAACGAGGCAATGTCAGTTCACACTGTAAAAAATGACCACAAGTTTCTACATATTAATATTTTTGAATCATAGAAGCCTAGAAAAGACTATGAGAAGGTACATGAGAAATTATGAACTTAGGAGTTCGGGAGGAAAACCAGAAAAATCTGCAAAATCAGTTGTATTTGTAAAATAGATGATAATATGAGGGGCTATATATATATGTATCCATAGAAATGAGAATTCCTAAAATATAATTGGTGTTTTTCTCAGAGTGCTAGAATATGGTATGGTTTCTATATTTTCTCTTATTATTATTTTATTGTTTATATATTATATTTATATATTATATAAAAAGAATAATAATATTTTATATATTATTTAAATATTTCACCATGAAAATGACAAAGGGAAGAAAAAAATGATAATCTCAGGAAGACAAGTATAATTTTTATAATTCATAGTCATAGTTAGTAAAATATATGGACTTTAAATTTAAGAAGCTAGAAAGTCTTAGGAGATTTTAACCTTTTATACAGTACCTCTTCCATAAGTAGAAACATGTCAAATGGCCATGTCTTTATTTTCCATACAAATTGTTTGCCTTTTGGGTTTTCATCTCCTGTTACCAGCAAGGATGAAGCTTTTCTTTCAAAGCTGCAGGTTATCAGCTCAGTAAGGAGTTGGCAGCTGTAGAAGCTTCCATAGATTTTTTTGGTCTTATACCTCAGTCTACACCTCTGAGACCAAATGCCCATGGAGGAGAGAATGTTCAATTTTTCATGAATTATTAATTACCATTTCAGAAAAGTCTCTCTTGTTCCAAAGTGATTTGCACTCATATAGTTTCCTTTTTCCTTTGTTATAATGTTCAGAATTCAAGTCCTTGAAGGCAAAAGTTAGAATCTTGTCCTAGTCCTAATCTAGCAATTATATAAAATAAAAGAGATAATGCAAAAAAATAACAATATATAACCCAAATCCTGCGACATTCATTGCTTGTACTATTTTCTTTTGTCTCACGGGGATATTAATATTTTATAAGAAATGAGCAACTGGCATACATAAATATGCAGTTAGTAAAAAAGAAATTATTTTGCCTTATTGTAAAAACTAAATTCTCTATAATTGGAGGCACTGAATTGAGGCCAAAGTAGCATTTTAGTATTTTTGTTTTGATGTGATCATAGAGTATTTTTAGTTTAGATGTCTGTTTTTTTTAGCCATATGAGAGTTGGTTCTTCTTTACAAGCCAGACCCCAGAAAATAACAACAGCTGAAAATAACAACAGTTAACCTTCTTTAAAGTGAGCATTATTATCTAGATTTACTATCAAAGTAATTAATGATGACTAGTGGGCATAATATTCTGCTAATAAATGTTATGCCTTATAAGCCACAGAGGAGTAAAAATCTAACGTGCTCCAAGGTTAAAGGAGATAGAGGAATGAAGATCAATCTGGGAAAATTTACAACAGCATTTGTATAAGGTGTCATGGATATGAATCCTGTTTCCCGTCCTATATCTCAAGTACAAAGTAATTGCTAGTGATTTGATTTTTTTTTTCGTTCTGTAAACTTCCTTTTATAGAAAATGTAAATATAATCAAGAAGGAGAAACATATGTGTCACAAATAGTTTAGATTGCTTATTGATGATCTCATTTCTATATTTAAAAGCATATAAATTACAGACTTTTTCAACTCTGTTGATTATTTTAAAACAGAGTCATATATTGAAACAACATCTTAGATTCCTGCTGCATAAGCCTGAAATATTGTTGCAAAAATCAAACTTAGTTTGATTCAAACTTTATAAATTTTAAGCACATTTTAAAATGTAATTGAGGCTTCTTTTGTATAAATATCACTAGAGTGGTTATACCTGTAACACAAACATCCACACATGCATACATTTGTGCAAACTGCTCTCTTCTACAACCCTATAGCTTAGAGCAAACTCAACCCAAAATATTGGAGTCCACGAAAACTATCAATGTTGGAACAGTTCTATCTGAATTATGATGCCTTATAGTTCTTAAATCCCTAACAAATACTCAGAGTTTACGTCTAATTTCCTAGAATATCCTTACCCACACATCCTCCAAACCAGAAACAATTGCTCCTTCTTTTTCACTCAATTCCATATGAGTTCACACATACCACCTTGTTATTTGTGCTACAAACATTTGTTTTAGTTGAGTTCATCCTGTGAAAAAAGGATTTCCTTATTAATTATGTATTCCCAGTAACTCAGTCCAACAGCACCTTTCACACAGGAGCCATTCAATAAACATTTGCTGCATGTAGTTGAAGTTTAATATCTGAATTCACAGGAAAATAAAAAACCAGCAATAGTAAAGACTTTCAGTCCATATTTCTTTCACTAATAACATTCCCAAATATACAGAATGTGTACTTTTCTGTATTTCTTCAAAATGTTGTCTGAGTGTTCTTTCCTCTGTCTTAGTGATTTGTCTATTAACATATGGAATAATTTAGATGAAATTTAAGTATTTGCCTGCCTGAGCATCATTTACCAAGTGTAGCTTTAAGCAAAAAGAATGCTTTTTCCAGAGAAACTGCTTTGAAAAATTCTCTAGACGAAGTTAAGAGTCCCTTAGTCCTTTATCTGACAGAATGACAGATTCACTGAACAGATCAGTATTTTTAGGGAGAAATTATTTCAGTTACCCAATCATCCAGGACCTAAAGTCAAAGATATGTGCATCAAGATTAATTTTTAAAAATGCCAAGAGACGTTTCTTGTGATTTTTAATGCAATAGTTAACATTGCCTTCCAAGCACACTTTGAATAAATAACCTAAGAGGTCTGAAAGTGTAATGTCTTCTCTGGAATCTCTGTTAAGACTACTTTTCCTATTATTCCCTTCCCACTCCAAAAAACTTTTTAAAAGAACAATCTGCCCTTAAAAGTAGACACATTGAGTTAAGTACAGATTCAGTATTGACTGAGAACTGATTGAACCAGAAACTGCTTCATGAGAATCTATTATGTACCTTATCATATATCATATCATAGAACAAGACAGATTGAAACAGGACCTTATCTGCACTCTCATGGACCTTAGGCACAAGGAGGAGACAGGCCACAAAGGTACATGAGGTTGTGTAATATAACTTTAAATAACGATCAGCGCTTCAAAGCACTGACAGAAAGGGGCAGTGAGTGGCCAGTGAGGAGTAACATTTTCAATAAGTTGCAAAGCAAACTGGGAATGGAGTATCTCAGCAGAGAATAGAATTTAACAGTCAGTCACAGGAGAAGCCAAGATATGGATAGATATTTGTGATGAAGAGGGAAAATTAAAAACAAACAAAAAACCCCAAAAAAACAGAGGTTACCTGATGAAAGTATGTCAAGTTTTTTTAAAATTTTTAATTATCATTTAGTGTCCTAATCTTAAGCACTAATAAATAGCCAATAATCACTGGATATTCATAAAGTTTCTTATTAAGAAAGAAGCACTAAACTAAATAGAATAAGGAAGGAAATAGAGTACCAATACTATGAGTAGAAGTCTTTAGAATATAGTCAGTCAGTACTCTCAGAAAATTCAAAGAAAATATTATATCCAAATGTATATACAAGCATGTACTATTTGGTGTTTAAACTATGGATGTGTATATCAGTAACAAAAATGAAAAAGTAAGAAATTCCTTTGTATAATTCACTATTAAGTAAGTTATCTTTGTTGAAAGTGTATATTTTTAATGGTAAATTGTTGCAGAAAGAGGAGAAAATAATAAATAAAACAATATGGTTCTGAAACATCAGAGGCACATTATGTTGGTCTTTTTGACATACGGCTTTCTATTTTTGATCAGCTAAAGTACTGTGATTCCAAGTAACAAAAAAAGCAATACACACGGACATAAAAATGATTAAATCTAGAGGTAATTTGGGTTTCTTGAGGGTTAACTTAATCCATGGTTCTGATTTCTTTGCACTACTCTCGCCTTGAATGTGACTTCCTCTCTGTGTTTCCTCCTGGCTGTTGTCTTCACATGAAAAATGATTAAAGCATTTCCTGTGTTGACATTTGTTCTTTATAAGATTCAGAGGAAAAGAGTCTAGAAACTTCATAACTTTTCCAAAAGATCCAATAAACCCCTAATAATGACTCAAATGCTTAATGTATGAGGAGGCTGTTACTGAACTAACATCTTGGGAGGTGACTGGAATCACCTATAGAGCATTCACCACCTGGAGCTAAGGATACAATCAAGTTTCCCTGAGTCAGAGGGCTATATGCAGAGTGGTCATCCTAGAAATAAGGGAAATGGGGCAGGATGCTGAAAAGTCAACCAGAACGGTCCATTACAGCCTTACAGTGGAACAGTAAGTATGTTATTTAACATAGGTATTTCAAGCATCTGCTACTATCATACTAACAAAATAATCACTTAAAAAATACCAGTTCAATAACCAAGTGTATGAATGGCAGGCATAATAGGAAGACTATATATAAGAAGTTGTGAAATAATAATAGAAGAAAACATTCTAAAAATTATATATGAGTATAAATTTACTCTGAAGGACCAACCTGTTCGCCCATGTGGAGACATTATTGCATTCCTCAGGTTAGTATCACTGGTAGCCTATAGAGCATGACAAGAGAGATCATGGAAGAGGAAAATTTCTGGTGGTATCATTTAAATTGAATTATTTGACAAATATTTTAGTATTTCAAGTTAACGTGAGGTTTCATAAAGCTAGGAAACACCCTCTAAAATGCCTCTCTAAACTCTCAGAAATTGCAATTTGAAATCAAAGAAGGTCTTTCCTTTCTGTCTTTCTTTCCCTAAGTTAAGTTTTCTACATTACAAGACAGGATTAACAAGAAGTCAACTCTCATTCAAATGGTGAGTTGTGTGAAATCCCTTTGTGCTTTATTTCTAGTGTTTATATGACATTTAAAGCACCTTTGCTTTGTTGATAGATATTGAACACCAGTAATTGTACTACCTGAGTTAATTAGGCAACTAGAGCGTGTTTACCATGCCTATCAATTTTCTGTCTAGCAGAATATCTCAAAACCAGTTAACAAGCAAGAACAGTGTGAAATGCTTGCTTAATTGTGTATACAGTATTCTCTGCAGCTAACCAATGACCTCAATTAACAAATCGAGGTTAGCGTTGTTCATTTCATTGCCGTTTTTCAGCCTTCTGGAACTGCTTTCCCCAAATCAAGGCTCTTTCTTGCAGAAAAGCTTACTGGGTTTACATCAAGCAGAGGGAGAATTGTCAAACCAGGAAATTATGCAGACTTGAGTTTAACCTAAACCTGAGTAGAGCCATAAAGAAAAAAAAACAATTTTAGCATGTTATTTTTCTTTTCAGAGTGCTTTAAGAATGTATGATTAGGAAAAACAGAATTTTATGTCTTTGTATCATGAACTTCTTTAGGAGATATGCCAGAATGTTAATAAAATGCTACGTCTTATACACATAATTTTCCAGTGACAGGAATGTACTCTCTTTGCAGCATTAAATAAGCTGTGTCGTTATCTTCCACATTAGGTCCATAACTTAAAATAAACTTTGACTGTAGCTCAGATATTTCCAGTGATTGGAAACTATCATTAAAGAGGAAACGAATGGGATTGATATTCTTTAATCTGACTAGACTTTTGTTTGTGGAAAGTTAAAAGGTTAATAAACTCAGCTTATTTATTTTTTTTACTCTTAATGTAAAACCTAACTTCTAATACTAACCAGAGACAGAGGGCAGTATTAAAGAAAGAGAAAAAAATGGTTAAAACTTACTAAAATCAGACTACATCAAATAAACTATTTTAAATTTTTTAAAAACATTGAATGCAGAATTAATACTTCATATTCATAACTAAGCATGTCATATTATCTTCACATTGTATTTTATAAACTCACATAGTGTATTCAAATTCCATTTTAAGCTCCTTCCAACTCTGGTTATAATGAGGAGAAAATGTAATGTCTTGAATGCACTCTAGGAAAGATATTAAAATATTCTACTATCATCACTGTATTATCTGAACAAACCCAGTTTCATTTTTATTACTTCTCTCTATATGCCAGGAAAACTTTTAAAAATGTGTAATTAAATGATGGTGAAATCCTTTCATTTATTTACAGAGAAACAAAATACTCTGTATAAAGTTTTAAGCAGTAGAAGATGGAAAATCAAAAAGGAAAATACTATATTCCTATTCATCTCTTATATGAAAAGAAGGGGAAGATTTTTAAAAAGATTTATCTTTGTTGTTTTAAACATTTTCTGGCAATTTGGAAGAGGAAGTTGAAAATGGCAACTTTTGTGTTAATCTAGAATATCTATTTTTGTATGATTCTCAGTATTCATTAAAATTCTGTTTTCCCTGCTTTTATTCTCTCCCTCAAATAGCTGCTGTGTATTGTACTTAATACCTCTATAAACTAGTTGTCTGAGAAGGGACATGTAGAAAATAATTTTGTTCACCCTTTACAATAACCCCTCCCCACCTGCTTCCTGATAATGGGAAGCATCTTTTGAAATGTGGGTTCTGGAGTCAAACAGATATGGGCTTGAATTCAATTTCTTTTTATTAGCTGTATAATTTTGTGTGGGTTACTTGGATTTCCTCATATTCTAAGATGGAACAATAACAATAAAAAGTTTTGCCTCAGAGTTTTGATTTTTGAGATACTGTTCCTTAGAAGTGTTTCTTTTATTTAAATATTAGCTATTATTTTTTATTGCTATCACCATCATTATTATGAACTCAAAATGAATACCGAAGTTATCCTCCCTTTCCTGGCAGAATCAATGGGGATTACAGATCTGAGATGTTTACCTGTACAGATATGTTTCTTAATCCTATGGGCAATAAGAAAAATCTTTATAAAATAAACAGATATTTGCATGGTAGAATAGTCTCTTTTTTTGATCTTGGACTCTAGGATAAAAATCACACATGTGTAAAAAAAAAGTCCAAAATCCACAAGTTTGTTCTACTTCCTTCCATCATGATAAAATAGTCTTCAGTTGCCTTAATTAGTCTTATTTAGCTCTTTTTTAAATTTTATATTTTTATTAAGTCTCTAGAATAGCAGTTTGTTTTATATGGATTAGCTGAAATAAATCTATGCACATACGGAATTGAATGCAAATTTCATGGGGCACGTGGGTTAAACATCCCCCTCTTGGTTTTGGTTCAGATCATGATCTCACATTTTGTGAGAATGAGTCCTGAGTCCAGCTCCATGTTGACAACACGGAGCCTTCTTGGGATTCTCTCTCTCCCTCTCTCTCTCTGCACCTTCTCTGCTTGTGCACATGGGCTCACTCTTGCTCTTTCTCTCTAAAAATCAATAAATAAATTTAAGAAAATAAAAATAAATGCATGCAAATATTAATAAGTATAGTTTCTTGCATTGATCCCCCCACATAAGCCACTCATGTCCTCATCTTGTTGGTTTGTTTGTTGTTGGTTTTTTTTTCAGATTTTTCACTGGAGCCAGAATATTTTTTTAATGAAAAACACAATACCACCAGTACATCTACCTGAGTAAGATAATTATCAAAATCCTTAACTTGAACTGGAAGATTCTGTACAGTTTGAATTTTGTCTACTGAAATGATCTCATTTGTTTCCTTTTACTTTCCTAAAATATATCTACTCCCTCTCACTCTTTTTACCTAGATACTGGCAACTCGCTCCATTAATATACCTTACTTCATCCTCAGATCTCAACTAGAATGAATGTCTTTTCCTATCCTCTTTGAAAGGTATAGAAATGCCATCATATCCTTTCATAGTAGCATGTAACCCCCAATATAAATTTTTAACAGTTCAATTTTAAATTTACTTACATATTAATCTTATTAATTTCTACCTCCTACGTCATATTACAAGTTCCTTTTCAGAAAGTTTTCTGCATCAATTCACCTTTGAATTACCATCATTTAGCACAATGCCTGGCAAAATAGATATGTATTAAATGAGTTCATAAATTTAAAAAAAAATAATGAGAAAGTCAAAAATCCTTTCTACCTCCTCTGCTTATCACATTATATTATCACCTTGAGAGTGGAAGATTTTCCTTCTTAATCTCTGAGGTCTTATTTGTCTCAGAAAATGCCTAATCCACAAAAATTAATCAACAAATATTTGTTGATTGTGGAGAGGGTCAACAAAGTATCCTCTAGACTGAGAAGACACTGTAATATGGAAAAATGAAGGAAGCTGCTCCACCCTGTTTACCCAGGATTTTATACAGGGTAACTTACTGAGGGGCAATCAGGCTGGTGGAGGGACTGAAGATCCACAGCACTATGAGTTTCCATCCCTACTCTTTGCTTCAATCTGGACCTTAATCCTCAGCTTTTATGGAGCAAGAGGCAGGGAGGTGAGGTCACAGAGTAGTTGTCTAAAGTGTGCCTTTCTGTGCCAGTGGGGAGAACAAGATGGAGAACTAAAGACAGATTCAATGTTATCAGCAGTCCCACATGGGATAAAGACAGAAATAATATCTAGTACAGTAGTGACAACAGACTAGTCTCTTCAAAATGATAACTAGGACTTAATTACTCTCGTAATTGTTTCAATGATATTTACGACCTTGAGGTAAAGTATTATTCACATTTTTCAATATATATGAACATATGCAAACATTTTGGAAAGCCATATTTTATTCTTTGCTTTAAATAAGAATTTTAAATATTTTTTAAATATTTTTATTTATTTCTAGGAGAGAGAGAGACAGTGTGAGCAGGGGAGGGTCAGAGAGAGAGGGAGACACAGACTCTGAAATAGGCTCAAGGCTCTGAGCTGGCAGTCAGCACAGAGCCAGACACGGGGCTCGAACCCACGAACCGTGAGATCATGACCCAAGCAAAAGTCGGATGCCTAACCAACTAAGCCACCCAGGCGCCCCAAGAATTTTAAATATTTTGTTCAGACTTTTAAAAATTGAGATTAAACAGAAGTCATAATCTTAGCATTTGATATTTTCCTGATTTTAGATCAAGCCTGATATATTTATTAACTAACTGCATCAAAATATAATCATGTTAATATTTCTTTTCCTGGTTTGAAAAAAGATGAAGAAAAAACTATTAAGAAGGGCATTCAATGGCATCTCTTTCTTGGAAATTAAGATAAATATCTTCTTCAGTATTTCATATTGAAGATATATATTACCATTCATCTTAGGTATAAACTTCCAGCTTAATGTTAAATTTTTCCCAAGGAATAAATACTATCAAAGAGTAATTCAGAAAACTCACAGTACTCTGTAACATAATATTTTTAAGAAACCTACGGTAGCTAATGAAGTTGTGGATTCAAAAGAAAAAACTACTATATCATTTCTGAGACTCAGATAAAATGTATAGACGTACCCAATTTATCCCAAAGAGTTAAGATTAGAAGCAAGAGTCTAAACAGAGGATAATAAGAAACTTTGGTTTTATGAAATGATGCATACAAAAAATTGGCTTAGAATACTTGAGGGAAAAGTAGCACTTTAACAATTGATGCAATTAAAATCTACTTACTTTACAAAATCTTATTTCTTATTGTTTCGCTTGATCACCTTTCTGCCTACCTTTTCCCCTTAAGAAACAAAAAAGCTCAGTTTTGACATGATGCCCAATTGAACAATTTAACACCAACATTAATAAAGTAAAATAAATAATTTCCTATAAATGTTATTTCACTGTTGAGTGAATTTCTGTACTGAGTAATTTCTATAGCTTTTGTAAGAGTGCCAGTAGTTTAGCTGATGGCTGTCCCTGTCTCATGATCTTTTCAGATTTTTACAGGGATAGTCAGAAGACCAGATTCTTTCACCTCTTCTCATGGGTAATTGTCAACTGATGTTTGAGAAAAATGATAAAAGTCATAAGACTGAAATTAGACTATCACACAAAGTAAAGCAGTCTTATTTTAGTGACATAAAAAAAGAAATAAATAAAAAAATGATGTGTTACTTTGACATATATTTTGTATTTTATGTTCTACTATCCCTAATCCAGACAAAACTTTCACAGTGAATGCCAATCTTTAATAAAACAACAAATAAGAATTAAATGAGTTCAAGACAAAACCATTCACTTAACTGAATTTTCTGTGTTCTGAAGCAACCCAAGATACTACTTGACAATATTTTACAGCTTTTGTCAAACTAAGCTTTTAAAAAATGTAAACATATTGACTGGGTAATCCACTTTCTTTTTTTTTGAAAGAATTTTTTTAAGTTCATGTATTTATTTTGAGAGAAAAAGAGAGAGAGTAGGGGAGGAAGAGCAGAGAAAATCCCAAGCAGGCTCCACAAGGTCAGCACATAGCTCCACTTGGGGCTTCATCCTACAAACCCTGAGATCATGACATGAGCTAAAACTAAGAATCAGATACTTAACTGACAGAGCCACCCAAGTGCCGCATCTACTTTAAATTCTATGAGAGCAAAAGCAAATTCTTTATAAAAGTCCACCTTCATCCTACAACTTAATGTACATAGGGCTAATGAAAAAGTACGTTCAAATATGTTAACTTCTAGGGCATCTGAATACTAACCTATTGTCCCAGTTATTGTTATGGCTCTCAGCACAAACCTCTGGTTTGTGATCCTGGGGCTGGGACTTGCCCATTCTATTTCTGCTTTGTTACGTTGGCTTCTGTGAATCTCTGCTGATAGAAGATACTAGAAAAGCACTGGAAGATTTAGGGGGAAAAAAGTGGCTCACTCCTTCCTATTTATTTCCTGTTCCTGTTTTGGCTACTTGCTGTGCTCAGTCACTGCAGCAATAACTTTTCACCCCAACAGTGATATTTCATTTCAGTAGCAGCGGCTGGATTCTTTTCCAACACCTTCTGAACCAACATCATCACACCTTCTCAGACATGTCCGCTTCACATAGTGAGCAGTAACTCCTTCCTAGGCTTCCGATTTTCAGATACCTGAGTTTCAGCTCTGCAGATACCCTCCTCTATCTCTGAAGAATTAATAATTTCAAACTGTAATTGTCCCAGCCTCAGGATGGAATTATTTTCCAGTAGCTACTATCTCTAATGCCTGAGTATTTCCTTTCTGCCTTTTCAGTCCTCCAATAACTGGTAGCAAATCTTTATATTAAATCTTCCAATCAAAAACAAAAACAAACAAAACAATAAATATTGGTGTAACTTCTATCTCCCGACTGGACCCTGGATGATACATGGGTCATGATTATAGATTAACAAATGAGTGCTTAGATCCTTTTCCCACCTATCTTGGTTTACTGACATATGAAATCAATGTATCAGTTCTTTTGTAATTTTCAGCTGAACTTCAATCCCTAGAGCCCCTTGATAAAGAGACCAGAGTTGCATGTAAACACTTTACTTCTTTAAGTAAAAAATGAATTACTCTTGACATTACTAACTCAGTATAAACTAGTTCCCAGTAACTTTTCAGTTATCACCAACAGATTTGCAGAAAGGATTGTCCTCTCTTACACATTTAAGTAGTCTGAACGAGTAACATCTCTAACACTTTATTCAACTTCATGCATTTATGTCTCTTCCCATTAAATACGCTCTTGTATGCATGATAGATTCAATGTCAAGAAACCCCAGGTTTTCAAACTTAGCAATGTGAATTTACCTAAAAATTCTTCTATGTTTTCCAACCTAACACTAAGTTGAGTAGCTCTTTTCTGTGCTTCTTTACCCTCAAGCATAAACTCCTGCAATGCCTATTTACTTACTTTTCTGCCTTTTGAACTACACCATCAACTTCCAGAAGATAAAAAATATTCTTAGTGTTATTCCTACCAATAACAATTCAGTTCAGTGCTATCTTTCTGCATGCTGTCAGCAAATGTGGGAGGGATGAATGAATGAATGAATGAATGGTTTTAATTAATTCAAGACTAACCCTCTTCTGTTATATAACAAACACTTGTCATGTCCATACATTTCTATAGCTGAACTTTACTGTTATTTGCTCCCCACCCAAAAAATCTAATCAAAAACCTGTTGTTGTTTTTTTACTGTGTACATTGTATTTGTGTCACATTCTAAACTGCTTCTGTAAAGTATTTCTACCAAACTCTGTAGTCATTAAAATGATTAAATTGTGTTTGATTTAATTTAGTGTTAAGTACATTCTATTGTTTTCTGATTCTTTGGAAAATTGGTAATCCCCCATATAGTGTATGTGATAATTCCTTATTAATTAAAAAGTCTGTTTAACAAGGACAACAATTCCCTTTCTACAACAGATAACACAGAGTTTATTCAATAATTAACTCCCTGTCAAAGTTCTCAAACTAATTTTATCTTGGGTTATTTTCCAAGATGCTTCAGCTCTATCTATGATTCTAGAAACCATCTGGTACAAATCTCCCTTGATTTCTTTTTTTATGATGTAATTTCCCTACATAAAG
The DNA here is from genome assembly GCA_017311185.1 of Proteles cristata cristata. NCBI lineage: Eukaryota > Metazoa > Chordata > Mammalia > Carnivora > Hyaenidae > Proteles > Proteles cristata. The sequence continues at coordinate 1,264,027 of JAESUZ010000127.1, forward strand.
CGATACTTAACTGCATTTTACTATAAATTCATTTTACTGTATTATTCAACTTACCTCTTGCTGTTGGTTCAAAATCTCAGGAGCCTCTTGGGTAAAATCTGAAACAAGCTCCTGAACATGAAGGATAGGGAGAGACTAGATTGGTAAGTGGCATGGTTAATAAGCAAGGGAACTTACATAGGAGGCTTGTCCCCAGGATCACAAAATGAGCTGCTCAGCACTCAAATACCAAAATCTTAAAAGTTTATACAGAGGGCTCAAGTTGGCTGGTCACATATACCATTCACATGGTCCCAACAACATGTTATTAACTGAAGACGCTGCCCTTAGGCAGAGGACTTTGGCTCAGGAGGAAGGCAAACAGAGGAAGGAATGAGAAGTTACCAATCCCTGGATCCAGATCATAGGTCAACCTGCAGTTATATCCTCTCAATGACCTCCTCCAACACTTGCATAGGTTTTATTTTTCATTTATTTATTTGCTCATTTGCATATTTTAAATGACCAGTTATCATTTTTACTAGTCCTCTTCCTAGAATATGTATCTCCTCCTAGAATATGTGGAAAGTTAAGTGTTCTAATGTCTGCTGTGACATAAGTATTAGTATATTATGTGAAAGTAAAAATTGTTAGAGAGATTAAGTCAAGCTCCTTAACTTTGGAGAAAATAATACCTTTCACTTATTACCAGTATCGCTGAGAATATAAAACAAGATGATACACATATATATTTGCTTAGAAAAGTGACCATTTAAATTTAAGGCACATTTTGGATACCTGGGTGGTTCAGTCAGTTAAGTCTCATGATCATGAGATTGACACCTAAGTTGGGCTCCTCACTATCTGGTGGGATTCTCTCTCTCTCCCTCTCCCTTTGCCCCTCCCCTGCTAGTGAGTGTTCACTCAAAAGATAAAAATAATAATAAAATAAAATAAATTTAAGGCATACAAAACCTTCTTAATAGATTCAAGTTTTCCAGAAACAAAGATATTCAGTCTCCATTGCTTTTCAGGCCCATATCCTTACTTCTCTGTGGTAACTGTTTTCTTTATGCTCTCCAGCTAACTCTGATCATGATAAAACTGTTATCTGAATAATTTTCTTAATGTTATTAGATTTCCTCTGGAATGTTCTTTTCTGTATATAAACAGAAATGAAAACTCTTCTTATGTGCATTCAAATCATATGCTACCATTTTTCCCATTTTCCATGAATTCTTGATCCCACACCACTGGTCCCTTTTAAGTTTTTCTTTGAATTCCAGTTAGTTAACACACAGTATAACATTTGTTTCAGGTGTACAATTTAGTGATTCAGCACTTCTATATAATACCCAGTGCTCATCACAAGTGCCCTCCTTAATTAATCCCCATCACATATTTCCCCCCTGCCCCAACCACCTCTCCTCTGATTTTTCTCTGTAATTAAGAATCTGTTCATTTGCTTCTCTCTCTTTTTTCCCCTTTGGTCATTTGTTTTGTTTCTTAAATTCCACATATGAGTGAAATCATATGGTATTTATTTTTCTCTGACTGAGTTATTTCACTTAGCCTAATACTAGTCCCTTTTAATAGTAACATACCTCAACACCTCAGGACTTTTCACTCTTACTGGATCTTATGACTCTCTTCTCATTTTCTTTTGAACCAACTTTGTTCAGACTTTTACCCCACTGTTCCACTGAAACTGCTTTTGTCAAAATTACCAAAAATCTCTACATTGCTAAATCTCATGGCCAGTTTTCACTGGTCATTTGCTCATCCTTGAAAGAATTTCTTCACTGGGCTCTCAGAACAATCTTCCAATTTACTATCTGCAGCCTACTGTGCCAGATTCTACTTCTGTCTTCAACCTTTAAACAGTAGGAGGGACTCAGAGGTTAGTCCGTGGATCTCTTTTCTAACTACACTACTCTTCTGGTGATTCATCCAACTACACTACCCCTCTGGTGATTCATGAGGCTTTTTGTTCTAAATACCATTGATATACTGACAACATCTTAAAGTATGCATCCAGCCAGGAATTTATCAGCATACGTAACCAATGACCTAGTCTACATTTCCACTCAGATTAATAATAGAATTTCCAAACAACTATGTCCAGTGTAGAACATGTTGGTCAGATGATATTGCCTTCTCTACTCTTAGAAAATGGCAACTGTATTTTTCCAGTTTTCCAAGACAAAAATCTTGATGCTTCTTGATGCTTCTATTTCTCAGGTGTCTACATAGCACCATCCTTATGAGTTCTAGCCTTGAAATAAAACCTACATCAAGTCATTTAGCAACTTTGCAGTTAGCACCCTTGCCCAAGCTGACATTACCTCAACAGCTTCTAATTCATTTTTATACCTGCAGATTCACCTTCCTGTAGTCTATTCTCAAGCACAGACCATGAAGGGAATTTTTTAAAATGTAAGCCATATATGTCACCAGTCTGAACAAAATACTTAAATGACTTTATATTCAAAGAGAAAGACATATCTTAATAATGGTACAAAAAGCCTTATATGATCTTGGTCCCATCACCTCACTAAAAGGTGAGTAACACTCTACTCCAGTCATGTTAGCCTCCTTGATATTTCTCCAATACACTAAGTTTACTTCTGCCTTAGGACACTCACACTTGCTGTAAAACTGTACTTATAAAACTCTTCTCCTAGATTTCCTTAAAGATGGCTGCTTCATTTTTCATAATTATTTTCCAAAATGTCACCTTAAGAGTGAAACTCCCTCTGTTCACCTGTTAAAAATGGTAAGCTAATCAAACCTCCTAATAGGCCTCCTATTTTCTTTTCAAAATACTTATTACTTATCTTAGGTTTTACTTATTTGACCACTCTCTGTCTTCATCTACTGAGGTAAAAGATTTATGTAAATGTAGCCATATTCTCTTTCATTGATATATTCTCTGCTACCAGAAGACACTGAATACAAATTTATAGGAACTCAATAAATATTTGCTGAATAATTAAATAAAGTTAAGTAAATAAAAACTTAAAATAGAAGCATGTGGGTGGCTCAGTTCATGATCTGAGATCATGATCTCAGTTTATGACCCACAAACTGTGGGTTCTAGCCTCACATCAGGATCTTTACTGACAGTTTAGAGCCTGGAGCCTGCTTTGGATTCTGTGTCTCCCTCTCTCTGCCCCTCCCCAACTCATACTCTGTCTTTGTCTCTCTCAAAAATAAATAATAAACCTTAAAAAACTTAAAAATATATCCGAAATACTGGAAATTGGACTATTTGCTGGATAGCTGTGACCATACTGGATAACTATGACCAACCTAGTTATCTCCTGTAAATAGAAACATAGTCTGCTATATAAATATTCTTGATCCTACAGGTATAGGTTAAAATATTAAAAGTCTTGACTATCTTTAAGAAAGAACATAAAACAAAATATTGAAGATGATTTTCCTTGGAGGCTGTATTGGCTATTTGCTTTCTATCATGCAAGACAGTTTTAGAAAACTCAACAATAGATACATTAGGGAATATGTAGTAGGTGAAATAAATGCTAGATACACAGCTTAAATATTTTGCCCAAAGTCTGAGGATGCATTTAGAAGTTTCACACTTGAAAAAGGGGCTTTCAAATTAAGAAGGGCCCTTGGTTAGAAGGTATGCATGTAAGAGGAGAGAAAACTTGTTTTCCATAGTACCTGCTGGTATGTGTTCATTAACTAAATATTTACTATCCTCATTATTTATTCAATTATAGTGGTAAAATCCTATAACAAGATCCCAGTTGGTAATAATAGTAAATTGAAGAACATTGATCTTTAAATGAGAAACTATAGATGACATAAAACTGGCTCTATTTATTTTGCTAGAGGAATGTTTTCTGAAATTACAATTCTGTATTACTGAGTTCACTGCACCCATATTTTCAAAGAACCTAAAATCATGTACATGGCAAGGTGTGAGTAAGCAAAGACGTAATGAGGCAGCAATTTGAATATCAGAAACAACATGAGCTGAATCTGTAGCCCTTCAGAACACAGAAACCAGGTCAATTCTAAAACTCACAATTCTACAATGGGTATGTTAATCAATATAATTATCTTTATTATCTTCATTATAACCAATCTTCATTTAAAATTTTCTTAGAATCCTAAAGTGGCTTAAAATATTACCAATTAAATCTCATGAAACTCTCCTAAAAGAGATTGTATAATAAGAATGCCACTTGACTGAGAGAGAGGGCAAGATGGCAGAGAAGTAAGGAGCTCCGTACGTGCACTCGCGCCCATACATCACACAGAAAAGATCTGAAGCCATTGGAAACCTTACAAAACCTGAGAGACTGGGAGAAAAAGGACGCAGAATCCACTGAGAGAGCCTTCTAACGTGAGTGCGAACCGGGGAAGATAAAATCGGGCCGGGATCGGAGACTGCAGGATGGGAGGCGATCCCCCTCTACCCTCTACGGGGAGTGAGAGGGGAAAAGGAGATAGTCCTAAACAGAAAAACCTCCTCTTGGGGGGAAAAAAACCTCCGCTCGGTGCATAGAAAGACCGTACTTGCCAAATACCTGCACACCAGGTCCCCTAGCGACAACTGGTCCTGGGGGAGGCTGAGCACACAAAGTCCTTCTTTGTGCCGCTCCTGGAGGTTGGATTTCAGAGCAGCGGTGCGCCTGCTGCCATTGTAGCTCCAGGGCGGCTGGGGCCTCTGAAAGAGCCGCGCAGACACCGGGCGTCCGCGCTCCTGGATGGCTGGAACTCGAGAGGGAAGGCAAAGAGCTAAAAACTGGGAAATTTGCCTGTGAGCTCGTGATTCAGGTGACGAGCCATAGAGGGACCCGGTTTTCCTCACTCCAGCGAGCTCGGGCTACGCGCACCCTGCAGGCAAGCCCCTGTGCATGCGTGCCAGCCCGACCCAGAGTAGGAAGCAGCGATTCTGACTCCGCCCCCAGAGCTCGGCAGGGGGCCTGGAATTGCCAGAGAGGTTTGCCTGGGAAGCTGTGTCTAAGGCAATTTCAGCTGGGCGTGTGGACTGGGATTTGGAGATTGGAACTAGTCTGGGTTGAAGAGTACAACCAACTTCGGCAGCATCCCCGGAACAAGGAGTTGACACGCCCAAAAAAGCGAGTTGCAGCGTGGGGTTCAAGAAGGGACTGGAGCACCCTCACTCTCCTCCCCACAACCGCCAAGACAGAACCCCCGCCTGAGGCATCGGATCACGCCAAGCCCGTCCCTGACTGAGAGGTGCCCTCCTTCCTTATTTTTTTTCTTTCTTTTTTCCTTTTTTTCTTTTTTTTTTCTTTTTTTTCTTCCTTTCCCCCCCCTTTCTTTTCTCTTTCTTTTTTTCTTCTTCTTTCTCTTTTCTCACTTTTTTCCCCAAAACACTGACCTGATTAACTCTGGTCGCCAGCTTGCTTAAACAATCACAAGTCCATTCTGTAAATGTAAATGCTACACCTACCGACATTTTCAGCTATTTCTCTCAGGAGTAATTAGACTATATAGTTTCTCTGGATAATTCCAGCATCCTTCTCTCACCTATCCAACCATATTCTACCCTTTACCTCCTTGAAAAAAGGTTCTTATCCCTTCTGCCTGTTCATTCTATTTCCAATTCTGCCTCGTCTCGCCCTGCCTTCTCTCTTTTTCTCTATGCTCTTCAACCAGCACTGCATACACACGGCTATTTAACTTTAGCTGGGAAATCCAGGTATATGCTTTAAATCGTTCTTTGTCCATCAGTTTTCTTCTTTTTTCATTTTCTTTTCCCCTTTTTGACCCTTTTATGTATTTTATACTCCCTATTATTCGCCTTCCCTCCTCCGTCTTTTCTCTTAACTTTTTCGTTTCCCCTCTCACTTTGCATGTTAGTTGAATTAGCCTGTGCGTTTGTGTGCTCCTGCTCCCTGTGTGTTTGTCTGTCTGTTTTCTTTTCCAGGGCTACCTCAAGAAACAAGCTAGAGTACACAAGGTGAAGAGTCCCAAATATCACAACAAATAGGAAAATAAAATAACTAAGGTCCCAACAAAAGAGAACAAGGGATACCATTCAAAAAACAATCTCTGAAACGATAGGCCCTGGAAAGTCAAAGAGTCTTCTGGGATATAGAGCACTCATAGAAACAGAGAGCATAACAGGTCTCTAAAACCAACAAGAGCCGGAAAGCTAAATAAAATGACGAAACGAAAGAGCTGTCCTCCAAACAAACTCCAAGAAGAAATGACAGCTAATGAACTGCTCAAAAAAGATTTCAACAGCATAACTGAACAAGATTTTAGAATAATAATGGTAAAATTAATAGCAGGGCTTGAAAAACACATAGGGGACATCAAAGAAACTATGACTACAGACAGAATGGAAAATAAAAATAGGCATGAAGAATTTAAAAATGCGATAAACGAGATACATAATAAATTAGAGGCCTCCAATGCACGGATTGAAGAGGCAGAAAGGAGAATAAGTGATTTAGAAGACACCATTATAGAAAAACAAGAAGCTGAGAAAAAAAGAGACAAACTGATCCAGGAAGAGGAAAGAAGAATTCGAGAGCTCAGCGATACAGTCCAATGAAACAATATCCGTATCATAGGAATCCCATAAGAGGAAGAGAGAGGGAAAGGTGCTGAAGGAGTCCTGGAACAAATTATAGTAGAGAACTTCCCCGACCTGGGGAAGGAAAATGTTGAAATACAAGAGGTTCAGAGGACTCCCCTCAGAAATAAGTTGAATCGATCTTCTGCACGACATATCATCGTAAAAATGGCAAAATACAATGACAAAGAGAGAATTTTGAAAGCAGCTAGGGAGAAAAGGGCCCTCACATACAAAGGGAAACCTATCAGAGTGGTGACAGACCTATCTACTGAAACTTGGCAGGCCAGAAAGGAATGGCAGGAGATCTTCAATGTGATGAACAGTAAAAATATGCAGCCAAGAATCCTCTATCCAGCAAGTCTGTCATTCAAAATAGAAGGAGAGATAAAAACCTTTCCAAATAAACAGAAATTGAAAGAATTTGTCACCACGAAGCCAGCCCTACAAGAAATCCTGAGGGGGACGCTCTGAAGGAAAGGTAGCAAGGAACAAAGATTCCAGAGACACCACCACAAACATGAACCCTACAAAAGATACAAAGATTCTAAACCCACGTATTTCAATAATAACACTGAATGTAAATGGACTGAATGCTCCAATCAAAAGACATAGGGTAGCAGAATGGATTAAAAAACAAAATCCATCTCTATGCTGTCTACAAGAAACTCATTTTAGACGGGAAGATACCTTCAGATTAAAAGTAAGGGGATGGAGAAATATATGTCATGCCACAGGAAATCAAAAAAAAAGCCGGAGTAGCGATACTTATATCAAACAAACTGGACTTTAAATTAAAGACAATCACAAGAGATGAAGAAGGGCACTACATAATAATTACAGGGTCCATCCATCAGGAAGAACTAACAACCATAAATGCCTATGCACCGAATATGGGAGCACCTAAATATCTAAAACAATTAATGACAAACAGAAACAAGCTTATAGATAAGAATGTGCTAATAGCAGGGGACTTTAATACGCCGCTTACAACAATGGATAGGTCAACCAGACAGAAAATCACTAAAGAAATAATGGACTTGAATGACACATTGGACCTGATGGACCTGACGGATATATTTAGAACTTTACACCCTGAGGCCAGGGAATTTACTTTCTTCTCAAGTGCGCATGGCACATTCTCCAAGATACATCACATACTGGGACATAAAGCAGCCCTCAATAAATATAAAAGAATAGAGATCATACCATGCACCCTGTCAGATCACATGCTTTGAAACTTGAAATCAATTACAGGAAGAAGTCTGGAAAACTTCCAAAAACACGGAGGTTAAAGAACACCCTTCTAAAGAATGAATGGGCCAATCAGGCAATTAGAGATGAAATTAAAAAATATATGGAAACAAATGAAAATGAAAACACAACAATTCAAAATCTATGGGATGCGGCAAAGGCAGTCCTAAGAGGAAAGTACATTGCTCTCCAGGCCTATTTCAAGAGATTAGAAAAAGCGCAAGTCCAAAATCTAACAGCTCACCTAAAGGAACTAGAGGCAGAGCAACAAGAACGCCCTAAACCCAATAGAAGAAGAGAAATAGTAAAAATTAGAGCAGAAATAAACAACATAGAGACCAAAGAAACAATTGAACAGATCAATGAAACCAAGAGTTGGTTTTTTGAAAAAGTAAACAAAATTGACAAACCTCTAGCCAGACTTGTCCAAAAGAAAAGAGAGAGCACCCAAATAGACAAAATTATGAATGAAAATGGACTTGTTACAACCAACCACTCAGAAATACAAGCAATTATCAGGGAACACTATGAAAAATTATATGCCAACAAATTGGACAACTTAGAAGAAATGGACAAATTCCTAAACACACACTCACTACCAAAATTCACACGGGAAGAAATAGAAAACCTGAACAGACCCATAATGAGTGAAGAAATCAAATCAGTGATCAAAAATCTGCCAAAACATAAGAGCCCTGGACTTGATGGCTTCCCTGGGAATTCTACCAGACATTTAAAACAGAATTAATCCCAATTCTTCTCAAGCTATTCCAAAAAATAGAAATCGAAGGCAAACTCCCAGACTCATTTTATGAAGCCAGCATCACTCTGATTCCCAAGCCAGACAGAGATCCAGCAAAAAAAGAGAACTACAGGTCAATATCCTTGATGCATATGAATGCAAATATCCTCAACAAGATCCTTGCAAATCGAATCCAGCAGCATTTAAAAAGAATCATCCACCAAGATCAAGTGGGATTCATTCCTGGGTTACAGGGCTGGTTCAACATTCGCAAATCAATCAGTGTGATACATCACATCAACAAAAAAAAAAAGATAAAAACCATACGATCCTGTCAATAGATGCAGAAAAAGCATTTGTCTAAATACAGCATCCCTTCTTAATAAAGACTCTCGAGAAAGTTGGGATAGAAGGAACCTACTTAAACATCATCAAAGCCATCTATGAGAAGCCTTCAGCTAACATCATCCTCAACGGGGAAAAACTCTGAGCTTTCCCCCTGAGATCAGGAACACGACAGGGATGCACACTCTCACCACTGTTGTTTAACATAGTGCTGGAAGTCCTAGCATCAGCCCTCAGACACCAAAAGGAAATCAAAGGCATCAGAATTGGCAAAGAGGAAGTCAAACTTTCACTCTTCGCAGATGACATGATACTCTACATCAAAAACCCGACAGACTCCACCAGAAGCCTACTAGAACTGATCCAAGAATTCAGCCAAGTTGCAGGGTACAAAATCAACGTACAGAAATGGGTTGCATTTTTATACACCAACAATGAAGCAACAGAAAGAGAAATCAAGAAACTGATCCCATTCACAATTGCACAAAAAACCATAGAATACCTCGGAATAAACCTAACCAAGGATACAAGAGATCTGTATGAGGAAAACTATAGAAAACTTATGAAGGAAATTGAAGAAGACACAAAGAAATGGAAAAACATTCCATGCTCATAGATAGGAAGAATAAATATAGCTAAGATGTCATTACTACTTAAGGCACTCTACACATTCAATGCAATTCCAATCAAAATTGCACCAGCATACTTCTCAAAACTAGAACAAACTATTCAAAAATTTGTATGGAACCACAAAAGACCCCGAATAGCCAAAGTAATCCTGAAAAATAAAACCAAAACGGGAGGGATCACCATCCCAGACTTTAGCCTCTACTACAAAGCTGTCATCATCAAGACAGTATGGTATTGGCACAAAAACAGACACGTAGACCAATGGAACAGAATTGAGAACTCAGAAGTGGACCCAAAAGTATACAGCCAACTATCTTTGACAAAGCAGGAAAGAATATCCAATGGAAAAAGACAGCCTTTTTAACAGATGGTGTTGGGAGAACTGGACAGCAACATGCAGAAGAATGAAACTAGATCATTTTCTCACACCATGCACAAAAATAAACTCAAAATGGATAAAGGACCTGAACGTGAGACAGGAAACTATCAAAACCCTAGAGGAGAAAGCAGGAAACAACCTCCTTGACCTCTACCGCAGCAACTTCTTACTTGACACATCCCTAAAAGCAAGGGAATCAAGAGCAAAAATAAACTGTTGGGGCCTCATCAAGATTAAAAGCTTCTGCACAGCCAAGGAAACAACCCAGAAAATTAATAGGCAACCAACAGAATGGGAAAAGATAGTTCCAAATGACATATCAGATAAAGGGTTGATATCCAGAATCTACAAGGAACTCACCAAACTACACGCCCAAAAAACAAACAACCCAGTGAAAAAATGGGCAGAATATATGAACAGACACTTCTCCAAAGAGGACATCCAGATGGCCAACAGACACATGAAACGATGCTCAGCATCGCTCCTCATCAGGGAAATACAAATCAAAACCACACTGAGATACCACCTCACACCAGTCAGAGTGGCTGAAATGAGCAAATCAGAGAACTCTAGATGCTGGCGAGGATGTGGAGAAACGGGCACCCTCCTACACTGTTGGTGGGAATGTAAACTGGTACAGCCCCTCGGGAAAACAGTGTGGAGGTTCCTCAGGAAACTAACAACAGAACTCCCCTATGACCCAGCAATAGCACTGCTAGGAATTTACCCAAGGGATACAGAAATGCTGATGCATAGGGCACATGTACCCCAATGTTCATAGCAGCACTTTCCACAATAGCTAAAACCTGGAAAGAGCCTAAGTGTCCATCAACAGATGAATGGATCAAGAAGATGTGGTTTATCTATACCATGGAATACTACATGGCAATGAGAAACCATGAAATTTGGCCATGTGTAGCAACATGGATGGACCTTGAGGGTGTTATGCTGAGCGTAATAAGTCAGGCAGAGAAAGACAAATATCATATGTGTGCACGTATAGGAGGATTAGGAGGAACTTAACGGAGGACCAAGGGGGAGAAGAAGGGCGGAAATGGTGGGGGAAAGGGGAGAGGCAAACCATGAGAGACTCTTGAATGCTGACAAAAACTGAGGACTGATGGATGTGGGGGGGAGGAGGGATGGGCATGGAGGAGGACACTTGTGGGGATGAGCACTGGGTGTTATGTGGAAAGTAATTTCATAATAAACTATTTGTAAAAAAAAAAAAAAAAATGAATGCCACTTGACTGATGAGAACCATAAAACTCTTGACACAAAGGATACCATCGAACCCCCAATGCTAAGAGAATTGGCCAAACTCCAGCATACCTTCTATTGACCCTAGACCATGATCCTAGGATAATCACAGCTAACACCACCCTCTTAAAATGTCTACTTGAGAAAGCCCAACAATGTTGTAATGGTTAATTTTGTAAGTCAACTTGACTGGGTCACAGTTTACCGAGGGTGTTGGTGAAGCATTACTGTGGGTGATGTTGTTTTAGAATGAAATTAACTTTTGATTGAGTAGAGAAAATTGCTCTTGCAGTTAAATGTCAGACTTCAGCTCAGATCATGATCTCACAGTTCATGGGTTTGAGCTCCAATTCGGGCTCAGTGCTGACAGCTCAGAGCCTGAAGCCTGCTTCAGATTCTGTATGTCTCTCTCCTCCCTTCTCCTGCTCATGGTTTGTCTCTCTCTCTCTCTCTCTCTCTCTGTCTTTCTCTGTCTGTCTCTCTCCAAAAAAAGCAAACTTAAAAAAAAGAAAACTGTTCTTCCTAATGTGGGGGTATCCTCATCTAATTAACTGAAGGCATGAATAATTTAGAGTTCATCCCCCCAGAATAGGAGGAAATTTCTCCTAACTGACTTCCTTGACCTGAAACGTTGATCTGTTCCTGACTTCAACCTCAAACTGAAATGTTTTGGCTCCTTTCAGGTCTTGAGACCATTGGCTTCAGGCTAGAACTTAAACCATTTATTCTCTTGGTTCTCAGGCCTTCAGATTCAGACTGAAATTCCATTATTGGCTCTCCTAGGTCTCCAGCTTGCAGGTTGCATATCTTGGAACTTCTCGGCCTTTATTGTCATGTGAACTGATTGCTTATAATAAATCATATATACATGAGTGTGTATTTATGTGTATGTGTGTATCCCATTTGGTTCTGTTTCCCTGGAAAGCTCTAATACACCTGACAAAAGAATTTACTGTTTGTTCCAACCAGAACCTGACTATAGGTCCCTTACGTCTCTTTTTTCTTAGAGGAGTTACTACAGAAAACTTATAAATAACTTCACTGTCTCATTGAGCATAGTAAATATTCTACCACCCAAAAATGTCTCCTTGAGTAACTGGGGGCTATTGCTTTAAAATGCAGGGACGCTTGGGTGGCTCTGTCGGTTAAGCCTCCGAAGCTTGGTTTCAGCTCAGGTCATGATCTCAGTTTCATGGGTTCCAGACCTGCTTCAGGCTCCGGGCAGGCAGGGCAGAGCCTGTTTGGAATTGTCTCTCCCTCCCTCCCTCTGCCCACTTGTGCTATCTCTGTCTCTCTCAAAATAAATAAATAAACTTGAAAATAAATAAATAAAATGCAAACGTCCAGGGAGATGGCCATCCTATTTCCCATTTCTTTTGGGAGAGTAAGACTAACTTTGGTGAGCACCTTCTCTAATTTGCAAAACTATCTCCTGTTCTAAAGATATAAAAAGTTTGTTTCTCCCCCAGGTAAGTGCCAGTTAACAAACTGGTAGCCTAGTCACATTGGCCAATCTGCTTTAATATACTTCAGTACTTTTCCTTTAGCACATTCTTGCATTCTAAAAATTTCCTATCTTCCATTTCGGTGCAGTTGAACCCAGATTACACTGAAGTGTCTCTGTCCTACTGCAGTAGTCTGAATAAAATCTGTCTTGCAAATTTTATTAGTTTTTTATTTATTATTTTTTAATGTTTATTTATTTTTGAGAGAGAGAGACAAGGCATGAGCAGTGGAGGGTCAGATAGAGAAGAAGACACAGAATCCAAAGCAGGCTCCAAGCTCTGAGCTGTCATCACAGAGCTGAACCCATAAGCTGCTAGATCACAACCAGATCCAAAGTCAGACGCTTAACAGACTGAGCCATTCAGGTTCCTGTATCTTTCAACTTCTAAAGGTATTTTTGTTTATTTATTTATTTTGAGAGAGATAGAAAGTGCATGCACACACACACACAAGTAGAGGAAGCTCAGAGAGAGAGAGAGGGAGAGAGAGAATCCCAAGTAGATTCTGCACTGTCAGCACAGACCCTGATGCCAGCCATGATCTGTGAGATCATGACCTGACTTGAAATCAAGAGATGCTTAACTTACTGAGCCACAAAGAAGCCCCTGTCTTGCAGGTTTTAACCAGTGTCTGGAGAATTTCTCCTTGACACTAACTTGATCACTCTCTAGAACAGACATTGACCTTGGAAATGTGGTTAGAAACAGAAAAAGTAATATAAACTAATTTAAATATTTTTTCCTGCTTGTTCAACAATAGAACTCACACTTTCACTATTCTTGATTCCACAAAATTTGTAGATGACATTAGTTGTAGTAGTAGTAGTAATAGTAGTAGTGGTGGCAGCAAAAGCTAACATGTATTAAGTAATTGCTTTGTACCAGACTTTGGCTTAACTGTCTTTCTCTTATCTAATCTCGTAACAGTGGTAAAATATACTAGGCTAATGCAAATTTCTTTTTATAGTTAAACAACTAAAGCAAAAGAAAAGTTCATTATTTCTAAGTGTTCGAACTGAGGTAAGGAAAAAATAGTGAACATGGAATGAAAAAAAAAACAGATGGTAGGGTAGAAAGAGAATTAAAAAGAAATAATGCAAGCTTAAACTGAAGTAATAATTCATGCCAGCAACATTCTTGTGTTTGTTTAATTTTTGCTTTGTTTTGGTTTGGATACAGGGGTGGTGCATATTGCTGGGTCTTAGGGGAGTTCTATTGTTAGTTTCCTTAGGAACCTCCACACTGTTTTCCAGAGGGGCTGTACCAGTTTACATTCCCACCAACAGTGTAGGAGGGTGCCCGTTTCTCCACATCCTCGCCAGCATCTAGAGTTCTCTGATTTGCTCATTTTAGCCACTCTGACTGGTGTGAGGTGGTATCTCAGTGTGGTTTTGATTTGTATTTCCCTGATAAGGAGGGATGCTGAGCATCGTTTCATGTGTCTGTTGGCCATCTGGATGTCCTCTTTGGAGAAGTGTCTGTTCATATCTTCTGCCCATTTCTTTACTGGGTTGTTTGTTTTTCAGGGTGTGGAGTTTGATGAGTTCCTTATAGATTCTGGATATCAACCCTTTATCCGATATGTCGTTTGCAACTATCTTTTCCCATTCTGTCGGTTGCCTATTAATTTTCTGGGTTGTTTCCTTTGCCGTGCAGAAGCTTTTAATCTTGATGAGGCCCAATCGTTCATTTTTGCTCTTGATTCCCTTGCTTTTGGGGATGTGTCAAGTAAGAAGTTGCTGTGGTGGAGGTCAAGGAGGTTGTTTCCTGCTTTCTCCTCTAGGGTTTTGATGGTCTCCTGTCTCACATTCAGGTCCTTTATCCATTATGAGTTTATTTTTGTACATGGTGTGAGAAAATGATCTAGTTTCATTCTTCTGCATGTTGCTGTCCAGTTCTCCCAACACCATCTGTTAAAAAGGCTGTCTTTTTTCCATCGGATATTCTTTCCTGCTTTGTCAAAGATGAGTTGGCTGTATACTTTTGGGTCCACTTCTGAGTTCTCAATTCTGTTCCATTGGTCTACGTGTCTGTTTTTGTGCCAATACCATACTGTCTTGATGATGACAGCTTTGTAGTAGAGGCTAAAGTCTGGGATGGTGATCCCTCCCGTTTTGGTTTTATTTTTCAGAATTACTTTGGCTATTCGGGGTCTTTTGTGGTTCCATACAAATTTTTGGATAGTTTGTTCTAGTTTTGAGAAGTATGCTGGTGCAATTTTGATTGGAATTGCATTGAATGTGTAGAGTGCTTTGGGTAGTAATGACATCTTAACTATATTTATTCTTCCTATCCATAAGCATGGAATGTTTTTCCATTCTTTCTGTCTTCTTCAATTTCCTTCATAAGTTTTCTATAGTTTTCATCATACAGATCTCTTGTATCCTTGGTTAGGTTTATTCCAAGGTATTTTATGGTTTTTTGCACAATTGTGAATGGGATCAGTTTCTTGATTTCTCTTTCTGTTGCTTCATTGTTGGTGTATAAAAATGCAACCGATTTCTGTACGTTGATTTTGTACCCTGCAACTTGGCTAAATTCTGGGATCCGTTCTAGTAGGCTTCTGGTGGAGTCTGTCGGGTTTTCTATGTAGAGTATCATGTCATCTGCGAAGAGTGAAAGTTTGACTTCCTCTTTGCCAATTCTGATGCCTTTGATTTCCTTTTGGTGGCTGAGGGCTGATGCTAGGACTTCCAGCACTATGTTAAACAACAGTGGTGAGAGTGTGCATCCCTGTCGTGTTCCTGATCTCAGGGGGAAAGCTCAGAGTTTTTCCCCGTTGAGGATGATGTTAGCTGAAGGCTTCTCATAGATGGCTTTGATGATGTTTAAGTAGGTTCCTTCTATCCCAACTTTCTCGAGAGTCTTTATTAGAAGGGATGCTGTATTTTGTCAAATGCTTTTTCTGCATCTATTGACAGGATCATATGGTTTTTATCTTTTCTTTTATTGATATGATGTATCACACTGATTGATTTGCGAATGTTGAACCAGCCCTGTAACCCAGGAATGAATCCCACTTGATCTTGGTGGATGATTCTTTTTAAATGCTGCTGGATTCGATTTGCAAGGATCTTGTTGAGGATATTTGCATTCATATGCATCAAGGATATTGACCTGTAGTTCTCTTTTTTTGCTGGATCTCTGTCTGGCTTGGGAATCAGAGTGATGCTGGCTTCATAAAATGAGTCTGGGAGTTTGCCTTCGATTTCTATTTTTTGGAATAGCTTGAGAAGAATTGGGATTAATTCTGTTTTAAATGTCTGGTAGAATTCCCAGGGAAGCCATCAAGTCCAGGGCTCTTATGTTTTGGCAGATTTTTGATCACTGATTTGATTTCTTCACTCATTATGGGTCTGTTCAGGTTTTCTATTTCTTCCCGTGTGAATTTTGGTAGTGAGTGTGTGTTTAGGAATTTGTCCATTTCTTCTAAGTTGTCCAATTTGTTGGCATATAATTTTTCATAGTGTTCCCTGATAATTGCTTGTATTTCTGAGTGGTTGGTTGTAACAAGTCCATTTTCATTCATAATTTTGTCTATTTGGGTGCTCTCTCTTTTCTTTTGGACAAGTCTGGCTAGAGGTTTGTCAATTTTGTTTACTTTTTCAAAAAACCAACTCTTGGTTTCATGGATCTGTTCAATTGTTTCTTTGGTCTCTATGTTGTTTATTTCTGCTCTAATTTTTACTATTTCTCTTCTTCTATTGGGTTTAGGGCATTCTTGTTGCCCTGCCTCTAGTCCCTTTAGGTGAGCTGTTAGATT
Source organism: Proteles cristata cristata (assembly GCA_017311185.1). Classification (NCBI taxonomy): domain Eukaryota; kingdom Metazoa; phylum Chordata; class Mammalia; order Carnivora; family Hyaenidae; genus Proteles; species Proteles cristata. The sequence goes on from JAESUZ010000127.1 coordinate 1,280,470, forward strand.
TTGGACTTGCGCTCTTTCTAATCTCTTGAAATAGGCCTGGAGAGCAATGTACTTTCCTCTTAGGACTGCCTTGGCCGCATCCCATAGATTTTGAATTGTTGTGTTTTCATTTTCATTTGTTTCCATATATTTTTCAATTTCATCTCTAATTGCCTGATTGGCCCATTCATTCTTTAGAAGGGTGTTCTTTAACCTCCATGTTTTGGAGGTTTTCCAGACTTCTTCCTGTAATTGATTTCAAGTTTCAAAGCATTGTGATCTGACAGTATGCATGGTATGATCTCTATTCTTTTATATTTATTGAGGGCTGCTTTATGTCCCAGTATGTGATGTATCTTGGAGAATGTGCCATGTGCTCTTGAGAAGAAAGTAAATTCCCTGGCCTCAGGATGTAAAGTTCTAAATATATCCGTCAGATCCACCTGGTCCAATGTGTCATTCAAGTCCATTATTTCTTTAGTGATTTTCTGTCTGGTTGACCTATCCATTGTTGTAAGCGGCGTATTAAAGTCCCCTGCTATTAGCACATTCTTATCTATAAGCTTGTTTCTGTTTGTGATTAATTGTTTTAGGTATTTAGGTGCTCCGGTATTCAGTGCATAGACATTTATGATTGTTAGTTCTTCCTGGTGGATGGACCCTGTAATTATTATGTAGTGCCCTTCTTCATCTCTTGTGATTGTCTTTAATTTAAAGTCCAGGTTGTCTGATATAAGTATTGCTACTCTGGCTTTCTTTTGATTTCCTGTGGCATGACATATATTTCTCCATCCCCTTACTTTTAATCTGAAGGTATCTTCCCGTCTAAAATGAGTTTCTTGTAGACAGCATAGAGATGGATTTTGTTTTTTAATCCATTCTGCTACCCTATGTCTTTTGATTGGAGCATTCAGCCCATTTACATTCAGTGGTATTGTTGAAGTATGTGGGTTTAGTCTTTGTATCTTTTGTAGGGCTCATGTTTGTGGTGGTGTCTCTGGAATCTTTGTTCCTTACAACCTTTCCTTCAGAGCGTCCCCCTCAGGATTTCTTGTAGGGCTGTCTTCGTGGTGACAAATTCTTTCAATTTCTGTTTGTTTGGAAAGGTTTTTATCTCTCCTTCTATTTTGAATGACAGGCTTGCTGGATAGAGGATTCTTGGCTGCATATTTTTACTGTTCATCACATTGAAGATCTCCTGCCATTCCTTTCTGGCCTGCCAAGTTTCAGTAGATAGGTCTGTCACCACTCTGATAGGTTTGCTTTGTATGTGAGGGCCCTTTTCTCCCTAGCTGCTTTCAAAATTCTCTCTTTGTCCTTGTATTTTGCCATTTTTACTATGATATGCCGTGCAGAAGATCGATTCAAGTTATGTCTGAGGGGAGTCCTCTGAGCGTCTTGTATTTCAACATTTACTTCCTTCCCCAGGTCGGGGAAGTTCTCTGCTATAATTTGTTCCAGGACTCCTTCAGCACCTTTCCCTCTCTCTTCCTCTTATGGGATTCTTATGATATGGATATTGTTGCTTTTGACCGTATTGCTGAGCTCTCTAAGTCTTCTTTCCTGTTCCTGTATCTTTTTTTGTGAGCTTCTTGTTTTTCTATCATGGTGTCATCTAAATCACTTATTCTCCTTTTTGACTCTTCAATCCGTGCATTGGAGGCCTCTAATTTATTATGTATCTCATTTATCGCATTTTTTAATTCTTCATGCCTATTTTTTTTTCCATTCTGTCTGTAGCCATAGTTTCTTTGATGTCCCCTGTGTTTTTTTTCACGCCTAGCTATTAATTGTACCATTATTATTCTAAAATCTTGTTCTGTTATGCTGTTTACATATGTTTTGAGCAGTTATTTAGCTGTCATTTCTTCTTGGAGTTTCTTTGGTGGAGAGCTCTTTCGTTTTGTTATTTTAGTTAGCTTTCCGGCTCTTGTTGGTTTTAAAGACCTGTTATGCTCTCTGTATCTATGAGCCCTGCTGTATCCAAGAAGACTCTTTGAGTGTCCAGGGCCTATCGTTTCAGAGAGTGTTTTTTGAATGGTATCTCTTGGTGTCTCTTGTTGGGATCTTGGTTATTTTATTTTCCTATTTGTAGTGATATTGGGACTCTTCACCTTGTGTACTCTAGCTTGTTTCTTGAGGTAGCCCTGGAAAAGAAAACAGACAGACAAACACACAGGGAGCAGGAGCATACAAACGCAGAGGCTAATTCAACTAACTTGCAAAGCAAGAGGGAAAACTAAAAAGTTAAAAGAAAAGACGAAGGAGGGAGCGAGAATAATAGAGAAAAAAATACATAAAAGGGTCAAAAAGAAGAAAAGAAAAGGAAAAAAGAAGAAAACTGATGGACAAAGAACGGTTTAAAGCATATATCTGGATTTCCCAGCTGCAGTTAAATAGCTGTGTGTATGCAGTGCTGGTTGAAGAGCACAGAGAAAGAGAGAGAAGACAGGGTGCGGATGAGGCACAATTGGAAATAGAATGAACAGGCAGAAGGGATAAGAAGCTTTTTTCAAAGAGCTAAAGGGTAGAAATTGGTTGGATAGGTGAGAGAAGGATGCTGGAATTATCCAGAGAAACTATATAGTCTAATTACTCCTGAGAGAAGAGATGAAAATGTCGGTAGGTGTAGAATTTACATCTACACAATGGACTCGTTGTGATTGTTTAAACAAGCCGGTGACCAGAGTTAATCAGGTCAGTGTTCTGGGGAAAAAAGAGAGAAATGAGAATGAAGAAGAAAAAAAAAAGGGAGGAGGGCAGCTCTCAGGCAGGGGTGGGCATGACGTGATCCGATGCCTCAGGCGGGAGCTCTGCCTTGGCGGTTGTGGGGAGGAGAGCGACGGTGCTCCAGTCCCTTCTTGAACCAAGCACTGCACCTCGCTTTTTTGGGTGTGTAAACTCCCTGTACCGGGGGCGCAGCCAAAGTTGGTTGCACTCTTCTACTCGGGCCAGTCCCAGTCTCCAAATCCCAACTGCGCGCCCCACTGAAATTGCCATAGACACAACTTCCCAGGCAACCCCCTTGGGGCAATTCCAGACCTCCCGCCTCGCTCTGGGTGGTGGAGTCAGAATTGCTGCTTCCTTCTCTGGGTCTGGCTGGCGAGCATGGGCGGGGGCTTACCTGCCCGGTGTGCCAACCCACTGGAGTGAGGAAAGTCAGGTCCCTCTATGGCTCATCACCCGAAACACAAACTCACAGGCAATTTTCCCAGTTTTTAGCTTTTTGCCTTCCCGCTCGAATTCCAGCCCACCAGGAGCGCAAACACCCAGTGTCCACAAGTGGTTCTTCCAGGGGCCCAAGCCCTTCACGAGGACAATGGCTGCAGGCGCACCGCTACTCTGAAGTCCAGCCCGCCAGGGGCCAGCACAAAGAAGCGGTCTGTGTGCTCAGCACCCCCGGGACCAGTTGGCGCGAGGGGACCTGGCGTGCAGGTATTTGGCAAGTACAGTCTTTCTATGCCCCGAGTGGAGGTTTCCCCCCCAAGTGGAGGTTTTTCTGTTTTGGACTCTCTCTTTTTCCCCTCAGTCCCTGTAGAGGGGGATCACCTCCGACCCTGGAGTCTCCAATCCTGGCCCGATTTTATCTTCCGCAGTTCACACTCACCTTAGAAGGCTTTCTCAGTGGATCCTGTGTCCTTTTTCTCCCAATCTCTCAGGTTTTGTAAGGTTTCCAATGGCTTCAGATCTTTTCCGTGTGATGTATGGGCGCGAGTGCAAGTACGGAGCTCCTTACTTCTCCGCCATCTTGACCCCTCCATAACTGAAGTGGTCTTAAAGGATGGGATAAGTCCAGCTTTAGTTAAACTGAGTTTATATGAAAATGTCTAACAGGTAATTGGCAATATGTGTAACTCAAAAGCAAGGTAAAGTTGAGGAAGGAAATTGGAAAGAACCCAGCAAGGTAACATGTGAGTTCATAATACATGAGATTGACAAATGGGAAAGACATCCAAAGAAAGAAACTTAAAGAAGGCTTTATTTAAAGACCTGGAAGAGAAAGAGGCAGAAGTAGGGTTTGAGAAATGCTCTTTTTTCCAGGTGCCTGGAGTTGTCATTTAACTCAAGAGAGGGGACAGAATTTAAGTCAGCAAATGTTCAAGAGTTCTAAATGGTGCAGAGAGCTCAAGGACGGATGAGAAATTACAGAGAACTAAATATTGGAGTTAATGTTTACAAAGGGAATTGTTGGTAAGAAAGTGAAGGGTTTTTTGTTTTATTTTTCTTTCAGGTGTTGGAATTGAAGAGAAAGGATGAATAGAATTGTTGGTGGAAATGAGAGTCAAGGAAATGAGTTTTGGGATCAGAGAGGTTTGTCTTACTTAAAAGATGATGGACAGAAAGAATTGAGAAGGAGAGACACAGAAGGCGGGAATCATGTGGAACTGCTTCTTTCACCTCCCCTTTGTTGGAATCTTCTGACCCCTTTTTCATTGTACTTATGTGTTAGATATATTGCGCTTTGCCACTTTCAAGCAGATAATCTTTAGCAATAGACTTTGACTCTCTGTATCTCATTTTTCATTTATGAAATTAAAACTGTGTGGGTTTACTCATTCAGGAGGCCCAAAGCGGAAATGTTTGCAAACACAGATTAAAAAATGCATAAGTGGGGGGCGCCCGGGTGGCTTAGTCGGTTAAGCGTCCGACTTTCGCTCAGGTCATGATCTCGCGGTTCGTGGGTTCGAGCCCCGCGTCGGGCTCTGTGCTGACTGCCAGCTCTGAGCCTGGAGCCTGTTTCAGTCTGTGACTCCCTCTCTCTCTGGCCCTTCCCTGCTCATGTTGTTTCTCTCTCTCTCTCCTAGAAATAAAAAAAAATGCATAAGTGGAAATTAAACACTAAAATATAAGTATACAGAAAGTTTAAAATGTTGCATTATTGTTATCACATATTTTTCTGTTCCTTGGAAGAATACCAAGGAGAGCCATGAGTTCATTTTGCTATTCCCCTACAAGGAAGTACCTGCCTGAAAGTCAACCTCAACCGCTTCTAGCTATAGATCAAGTTTGCTGCTTTTCCATTCAACTGTGCCAACATTCTAAAACTGTAAGGGTAGGAAATAAGCAAAAATACCAGTGAGATAGCTGTAGGTCAGTTCAAATAAAAATGACTTACTCACCATTGTTCATTTAGGTATATGAACTGACATATTCACATCTTCATATTCATTACTCAGGAATCCATTCTGATTCTTAAAGTTAGTGTACTATGGTTATCATATGATTATCTGTGACATCAATTTTCCTTCCTGCTACATTCCGTTTTTACAAGCTGTAAGCATCATAAACTTGGAATATATTATTGGAAAGTCAAGGTGGCAGAGTTATGGAAATGACTCAGAAATGATGCTTCCCTGCTGCAACAATGTTGATTTACTTGTAATGCTAAACACACTCCACTAAGTCATACACAGCTCTTGGGAGAGGGATGACTAATTAGCTCAGTGACTTATCCGCCCACATGCTCTGCTGATTCTGATACATTAAAACATTTTATTAGTCTGCAAGGTCAGGAAATCTTACTGCTTGGGTAGTATTTCTAAAAATTTAATAGCAATAGCATGATGTTAGTTCCTTTGGATCTGTAGATTGAAAATAAATCCACAAAGATGAATAAACTCATATACTTATTTCATAGAACTTCTTTTCATATAGAGATCTCAACAAAGATTGAAATGTTTAAAATGGAATAATCATTGGCAAAGTCATATAATTATTCACATGGTGACAAATAAATTCAGTTCTCTAAAAACTCTGAATCCTCAATATATTGTATTCATTTCATATGCATTTCATGAGAGAGAAAGATTTAAAGTTTACTCTTGTGTGTGAAATGCCCTCTTTTAGCATATCTCATCAATAGATTATCATCAGCAAACATTTCTAAAGACTGACATGTTGGGGCACCTGGGTGGGCCAGTCAGTTAAGCATCCAACTTTGGCTCAGGTCATGATCTCAAGGTTCGTGGGTTCGAGCCCTGTGGCGGGCTCTGTGCTGACAGCTAGCTCAGACAAAGTCAGACCGTCTTCGGACTTTGTGTCTCCCTTTCTCTCTGACCCTCCCCACTCATGCCGTCTCTCTCTTTCAAAAATAAATAAAACATTAAAAATAATAAAGACTGACATGTTTCAGGATGTTCAATGTGCAGCTGTCAATAGTAGAGTTGAAAACAGAATCGGAGTAACTAAATATTCAAATAGGGATTCTGTAATCACAAGTGACAGTAGCCTACATTCAATCTTTAGTAGATAGAACACACACAAACTGAAAATTTATTTTCAAACATCATCACCATAATCATTAGTTGAGCACAGAAATATTACATTAAATTAGACAACTATGGGCCATATTAAGTTGGGAGAATTATGTTCATCTCTTAGTTTTCTGCCATTGACTAAATCCCACACTTGGTGCACTGTCTTCTTTGCATACAAAAGATGATGGCATTTATTTCTAGGGAGTTAATTGCCTTTCTTGCTAATCACTTGAAATACCCCATACATTTGATTAGCATCTCTTACAGCAAAAAGTACTGAAGCAAAAATGTTGTGGGGAAAAGAAAAAGCGTAGAAATCAAAATAAAGCCAGAAGGCAAAGAATGAGTTGGGTAGTTTATTTTTGTATGCAGAATTAATACATTGATTAACCTGAAGCAGGAAATATTTGAGGTTCATATATTTTGCAACTTTTTAATAAACCATATTGTCCCATGTTATTAAAAACATGCAACGGCATTTTATTTCATTCCGTTTTGGACTCAGTCACTTTCTACTCAACTGCTATATTCTGAACACTACCTCTAAGAAAACACAAAAATATTTGAAGATGAGGGAATATTTTTTAAAAGCTTAATGAATTATTAATTGCTTTTAAATTTTATGTGTAAAAGTTTGATAATCCTGAAAACAAAATTGGTTCTCCAAATCCTTGGGCACAAATCACACTTTTTTCTCCCCTTTTATATATGTCCTCATTCTGACACTTTTCATTCATACAAAAATGATGCAATTTTTATGTGTTTTTTTCTCAAATTGTACATTTCTGACAACAAATCATGGGCTTCAAATGTGCCCACGACTTAAACTATCCAACTCTTCCCATATTCTAAAACTATAAGGATAGTAGTAAAAATTCCAGTAGAGTAGCTCTGCGTGAATTCTAATAAAAATTACTTACTCAGCATCATTCACTTACGTATGTGAACGGACATATTTGCTTCACTGGGTAGAACACAACATAAGAAAGAGTATGGGTGTCATAGATCTGAGTTCACATTTAGGATTTGCTATGAACCTTATTATAACCTTTAAGATATATCATATTCCATCTCAGCATCAATTTTTTTGAGATTGAGTCAGATAACAAAGATTGCATAGAACTCAAAATCTCCATGCTTTGTGCTCAGTAACATGCACCCAAATTCCCAGTACATATGCAAATAAAATGTGGATTCATTGGAGGCTTCCACATATGTGGGGGCGGGGGGGAAGTACTTTTAACACTTGGCATACAAGTTAAAATGAGAAAATCAATAAACATTTAAATCGAGACAGAAAAATTTGTTCAAACATTCGTACCATAGTTAAGGGAGGTCATCCTGTGTCTTTGAACTTTACTGCCTAGTTAGAAGCAAGTCACCCTTCTTCTTTAAAGAAGGAGGGAGTATTTTACCTACCAAATCATCTAGCTATTAAAAAGCAGTACACTGATGTAAGAATTTCCATTGGAAATCAGGAGCTCTGTTCCATTTAGATAGTGTAATATCTATATTATATCTCTATTAAGCCCCAGAGTCTTATTAATCTCAATCCTTTTAATGTGCATTTTACTTATTGAGCTACATTTTGTAGCACATAGACTATTAATATCCCTTTATACCTCCTTAAACCTAGCTGAATTTCTTGAACCTACAATAAGGAGTTATTTTTTAGTACATATGAAAGGGAAAAAATATTCTGTTGAGCTAGATTTATGAGACTGAAAAAGTCATCCAACTACACAATCATCATGTAAGTAAGTACAACCTCAACAAAATGAACATGTTATAAATATTGGGATATTTTTTCATTAATATTCTAGTTAAATTAGAAAGAGATTGCCCACAGGTGGGCGGAAAAAAAAGGTCATTTTTACATGAGTAATTTACGAATGCATTCTCAGATGAAATGGAGGCACTCATGCTCGGTCAGCTATATCCCCACAGAAAACTCACCCCATTTTGGATGCCCTTGAAACAGGTTTTCCAGCCATCCATTTTCAGAAGGGGCCATGATGTTTTTACGGAAAGGGAAAAGGGGCTCAGGATCTACATGCTTCATCCAAAAGCAAATGGTTCGCAGAGGGCAATCTATGAAGATTTAACTTCTAGCCTAAGGCCCTAACTATCCCCAGGAACTCACCTAAAATCTTGTACACAGAGATTTTTAAAACCAGTCTCTTTTTCTATATCACTAAAATATCCTTTCTAAAACGTGTGATATATGAAAGGGAGGTTAACACTGAACTACCCATTGCAAAGCCATCATTTTAAGCGCATATACAAATATATACAAGGAGAGTGTTGGAGAGTAAGTGTGACAATGTCCCTGAGATCTTCTGAAATTGGTTAGGAGCAAATTAGAGTTTCTGGATTTCTTTTGATTTGCAATTAAGAACAGAGCCAGAGGCAGTTTTTTATTATCAATATTGTGAGCCTTGTGCCCAGGCTAGTTTCAACTGGGAAAACATAGGTAGGAAAAAAAAACAAACAAACAAAGCAGACATGCTATAAATCATATATGTAAGTTTTCCTATTGTTCTCTAGAAAGATACTAAAAAAAAGGTATAAAATGAATATATATTGCTTGTTCAAGCAGCAACCATTAAGCCTTGAGCCATTTTCCCACTTGAAAAATGATGGGATTGCTCTCATGGAATATGGAATGTTTTTAGATAGGAATACACACACACACACACACACACACACACACACACACACACGTGTATATTCTTTTTAAGGTGTTATGCTTTCTGGTCTCTATGCAGAATATATAGCTTAACTGCTTCAGTTTCTTGAGCCACAAAATGAGACATGCAGAGATCAAACACTTAATATTAATTCTGCTTTTATTCTATAGCCTGTATAAGTTCAGGTTCACAAGGCTGTGAAGGGGAATATGTCATAAACAAGAAAACAGTGATGAGTCACATGAATTTGCAACTCTTTGGCCCTATTCAACCTTTACTTCTGAATTTAAATCACCTTTGAAAATAAGAACATAAATGAGTTTAGACTACAAGAATAAGTGTTGCATTAAATACATAGTCAAAAAGTAAATAAAATTCCTGCAGAAAGGCTAAAGTATACAAATCCAGTACTAAAGAACTAACCAAGAATCTACATTTCCAAAGTCTGCATCTGCTTTCTGATAGTGATCCACACCTTTCCATAACCTCAATAATTAATAGATATGATCTAAATAAAATAACTACATTTCTTATTGCTATCCTGGTTGGCTAAGCAACGTATACAGTAATATCTATTTATTTTTAATTTTTTAAATGTTTTATTTATTTTTGACACAGAGAGAGAGAGAGCATGAGCAGGGGAGGGGCAGAGAGAGAGGGAGACACAGAATGTGAAACAGGCTCCAGGTTCTGAGCTGTCAGCACAGAGCCCGATGTGGGGCTAGAACCCAGGAACCGTGAGATCATGATCTGAGCCGAAGTTGGATGCTTAACCGACTGAGACATTCAGGTGCCCCTCTCATATCTATTTTTAAACACTTTTCCTACCCTCTAGAGAGGATTTAAAGACTTAAACTTTTTAGAAATGACAAAAAACACAATATTTCTTTTTGAAGGCATAACTTCAGGTACTTTGAAGAATGATCTAATCCAAAAAATTCTTATGCATGTCCTTCACTAATTCACTCACTCACTCACTCAAAAATTATTTGTGAGTTCCATGATGTGTCCAGCACAGTACCATGGATACAAATATATAAAAAATCTTGACCCACGTCCTCAAGGAGCACAGAGTCTAGGAAAACAAAGAAGTGAAACAACATGTATGAGGAAAGGAGTAACACAAAAGAGGACAATGTTTTTCTGAGGTAGAGAGAAAAAAGGGGAGTGTGCAGAATCCTTACAGCAAATCCAAAATGCTTTGCACAGCCACCTGTTATATCTGTAATAGTTGCCACCTAGTAGCTGAAGAAGAAACGTGTTCAGTTCAATCTCAGCTTATGACTAAGAGCTTTTGCTCACTTCTCAAGCTCCTCTGTGGAACTCTGGTGAGGTTTTGGACCACAGAGAGTGGCAGACATAACTTCTGCCCCCACCAGGCAGGCTTGTGGGAGGTAAACTATATATTCACCATTCCATGATATGAAAATAATCAAAAGAACAGCAACATAACTCCCTTTGCTATTTTCAAACCTCACTTGAATGCATATAGTTGACTGAATCAAATTTGTATTTAATCCTCGCTGTTAATGCAGATGATTTTAATTTTCCAACTTCTGCAGCAAAAGGAGAATGGAATGGACCCTTAGATAGTCATTACACAGCAACCACAGGAAAAAATTCCTAAAAGGAAATACTATGGAAAAGTAAGAACTTTTAGCCTCTTCCTTCTTCATACAAAAAGTCATAGGGTCACATTTTGTTCTTGTCTTTGATATTTCCCTTATTAACCTTCCTCTAAATAAGTAGCGCATATTGGGGAAACACGGTTTATAGAATAAGAATAGAAAAAGAGGAAGAGAGAAAAGATTTCATCTCACACTGGTAGTATATTTCTCTTTCCTTTAAACCTTTGAAATTTTCCTTTAAAGTTTGAAAAACTTAAAAATCCAATTACTTATGTTCTAATGTTATTGTTTAATATGTTTAGTATGCTCTCTGTCGGCAAGGAATTGTCACCAATCCATTTATATAGAGGGAGTCTTTTGGAATTTTCAGGTGGCCTTTTGTCATTCTTCTATTAAAAGTGATAGCTCTCTTCCATTCCATAGACTGCCTTTTAGTTTTGTTGATTGTTTCCTTCACTGTGCAGAGGCTTTTTTTTTTTTAATGTTTATTTATCAAAGAGTGAGTGAGTGAGTGAGTGAGTGGGGAAAGGGCAGAGAGAGAGAGAAAGACAGATCTCAAGAGGTTCCATGCTGACAGCAGAGAGCTAGATGTAGGGCTTAAACCCATGGACCAAGAGATCATGACCAAACCCAAGTCAAACACTTAACCAACTGAGCCATTCAGGTGCCCCCAAAAGCTTTTTATCTTAATGACATCCCAATAGCTCATTTTTGCATTTGTTTCCCTTGCCACCAGCAATGTGTCTAGCAAGTTGCCCTGGCCAAGGTCAAAAAACTGTGTTCTCCTCTAGAATTTTTATAGTTTTTTATGTTACATTTGGGTTTTTCACCCATTTTGAATTTATTTTTCTATATGGTATAAAAAAGTGGTCCAATTTTATTTTTCTGCATGTTGCTATACAGTTTTCCCAACACCATTTGTTGAAAAGACTGTCATTTTTCCACTCAATATTCATTCCTGCTTTGTCAAAGGTGAGTTGGCCATACAGTTGTGGGTCCATTTCTGGGATTTTTATTTTGTTCCACTGATCAAGATGTCTGTTTTTTGTGCCAATACTATACTATCTTCATGACTATAGTAATATAGCTTGAAGTAGTCCAGAATCAGTAATGCCTCCATTTTGCTTTCCTTTTTCAGGATTCTTTGGCTATTCAGGGTCTTTTGTGGTTCTATACAAATTTTAGGATTGTTTGTTCTACTTTTGTGAAAAATGCTAGTAGCACTTTGACAAGGATTACATTAAATGTGCAGAATGCTTTTGATAATATTGACATTTTAATAATGTTTGTTCTTCTAATCTGTGAGCATGAGCTTTTTTCCCATTTCTTTGTGCCCTCTTTAATTTTTTCATAAGTGTTCTATAGCTTTAAGAGTGGGAAAAGATATCTGCAAATGGTATATCTGATAAAGGTTAATATTCAAAATCTATAAAGAATTTATCAAACTCAACACCTACAAAACAAATAATCCAGTTAAGAAATGGGCAGAAGACATGAATAGACATTTTTCCAAGGAAGACATCAAGATGGCTAACGGACACATGAAAAGATGCTCAACATCACTCATCTTCATGGAAATATAAAACAAAACTGTGATGAAATACCACCTCACAACCATCAGGATGACTAAAATTAACAACACAACATACAGCAGGTGTTGGCAAGGATGTGGAGAAAGGGAAACCCTCTTATAGTGTTAGTGGTAGTGCAAACTGATGCAGCCACTCTGGAAAACAGTATGGAGTTTTTTTCAAAAATCTGAAAAAGAGAACTATCTTATAATCCATTAATTGCACTACTAAGTATTTGCACAAAGAATACAAAAATAAAGATTCAAAGGAGTACATGCACCCCAATATTTATAGAAGCTTCATCAACGATAGCTAAACTATGGAGAGGCCCCAAATGTCCATCAACTGATGAATGGAGAAAAAAATGATGGAATATTATATATGTGCATATATATGATGCAATATAACTCAGCCATCAAAAAGAATGAAATCTTGCCATTTGCAATGATGTAGATGGAGCTAGAGTGTATTATGCTAAACAAAATAAGTCAGAGAAAGACAAATACCATATTATTTTACTCATATGCGGAATCTAAGAAATAAAACATATAAACATATGGGGAAAAATAAAAGGAAGCAAACCACAAGAAACTCTTAAAGACAGAGAACAAATTGAGGGATGATGGAGGGAGGTAAGTGGTAGGTGGGCTAAATGAGTTATGGGTATTAAGGAGGGCACTTGTTATGATGAGCACTGGATGTTATATTTAAGTGACAAATCACTAAATTCTACTCCTGAAGCCAATGTTATACTGTATGTTAACTAGAAGTTAAATAAAAATTTGGGGGGGAAAGTGATTGTTCTCCCAATATCCATTCATGATAAAACTTATTTTCATTAAATTAGAAATAAAGGGGAACTTTCTCCACTTGATACAGAATATCTTAAAAAAACACAGATAGTATCATACTTAATACTGAGAAACTTGAGGCGTTTCCATGAAGACCAGGTAAAAGGCACAAATGTATTTCTTTACCACTTTTCAACACTCTACTGGAAGTCCTTGCTAATGCAGGAAGGCAAGAAAAGGAAATGAAAAAAGCATATATATTTGGGAGAAAGATATACAAATGTCTGTTTATATATGACATGATCATCTACATAGAAAATCTGAAAGAACAAAAAAAATCTCTTGGCAATGATAAGTAATTATAACAAGACTGCAAGGTACAAGGTTAGTATGCAAAAGTCAATTGCTTTCCTACAAACCAAAATAAACAAGTTGAATTTGAAATTTAAAACAAAATATTATTTCCATCAAAAATGAAATACTTAGATATAAATGTAACAAACTAGAAAAAACTAAAAAAAGAAATCAAAGAACTAAACAAAGTCCATGTTCATGGATAGGAATTCTCAACACTGTAATGATCTCAAGTGTTTCCAGCTTGACCTAGAGATTCAATGCTGTGCCAATTACGACATGTGGTATTAACAAAGTAACAAATAAAGATCAATGGAACAGATTAGAGAACCTAGAAATAGACCCACACAAATATAGTCAACAGATCATTGACAAAGAAGCAAAGTCAATAGAGTGAAGTACAGATAGTCTCTTCAACAAATGGTGTTGGAAACACTAGACATCTATATGGAAAAAATAAAAACAGTGAATCTTGACCCAGACCTTACACTCTTCACAAAAATTCACTCAAAAGAGATCAAATCTAAATGTTAAAACATAAAATCATAAATCTTCTAGAAGACAATACAGAAGAAGCATATGTGACTTTGGGTATGCTGATACTTTTTTAGACACAAAACTAAAGACATGATCCATGAAAGAGAAAATTGATAAGTTGGACTTCATTAATATTAAAAACTTCTGCTCTGTGTAAAAGCAATGTCAAGAGAGTTAGAAGATAAACCACAGATTGGGAGAAAATATAATTAAGTGGGAAAAGAAAATCTAATCAACAAGTTTCCCTCCAGCACTCTATCCTTCCTGCTATCCATTAGAAATTTGTAAAATGAGATATATATATGTAATGTAATGTATGTATGTAATGTGTATATATATGTATGTAAGGTGATGAAATGCATAATATAGAGACCTATTTAGATTTGAATTTTATGTAGGTATATGCATTAGGTCTTTTTGAGTATAGTATACTCGATCATAGTTCAAATATTTGCAAAAGAAATGTCTTACAAAGGACTGTTATCCAAAATAAACAAAGAACCCTTTTATTACATTTTTTAAATGTTTATTTACTTTTAAGAGCGAGAGACAGAGACAGAGTGCAAGTGAGGGAGGGGCAGAGGGAGTGTGCTAAAGGGGCAGAGGGATTGGAATGATGCATGTACCTATTTTAAGAGAAGATATGGGACTTTCTTTTATATATATATATATATATATATATTTTTTTTTTATTTATTTCTAGAAAAGAAAGAGAGACAGCGTGAGCAGGGGAGGTTCAGTGAGAGAGGGAGTCACAGACTGAAACAAGCTCCAGGCTCTGAGCCGGCAGTCAGCACAGAGCCCGACGTGGGGCTCGAACCCACGAACTGCGAGATCATGACCCACGCGAAAGTCGGACGCTTAACCGACTAAGCCACCCAGGCGCCCCGAGAGGATATAGGACTTCCACTGATTATTAAATATGTCTGCATTAGGATTCTCCAGAGAAATAGATCCACTAGGTTATTTATTATATATTATTTTAAAATATATTATCATATATTATTTTAATTATATTTATAAAGTGATGTATTATGAGGAACTGATTTATGTTCCACCTATCTGCAAGCTGGACACCCAGGAAAGCCAGTGATGGAGATTAGTTCATGTCTAGAGGCCTGAGAAGTAGAAAGTAATTTGTCCCAGTTCAAAGGAGGAGGAAACTGACGTCCAGCTCAAACAGGCAGAGAGAAAGAATTCAAACTTCCTCTGCCTTTTTGTTCTGTTTGGGCCTTAAATGGATGGGATGATGTGCACTAAGACTGAGGAGAATCCACTAATTCAAAAACTAATCTCTTCCAGAAACACTCCCACAGACACACTCAAAAATAATGTTTAACCAGTCAAGTTGACACACAAAATTAGCCATCACAATATCTATGATCAACAAAACACTAAGGAGTATTGAAAATTCATTCAACTGTATTTATTTCCTAACGACTGAGTCATTTGCTTTATCTTCTTTTAATGAGGAAGAATCTTACAGTAAATCTTTACTTTCTCTCTGAGTCAATGGCATTTGCAGCCTACATTTGAGTTTTTGTCTTCAGTCATTGCACCTTTGCCTTTTTGCACCACCTCTTTTTTTTTTTTTTTTTTTTTTTGAGAGGGAGAGAGTAAGAGCACAAGCAGGGTGAGGGGCAGAGGAAGATGGAGAGAAAAAAAAATCTTAGGCAGGCTCTATGCTCAGCTCAGAGCCGGACACAGGGGCTCAATATCACAACTGCGAGACCACAGCTTGAGCTGAAATCAAGAAATCATGATTTTAGAAGAAATTAAGAGTTGGATGCTTAACTTACTGATCCACCCAGGCACCCTTAGTCATGGCCTCTTCTGCTTATGCATATTCTTCCTTACTCTTTCATCTTCTTTTTGGCTTTAGCTACCATTTGTAAACTGTTGAATCCTTTCTCGTTATCTCAATCTCTGATCCTTCTCCTGTGCTATAAGAACCAAAATATAGCTTTGGTATATCTTACCGCATGTTTCACATATCTTTATTGCATGTTTCTAAATGAACTGATTAATATTCACCCACTCAAAATCTATTGTGACATTTTCTTTCCTAAAACAATCAATGTCATCATCCATCCAGTTTCTCAAGGTCTTCACTAAGTCATGTTTATTGTACCTTCTCCTTCTTTTAGGGTACACGATCTCTTTAATTTTGTTTAATAAATGTCTCTTGAATCTTCTCTCTTTTCACACTGTCATATCTAAGTTTAAGCTCTTGTCAAGATTTAATAAATAATGGCAACTTCCTCCTCAATCTGCTTTCTCCTAAATCCATTCAATTTTTCTTCTAATGTCACCAAAGTAAATTACTCAAAAAACAATTTTTTTGGTTAAATATGTTTTCTTGTGTTTTCAACTCCTAGCACTTACTTTAGAAGACACTTTTGGGCAAACAGACTTGAACAATGGAAACCTGAGTAAGGTAGAAGTGCCCACAGTGACCCCAATACCCTGGCTGAATACAAACAAGTACATTAAGTGACCCACCTTGAAATAACCATAGGCCTTAAGTAGCCAATGGACTACATATTTTTTAAAATATTTACTTACTTATTTTGAGGGAAAGAGAGGGAGAGAGACAGCATGAGTGGGGAAGGGAGAGAGAGACAGGAGATAGAGAATCCCACACACCGCAAGCACAGAGCCTTATGTCAGGCTCAATCCCATGAAACTGTGGGATCATAATCTGAGCCCAATTCAAGAGTCGATGCTCAAACAACTGAGCCACCCAATCACTGCCCAATGGGCTACTTAAACCTAACCACAGTTACCAAAAAAAGGGAAAAGTCCATACGTTCCCATACCTCCTCACCTTTCCACTTTAAATATACCCTCCCTTTGGGCGCCTGGGTGGCTCAGTCAGTTGAGCGTCTGAGTTTGGCTCAGGTCAGGATCTCAAGGTTGGTGGGTTCAAGCCCTGCATCGGGCTCTATGCTGACAGTAAACTGGGAGCCTGGAGCCCATTTCAGATTTTGTGTCTCCCTCTCTGACCCTCCCCTGCTCATGCTATTTCTCTCTCAGAAATAAATAAAATATTTTTAAAAATTAAATTAGTAAATAAGTAAATAAATAAATAAACCCTCCCAAACAAACACACAAATCCATCTCCCACCCACTGCTTCGTGGCAGACAGTGGCTCCTTTGCTGTACTGCTCACTGCTCCCTTGTGGTGTATTCAATAAACTTCTATCTCCTTTTTTCTGCCTTGGGTGAATTCTTTCACCAACTGTGCCACCAGCTTCCACTGACTCAGGTCGCCTCACATTTTGGGGCCCCCATGTGATCAAAGAGACACCACACTTCTTATACAGCACTACATTTTTTTTTTTTTTTTTGCATTCCTGCTTCCCTCATTACATAGTAATGTTCAATGTCTCACCCACTTTTCCAGTGACTCCCCTAGTCCAATGCATGTAACATGCAAATAAAACTATAGCCAAGATGACTGCCTATCTGTCTACAGAATATGTGCTTTCTTTCCATAGTGTTGACTTAGTTCAGAAACACAGTGTCACACCTTTGGACTACATTTCCAAACTCCCTTATAGTGCATGTGACTAATTCCCAACAGTGAAATTTAGGAGAAGTGATATATCCTTCTAGGCCAGGGCTTTTAACAATTTGGCAGATGGTACTCTCATTTTTATCTTTCACTAGATGAATTCAGAAAATCAAAGATTGAAAAACTCTAAGAACCTGAAAGCATAAATTGGAGGGGAGCTTTTGACCCGCCAGAAGGACATTCACTAGGAAACATGAGTGAGAATACATGTCTATTGTATTAAGACATATTTCTTTAAAATGTGATGGCCACTAATCACTCCCATATAACTAGATAGTCATTTAAGAATTGTGAAATGAATGTTTATAATATACTTACATGTTATGCATTTGCACAAATGGGTGAAGGCAGCAAAAGAAGAAAGCATTCCTCCTTGCATTTCCCAAAATGTGATTATAGTATAATGATCCGCCATTCAAAACATACCACTTCCTTCCAATATAGAGGGGAAAAAAAACAGATTATTTGGAACATATCACAAAATTTGCCTCTTCATAAAATTTCTTCATTTTAATAGGTTTTCACTTTAGCACACAATTGAAAAGGACCATTTTGCTCAAGAAATTTAAAAAAAGAACAATACAAATAATTAAGGAAAATCCAGACTACATTGACAACTAATTATGGCAATGAAAGCATTTGGATAAGAGCCCAGTTAAAACTATCCAAGAAAAATAGATTAAGCTATTTGAGTAACCATATTATACACATCGCTTCTTTGTATAAACTATGTGAGTATCTTGAGATTGTTTATTTTGCCCAGTTTGTATGTAATGGTTTTTCCCAACTTTGCATTGTCAGTCATTTCGGTAAAATTGAATTAAGTGGGAAAAGAAAATCTAATCAACAAGTTTCCCTCCAGCACTCTATCCTTCCTGTTATACATTAGAAATTTGTAAAATGAGATATATATATATATATATGTAATGTAATGTATATATGTAATATATATATATATGTATGTATGTATATAAGGTGATGAATGCATAATATAGAGACCTATTTAGATTTGAATTTTATGTAGGTATATACATCAGGTCTTTTTGAGTATAATATAATACTCAATCATAGTTCAATAATTACTAATTTTTATTGATCTTACTATCTGCAGAAGTCTGAAGTCCACTTTGTTCTTGCTATTCAAAGTTTGAGCCATGGACCAATTGAATTAACATCACCCAAAGCTTGTTGGAAATGTGGAATTTCAAGTCTCACCTTAGTTGATTTAGTTGATCTGTATACATGTTAAAATTTGAGAATCACTTCTCTAGGTAACAAAGAGGAAATAAATAATGTGCTAATGATAGCTTCAAAGGGATGCACTACTCTGACAATTTTTTTATTCCAGTTCAAATATTTTCTGAAATTAGGACTTTTGTGAGTAATATAATCTAGGCTAACTCAATTGCTCCTTTAGCCTTTGAGTACTAACATTAAGCTTTAGATAAAAAGGCAAGATCTTCTTATATAGGCTTTGTTATCAGTTAAGAGGTTTCCAGCTAAAAATAATGAAAACAATATCATCTCCACTATTCTTAGGTAGTAAGAAATCTCTGGGATCACAGGTTAGGCCAGCCTTCAAAAGTGACTCAGTCCAACAGCTCTGACTTCTTTCATTGGCAGTTCCCTTGACTTTGCCTTCCTTTCTATGTAGCTTCATTTGGAAGCTACTAAAAGACAGCAGTGAAAGAGACAGGTCTTGCACATGGCAAAGTGATTTCAGTTAAATAAAGACTATGTTTTATTGTGACTAACACTTAAGAAAGATAAATTTTTTTTTCAGAATTCCCACAAATATTTCTTTGCTTTTCATTGTTTCATTAGGACAGCGTGCCCTTGCAAAATCAATCCCAACCATCTCCAGGAATGAGATTCATTTGACCAGAACTCAACTTCAACCAGAATTCTTGAAATAATGATTGTCAAGAGCTTGAAAGTACCTTGATTGACTTACTGTCTTGGATCAAGTCCTTCAACTGTTTCTCAAGCCCCTATTCAATAAGGGGAGGGATGAATTGAGAAGCCAATCACCGTGTTTACCAAATTCTACATTTCTTTTATGAGACCCATAATTCTGCCTCTCTCTTCTTATTACCAACCTTCTGGCCACATTGTCACACGACCTTCTGACACTTGAATATAGTTTTATTTTATTTATTTATAGTTGCTTAAATATGACACCTGTGCTCCTGTACAGTCTTCATTATGTCCAAAGCTTGCCCCTGGGTCTCTGAGGGATGAATCTTTTGTGTGTTTGTGTTAATTTAATTGTTTTGTTTTTGTTTTTCCTACCATAATTCCCTCTTCAAGGATTCACTAAGGCCACCCAATCAAGCATAACCTCCATTCCCAGGAATTTTTATCATCTGTATTTTCCATTGCAGAAGCATGTTCTGATAGAGTGTAGCCAGCTCTTCAGTAAGCTGAGACCAATGTTTACTGTACATGACTAAGTAAGAGGAAATTCTGTCCTTTTTGGATGATCAGCTTGAATGTGTTCCCTTTAGTTACTGAAAGATCCTGAACAACATAAAAATCATATCATCTCTTTGAGGTATAATTCTATGGCACACAGAAGCACAGGTCCAGAGAGATATGGGGCAGTGTTCTTTAAAATCACAGACACATTCCAGCGTCTAGAAATTTCAAATTAGTGTACCAGGGCTTCTGTGGCATTTTTACTCTTCCTCTATGTTAGCAAACTAGGCTTTTTTTGCTTGCTTAAACCTCTGACATATAGTAGGTCTTCCAAATATACTTGTTAAATGAAGGAACTCTAATCTTGAGTAAACTGGATGAGAGTTCCTTATTTTAAAAATAGCCCATGAGTTTTACCTTATAAATTATGATCATTGCTTAATACTCCAAACTATGGTTAGAAAAGAATAGTAGTAGAATGGAAAATCTTTATATTTGTCTATCTTCTTGGCATTAGAATTATTTTTCCTCCTTTTTTTAAGGCTTAGGATTAATCGTAAGATAGATGAGCATAGCCTTAATAATAAACATATTAATTTTTTAAAGGTTCATTAATTTATATTTGAGAGACAGAGAGTGCAAGTGGGGAGGTGCAGAGAGATAGAAGGAGAGAGAGAATCCAAAGCAGTCTCCATGGTGTCAGGGCAGAGCCTGACATGGGGCTCAAAGTCATGAACTATGAGATCATGACCTACCATGAAGTCGAACACAACCACTGAGCCACCCAGGCACCCCAACAAATGTATTAATTTTAAGAGTTTAAGCAAGCCAATTTTCACTGAAATTTTCCTGACATGAGTCAACACTAATGGTTTATAAATAAAGATATACATCATATATGTGTCCTTCATAGTTGATACACATAAATGAATTATCAAATGAATTAAGGATACCCACAGTATTTCAGAATATCTGGAAAAATTTTCCCCTTTAAGATTTAATCATTTCCTCCATCTCTTCAGATGCTATTAACTTTTCACTCCTCATTCCATACAGTCTTCTAGAGAGACTTTTCAACTATACAAGTCCATAGTAACTTTTTTCCATTTCTTATACATTCTTAACCCTTATGGACTAGATACTAGACTCTAACAGTTTTGTGGATATCAGTTTTCTTTTGCCAATATAATTCAAATTTCTCAAGACCACAGTAAAATCAGCATACTTATACCCTACACAGGATGGACCATAAAATAATCACTTGATGAAAACTAATTGACAAGAAAAAATCACCAAAATGTCCATTTCCTTTCCTTCATTTCCATACTAAATGTGACATTTACAAAGAATATGTTAAAAATCGTTGTGGTTTAAGATTATTTGTTCCACCTTAAAACCACCTCCATATTTCCAGCATGACCCTTCTCATTGTTGTTGATTCAGTGATGATGGTGAATCCTATCCCCATGTCTTGTGCTGTGCTATGATTATTCTGCTTCCTCTGGTGCCCAATACACCAGCAGTGACAGTAATGATACCTTCGCACTTCTAACAACTATATTCTTTTTTCCAATGTTGTATTTATACAAACACCTCTAATATTGGTCTAGCAAAGTGTGAATATATTTTGTAGGGACACCTGGGTGGCTCAGTTGGTTAAGCGTCCAACTTCAGCTCAGGTCATGATCTTATGGTTAATGGGTTCTAGCCCTGTGTCAGGCTTTGTGCTGACAGCTAGCTCAGAGACTGGAGCCTGTCTTTGGATTCTGTGTCTCCCTTACTCTCTGACCCTCTCCTGATCATGCTGACTCTCTCTCTCTTTCTCAAAAAAAAGTAAAACATTTAAAAAATTTTTTTAAAAGAATAAATTACATTGGGGCGCCTGGGTGGCTTAGTTGGTTAAGCGTCCGACTTTCACTTAGGTCATGATCTCGCGATTTGTGAGTTCGAGCCCAGCGTCGGGCTCTGTGCTGACTGCCAGCTCAGAGCCTGGAGCCAGTTTCAGTCTGTGACACCCTCTCTCTCTGGCTCTCCCCTGCTCACGCTGTCTCTCTCTCTCTCTCCTAGAAATAAATAAAACATTAAAAATTAAAAAAAAAAGAATAAATTACATAAATTATATTTTAAAGTATAAAAATACAGGAGCACCTGGGTGGCTTAGTTCGTTAAGCATCCAGGTCTTGATTTTGACTTAGGTCATAATCTCAAGATTGGTGGGATCAAGCCCCACTTTAGTCTCTGTGCTGACAGAGTGGAGCCTGCGTGGAATTCTATCATTCCCCCTCTCTCTGCCCCTCCGTAACTCACGTGCACACTTTTTCTCTCTCAAAATCAATAAAGAAACTTAAAAAAAACCCTTTATATAAAAATGTAAATAGAACCCCATTATAGCATATCTCATTACTAGATGCAGATCATATTGCAAACGGTGTCCCTGGAAACAGCAAAATCACAGATAATAAAATTATTAAAGACAGGAATTAACTGTAAATTGCCTATTCCATAAAAGACAATATAAAGTTTTAAGAATAATGTAGGACTGTGGTACCAAAGACTTGATCTAGAAGACATTAGTAATAGTGGCTTGAAAATGTGATATTCACATAAGACTGGGACATGTTGAACTTAAATCCCTCTCCTGTGAATTGATTTGGTGTTGAAGACTCTGAACTATATGCAAAAAGGTAACTCTTTTGAATATATTGGAAATATAGAAAAAAAGTTTCAAATATATTCAAGCACAAAGGAATATTTCTAGGGAAAATTTATTAACAGTAGAGGTATTTTGAGGGACATTGGGGAAATGCTGAGGTAGTTAAAATGGATTTGTACTGGAAATCAAGAAAGCTAATTTCTACTTATAGCCATGTAGCTCCAGGTCTTAGGGAATCACAGAATTACTGAAAGGGAGACACGTGTATTCAGTTCCAATTAAAATAGACTTTTAAATGCATTTCATCCATGAATTAAAAAAAATAGTACTGATATTTCTATTTGGATGTTCTTAGTTTCAATAATAGCAAACCCAATTCAAATACATGTCCGAAGGCTTGAGCCAAGACCACAATAGTGTAACTGAGCAAGGCCATACTTCCCCCCAGTCTTTACTGGATGTCTTACTTTTTCTTCACTGGGTAGAATTCCCCCCTCACCATCTCAAAATTCTTTCTCCAGCTACTTGGCTGCATTTATCTGTATTCTGCCAATGTGGAAGAGTATTTTTTCCCCAAATATTCAACAAATTCTGAGATTTGCTCCAATTAAACTAAGTGTTATATGCTCCATGAACTAATCACATTGGCCAGATTTTGAAATGAACCAATAGGGATTATCCTAGCTCATGTGCTCTACCCCTGCAAGCAGGAAGGGGTATAGCTTCCCTCAAGCTACCAGGATCTCTTAGTGGCAAATGGAGATCGCTAAGAATGCAGAATAAGACACGGGAATGCATGCAGCAACAAAAATTATCCTCTTTGTTAGAGAAGAATGTAAGAAAGCATAAAAATTATAAATTTATAAAGAGCTTTAAATGACAGTAAGTGATCTGAGCCTAACCCTTAAAAATACACATAAGTTATGTGAATAGTGGATATTGCTATCTAAGCATATCTTTGTAAAATGTAATCCACATTTTGTTAATAAATCAATCCATCCCTTTATAGCAAACTAATCTATAAATTCAGAAAGACATCAAAATGCCTACGAAAACTGGCCAGTTACTGATTTACATAAAAAATGTAATAGCAACACAATTTCAAAGAGCAAAAACCAAATGAGATGACAAGTTTTCCACAACTTTTTTCACATGCTTAAGAAAAAACACTTTTGATTTTACAAATGAAATTTTAGTGCATTTACTCAGATTTTGAAAATCCATTTATTAACTCTGCCATTAATTATTATATTATTTGTATTAATTGTATTATATACATTATATTATATTAGATGTACAAATTCCTGAAATGAGAAATGTTAGCTCATAACAGTGACTGAGTAAATTTTAATAATTAAGAAATGTTTAGCTTGCTTGAATTCAAAGAGAACAACAAAACATTTATATATTCATTGGGACTAGAGAGAAAATAACAAACAAGTTTTAAGTCATACATTATGTTTTCTTTAAGATGAAACAAAAATGATTAATGCTTACTCACATCATTTGTTATACTTGCATGAAGAGGTCAATAGAATGAGATTCAGCATATTATGAACTGTCCTGGTAAGGCATATCTCTAAAATCCAGAAAAGAATCTCCCACCCTTTGGCTTATGAGCAAAGTTACAAATAGTCCATGTCGGGTTTAGTGGGTATGGTTTAAACTCTCTACCTTTTTTTTTTCTTTTGTTAAGCCCCGGGTCTTGGTGCTTTACTAAAACCACCCTAGGAAACTTCTTCAAGCACCGGCAGCATGCCATCCCTGATGGTGCTGGCATGATGATGGCACCAGGGAGTGAGACCCACCACTTCCCTCCTGGTGTGCGAGGCTCCCAGCACCCTGGCTCTCTATGGATATGCAGTCCTTTTTCATCCCTGGCGAGTGGGCTCCTCTTCATGGAAGACGGTGCATTACCTACAGATTATCTCAGCACTGCTTTCCCTGAGCACCCCTCATTCTGGGATCCAGAGAAAGTGTCACCAACGCAGCCCTGTCAATTGTTAACAAGTAGGTCATGGTGACTCAAGAAGGAAGAAGTCTGACAGGATCACTCAGGTATGTCCTTGGGAGAGGGAGTGCTCCTGTGGCTGGTTCTGCAGCTGCCTTGCTGGGGCCCTGGGGCCAGGTCCCCTCAGCCTCAGCCCCAAGGTCACCATCTGAACACAAAAAAACTGAAGTGTAACCTCAAAGCACCTCACTTCTCCCCCTGCGTTAGATTTCACAGATGTGGTAAAAAGAAGGCCTTCAGCTGGGCCTAGACCAGGGGCCTGATAAGTTGTGCAAGTCTGGCCACTGGAGAGCCCTCTGCTCTCCCTCACCTGCTGCCCCTTTTGTTTTTGTCACCTCCTCACTCTCTCCATCCTGCAGACTCAGGCTTTAAAAAAAATAGCTAATTCTGGGGCACCTGGGTGGCTCAGTTGGTTAAGCATCGGACTCTTGATTTAGACTCAGGTCATGATCTCCTGGTTTGTGAGATCAAGCCTCGCATCAGGCTCTGAGCTGGCAGCTCATGCTGGCAGCACAGAGCCTGCTTGAGATTCTCTGTGTGTGTGTCTCTCTCTCTCTCTGCCCCTTCCTGACTTGAACATTCTCTCTTTCTGTCTCAAATAAATAAACTGCAAAAAACATTAAAAATTAAAAAAAGCTGATTCCTTCACTTCAAAGGTAAACAGTCCATTTTCAACAAAGACAGTGAATATTAGAGTAGATCTTAAGTAAAGTGCTATGCACATTTGGCATTGAGCCCGCAACTTCCAATCACAGCAGCTTTGTGTCTCTCTTATTTATATTTAGAAATCCTCAGGTAACCACATCAAATCTTATGCCAACACAATGTCTTTTTTTTAAAAGCTGTTGCTTTGGATTTCCTTTTGTCAACTGGATCCAAAGAATACTGAGAAATTCTTTGATCTAAATGATCCAGTCCTATTTATTCTTTGATCTCTGTTCTATTCTAGTTTAAGACTCCATCAAGAGCTGGTAAAGTCTTCTTCTGGCCTGAAGCATCTTAATAACATGTGTCAAACAGAGTGATGCCCAAAGACCTTTATATTCTGTTAATTGCAAAGGGTATGGGCTTGTCTTTTTTTTTAACTTTTTAATGTTTTTTATTTATTTCTGAGAGAGAGAGAGAGGGAGAACTCTGAGAGAGAAAGAGACTGCATGAACAGGGGAGGGTCAGAGAGAGAGGGAGACACAGAATCTGAAGACAGGTTCTAGGCTCTGGGCTAGCTGTCAGCACAGAACCCGACTCAGGGCTCGAACCCACAAACTGTGAGATCATGACCTGAGCTGAAATTGGACGCTTAACCAACTGGGCCACCCAAGAACCCCTGGCTTATTTTCAATGTACTGTATTTACAGCAATGGGGAATGAGTATGACGTTTAACTGAACAAACAACAACGCTGAGCACTGTGCTAAGTTTAAGTGTAATGAGCTTAGAGAAGAAATGAGAATGTGATTTTTTAAGGAGTGTGCACCACGAAGTGACCATGATCCAAAGTGAAAATATGGGAAACAATATAAACAGTACAAATGCTAAACTGTACAGTTCGAGAGAGCTACAGACTCTAACAGTCATGAAAAGCTCTATACAATTAAAAAAAAAAAAAAAAAGACCAGCTTTATTTATACCATTACACACACCTGCAACATGATGATTTCCTTGCGATTGTCTTTCCTGGCCCTTTCACCGCTTATTCTTATTTTGTGTTGCCTACATAATTCACAAAGTGATAGATGCACCGAAGACCCTCAATGAGTGATTATAGCATGAGTATTGAATATAAGTATCAGGCATGTCTCTAACAGGGTTATACATTTTCTTACCAACAAAATGGTTGTGTTTCCTCACCTCTCCAATAGCCAATGAGCTGGAGGGATAATTCTGACGTCTTATTCTGCACTCCAGGATTGTATGTAACGTACTCCACCCATTCTTCTCCAAACGCGAGTGTAATATCAGTAACAAACATTACAAACACCATTGATTAATTATGCAGGTGGGAGAAACATTATATAGTTAGAAAAAATCAGTTCAACTTAAGATCGAAATTCGGTCTTAAAAATATGACATTTCTTCAAGGGAAACATTTCTCTATTTGGAAGATTCTGGTCAACATCATGTGCAGATCCTGCTCTACTTTGGCATGACAAAAACAGGACAATGATATTTGTTTAACAGAAGAAAAAGACAACACATTTTCCTAGTTGCTACTGTGATGGAAATGTGTCTGGAACTCCTCTCTGTGTATTAACTTGAACATATTTCAGTGTTACCCAGGTTGTGTGATCCTTCGTCATTGTGATAAGCCCATCCTGTTTGCACATATGAACAATTTTTTAAATGACTAATATAAAGCAATGGAAAATGAAGTAGACAGTAACACAATAGTTGAAGTAGTCAATTTAAATTTCCCTGAATAGTTCTCAGTGATTTGTCCATCATTCACTTTTCTTTGCAGTTTAAGTAAAATATTACAGTAAATATCCTCCTCACCTCCAAATCAATTTTCCTTTACAAACATATTTTATTATAAAAAGAGCAATAGTTCTTGGTGTGTGAATAATAAAAAAAGATCTGCTATCATCTTCATGCTGCCTTCTGTTTTTCTTCTACATATGGATATGAGAATAGTATGCATGAAAATCAAAGTAGGCTAAAATTATCATAAATCATAATTTTGTAAGAGCACTATTTGGCTCTTAGGTTTAGATTTCACAATAATAAGCAGACACTGTAGGTGAGACATGTATTATATACACTTCTTTAGCTCAGTTATACTATTATTGAAATTGGTTGCTTAATGTTCTCAGGCTTTCAAAATCTTATTTCATGTTTTAATGAATGCTTCAAATTCTATGTTTATAAACATTTGCTTTGTAGGAAGAAAATTGCTTTTAGTTTCTCCTTCTAAACCCAGTTGTCAAAGTTGCACACATACCAAAATTATTCACTTTGAGAAGGAGATATCTAATTGAGAGCTGTACTTCTGTTTTGTTCTTACATCACCTTTTGTGATATTCCTAGGAATTGGGTTGCATTGCTTAACAGTATTAAACAAAAGTGACTATAAAAATTTGAAACAATTGTACAGTTTTCTTCCAGAGATATACTTCTTCCTTTTGTTATTTGTAACAATTTTTTCCTGCATAATCTTCAGAGCTTCAACCACTTGAACTTTTCAACATTTGCTGATATCTTAGAAGCTGTTTTGTGTAGAGATTTTCTCCTATACTACTGTATATATATATATATATATACACACATATATATGTATATATATGTATATATATATATATGTTTGTATATATATTTGAATATATATAGTATTAGAAAAAACATTTTTTAAAGTTTATTTACTTATTTTGAGAGAGGGGAAAGGGGTAGAGAAAGGGAGTGAGATAGAACCCCAAGCAGGCTCCGTGCTCTCAGCGCAGAGTCTGATGCAGGGCTCCATCACTCAAACCGTAAGATCATGCATGAGCCAAAATCAAGAGTCAGATGTTTAACCAACTGAGTCACCCAGGCACCCCAAAAGAACACTTTTTGTTACAGATTTGTCTGAGGTATTCCAATGGGTGGTTAAAATTTAGACAAAGGTTAGTCATCAGTGACCAAGTTTCTTGCAGATTTTGATTCTTTTATATCTACCTTTATTAAGAAAAGTTCTGTAAGTTTTAACCCCAGCTATTAAAATAAAAATCTAGAAACTTCCTAGGACAAACATACAGTTTACAAGTAATGTCATATTCTATATTTTATATAGAAACACAATTACTACCATAAATATGGTGATATAGATGTTGTTACCATCCCCATTTTATATGTAAGAACACTGAAACTCAGAAAAAAAAAAAACAAAAAACCCAGACCAACCCATAACACTACTAAATTGGAGATCTGGGAAACAATCTGAAGTTTTTTTATTCCAAGTTTTCAACCCTTTTTCTTCCAACAATAGGCCTTTGCAGAAGCCAATTTACTCATGTAATATCCTTTTCTTACATGTTAAATCCCAATTTAATATTAAAATCAATTGGTTCATCATTTTATTTAACACTGTTAGTGTCCATGAATATATGCTACACTATATCCACAGTCTATAAAACACATGCACAGAGAATAATTATTTAATGAAGGAAACTTTTAAATGTAAGTATAACTACGAAAACACTTTTAAGAATAGGAATCTTGGTTACAGACCATGAAGGTCTTTAGTCATTAAGATACTGAATGTCATACTAATACTTTTATATGAAAACATCCTTAGACATAACCCAATAAAAATCAGGCAAGCTTTGTTTGATCTCTTCAGTCTTTAGTGATGTATTTCTGCTCTGAGTTTGAGGTTAAGGCATAATTCAACAGCTAATTAGATGTGGTCTTTGATTTCTCACATGTGTTTCATAACCGTTTCATCTCCCTGACTAGATTTTAAGTTATTTGGGAGAATATATACCCACAATTTCTTCTTTTGAATCTTGGGGATTACTTAGCATCTAACCTTGTACATATTAAGAGATGAGTACAAATATTTATACTTTATCAGATCATAATAAAAAAAAGTCTCTTTGGTGATCTCTTTAAATTACCATAATCAGATGATAAAGTATGAGCTTTTAATCATGTTTCTTGATTTCTACTATTCTGTCATTCGATTTGCAGCTTACTATATGCCATAAACATACATGGTCCATCTATGATAAAATATTTTATACAAAAAGTCTTATCACCATGGGCCTATAACTGAATATAAAATAGTTTCTCTTACTTGCATGAGAAATCAGGCTTATAATGAGAATGCATATTCAGTGTACCTGCAAAGAAAATTCTTTGATATGTTATAGAGCAAATAGGAACTGCAATTTCACTTAGAAGTTTGCAAGTGGCTTATGCTCAAAAAGAATAAGCCAGGAAAAGGGAGTCTGATTTTCCTTCAGTGTTGACTGTTAAACTAAGTCAAGTAGGATACTTTCCATTGCAAGTTATGGAACATACAACTCAAACTGCTTTAATACATTGGTTTATCCACATTGCTGAAAAGTCCAGAAGTAGAGTTAGTTTCAAGTATGGTTTGATTAAGACTCCTATTCCATTTCCCTGCAATTCTCTCTAGTCTGTCTTATTCTAATACAGAATTTATTCTCAAGTAGGCTTCTATCACTATAACAAAATCACCCGGCACTTTTAGGCATGGCATATGCATCACTACAGTGTTTTCGTCATCAAATATAATAAAGTTAAACAGATTACATTATCTTTCAGTTGATACCTGGGCATGGGAGTACTTCATTCATGACGGAATTATCTGTGATTAAATTTTACATATTAAAAATCAATCCTAAACTGGTGCCCACTTCAATTCCTACCACAAGTCATAAGAACAGTGCTGCAGAGAAAAATCACAATGAATTGTAAGAAACAGAACTGATTGTTTCCTTACAAAATTCCTACTTTTAGTTTCATATAGGTTATTATTAACCTTACCCATAATGATATTTTGAATACCAAAAAATAACTCAGAAGCATGAATTCACTGGAACTCAGGGTTCACAATAATCGTGTGGATGATAATATTGGCATGATCTCCCCAATAACTGTGATTATTCATCAATAATAGAAGCATTTTGAGAATTCAGTTACATGTAGTGGTGCCTGGGTGGTGCAGTCAGTTGAGCCTCTGACTCTTGATCTGGGTTCAGATCATGATCTCATGGTTTGTGAGTTCAAGCCCCACATCAAGCTCTGTGCTGACAGTGTGGATCCTGTTTGGTATTCTCTCTCTCCTTCTCTAATTCCGCCCCCCCCGACTTGCACTCTCTCTCTCCCTCTCTCTTTCTCCTCAAAATAAGTAAATAAACTTAAAAAATAAAACTAAAAGAAAGAATTCAATTACATGTATATATACCTAGAAAAAATTCTTAAGTGAATATTTATTTTTGAATTGATAATAAATCTTTACATTAATGTTATGAATCAAGAAATGTTATGCCCATTGTACACATGAAGAATCCATGGTTTAGTGTTGACTGAGGGTCTTATTGAAGTTCATACAACTAAACGTGAGAACAGAATAGTACAGAAAGATATTCTAAAACTAAGTCTCTTGCTGATCTATTATAATGGACATAGGAGCCTGAATAAAAACGCAGGATCGAAACTACACACTCTAAAGTATTTAAAGTTATGAAGATAGAGCAAGAATATAAAAATAATAAATACAAAATGAATCACCTACACAACACTGTTCTTAGGTAATATATTAAACTTCATTATGTAGTTTTCCACTTAGGAGCAAGGAAACAAAGAAAGATAAATATCAGCCCCTTGATTTATCAGAAGCCTGAGGAGTGAGGAAGAGAAAGGCAAAAGAAGATCCCTTTCTATTCATGATCAGGATTTTTCACGGTGGGGATCTCTTCAGTTGCTCTCTCTGGCTACAGATGTACGTACAGAAGGAAAAAGGTGTAAAACAAAGCAACGAAAGTAGCCGTTTGCTAAACTTCGTTCATGTTTCGGAAACACACATCTCCCAGTTCCTGGAGGATGTGGCAGGCTCTCTGCCCTTCCTGCAGCACAGATTCCTATGTCTACAGACTGTTCTTCCCGACTCTCACTGTCTCTTTCAATTTCTCTCTCCTCAATGAATTAGCTCCAGAAGCAAACATTGCTTTTCCTCTTCACATTGTAAAATAAATTATGATCTCCTCCCCATCCCGCTCCAACTACTGACTCCTTTCTTTGCCCCTTCCAATGCTTGTCTGTGGTCACTGACTTTTAATCTTATTGAACCTGCTTGAACCCTTGCATACAAGACCACTCTCCCCAATGTTCCACTGACACTATAAAAACCAAGGTCAGCAATTTTTCTAAGTTTACTGATTTCAATGGTCAGTTTTCAGTTATCCTAGTTAACCTAGCAGCAGCATTTGACAAATGTCATTATTCATTCTTGAAACACATCCTTGGCTTCTTGGATACTGTTCTCTTTTGATTTTTCTTCTTTCTCTTGCTCTTTCTTCACTTCTCAGTCTCCTTTGTTGGTATTTTCTAACTGCCCCAACCACTGTATGTTGACGTGAACTTGGGCCCACTTCACAAATACCTCCATTTTTTCCCCTATACTTATTCTCTAGGGGATTTCATCTAGCCCCTTGACTTTAAATATCATCTATATGCTAATAACTTCAACATTTATATATAGAGTCAGAGCCTTATCCCTTAAATTCAAGCACATAAATTCACCCACTAACATCAATCCTTAGACATCTAAATTTCTGTTCTCCTCACCTCCCTAAACCTGCCCTTCCCACAGTCCATCCTTACAGCAATAAATGGGAACTTCATTCTTTGACAGTCCCATCCATCAGCAAACCCTGTTAGTCACATAAATTGAGCCACTAACTGTTTTTAATGTTCATCCAAATATATACATAATATCATAATATGTTCCCTTATCTCCATAAAGTTTGTGTGTAAATGTCACGTTTGGGTGAAGCTTTCCTTGACATACAGCAGTTATTACATCTAAAAATGAAAGGATTTTTTCCTTTTTTCTGTTTAGTATTGTTCTTTCTTGACTAGAATGTAAACTCAGTGACAAGATTTTTTTCCTATTTTACTCCATCTCTATCCTAGTGCCAGAATAATGTCTGGGCTACAGTAATTTGTCAATAAGTATTTTTTAATCAATATATGATTATTTATCTTTAATGCTATTTGATACTTAATCAAATACTGCTTTAGAAGCTTTTTAAATTTTTTTGTAGATTTGTGTGAGAAGTTTCTTGTAAATTGCTGCTTCAGTAATCTGCAGCTCAGAGTACAAAGCAATGGACAGAATAGATCCTGTATTCATGTATTAAAGAAGATAGAAGAGAAATGGAATTGAGGATGAAATGAAGGATTGGAAGAAATTATTCTGAAATAGGTCACTGCTTATTGCTTAAAGCCACTGAAATATTAATTATTTGTTGTCACAGAAAAACCTAAATTATCCTGACTGATATATCACTTTAAAATTTTCATAGCCCTTTTAGGTAAATGGTTAATGTGATCATGATTAATACCCTGAGGGTAATGTGAGTATATTATTCATTATTTAAACTGGGACACTTTGGGGTTCTAAAATAGAGTACTAAAATAATTACAATTACCTACAAAATATTTATTTTTGACTGAAAGTATGTTATGTTGGTAGATATGTTAAAAATTATCTTCAGAAATAGCTATTTCCAAAAACTAACATGTCAGCAAATATAAAGACAAAAAATGAAAATAAATGGTATATTAATACCTCATTATATAACAAAATTAAAAACAAACAGAATTATATTTGATACATAATAATAAAGTTTAATTAGTTTCTTAGCTTTATGTCTTCAATACTCTATTTTTAAGTGCATTTTTTCCAATATGGTCTTAATATATTTTTGTTTTCATAAAATTGTCTGAAATCTACTTCAAAATTGAAACTTTTGTTTAAAAAATTTGAAACTGTCATCACTTTCAGTTGGCTTTTATGTCAATTCAATTCTTTCTAGAAGAAGATGCCAATATGGATTTATATTATACCTGAAAAATTATGGAACACAGAGAGAAAGACAGAGGTTGGCAGGAAAAGTCTCAAGATCATGATGCAGGTCTGACATCTGTGAAGTCAGGAAGACACTATGGAAAGAGCACAGGGCTGGGGAATATAGGCAAGGCTGCTATGGAGTCTCCAAGAAAAATTTGCTCATTGTGTAGGAAGGACCCCGCTTTAGTGCCTCCATCATGCTCAGTTATTGGCTGATGTCTTAGTCTGCTCAGACTTCTTTATTTTTTAAATGTTTTTATTTATTTTTGAGAAAAAGAGAGAAAGCTAACAGTGGAGAGTCAGAGAGCAGGAGAGAGAGAATCCCAAGTAGGTTCCACACTGTCAGTGTAGAGACCTATTCAGGGCTCAAATCCACAAACCGTGAGATCATGACATGAGCTCAAATCGAGTAGGACACTTAATACACTGAGCCACTCAGGTGCCCCATTCTACTCAGACTTCTATAACACAGTACCACATATTGGTTAGCATAAACAATAGAAATTTATGTCTCACAGTTCTGGAGGCTGAAAAGTCCAAGATCAATATGCTGGCCAATTTGATTCCTGGTGAGAATTCTCTTTTTGGCTTGCAGGTGGCCACCATCTTGCTGTGTGCTCAAATGCCAGGAGGAGAGAGAGAAAGCAAAGTCCCTGGCGTCTCTTCTAAGGACATTATTTCTAAGGACCTCATCCTTTTGATCTCATTTAACTGAATTACCTCCTTATATCTCCTATCTTGAAATACAGTCACATTGGGGATTAGTGATTTTATATAAGAATATGGGGATACAATTCAATCCATTCCAGCTGGGCTGACCTCAGAAGAAGCATATTTCATCATGAACGCCGCAGCGGATCTCTAGGTGTCAGCTGGAGGGTTTAAGACAACTACTCTCTTTATAGAAGTTTCTCTGAAAACAAAATATGAGCAGCCACAACTCTTCTTTTAGTAAATCGTTCTACAGAAAGCCAATATGCTCAGTGAAAAATATTCTAAATTCAATTTTTATATTAAAATGCATAAATACTTTACCCCTAAAATACCACAGTAAATATTGTCACCATGAAAAATACCTTTCTTTGGGGCACCTGAGTGGTTCAGTCAAGTGTCTGTCTCTTGATTTCATCTGAAGTTATGATCTCATGGTTCATGGGTTCAAGTTCTGTGTTGGACTCCACTCTGATAGTGCAGAGTCTGCTTGAGATTCTCTCCCCCTCTCTTTTTCTCAAAATAAATAAATTAATAAACTTAAAATATAAAGTACCTTTCTTTGACAAGTATGTTATAAAAGATAAAATATAATATATTCTATGAGTTTATCAAAATTAGGTCTGCAAAATCATGGACATTTCCAATTTTATTCCGTAATAATGAAGAAAGAAATGCATGCAATTAAAAATAAGAGTTCTATCAAAGATACTTTCCAGAGGTTAAGATATCCAAAGTACATTTATAGAATTGCAAAAAATAAATCTTATACATAATTTCAGTTACCAATTAATTTTTGGTTTCTACCTTGAAATTTTAGGAATAATCTACAATGTCTTTTTGTTTGCAAGTTTTGTTTTAACAATTGCACAGGGCCTGATTCATTGAATAATTGAAGATCTCCAACTGCTTTTGATGAAAATGCAAATCAAATTTAAAAGATATATTAAAATGTTCAATATCATCACAGGACACTGAGGATATAAGTTCTAAATTCTAACTAAAATGTTCCTCTAATAGTCAAACATTTCTAAAATCTAATTGGTGATAAGCAGCAAAGAAAGCACATGCTCTCATGCCGATATATTGTTTTCTTTCAACACCATCCTTGTTTCAAAAAAAATATGTAGTTCAGTTACTCTGCATGTGTAGTATTCTAATATTTGTCAGTTTAGACAACCATTTGATTGGTAGTACATCACAACTTTCTCGGAGACAATTATGAATTACGTGTCCAGTTCAATCAATTAAACGTACGCTTCTGCTCCATAGAATTCTTAACTCATTAAAGACACTGATCTTTGCCATAACGTCTTCAAGAAAAAAATAGATTATTAATATCACTGTTAAAGCAAAACAATTTAACGGAACTCACAATAATATTTGTAATAGTGACAAGTGCTTCATCATCAATAGAATGAAATCTGAATATCTTTTCTTTGGATTGGATAGAAAATCAAATCATTGTGTTTAGTTAACTTACATTTTGTTTGAAGCACGTAATAACACTGATATGGATAGTATTTAGTTTTTTGAGAAACAACTAAATTCTTCTAGTAATGTAGCAAATACACTAATACCTATCAACTCAACTTGTTATATGTATATAAGAAACTTGGAAATTACCAAATTTAACTTAAAAGAATAGTTTCTGATCAAAATAAAGGGCCATGTTTTTTATACTGATATAAAACACTTTATGAGGTTAAATCTTCTTTGGGCATTGTCTTCTTTAACTTTTGAACTCAGCACTATTGCCTCCCCATTATATTTGTTTCTCCTGAACTGCATGTGGTCAGCAACATGCCTATGATCCCTTTGGTAGACGGTAAAGAGCAACATATTTTATGCAAGTTGAATGTTTAATATTCCTGTTGTGTAAGTTGCACGTTGCTGCCTTTATACTTCATCAAAAATGTATTTTTATTTGTATTTAATTCATTACTACTGAAAAGATTACTGCACACTTTGAAAATGAATTGTAACCAAAAATAAGATAAATAGCTGTTCATTTACACCACACAGTATATAACAAAATCACTTTACCAAGAGAGTTCGGATTATTATCTATGGCAAAAACAGCTTGGCCCCTATTTCCTGCACATATTTCATGAGTACTGAACCTATGATTTTCCATGTTTACCAGTGGGCCCACTATTTGGCAGCCTTCCTGCATCACTTAAGCCAAGCATGGACCACAGCGCAATTGGTTGGTACAGTGGCAAAAAGACAGGGAAACCAGATCAGAAACCTCACCTACTACCACCCAGACAGAAAAGGAGTTAGCTGACTAGCTGTTTACATCTGAATTCATTACAATAGGGAGTATATTAGATGCTGTCCTGTACAGGAGATATCAGTTATATTACATCTGGAAAAAATGCAGGAAAGGAAAGGGAGGCATTTCAACTTTGTTTTCTTTAGTTTTTCACATGGAACTACATGATGAAATGAGTTCTCTCTTCATAATACATCCATTCCACACAAGTAATGGAAGAGACAGCAGAAGCTGGAAGTACAAGCTAGCGGTTGCACAAATTTATCCTGTTTTACTTTAAGGCAAATAGTAATGATCCTTGTGTAAAATACGAAGGAGTTAGAATAAAGGCCAGGTGTTAGGCCTAAACCAAAACATGTGGTCCTTTTACCTTCAATTATTGTGGTGGTAATTGTTTTAGGCTACCCTTTATTTTTACCTTTTTTTTATTCATCTTCTGATAACAAATCCAACTCATCTCTTGTATCACATGTGTGAGTGTGGGACCCAAGCCTAGCTGATCACAATACCCAGGGATGATGATGTGATGTGATGATGTAATCCACATCGAGGCAACCAGTCAAGTGTGAAACTTCCAGTTATTGTCAGACTGTCCCTTTCCCCAGTGTCATGAGGCTGATGATCATCTTCCTTAACCACAAGAAAGGAACAAAGCCATGTGGTGGAGAGAGAGACAGAGACAGCAGAAGGGATTGAGCAAATCAACAATATTGAGTCCTGGGTTCACTCTTGACTGACTCTAGCTCTCTTGCAATTCTCAGGGAAGAGAAAGAGTCATATACAATTAGCTTTTTTTTTTATTTAAAAGTAACACATAAATACAAATGGATATCTATCATTTCTGATTCTCAAGTGAAGATACTAAAAAATGGAAATGTTGGATGACACATGCCCATCTGGTTAAGGAGAGAAAAAAGATTCTAGCATTCATTTCTCTGTAACCTGAATTTATATGAAGGGAGCACTACTTTTTATGTTATATAACTTATAAAACTAAATGCATACAATTAAAAGAAATGGGTCAGTTCTTATAATAAAAAATAGATTCATCCAAACTTTAAAATCACTTTAAAATAAGATAATAGCTTTATGATAAAACACTAATATTTTAAATCTTAAAAATCCTTGAATGTCTTTCAATAACCTTCTTAAAATAAATGTGCTTCAAATATATTATCTATTACATTATACTTTTCCTAGTCTAGCACATTGTTGCTATTAGAGAAGTAACAAAGTAAAAAATCTTTAGAAAAATAACTTGGTTATGACTAGTCATATTCTGAAATCCTAGCCTATCTTAGGTCTTTATTTTACACTGGTTGTTTCTCCTCCCAGATTCAGTGCTACAACAACGAGTGTGAGCCTGAGTAGTTATGAATTATGAGTGAATAAGTAAAACTCTATTCTTGGTAATTATTCAAATGATCTTATCATTTTAAATAGACTGCATTAGATTATAATTAATGTCAAGGGAATTGTTTTTTTAATCTTATTTTGAAAGAGAGAGAAAAAGTGAGGAGAGATGAGACATAGAGAGAGAGGGAGAGAGAATCCCAAGCAGGCTCCAAGAGTCAGTGCAGACTTGAATGCCAGGCTCCATCTCATGAACCATGAAATCATGACCTGAGCTAAAATTAAGAGATGCTTAACTAACTGAGGCACCCAGTTTCCCCGGGAATTTTTGAAAGAGAAAACAAATCACTGGGGTCATCTGGAGGAGACTGTTCACATATGAATAGGGTCTGATCCTTTACTGTGGCAATGGTGGGAATCTTTGGGGGTCCATTATATGGACAAAACTTTGAAGACTTTACTACATTTTTAAACCAATGTTTCCCCATTTTCCATCCTCCTGATCAGTACTGTAGTCATTGAGTTACTGAGCACCACCAGTAATGGAAAAACTTCCCAAATAGTGCAGCATGGCTAAGGATGTATCACTAGTTCATCATACATAGGTCCTGGGCTGACTGACTGTTTCATCTCACATATCAACTTACCTCACTCAGTAGTGATGGCACCAGTATGCCGTCATGACTAGGATCATGCGCCATATCTAATCTCAAAAGGAAGTATGTCATGAGTAAATGGAAACGGTACTCTGGAAAAAGGAAGGTCATAGCAAGATGACTGCCATGAACTCTCCAAACAGACTCACTTTTTCTATAATGTTTCCACATGTGTAATTTTGATCTAGTGTATTTAAGCATATTCAGACAGGAAGAGACACTCATAAAGCCAAGAATCAAATAATCTATCGATTCCTCAGTATTGAAAGTCTAATACCAGCTGGAAATATGTACTTGTCAAATGTTGGATTAGTGCCAGTCATCATTCCATTCGGTGGTTTCCTAAAATGAGAGGTAGGAATGGACTTAAGACTGGCTGAATTCGGGATCAGTTAAGGGATATTTTTAATACTTTTTTAGATATTTCAAAGTATTTACATCATTTTATTTAATTCACATAATTTTATGTCATTGGCAACTGGCAAATTGGATTTAAACCCATTTCTATAAGGCTACAAATCTGTTTGACTCTCTTGTCTATACTGGGTTCAAATTCAATGCTAGAAGAGTCCTAAAACCATATAATATTAAAGGAAGGAAGATAATGTAAATACACAATGTTGGCCTTGTGTATGATAGAGACAGGACTGTAAGAAATATTTAATTTTCCTTCTCACTAAACAATAAGGAAAACAATAGCATTAATGCTTTGCTAGAT
Source organism: Proteles cristata cristata (assembly GCA_017311185.1). Taxonomy (NCBI): domain Eukaryota; kingdom Metazoa; phylum Chordata; class Mammalia; order Carnivora; family Hyaenidae; genus Proteles; species Proteles cristata. The sequence continues at coordinate 1,319,226 of JAESUZ010000127.1, forward strand.
AACAAATGACATTTGACCTCAGTATTACGGTGCAATAGAAAATGATGGATACTGGTAAACTACAGGGAAGGTACCCTCAATTGAGCCAATAATCAGGATGTTTAAAAAAGATTCACTGGTATAAAATTTTATTTTTTTAAGAAAAGTCAATTATTTAAATATGAAGTAAAATCTCCCAGTTCTAATTACGAATCAAATATAAATACTGTGTAGGCCAGCACTGTCTGATTCAAACAAAATACATCTGTGGACCATCTGGGACCCTCCAACTGCCAGTTTGCAACCTCTGAAAAGAAAACACACACATTTTAGCACTTAGATTTGTTAAGTGCTATACACAGAATAAGAAGCCAAGAGAGGCAGGGATGGGGTAAACCAGTGAAATGTTTCCAGATAAATTTATTTTTCTTCTTCCTCTTCCAGTTACTCAAGACAGGATATAAAGCACTGATGTTAATTTGATTTATATATTTATTTATTTATTTATCTATTTATTTATCTATTTATTTTTAATTGATGTATGTGAGGGAGGAGCAGAGAGAGAGGGAGAGAGAGAATCCCAAGCAGGCTCTCTGCAGTCAGCACATAGCCCAAAGAGGGCTGGGGGCAGTCTTGTTCTCACAAACCAGAGCCGAAATCAAGAATCAGACACTTAATTGACTGGGCCCCTCAGATGCTTCTGATACTAACATCTTTTAAAAGAGAGTCTTGGGAGTGCCTGGGTGGCTCAGTCAGTTAGCGTCTGACTTTGGCTCAGATCATGATCTCATGGTTCATGGGTTCAAGCCCCACATCGGGCTCTGTGCTGACAGCCAGCTGAGAGCCTGGAGCCTGCTTCCAATTCTGTGTCTCCCTCTCCCTCTGACCCTCCTCTGCTCATGCTCTCTCTCTCTCTCTCTCTCAGAAATAAATAAAAAACATTTTTAAAATGTTAAAAGGAGGGAATCTTGGAGTCTTGTTCAATAGATTCTGTTTAATATATTAGGAATATATGTACTCCATTTATACATATTTTTAAAATGTGTACACCATGCTAGGAAATAAAGCTAAAGACATCGTGTAGGAGTAGGATTACTCAATGCTATTACATTTTTAGCAGCGTTATTTTAAATACAGCAAAATTGTAGAAATGATCTATACCTCTGGAGACTGAAACTGCACAGGTCATCCCTGATGGCAAGGCCCAGGGAAAAACCTGTGGGAAAAGACTGCAAGGCAGTCAGAAGAACCCCCTGAAGAATACTCTACTTAGTTTGTACCTTTAACTCTCACTTCTGCTGTTAGTCTATTCTAAGGTTAATATGAAACCAGAATCACCCAAAGTTCCCCCCTTCCTCCAAAATGGAATGTGCCTAAATATCATGTCTGCACCCTCAATCAGATGTTGTCTAATGAATATTGTAGCAATTAGCAAAACTGGAGACAGTCTGATATGCACAGAGGTCTATAAGAGACCTAGAATTCATTTTCTTTGTATGGGTCTAATTGCTGGTAAGAATACATATTATACCACAAGCAGAGACAAAAATAAGACTTAATCGTTTTGGAGGACTTTCTCAGAAAAGTGTTAGAGACATATTTGCCTGCCGACCTCAAGCCTGTAAGGCAACTTATGGATTGTTCTGGCCAAAGAATGAGATCGGTAAATGCATAGACCAAATTCTAGTTGATCCACAAAAACCATTTTCATATGTCATCTATGATAAATGTTGACATTGTTCTTTCTTAGTAAGGGGTTGTGAGAGTCTATTACCTATAACCGTGGGTACAAGTATATCCTGTTTTTGCATGCCCACTGAATTTAAACAATTAAAGGGCACTGTGATCTCATGTATTCTGGCAATATGCTTCACTTATTCTTAGACACCCTGCCAAACGTAGTAAAGGATATGTAGAACTTTGTTCTGACTACCTGGTTAAATTTTATTGGTTGAAATGGAAATCATGTACTGTGAAATCACTGTTGCCAAGAAAACTTAGAAATGTTAAGTCCCATGACTGTATTCAAAACATGTAAATTGTTTAAGCATGATTGTTTGGATTTGCTATATAAAAACCCTAAGCTGAAAAATAAATGTGAGCAGTCCACATGAAGAGGCTGGCTCCTTGTCTTCGCTGACTCCAGCCATCACTCTCCGAGTCAACCCTGGCTTGCAGAGGCTGGACCCCTGCAGAGCAGCACCCGAACAGGGACCCGGGAGTGTAATCGCCCTGCACTATACAACTTAGTAATTCCAAGTGGACTTTAAAAGATATGGGTATCTTTCTTAGACAGATTGTACCAGATAGATTTATACATATCAATGTAAAATAACTAAAGGTAAACACATACACACACGTGCACAGATACACACATACACTTACACACACACACCTACACACACGCATTGTAAGTTTTCCCTCCAGTGAATTCTAAAACATTCATTTCTTTTCACTTTCATATGGCACCATAAATATGCTACTTTTTGACATTATTACATTCCATTGATGCCTGACTTATTGCCACAACTAGTTTGAGTCTCTATGATACCAATGATAATTCAATCCAAGTCTGACTGATTCCAACAGTTATTTAACTACATCACATTGCCCCATTCACTCTTTCATCTCTTATAAATTGATGCATGGCACATAGTAGATATTCAGTATATATCAAAAGACTGAATAAACACATAATTACATAAATGTATGTCTCAGCTTGGAGCAAATGGGAAGATTGTGTCAGTGTGAGGGGCACTATAATACAGTTGAGTGAATGTAAACTTGGAGATAGATTTCTAAAATTTTCAAGTTATGAATATCAGTCTGCTTACCTATGAACTAAATGAACTCAGATGATTTATCTATCTTTTGTGAATGTCTTCATAAGACTGTGGTGAGGCAACCATGGAAAATGTCACATCTCAGGATGTTCTTTCTCTTTGCCTCTCCTTCTTTTAGTTTGTTAGTCTTTTTTTTCTAGACAACGTTATTTATTATTAATCAATGCCTGTAATTTTATTTGTGAGCTGACATTGTGAATTACAGCTAACCCTGGTAAACTGGTCATCTCTGTTAGATGTGAACTAGGAACATATGCTATTAACTAGGCTAAAATGGAATGTGCAAAATTTAATCACCAAACCCCTCCATTCTCACCATCTTACCCCTTATAATGTTCTCCCTTTAATCAAATTTCTAATGTAAGCTGGAAGTCTTTGGATTCAAAATCCCAAGTTTCAGCTATAAAATTCAGGTCTGTATATGCAGCACTATCTCCAGGGAATAGAAAAGGCTAAGAGACATTTACCTCTCTGGAAAGGAATGGTTCATATATATCCATCCTGAAAATGGGTAGGGAACAAAAATGAGATTTCTAGACTTTGAAACGTGTATATAGTCCCACGTCTCTGATCACTGAAGTGCTAAGACCTCTGGAATGAGTCAAGGATCATCCTGCATGCATTATAGATCAATGTACATGTGTCCCATGGAGACGGAACATGACCTGGTTCATTGTGGTTCACAATAAACACGTTAGAGAAAAGAAAGAGGGAAAGGAAGAGGGAGACAAAGAAGGAGAAAGAGAGCAATTGAAGGAAGAAGCAGGGTGGAAAAGAAGAAAGAAAATGTACTTATATGAATTGGTTGGATCAATCACTAGAAAACATACCATTTGTAAATATCGTGTTATAATGCATTTAAGGAGAAACATTATTTAATATACAAGATGAGATACTATCTTCTAAAGCATTTAATATCAAGATACAAATGTAAATAGGATCATGGTATAACAAAAATAAAATCACAATAATTATTTTCCCCTATGTCCTTACTCTGCTTTTTAAGCACAAACAGTAGTAGGCTCTTTGCTGTTACCAGTCTTTGAGTTTATATGCTGCCAATAATATTCATTGTGATTCTGGGCTACAAATAATAGGTAAATGTGTGTCACAGAGTTTCAATTTTTTGAGAAAACATTTACTTTATGGTTGAAAAGGCTCTTAGGTTTAGTAAGAAATGAAGCAAACCCATATCTTGACTCTGAATTTTTTGAAAAAAAATTGTGCTTGTAATCTCAAAATGGCAGAACTCTGTGACAGTGTGAAAATAAGGCAAGGAGTGCATTTCTCTTTCCTGTGAAGACAGCAAATATGTAAGGTTCACTGGTTTCTAGTTTCCTTTTATGAAAATAATATCTCAGTGCTGCTTCAGGGTTATATTATTTAAAAGACATACTGTATGTGCAAACTGAGAGCTTGTGAGGCTTTTCAAAACATGTGTCTAAAACAGAGCTGTTTAGTTTGATGGAGCTTCAAATGCCAGGAGACTGTGTTGAATGCAAAATCAAGTTCTGAAAGTGAAGAGCAGAAAGGTAATTGGAAGAGCTTGAATCCTGACAAAGTTCAGCACTTCCTTGTCTCAAGATGGCAATCAACTCATCTCAGACTTCTCTCAAGATTTTTTAAGTGGTGTTCTGGGATTTTTCCTAAACAGCTTTTTTGTGCAATACTTAAATCTGAATTGGTAGATCCTTGTGTACTTTTTTTTTTTAATTACATGTCATCGTGTAATGTATGACATCAATGAAATAATTGAATACTCAGATTCTAGGAGGCAGGAAACATGTTGACTTTCATTAAATGCATTGATTTGTGTGTCTGATAATACTCATCTATATGCTTATTGGCGAAAGTCAAATGAAAAACATAAAAATGCAGCAAGCATACTCTAGCCACATTTTGAATGGAGTTCAGAAAACAGAGATTTTTCCTGTATTCTTCTCTCCTCTAATTCCAGAGCTTACCACTGAGCTGGGAAAAAGTTAAATATTAATTTATATTTATGGAAAATGAATCAACAAAATTAAAGAATCATAATTAAATAATATCATGAACATATAAAAATCCAGGAAAACTGATTCTAATTAGTATTCACAGGCATATAGGTGTATGTAAAAAATGTGTTAAATCTTGGGCATCTGGGTGGTTCAGTCAGTTACACTTCCAACTCTTGATTTCAGCTCAGGTCATGATCTCATGGTTGTGAGATCCAGCCCCACATCTAGCTCTGAGCTGACAGCAGACAGCCTGCTTGTAATTCTCTCCCCTTCTAGCTTACTGCGCCTCCCTCTGCTTGTACAGGTGCTCTCTCCCTCCCTCTCTCTCTCTCAAAATAAATAAACATTTTTAATGTGTTAAAACTGACTGAAATGTAAGGCAAAGGACTGCCCAGCAACTACTTTTCCACATTCAATCACTGCCATTTCCAGCCTGACTTCTAAACACAGAACTACCTGACCAAGAAATATAAAGATGTTAATGTTACTTTATAGCTAAGCCTTAAATTTGCTCTGTTAGCCAAAATTAGGGTAATTAAATTTCCATATGAAAAAAAGACTAGCCATGTTGCCCTTTTTAGAGGTGACTATCCTGTGAATCGTTCTCAAACTTTCCTTTTCTCCCACCAGATCCACACTCTCGCACTGAGCTGTGAGGATATGATTCCCTAGCTCACTTACCACATAGCCCAGGTCTCTGGTCTCTGGTGCCTGCTACCTCCTGAGTCATCCCCTAAGGAATATAGGATCAACAAACCCACACCCCATTAAACTGAAACATGATCTGGTTCATTGTAGTGCATAATGTTTGTGTTGAAAGGAAAATAGAAAGAAGGGAAAGGAGAAAGGAAGAGAGAAGGAAGGAAATATACTTATGTCAACTGGTTCATGCAATTACAATAAAGCATATTTCTTGTAATATTGTGTTATAATATATCTGATAGGGAATTTAACTCTATATAAGTAATATACTATTCTATAAGAGTTTAAGATTAAAACTAAGACAGACAGATAGATAGATGATATAGATATAGATGATATAGATATAGATATAGATACAGATAAATATATACATTTTCCCAATTCTTCTATTTACTATCCATGAGACCTTGGACAACTTAATATCTCTGATATTGTTGAGGGAATTAAGGGAATTCACATATGTGAAAGGGATTTGCTGGCACATCATGGACACTCATCTTCCTGAATCTTCATAATACTAAAAATCCAAAACTTTGTTGTATTTGACATCCTTAAATTTTCCATTTATGATTTTATGTATAAGCCAATTTAAATCTGAAGCTCAATTACGAGGAGATAAAAGAAGAGGATATCGGTTTGAAATGTAATCAAAGATCTTAAATTACATTATAAATGGTAAAACAATAGCAATACCCACTCTGGCCATAGGTATCTAATCATCCTAAAGATAACTAAACCTGAGAAGTTTATCTGGTTCAATAAGGCAATTTTTCTCTGACTAAATGTAAGGAATTATATCCATTAGTAAGTAATATGGGAAAAGAAAAACAATTTAGGTTGAACTGTCTGATTGCTGAAGCTATGCTAATCTTTCAATTATCCAATTTGATCTGCTTTACAGTGTATCTCCTTTGCTGTAGTTTATTTCCCAGTAAATGAAAGGGAAGCAGATCTTTCCCCAATGTTTGCTTTTTCAGAGGCAGTGCCAAAGATCAAATATCCTAATTCCTTTTTTTTTTTAAGTTTATTTATTTACTTTGAGAGAGAGAAGAGAGAGGCAGCAAGCTGGGGAGAGGCATAGAGAGGGAGAGGGAGAGAGAGAGAGAGAGAAAGAGAGAGAGAGAAAATCCCAAGCAGGCTCTGTACTGCCAGCACAGAGACTGATGGAGGCTTAACTCAGGAACCGTGAGATCATGATCTCAGCTGACATCTAGAGATGGATGATTAATTGACTGAGCCACCCAGGGGCCCCTCAAACATGATAATTCCTTTTTCAAGCTGCAATTACTACCAAATTCTCTTCAGTTTTCCATTCCTATTTGGTCTGCTTCTATACAAGGTTATAATTTCTTACTGAGTGATTTTGAGGAATATACTCTTTATATTTGTCATATAAATTTTTAAGGAAACATTAAAATTATATTTAGAGTGTATAGGGCTATTTATTTAGCAAAATCTGTTTTAGAGTAACTCCACTGTATATTAGCTCTTTTAAAATTTTAAAGAAAATGAGCAGAGACACAGCCACTGGTGAAGTTCAGACTTAAATATTGGGAACCAGAATTGACAGCCCAAGACATCAGTCCTGGGGCAGCCCAATGCTTAATAAACTATTGACACTGATGTGCAAATAAGATTTCCAGTTTTACATTTGAGCAAACAAACAAAACACTGGAAAGCCAAGATGACCCAGTATCCTTTGCTATCACTTTCTCTTGCTGTAATCAAATAAAGTATAGTAGTTTGGAATGCTCATTCTGGAGTTTGAGGTCATAGGCATTCATTCTGGCTTCACCATTCTGACGTGAAAAAACTGAGAAACTTTGGCCAAGTGACTTGATTCAAAATCTTAAGTACTTATCTGAAAAATTATGGTGCTAATGATAGTAACTTATAAGACTGTTATAAATATCAAGTTCAATTAAACATGTAAAGTTTTTGAACAGTGTCTTAACAATGTTCAATAAATGTTTACATTTTATTTTTTTATTTTTATTTTTAAATGTTTTATTTATTTCTAGGAGAGAGAAAGAGACAGCGTGAGCAGCGGAGGGTCAGAGAGAGAGGAAGTCACAGACTGAAACAGGCTCCAGGCTCTGAGCTGGCAGTCAGCACAGAGCCCGACGCGGGCTCGAACCCATGAACCGCGAGATCGTGACCTAAGCGAAAGTCGGAAACTTAACCGACTAAGCCACCCAGACGCCCCAAATGTTTGCATTTTAAATGGGTCAATAAACTAGAATGTCTCTTGGTGAATAAGGTTAAAGTTATATGAGATAACCATTTCTAAGATGGTGGTATATATACTACTCCACCTGTAGAGTTCATGTGGAGAGTTTATATCCCTGATCCAGGACACCATCAATCATACCAAGTGTTTGATAAGTTTTCCTAAATCCTTTTTTTCTGTTGCATGGCAGAGCTAACCCATACTGGTTTCCTTATACAAGGTGCTATGGATCAAACTGTATTCTCCTGAAATTCAATATGTTGAAAACCTAACCCCTCAGTGCATCAGAATGTGATCTTATTTTAAAATAGCATCATTGAAGATGTAATTAATTTAGCTGGGGTCATATTGTAGCATGCTAGGTCTTTAATTCAGTATGGCTGACTTCTTACTAAAGGAACAAATTTAGACATGGGCATGTACACCAGGAGAATGCCATGGGAAGATACAGGCAGAGGTCAGGATGATGCCATTCACAAGCAAAGGAACACCACAGATTGCCAGCAAATCACCAGAAGGCATGGAAAAGATTCTCCTATACAGTTCTCAGAAGGAATAAACCCTGCTGACACCTCCATCTTGGACTTTTAGCCTCCAGAGCTGTGAGACAACAAATTGATGGTGTTTAAGGCACCTAGTGTGTGGTGTTCTGTCTTTAATCCTATGAAATAAATACACAGGGTAAGACTTCCACCCTAATTGTAAACAACTTATGTTGGCCTAGAATTATTCTTCTTTTAAAAGTAAATGTCGGGGCGCCTGGGTGGCTTAGTCGGTTAAGCGTCCGACTTTCCCTTGGGTCACGATCTCGCGGTTAGTGGGTTGGAGCCCCGCGTCGGGCTCTGTGCTGACTGCCAACTCAGAGCTTGGAGCCTGTTTCAGTCTGTGACTCCCTCTCTCTCTGACCCTCCCCTGCTCACGCTGTCTCTCTCTCTCCTAGAAATAAATAAATAAATAAAAACATTAAAAAAAAAAAAGTAAATGTCATATCTCTGTTCAGATTCATTTTGAAAAAGCTTTAAAAAGTATATGTATCATCCAGGGTCCCAAATGGAAAGAGTTAACAGTCCCAGGTGAGAATTTTTTTTTTCAATGTTTTATTTACTTCTAGAGAGAGAGAGAGAGAGAGAGAGAGAGAGAGAGAGGAGAGAGAGAGCGTGAGCAGGGGAGGGTCAGAGAGAGAGAGAGTCACAGACTGAAACAGGCTCCAGGCTCTGAGCTGGCAGTCAGCACAGAGCCCGACGCGGGGCTCGAACCCACGAACCGCGAGATCGTGACCTAAGCGAAAGTCGGACGCTTAACCGACTAAACTACCCAGGCGCCCCACCAGGTGAGAGTTTTTAATGAAGAAACTATCTATTGAGATATGAGTGAGGCTAAAGGAACCCACAAGATGTTGAGACCTGTAGGAGGAAGCAATAGCAAGAAGCTGGTATCATCCCCTTCTGCCTGAAAGAGGAGAAAATAGGTCATTAAGCCTTGTTGAGAGCTGTAGCGCCACCATCTTAAGGAGCACAGCATGGTCAGAATTACATTGAACAGAAACCCAGAGATAGGAAAAAACACTCTGATCTATAGGAGTCTCCTGTTAGCTGAGTCCAGCCAGGAACCAGAGGATAAAGAGGTTCAGGGGGTGTAGTCCAAGGAGCCAGCCTTCCAGGGCACATAGCAAGACAGATAAGGGCAGAGGGTGGACCTGAGGGCAAAGGGAGACTAATGGGAACCAATGTCCATTATGACAGCTTTTAGCTATAAGCAATGCCTTGCCTGCCTAAAGGTGGCTTATGCAAACTGTAATTATTTTTCTCATAAAAAATGTCATTAGACATAGAAATTTCAGAGCCCATTCAGCAGCTCAATAATATAAGGCACTAGTTAAACTTCTTCAAGAGTCTCCTAATTTTCTTTCATGATCGAAGAAGACTATTGTACTTCCAAACATCACATCATTACACACATAAGTTCAAAGCCAAGAAGAAAAGGGCCAGAGAGCTTTATCTTTATAGTTCTCTTTTGCTACATATGGTAATTTTCCCTTATATCTTGTTGGCTAGACCTGGTTTACACAGCCACCACTAATCCAATCACTAGCAAAGAGATATGGAATCATCATCATTGTATTTAATTATGCATGTCTTGGGTCAGGTGCCTCTATTTTTTTTTTTTAAGGGAAAGAATGGCCACAACTGAGTTGAACAAAATAGATGGTGGCTACTCAGAAAAGGCAACCTTCATGCTCCATTACTTGCAAGTCCTTGGGGCCAAAGCCTCACTGAATACACTCAGGAATGATATACTTCCCAATTCTACTCTTTCCTGACAATAGTACTGATACTGTTTAGGCTCAATTTTAACTTTTATCAGGGTGGCAAAGTCAGCAAAACCCACTCTAGTCCTGTCTTTGTGACCAAAGACCTTAGGAATCATGGAGTTTCTCCCTGCTTCTCTCTGCCTGAGTTTGCTCATTACTGAGCTGAGACACAGTAGGACTTCAAAATGTCATTGGAACTTTTGACATTATCATTATTATACATAGACAAGTTGGAAAGTATGGAGCTGAGGCAGCTTTTCACAATAAGAGTAGAGACTTAGCTCAAAATTAATACTTTTAAAAATCAATATTAGTGATAATAAGACAGTAGTCCTGAAATAAGAGAAAGCCTGGTTCTAATCTCATGTTCTACTGACTGGCAATATGAACTTCATTCAGGTAGCATCATAAGCTCTCTGGTCTGATTTTCTCATCTACTGGAGGTATTAAGTTAGTGCTAACCTTACAACTACCTCCACAAAATATGTATGAGCAGTTTATGATATTGGCAACATTCTAGAAATTAAGATCTATGAATAACAGTAACTAATGTTTGTTTAGTGCTTTGGCTAAATACTTTTTAAAAGGAAGGGAAAGGCAGAATACTGATTGTATTTGCTAATGCCTTCAGATTCTGAACCTAACACATGTGCTTTGAGGTATTCTGCTTGGTGAATATCACTACACTAATATTGCATGCCCCACCTTAATAATGTACTAGTTTCATATAATAAGCTAATCCCCTGACACCAGTTGGTGGCCAGCTTGTGCAGGTAGAGATCATGATGCATTCTGAAAGAGCAAGAGAGACTTCTTACTATCTTTAGAAGACCTTAGAGCCATAATTACTATCATTCAGTCACATTTTCCACAAACCTGACATATTCTCAGTGTTCAAATTTAAATCTTCAGTTTAATGACAATGCCACCTTAACATTCTTCTATTGGATGAGAGCTAGTCATAGAAAATTTTAAATAATTGACTTATATAGGCACATTTTGAATCCTAAAAAGCTTAAACAAGTTGAAAATGTTCTCCATTAAACATTCCTAAGGTTTCCAGGGTAAATATACCTACATTTCTGAAAAGCATATAATACTTTTAAGCTGTTATTAGAAACCCAAAATGGTTCAAGAAAAGATATATTCCTAAAATGATCAAACAACACTATTCTCCCTGCTGAAATGACAATCACTTATTTTCACATGAAACATGCTAAACTTAAAGAAACAGGTGGGTCATTATAATATTTTCTCATGAGAAGTCTACATTAAAAATAAGAATAAAGGTAACTCTAAACATAATTTGGTATGTACCGTAGACACCTGAGGCTCCATATTTTCCACAGTAAGCCCAGGAATATATGTACTGCATTAATGGAACATGCAGTCAATAGAGTTGTACAAGGACAGATATCTATTTATTACATGTGTTTGTGACACTTTGGAAATACACGTTAAGCAGAGTAAACAGTATAACCCATGTAATCTTCAACTGACAAACTATTTTATTTTTTTAAATGTTTGTTTATTTTTGAAAGACAGAGAGATAGAGCACAATCAGGGGAGAGCACAGACAGAGAAAGAGAGGCAGACAGAAAATGTGAAGCAAGCTCCAAGCTCTTAGCTGTCAGCACAGAGCCCACTGCAGGGCTTGAACTCACAGACTGCAAGATCATGACCTTACTGAAATCAGACGCTTAACTGACTTGAGCCACCCATGTGCCCCAACTATTTTAAAATAATAAAACATTGCGCAATATATTATAGCTGAATTTGGGCACATTTAAAAGGCTCTATGTATTCAACCCCTGCCGTAACAAATTTACTTGATACATGCATGATTAAAATCTGCACTTCAGAAATAGTTCTCAAACCTAACCTACATAAAATCTCCTCTCATCATTTAAGTTTTTTAGGACAAGCATAATGTTCCATTATTCAGACTCAATTTACTCACTGTAATTGTTCTTTTCAGTATGAAATAAAGTTGAGATGGTTAGATGAAAAATTTCTAGGTTCTTTGGAAAAGGGGTCAGACAGACTTATGTCATAATCTGAGGCTGGGGAGTCTAGCTATGGAATTTTCTGTAGTTTCAATTATCTTCCTGGTCACCAGTGTCATTGTTGGATGATACAAACAAATAAGATTAGAATTCTGTCTCTTCATTCTCACTTCAGAAGCCTTTTCACATTATTATTAACATAGAGCTAATTTGCCCTCATCTGGAATGTCTTGACATCTCTCCTCATTTACCTCTAAAATGAGTGACTATACCAATTCAAGAAGGCAATAGCTTATTGTCAATTATAGTAGAATCAGAACTCTGTTATTGTGTATTATCATCAAAAGACTTGAAGGCTAAAAGCTTGTCTAGGGGCACCTGGGTGGCTCAGTTGGTTTAGGGTTGGGCTCTTGATTTCACGTTAGGTCATGATCTCACAGTTCATGAAATCCAGCTCTGCATCAGGCTCCAAGCTCTGACAACACTGAGCCTGCTTGGGATTCTCTCTTTCTTTCTTTGTTTCTCTCCCACTCATACTGTTTATTGCTCTTTCTCTCTCAACACAAATATATAAATTTTAAAAAATAAATAAACAAAAGCTTGCCTAAACTGAAACATGAAAAAAGCAATCATAATGAATGTGGTAACCCAATTCTTTTCTTGGCCCACACAATGTGTCACTATATAGTCAAAAGTTATAAAGATTTGGATAACTTCCCATATTATTTCTTTAATTAGAACATCCCATGTGTCACCTGGGTGGCTCAGTCAGTTAAATGTCCTGCTTTTAATTTCAGCTCAGGTCATGATCTCATTGTTTGTGAGAACAAGCCCTGGGCTGAGCTCTGAGCCTACTTGAGATTCTTTCTCTCCCTTTCTCTCTCTGCAAATCACCCCCCACTCTTAGTATAAATAAATAAACATAAAAAAGAATGTTCCAGGGCGCCTGGGTGGATTAGTCGGTTAAGCGTCCGACTTTCGCTTGGGTCATGATCTCGCGGTTCGTGGGTTCCAGCCCCGCGTCGGGCTCTGTGCTGACTGCCAGCTCGGAGCCTGGAGCCTGTTTCAGTCTGTGACTCCCTCTCTCTCTGACCTTCCCCTGCTCGCTCTGTCTCTCTCTCTCCTAGAAATAAAGCACTAAAATAAATAAATAAATAAATAAAAATAAAGAAGAATGTTCCACAAAAAAAGATGTTTCATGACACGCAATCCATAAAAATGATGCTACCAGAACCTGTCTGTGCCCAAGAGGAAGAGACTATCACTTTTCCACTTATCCCAATTATTGCCAGAAAATGCTTTGAGGAGAATTTAAGCAGCTCTTTACTCAAGTATAGAGATACAGAGGCTGTTGAGAGGGAGAATCAGAGTATGTATCCCTGGTCCACCAGCCACAGTTCGAAAAGCCTCCTTGCTTAGACAATTTGAATAGAGAAGAAGGGTAGGGGATGTTCCCCACAGCCTCAGAGAATATTTTACTTGAACCTCCCAAATTCTTTATCACTATCATTCTTTCCCTTACTCTCCAGAGTCTTTAAAGACTTTAAAGACCTCTGTTTTTGGTATTCCAAAGGAAAATCCAAGTGTCTGTGTTTGTTCTTTTGAATGCCTTACACAAATTTTACAGACCCATTCCTTGTTCTTGGTGGTTTTCCTCTAGTCAGCATTGTTTGGCACTGCCTAAAATTGGAAAAGTCTGTTCTCGTGATGCTTGGCTCATCCTGAATCAGCTAAAGTGAGCTATTTCTCTAGTTTGCTGTGAAAAATGGATATGAATAAAACAATAAAGGAATGATGAGAGGGTTTGGTGTTGGCTGTACTTTGTTCTCCCATAAGTTCTTGATGTTAAAGTGATCTCTCCATCAATAGGATTGATTTTTTTTTCAAGATTCCTATCAGCCAACACAGTTTTTAAACTTCACTTAAAGATTTTATTCCTTGCATACTGTAAATTTCCTTAATGATCCTATGAGAACATGTGTATACTCCCTGACCTAGTCAACATCAAATTTTGTTCTTCTTCAGCACCATCACTAATTCCCATGGATTTTATTTAACAAATAGCTATTAAATCCATCTATTTCTTTCCAGTTATTCGAAAACCACATGTTTTCCAAGATTATAGGAGTTCCTCTTGCTACCCAGGGATACCGAAGCCACAAGGTTAAGTGATCCAGACTGTGAAGTCTGCCTAAAACTTCTAATCCCTCATGCAAGATGTTAGAGTCCAACTACAAAGTCAGAGGGTAGAGTTCCCACAGATCATCCTTGCTTCTAATGTCAACCACAAGTTTAGAAAATATATAAGTCAGAGTTTTCTAGAGAGACAGGGTCTATAGGATATGTGTGTATGTGTGTGTGTGGTGTGTGTATGTGGACAATGAGAGAAGGAGAAAGATATTTGTTTTAATTAATTGATTCGTGCAACTCTGGAAGCATGGTAAGTCCCAAATCTTAGGATAGGCTAGTAGGCTAGGTACCAAGAGGGGAGTTGCAGCTGGAGTCCCAGGGAAATCTGCTGAAAGAACTCCTCATAACTAAGGGGAGGTCAGTCTTTGTTCTATTAAGACCTTCAAGTGATTGGATGAAGCTCACCCATAAAATGGAGGTTAATCATCTTTACTCAAAATTCACTGATTTCAATGTTAATCTCCTCCAAGAAACATCTTCCCAGAAACATGTAGGATAATGTTTGACTAAATATCTGTGTGCCCTGACCCAACCACATTAACACATACAACCAACCATCAGAGTTTCTCAGAATCATCCTTAGTTTTGATAATTCACTAGAAAAATTCACAGAACTCAAGGCAAGTTATTGTATTCATAGTTATGTTTATGTCAAGGAAAGGACACAGAACATCAGCCAAAGAAAGAGACATATAGGGACTGACACTCATTCCCCACAGAATGTGTTATCCTCTCAGTATTAATGTGTGACAATCTGCAGAGTATTAACAATCCAGGAAGCTCCTTATCAAGCATGGTTGATTGATTGTCCATGTGGTTGACACTCCTCACTCCTCTCTGGAGGTCAGGCTAATATTTTGTGGCCTAAGGAGCCCATCATAGGCTCCTTACATCATTAGCATAAGCTATCAGATATCATGGAGTTCACTATGAATAACAAGAGAGTCCTATTGCCCAGGAAATTCTAAGGGATTAGAGGTTACCTGCCAGGAGCCAGGGACAAAGGCCGGACCTCTCTTTGAGTAAGGCCAATTTACTTAACTACACACTTGTTCATCCTCATCTACACTGACTCCTTTGAATCAATTCAGTTCTTTACACCCTCCAGCCACAGTGCTGTTTCCTTCATGGTTTCCCATTTCTCTCACAACAAAATATAGTCCATAGTTGGCTTCCTAACTATTCCCCCAGCCTCATTTAGAGCTATATTCCTCCTTCAGGCTGTGCACTGGAGTCATGCAATATCTCTTCAGTTCTCCCACATAAACTGCTCTCCCCTTTCCTCTGCAGTTAGTTCATACTACTACCTCTCATTTCTTAGCACTTACTCACAGATGTAGTTTTTTGTTACGTAATTAAAATTTTCTTTCCCACAAGGTCCCCAGCTGCACCAGAAAGAAATCTTGTTGATTTTTGCTTCTCATTATATCCCAGCACTTAGCAGAGTTTATCATATAATAAATGTGAATCAATAAATGTTTACTTTAACTCACCATGAAGGGCATTATGTTCGCACCGATTCAACCCAATCCCAGGAGCATGATTCAGTGAATACATGTATTCCCCTCATCACACGATCAGCGCTTAATATGTGGAGCACCGAAGTCCAGAGCTTTGTGTGACTCAAGCCTATGATATGCAAACAGTGCCAACAGGAGAAGAATATCTGGTAACATTAACAAAGAAGTGAGCTCCACTATAAATGGGATTGATATCAACCATCACTATTTCAAGAAATTAGAAATAGAAATATCCTTGAGAGGTTTCCATCGAGTACCTAGAAATAAACTAATATTATTTTTTACTCTGATTTAAGTTTGTTTTCTGTTCAAGACCACAGAGCTAGTGAGTCACAAACTGACAATGAAACTATCACCAGGAACCCCCATGAGATTTGGGTAATGACTTGTGCTGATCACAACGTTCTCTCATTATTTGTTCGCATATACCCTGGTGTGTCATCCTAGAACACACGTGCAGAGATGGAGAAACTGGGGCCTGCTTGTGCATTTACTTTTTTCTTTCCAACACAGATGTTTGGCAGCACTCGGGGGACAGGGCATTGAGCTAATACTGTGCCACGTTTATGTCTGTGTTTATCTTCAAACATCTAACTGGTTTGAAGGCATGAATTTTTTACCCATAATTACAATTGCAGCTCTGGGTGACATTGTGGATGGCTTGCTGTGTTTCCAAAAAGGTAGGAATATTTGCTTCTGGGAATTAGTGAGTAAATGTAATGGTTCTAGAAATAACAATATGTATCATAAAGAATCCAAATCAATATTTTCATGGCAGAAGTTGATGTGTTTGTTGCTGTTCTCTTTTCTAAGTAGAAAAAAGAAAAGATCAGAATTGAAATAAACAGCTAGCATTTGCATGAAAGCCAGAAATTTTAGACGCACAGGTTCTTTCTAAAGATAGAAAAAATAGAGAATTTGAGAAACTGTGCAATTAATTCATCAGCTCATAGAAAATAAATTGGATTGTTAAGAGGTCAAGACACCTTGAAACACAACTTCTACTTGGATTTCCTATTATCTTTTGAGTTTCAGAATGGCTAATGTTTGAAACTCTTTGCAAGGAGGAAAGAGCACAGAAATAAACTGGGAATAGGCAAAAATAATAATAATAAAACTTAGGTATACAAGATCTTCGGGGTTAGACTGGGTTTAAGTAGGTACATTTCAGAATGGCTGAAATGTTTATCTTTGATACTAAATGACACTAATCTATGTACATCACATGCCTATTATGTGTCAAGCACTGACTAGGTGTTTAAGAATTTCCTCTTATTTCCTTGTTTTGTGAAAGAAAAATTTAAGCATGAAAACATTGTGTAACCTATTCAGATATTCAAAGCTAGTACTAAATAAAAATGTAAAATAGCAAAAATATTTATTCTAATCTCTCAAAATATAAGTCTAACTAAATTATAACCTGTGAATTGTGCTGCCTCTGTATAACAAAATATTTGTAACCTCAATGCCCAGAGTTATGCCTGGTATATTTATTATATACACACAATATTTACTGAATCAATGAATACATAAAATTTAAAAAAGGAAAGAACAATAGAAAAAATATGTGGAAGAAGGGCTTAAGTTTCTGTTGGTAACATAGAATCATCATTAAAATATCCTTAAAATCAGAATCTCTGTTAGGTTTTTCCCTTCAAATTTCTATATATGATTGGTACCAGCTTGGAAAATTTGACCCAGACTTCATAGAGATATCTATAGCTGAATGAAAAATAAGAGAATTTTGTGGATGAATGCATATAAGTCAGCATGAACCTTTGTAACATTATTTAGACATCTCATTGCCTTCTTTTTCTTCTTCTTCTTCTTCTTCTTTTTTAACTTCCTGACTTTGAATTATATTAGAGGAACTGCTAGACATCTGTTTTCCTGGGTTTTTCTCGTTTCTGTTTTTATAGGTTTTCATATTTTAAACAATATCTGTCCTTTATTTCCTTTCTTAAAGTAAGTAGGATTAGTATATATCTGTAGGTGAATGTGAACACAATTTTATTTTTTATTATTCATAATTTTTTTCTTATGGCTAAAATTGTGTCACCTGTAGAAATGAATCTCTGTTTCTCATTCTCTCTATCTCCCATTCTCTCTTCCTCTTTCTTTCCATTCCTGCTCCCCCCCCCACACACACAAAGTCAGCTCTGTAATCTAAAATTAGAGACTGCACAATACCTGAATAGAAAAAAGATGGTCATCTCTCGACCTAGGTGTCATAGTTCACTGTCCTCATCTTTTCTTTCCCCCAGTAAAATTTCCTTACCATGTGCCCTGTTCAGAAGAGCTGACTCATGTGTCAACTGACACTAAGTTATAAATTAATGATATCATTTGTAATTTAAATTAGTTTATGGATGTCTTAACCTTTGCCACTTAATTTAGTTCATAGCTATCTTAACTCAAATAAGTGGCTAATGTGACATTCCCAAGATTAAAGTCAAAAGGGAATAGTCAGAGAATAAAACAATGGATCACAAACAAGGTGAGTTAGATGAACCCAACTCTATCAGAAGAAATACCTTTCCATGTAAGAAAAGAAGGCTCAGAAAATGGCATCTGAGCCATATTTCAGATGTCAAAACATCTGAGGCTGACACTTGTGTTTTCTGATAATCCTAGTTCTTTTGCTTTTCCTCTAAAGTTTTAAAATGTTTTTTCTTTCCATTTATGGATCCTGTTATGAATCATTTTGTAGATCAAAGAGGAAAGGGGAAACTGTCAGCAATTTGTCAAATATATTAGAAAGTATAGAAATTCTCAAGATATGCATCAGTCTAGGGAGTCTAGAAAATTACTTCTCAAAAGTAACTGCTTATAAGTGAACATTTGCCTTCCTAAATCATCAAGAACCAACTTTATTGAACCATTTGAAGCAGCTCTTCATTTTATTTCCTGTTGATCAGAATTTCATTAAGCTCTTCTTTTAATGCTCCATGACTTTGTTTGCTCTGGATTTATATTACTCAACCATATCCCTTAAGCTTAATTAAGTTTGTTTGTTCATGCTTTGAGCACTTTTCTCTGTTCTGCAGCAAAAGCAAGTAAAAATCAAGGGACACTCATTCATCTGTGAAGCTGTCAGTCCATCATAACTTGATTATTGATTTGGGGTGAGGTTGTGACATTCCCTAGGTAAGCACGTCAAGTCTGTTGCCAGAGAGCTCTCTACTTAATTGAATATGATGTCTGTATGGGAAGAGATGAAGTATGTCAGTGATGTGTAAGTGTTCTCTCCCACTGTGAATGCAGTAGAGGATAAGTATATTCCATTGTGTACTGACCAAATTCCATGTGCCTTGTCTTATTACTTTAGTATTTTTTCTCTTAAAGACCTGAGAGCAATGCAGTTATTCATCCAAGAGATGATTATGCATTAAAAAATTTGAAGCATGAAATTTCAGATAGGGATAGTCATAAATGATTTGCCACATGAGTAATAATTTTAATTTGGTCGCTAAATTTGCAGTGTAGTTTTACTCATCTGTAATATGGGAGTAATGATCACCCTTCCTGTCATTAACTACTTCTCAGCAGTGTTGTAAAGATTAATTTATGTTCTTCAATGGCTTTTCTAATGGAAAGTGCTGTGTAAATGTTAGTTTCTAAAGCATAACCCTTCCTAGCCAGAACTAGCATGGTCTCTAATTAATGTCTAAAATGTTGCCTGAGAAATAAAATTTTGCTTGGACAATCACAAAGAAATATTTTTACTCAGTTTATGAAGAGAAAGCAACTTACAATTAAACAATGTTACATGATAATTGTATCTCAATTTAAAAAAGAGAGAGGTACAGTTTTCAATACTTTAACAAAAATAAAACACAAAAGTTAGCTACGTCATTTTAGAAATGTATTATCTAAATTCACCGTTCTGTCATTTATAGGTTTCTGATGATAGAGAAAAAAACATCACTGGCTTTCAACCTAATAAATTACATTGTATTACACTGGTAAGTTATACAAATTAGCCTAAAACCATTTCTTTCCATAATGCATGCAAAAATATTCTAAGGTAACATTTTGTAGAGTCTGGATTTCTCAAGGTTTCATTTAGCTCAAATATACATTTAAATGATTGGTCACTAAGGCCTCCAGCTATTTCATATCTAGCA
The DNA here is from genome assembly GCA_017311185.1 of Proteles cristata cristata. Classification (NCBI taxonomy): domain Eukaryota; kingdom Metazoa; phylum Chordata; class Mammalia; order Carnivora; family Hyaenidae; genus Proteles; species Proteles cristata. The sequence continues at coordinate 1,339,131 of JAESUZ010000127.1, forward strand.
AAATTATAAGGTACAGATTCTCATAAATATGAATAAAAACAGGAGAACTAATTTCTCCATGTGTTGGAACTTCTGATTAAGCATTAATGCTGCTATGCAGCTAAATACAGATTGGGTATTAAGAGGCTGCAACATCCACACAGTCTATTCTCTAGCTCCTTCCATGAATGAAAGAATTTCGGCTAAATTTTCTGCTCCCTTGTCAGTATCGCTTCTGTGAAAATGTCTTCTTATGACTTTCCTTCTACCTCTCTAGCTAATCATTGCTTTTTAGATTTTTCCCCAGATCTTGCTACAAAGGAATGAATTTTAAACCCTTTTTCTTGGCATGTAATGTTCAGCCTCCACAATACCTGAAGACTACCTCAACATCTCCACTGGCATGACCCATATGCATCGTAAACTTAGCATCAAAACCAGTAAACCAAAGTGCTTTCTTCCAGCTGCTTGTGCCCTAACCCAGTGATTGACAACACTATCCAAGGAGTGGGTACACTAAGTGTTTCTTACGAGGAACACACCGAGATGTCCTAGAGTAATTTTCTGACTAAATTTTTATTGAATGTCCTCTGTCTACCAAGCAGTGTGTGAGGTATTGAGCAGAATAAAACCAGCCTCTATTCTCAGGTCACTTACAGTCTAATGGGAGAAATAGATTTTAAGGAAATAAGGACAATAGCTAGTCTGGACAAGGACATCAATGGGATTCTGTAACGCACATTCTGTGATGCCATCTGGGAATGATTTCATGAGGAGGTAATGACTGAGCTTATATCTGAAGACAAAAAAGAGCATGAAGGAAAACAGTGGGAAAAGGTTGAATGGGGAGGGCATTTCGGACAGAGGAAGGAGGGTGTTCCTTTTCCCTATCAAACCAGACCGAATCATGGCAAATTCTCATTTTCCACTGCTACGTCTTCCACTTTCTACTAGTATTAAACATTTTAATTGTTTTTATTTTATTTTATTTTATTTGGGAGACAGTGTGTGCACATGAGTATGGAGGGACAAAGAGAAGAAAGAGAGAGAGATTATCTTAAGCATATTCCATGCCCAGCATGAAGCTCAACATAGATTTCAATCTCACAACAGTGATATCATGACCTGTGTCAAAATCAAGAGTCTGATGCTTAACCAACTGAGCCACCCAGGCACCCCATATCACTACTTCAATATGCAGGCACTATGGACTGAATGTGTCCTCCTCAAATTCATATGTTGAAACCCTGTTGCCTGATGTAATAATATAAGGAAGTGGGGTTTGGGGAAGGTAATTAGGATTAGATAAGGTTGTGAAGGTGAAGCCCTCAGGAATGGGATTAGTATCCTTATAAAAGTCACAAGAAAGCTTGCCTCCCATCTCTGCCTATTTGGGGGAAACAATGAGAAGTATGCAGTCTGCAACCCAAGGAAGGTTCTCAGCAGAACTCAACCATGTGACATCCTGATTTCACAGATCCAGCTTCCAGAACTGTGATAAATAAATTTCTGTATTAGCCCCCTGGTCTATAGTACTTTGTTATACTAGTCCACCAGCAGGCCACCAACATATATTCTCAAAATCTCTGTCACATCTTTTAAAATTCCTCAAAAATCTCTTCAAAATCCAGTCAAGTCTTCATAAATTCTCAAATATTTTTCTCCCTTCATTTCTCCTCTGCAAATTTTGTTATCTTGTGCCCTAAATTCTCTCTTCTGAAGTGGAAGTCCTGATAGCCTCTCAATCTTCCAAACTTCACCAGATGTCTTTGTTTTTGTTTTCACCTTTTTTTTTTTTTATTGTCATAGTATACAAATGCCTCCTGGGGATAATGGAGAATAAGAAAAGTGAAAGAGAAATTTCAACATCGTTCATTTATTTTCGTTCTTCTTCTCAGTGGAGAAGACACATTACATTTTTGTTAGTTTTATTTCTTAATGTGGCCCAAATTTAGATTCATATCTTCTATAATATATATCATGTCTTGGAAAATATTCATCCTAGTTTAGAGAAAGCTTACCAGTCTTATGACAAATAGAAAAAGACATTTTATTATAACTCAATATTTTAACCTTCATTTGAAAATATTGTTGGTATGGTAGACCTGAGGAGAAAATGCAGAATTAGAGAATGAATTACCCTTTTTAAGAAAGTGGGACAGAATTCTTCACTGTAACATTATAGAACAGCATAATTTTATCCTACCCCAACCTTTACTCCTCATTTGCTATGTTAATATTCTGATATCTTTTTTGAAAATTCATTTTGTGTTCTTTCAGGGAGGATACATGACAAGTCAGAAGGAACTCTGATTTTACCCTCATGCTTCTAAGTATTCCAAATTCATGATAGTCAGCAGTGTTCTGAAATTCAGCTAGAGAGAGTACAAACTTTATAGTCCTTATCATCTGTACACTCTCATTTAATTTTCTTTTTTTTTTTTTAATGTTTTATTTATTTCTAGGAGAGAGAGAGAGAGACAGCGTGAGCAGGGGAAGGTCAGAGAGAGAGGGAGTCACAGACTGAAACAGGCTCCAGGCTCTGAGCTGGCAGTCAGCACAGAACCCGACGTGGGGCTCGAACCCACGAACCGCGAGATCATGACCTAAGCGAAAGTCGGACGCTTAACCGACTAAGCCACCCAGGCGCCCCACTCTCATTTAATTTTCTAATAGTCCAGTAGGATGCTTTAATATTTTTATTTTATAAGACAAAGTAAAAATTTCTGGAAAATAATATATTTTTTTCTAGAACACATTTTCAGTGCAAGAATTCAATACCTGAATTAGATGTTAGAATTCATATCTGTTCTGATGTTGAGTTATTCTAAGTTTACTCAACACTAGCTTTGGAAGTCATCTAAATTGATAGTCAACTGGTCAGTTTTCTTTACACAAAACAATTCAGCCTTTGCTACAATCCGCTCCTCAGTCTTCCCCATCTCAGTAAATGGCAGCTTCATGTATCTACTTGTCTAAGCAAAATTCTTCTCTCTTTACCACATCTAATCTCCATTCTATCAGTAAATTCTGTTTGCTTTACTTTAAATAGTCACAGAGGGGCACCTGGGCAGCTCAGTCCATTGAGCATTCAACTTTGGCTCGGGTCATGATCTCACACTTTGTGGGTTCAAGCCCCATGTCAGCTCTGCTGACAGCTCAGAGCCAGGAGCCTGCTTCAGATTCTGTGTCTTCCTCTCTCTCTGTCTCTATGTCTCAAAAATAAATAAATGTTTAAACAAAGTTAAAATAGTTACAGTAAAATAGTTACACCTCTCACCCCTTCCGCTGTTACCACCCTGTCCCAAGACAATATCAACTCTTCGCTGCTTTGTTACACGCAGCTTCCTAACTAGTCTCCTTGATTTTGTCCTTGCCTCTTTTAGGCCAAAAATATTGTCAAAATTTAAATTAGATCATATTCCCTCCTTGATTGAAACTCTCCAGGGCTTAACATCTCACTCATAGAAAAAACCAAAATTTTTAAAAAATTCTACATGATCTAGTCCCTTTTACTACCATAAGTTTATTGTCTACCTCTCTCCTTCCCCACAATTTAACTCCAGGGTCTTTGGTTCAGGTTATTGCCATTCCTTCAACATGCTTGGACATGTTGCCATATCTGGGATTTTACACTTACTATTTTTTCCTCCTAGAATGTCTTTTCCACGATATGTATGTGTCTTGGGTCCCAATTTCCTACAAACAGCAGTAAAGTGTCAACTCTCAGATATTTTTCCTGACCACTCTATAAGGAGAACACTCTACCATTTGCTTTTACTTTGTCTTTCTCCATATATATATATATATACATTTGACTCTATATATGTATATAAATCATTATAACAGTGCTATACATAACATAAGATAGTATATAACACTATTGCTTCTTAACAGTTCTTTCTTTTTTGTTTTCTCTGCACTACTTCTATAGGCCTATGGCAGCAAAGACTTTGTATACTCTCTTCATTCTTATATCTTAAACCTTTAGAATAGTGTCTTACTTGAAGGAGGTTCAAAATAAATATTTATAGAATGAATTAACAGTCTTCCCAAATGCATTATGGATATATTAGAAATAGTATTAATAACCATGAACCATGAACTAAGTAAAGGGCATTTTGTCAAATTTTACAAAATTCTGTCTCTCTCCAACTACACTTAAATATTACATCAGATCCTTTGGGTGGGGGAAAATTCTTACAAGGCTCTTCTGATTCTGATTTAAAAATCTCTCCCCCAGAATTTTCAAATTCTTTGATTTCTAGCAACTCCAAATGGCATAATTACTTTCACAAAACTTCACTGGCACCCAAGAACTATTTTTGACAATTAGTAACACAAGATGAATTACAAGACTGGGGTTAGTGTGACGGCTCAGAGTGAATGCTTGATGCGGTAGAACTCTCCGGGGAAGATGTAAGTGAATGATAGATAGACTCCAATTGTGAAGAAACGCCTCTACAGTAAACTACTGAAAACAGAAAGATCAGAACTGGACCCTAAGCACCTCTAAAGCTTCAATACAAACCAGGAAATAAAGAAGGCAGATCTACAAACCAAGAAGTAAAGTTTGAGAAGGCAGATCTATGTGAGTATACTTACTACAACACTTATAATTCTCTGTATAAAACACAGGTGGACAATAAGTATAATTTCATTTTTATCTCTGAATTTAACTCCTAACATGAAGCCCCACTTTACCATTTCGCTGAAATTAACCTCATTATTTTAGGTGTTCTTCATCTTCTTCCCAAAGCTGCTTCTAAAATCTGGAGACTTTCTATAATGGCAAAGTACGGAATGGAGATGGTTGAACTGATCAATTAAATTTGTTATATTTATTCAATGCAATCTGTCAATAAGTTACATCTTCCTCTGTGGCGACCTGTCCTTTTTCTCACAATTGCATCTTTTTAGGTATTACAGCTTTTTAATCGATCTGGTGAACAGGTAACATTTTTCTGCTTTGGTAAAACATTTAAAGTGTTCTATATAGTCCTTTTGAATGCCCACTTTCCTGATATTCTTAAACAAATGGAACTTATTTGCTGTGTACAGAATATCTTATTCAGCTGTCTACCCAGATGTGCTGTGTTCTATAACATTCTTGCCATTCCTGTGTGCTTCTGATTCATTTTGCTCCTTCTGTACTTTTCTGGGAATTCTTTGCAAGTGTCTAAAATCCTGTCTTCCTAAGTGTATCACAAAATCATATACTCTTGGGGATTGTACTCTATTCTTCCATCCAAAAATTCTATAAGATTTGCAAAGTTCTTGTTTTACCTCCAACTCTTTCCCAACTCCCAGACTAGAAACCTTTACAAATCTCAAGGATAGGAAGGTCTGCTCTAAAGTCATCATTTTTATCATGTGTTTCCCAAAATACATTGTCTTTGCCTAGAATTCTTGTTTCCTACTCTTTCCACTCCCACCTTTTCTTTTAAAAAAATCCATGCTTTTCTTCCTTGAGACAGTAAGTACTATCCTAAAGTGGTCAGAGTGTGCATTGTGGAAAGTGGCAAAGGGTAAAAGAAAATATGAAGAACAAAAACAAGGAATAGAAATAATATTTTAAAACTTAGACTAGTCAAAATGATAGATACAAGTGTACAAGGGCTTGTACAGATACAAGGAAGTAGAATGGTGGTTGCCTGGAGCTGAGCAGGGCAGGGAGAATGGGGAGTTCTTTAGTGGGGACAGAGTTTCAGTTTTATAAGATAAAGAATCCTAGAGATGGGCGGTGGTGACAGCTGCACAATATTATGAATGTATTTTAGATCGCTGAACCGTGTACTTAAAAATGGTTAATGTCTGAGTGTTTACATTTGAAAAATATGGTGGCCAAAGGTAGATCTGGAAAAGACAGGGATGTTGAAAACTCATTTGTAAGACCAAATTGACCTTGAAATAGTATAATACAAAATACTTTACTGTGATCCCATTAACACTTTTTGCCTCTTGTACTGTAATCTTGGAGCATTATCATCTTACCCCCCACCCAGTGCCCCTCTTCTCCACAAAGCCCTGTCTCTAAGTTTTGTCACACGCAGGGTATCAATGTTATGGAAACTTAAGAAGTTATTCTTCTCTGAAGGTTGGCATAAAGTAAAGGCAGGAAATTTAAGTCATGGGTGTGCCAGCAGACAAGAGAAGCTTGAGGACAGGAAGATGACCTCTTTCCCTGTGTATCAATTATACTGCACTTTTTGAGCCTGCTTGTTAAATTAGCCATGGGGAGACACTAAGATAGGACAAAATGGAAAAAAAATTAATTATATGTTTAATGTTAGGTGTATCTTACCACAATAAAATACATGGGGAAAAGCATTATGTTGTTACATAGAGGAGTAAAGAACATGTACCAGTGATACCTGACTTCTGGATACCCTAATATATCCTTAAATGTTGCCTTCCCATACAATCGCTTTTCTTGTTACTCTGCCCCTGGACATGCACACACACACATACACACACTCAGTTAAGAATCTCTATGGTAAATCAATGAATTCTTTTAAAAATGTCAAATTAATGAGAAATTGGATATCAATAGTCTACCCCTCCTCAGAAGAGATATAAACTATTGATAGATTAAGAGGGTCATATGAGAAGTATTTAAAGGTGAGATATTATGGAAGAATGGTGCGAGGGCCAGTTGAGATACGTTGGCATAGACAGGCTGTACACAGCTGCAGATTATAGCGTGTAGGCTTAAAACATGAGACGGAATCTCTGTGGTAAAGGGAGAGAGATCAGCTAAAAATGAAAAAATGCTGAACAGTAGCCTAGGTTTCAATTCTAAACCTTCTAAACCCCAAGCTTGACAGGAAGGCTGTATCTTCATTTACTAGTTCAAGGCATTTTCATGTGAGAGGGTTTCCACTTGTCCACATGTCCAATCAACACTCCTACTGCCCTCACCACCCTGCCACATACACTTGGGCATCAAAAGACAAGGGAAGAAATAAGTTGAGTTTTGTGGGAAGTTGAAAAGGCAGGTGGAATTTTGGAAAGAATTCCAAAAGAGGAATTCCAGAGAGGAAATAGGAGATCTGGGTGATCTCCAGTAGTGAATATCATGAAAATGTGTAACCAAAAAAATGGGATTTTTCAACTCTTCGAAATGGAATGAAAAGTAGCAAGGAGTTAAAAGAAAAAAAACCCCAAAAAACCCAAGTTGTGTGAAGTGGTGATTGTTCTGATTTTCATGCTAGGATTTAAATTTAGCTTTTAAAATTTTCCTGCTCTAACAGTTTTGACATTTAAAAAACATAAGAACTTTTACAAAGTTAGATATTTGCTGTTGCATTTAAGGCACTCTGTGTGTTCAGTAAATGTCATAATGCCATTAAGCTCCCTTCACAGACATGCAATTTTATCCTTTTACTGCAGGATCTTAATACAGTGAGTGCTTCAGGGAGGACAAGGTAGAGCCCGAGGGCCCGGTAAGGAGTTCTCAAATCCTTACAGGTGAGCTTGAATTTTAATATTGTGTCATTAAGAAAATGACGCTCAATTGCTGTGGCACTTACCCTCTCTTATTTTGTTTTTACAAGACCCATCTCTCAAAAGTTTGAACCCATAAAATATATTCTTTTAGTTAGAAAAGAGTTTAAAAATTAATACCTGAAAAATGGCATTTTATCACATTACTTTCATTATATGACATAACCAATGGTGTTGCTAGGCAACTAGCTATGACTTTTGGAAAACTGCATACTTTATAATAGATTACTTTAGAGGCACTTTTTCAAAACAAATAGAATAGAATTATCTAAAAGCATCTTGTGAAATTCTTGTGAAATGGCTTTTTTAAAAAGTCAGCATCTCCAAAAGTGAGGAGGAGAGGCTCCTATCATATAGGTACTACAGTTTTCACTTAATAGGAAGGAAAATTGAGAGAGAGAGAGAGAGAAAGAGAAAGAGATAGAGACCTCAGATTTTTTACAACTGCTATTATAGTACCCAAACTGCTAATGAAAATATTCACTGTAAATATTTAATTTTCACTCGAGTATTTCTTTGATGAGGCAAAATATAATTATTTATAAGAAATACACACACACACACTGAGAGAGAGAGACAGACAGACAGAGAGACAGAGAGACTCGAAATACATAAAAATAAAGTGAATTGATAGAGCCATGGTCTTGTCTCCTGGTTTCCTAACAGCTCTCTCTCTTATATACAGAAATGATTATCAAACTTGAAAGAAACCATTTTTGGTGACTAGCACTAGTCACTCACTATGACTCCATAAAATGTTTATTTTATTCTTGAAGAGAATTCTTTTTTTTTTAATGTTTTATTTATTTCTGAGAGAGAGAGAGAGAGAGAGAGAGACAGAGTTAGCAGGGGAGGGTCAGAGAGAGAGGGAGACACAGAATCTGAAACAGGCTCCAGGCTCTGAGCTAGCTGTCTGCACAGAGCCCGATGCGGGGCTCGAACCCATGAACCGTGAGATTGTGACCTGAGCCAAAGTCGGGTGCTTAACCGAGTGAGCCACCCAGGCATCCCGAACAGAAATAGTCTGTTTATATTCTTAAAATAATAAGGTGATATATGTTAGCTCTAGAGGTTCTGGGTAATATAGAAATGCATAGAAGAAAACATTATTCACTCATTATATCAAAAACCAAAAAGGTAAACACTGCTATTAATATTTTAGCATATCTTATTAGGCGTTTTCCCAATGTGTGTTGTTTTAACTTAGAGTTTTAATTTTTTCTTTTGCTTTTCTATAGACCTAATTGATAGTCTGTATATGTGTGTGTGAATATATATATACATACACATATATATATCTTTATGTATATATAGTTTTATAGTTTGCCTTTTCCAGTTAATTATTACACTTTGAGAATTTTTCCATATATAACTTCCTTGATATATATTATTAAATAAGTGAGTGACAGCCTACCATATGGCTGTAACACGATTAATTTGTTTCTACTATAATGGAATATTCCTCCAAAATTTCATTATTATAAATAATGTTGCAATGAATGTCCTTATTCATAAATCATGATCCACATCTCTCTTGATTTCCTTAGGGTAGCAGGCTAGAAGTGAATTTACCGAGTCGAAGGATACAAATGATCTTATGACTATAAATACGTATTTTTAGTTATTTCTCAGTAAGACAAAAAAAAAAGTCTACTTTCTTTAAAATAAAAACCTGCCAACAATGAATAACAATGGATAATACAGTCTAATTGACATTAGATAATACTAAGTTGAACGTTATATCGATTTGGGAAAGGAAATGCAATTGCATTTTGTACTTTTGATGAAATTGAATATTTTTTGTTTATTTCCACCTTTATTTCTTCTTTGTCTCTTTGGTTTCTTCATTTTTCAGTTAAAGTGTTCATTCTTTCCTTTTCCTTATTAATTTCACAAATTTTTAGTCTACATCTATTGGGTGTCACCTTTCAGAGAATTAGGATCAACTTGGACTCTTTTCAGTATAATAAGATAGAAGTTACAGCCTATTGAAAAATGGACAGTCTAAGCTTTTTATCCTATGGCAGAGCCAGCTCTCTATTGGAGGCTATCCAGCCAAGAATTCTATTTCAGGAAATATGTTTTAAGAAATTCTGCATCCTTAGTTCTAACTGCTTCCCTAGTTCTTCTAAGGGAGACATTCCCATTCCTCCATCCTTGCAGTGGCATGTCCTAGACAAAGCCCTACGGAATGGCAGAGCCATAAGATAGAGAGAATTCTGGTGTTTGCATGACTAAGTGGAGTTGCCCAGCAATAAAGAGCACCCTTCTTGGATTGTCATTTGTGCAGGCAATAAGCTTCTAGAGCCTTGAGTCTTTCCAGACTTTTGGTTCTATTTGTTACAGCAACTTCATCTATTTCAGTAATGCAACTGACGATTTGTTCCCTGAGCAACATTTATTTCCTGTTGTCAACTTTTTGCAAAGGTAAACCACAGTGTCCACTTGATCATGGGCCAAACCTAGAATTCTTTTCACCCATAATTCATAACCAATCCCTGAGGCCACAACCAGGTGACAGTCTCAAGACGAGATGTCCTGACCCTTTGTATTATTTCTCTAGGGGCAGAAGAGATTGACTATAGTGACCACAAATCACGAATTTCTGACTTCATTTTATTCACCATCATGGACATCATCAGTGATGTCCATTCCAAGGTGGTTTGCTGACTTCATTTAAGGCCTTAAAAGGCAGTTTCCTCTCAGTAAAATTTTAAAAGGAAACAGAAAACAACTACAGAATTTTCATAAAATTTTTGAAGACACTGTATGCTCTTGCCCCTATATTGTTATCATCTGGTTTTGTTGTAGCTGCTGTTTTTTTTTTTTTCTGTTTTTGTTTTTGAGAGTAAGAAAGAGCACAAATGAGGGTGGGGAGGAGCACAGGTAGAGATGGGGGAGGGGCGGGTAAAGCGAGAGAGAGAGAGAATGAAAGAGAATCTTAAACAGACTTCAGGCTCATCAGGGAGCCCCACATGAGGCTCCATCCCAGGACCCTGGGGATCATGACCTGGGCCAATTATCTAGAATCTGACTCAACCAACTGAGCCATCTAGCTGTTCCTCTTCAGAGAACTTTTAAATGCAATGGACAATCACAGATTTGGGCTTTTTGTTTGTTGTGTGTTTGTTTTGTTTTGTTTTCCCTTACCCTTATCAATTGCCCAAAGAAAAGGTAAGGATAAAAATTAGTTCCAAAGTAGGGTATGGATCTTTAGTTCTCTTAAGGGAGATTTGATTGGCTGTCTCCCAGAATAACTGGGAGCTGTGCTAAACTATATCTGTATATACATATATATGTACACTTTTACATACCAGCTGCATACAAATTATTGTGGCAAGCTTTCTAAATGGTGTTGATTCCCAGGCCCCACACCTAAATTCTGCTTCTCAAGGTCTGAGATGAATTTTGGAGACACATATGCTTAAAAACTTGTTCAGATAAGGCTAGTTGCATTTAGTCTTGGAAACACATGCTTCATTATTTTGAAAAATCAGTATCAAGTAATTAATTATAAATTACTGACTGCTATTATCAATTGAAAATTGCCACCCTTTTACTGTTTCTTTCCTATTTTTATTGAAATTACTTATTTTGATACAAATAAATAGTGCTTTTCTTCAAATTTCCTCTTTTTAGAGATCTCTTTATAAAATTCTCATCGTTTTATTATATTAACAATCATTATTTCTATTACCATTTTCTGGTCTCACAGCTCATCACTATTTTTTATACCTTCGCTTCCCTTCTTGAAAAATTTATTTTGATGCATGTTTCCATTAGCCAGATATATCTTCAAGTAATTTTTTCAGGAAGACTACTTAGGTGGTATAATTTTTATGCCCTTGCATGTCAGAGAGTATCTTTCTCCTGCCCTTGCAAATAAATGATGGCTTTACTGGGTATAGAATTCTTAGGCCTTAATCTTTTTTACCTTCAAAGCTGCTGATGTTGCTCTATTGATTTCTGACCCTTAGTGATCAGAAGAAAAAAATCTAACATGAACCTCATTATATCCTTTGAAAGCAACTCATCTTTTCTGCTGGATATGCAGGGTGTCTGTTTTCACTAAATTAGCCTGGTACTCTCTGACCTCTTTTGATTTGAGGCTTCAAGTCTTTCCTTAGATTAGGAAACTTTTTAAAGTGTTTATTTGATGATTATCTCTCCATCACCTTTTTCTGTTCTCTTGTATTCAAATTCCAGATAGCAGTATACTGGTTCTTCTGAATCCTTACCCAGTATTTTACAATTCTTATTCTCCAAATAGATAGTTTCTTTCAAGAAAATCTAATTAAAAGGTAATAACCTATTTTTAAGTTTTTTCGTAATACTTTTTACACAAATACATTATCTTTATCTTAGATTTCCCCTTTTTAAATATCAATATACTAGATATCATTGTGATTAAATATTAGATATTTTATTTGGCTCCACCTTTTTTTTTAGTGAGTTCTCTACATAGCTCCTTAGTTCTAAAATATTTGAATCCAGTTTTTGTGCTACTCAATTTTTCTAAGCTTATTTTATATATAATATATATTTTTTTCAAGTTTAATCTTTATCCATTGTTTGTTTTTGAGCCATGCATTTAACATATGTGCTGCCTCTTTTATAATTTACAAAATTTTCCTTAGCAAAAGCCAGATGAATACATGCCCTGGTTTTGTGTATGTCAAATTTAAGAAAAGAAATTTTGGAAACTACCACTCCATTTTCATTTCTAAAAATCATGTAAGTGCCCTGATATATGCTTATATTCATTATTTTGGTAAACTTGCCAATAAATATATAACAACATTTAATAATAACCCTTGAGAAATATCTTTGAATTTTTCATAATCAAAGTCCAAGGCACTATGAGTGAAATCTGATAGACTGAGATAGACATCTAACCATTATAGAATGCTTTAATGGTTAGTTACCTAGTACCTAATTCAAATTATTTTTATAAATCTAATATACTGTAATTCTTAGCTCTTCTAAATAATGATTTTTAGAATATTGTGAAAGATGCCACTAGCATAAGATAATTTACTTATATTTATAATCGTATAATAATTATTTTGCAAGTAATATTTTCCTCTAAAAATTTATGATTATTTATTTCCTTTTTTAACTAAAAAATCCCAAATCAATTCCTGACAGAAGTCGCCATGTGGGATCAGTAGTGTGGGGTATATGATTTGCTGCCTATTACCAAATACATTAACTATGCATATCAGGAACTGTGTGTGTATTAGTCAGGACTCCCCAGAGAAACAGAAACATAGCATGTGTCTTTATATAGAAAGATTTATTATTGGCTAACATGTATTGGCTAACATGATTCTTGAGACCAACAAGTTTCAAATCTGTGGTGTGAACCAACAGTCTGGATACCCAGGTATGGTGCAGATAAACCTCAAAGGCCTGAAGGCAATCTGTTGAAAAATTTCCTCTTGTTTGAGGAGGTCAGTCTTTTCATTCTAGTTAGGACCTCCTTCAGCTGATTAGATGAGGCCCACCTCTATTATGGGAAGCAATCTGCTTTACTCAAAGTTCATTGATGTCAATGTTAATCCCATCCAAAAACACACTCCAACTTAATGCATAAAACTAACCATCACAATGTCATAAAGGTAAAATTATAAAGAGCCCAAACTCTTAGTCAATTTATTTAACCAATGTGAATCTCTACATACTTCTCTGTAAAAATAAAATAACAGCACACACTAAATGGTTATGAGAATGAAATAACATGACACATTGAAGCACAGAGTACAAGCAAGACTGGCAAATAATCAGAGTCAGGAATTTGTCCTGAAATACAAAAAGGAAGAGAAGATACAATAGGTGGACCTCCAGAGGATATGGAGGAAGAATTACAAAGGGAACTATAATATCAGCTAATGCTTTATACGTTTCCAATATAATCTCTCACCTAATTAACTTTACATTATGAGCTAGGCAGGGTTTATTTTTCCTAAATTTATTTTTATTTTTTTTTGAGAGAGAGAAAGAGAGAGAGAGAAAGCATTTGCATGCACAAATGGGGTAGGGCAGAGGGAGAGATCATGACCTGAGCCAAAGTCAAGTCCATTGCTTAATTGACAGAGCCACTCAGGTGCCCCTGGAGCTAGACAGTTTCTAACAGAGGCAGTTAGCATACTGGTTAAGAACAGTGCAGAATATTTATGCAGACAGACCTGGTTTAGCATTCACACCCCAGCAGGTACTGGTGCCCAGCCTCATGCCAGCCACTTAACCTTTCTAATCTCAATTTCCTCATCTATAAAAGTAGAAATAATAAGCGCTTATCTTTTATGGGGTTGTTGTAAAGATTTATAAGATAATGCATGTAAGCTCTTGACAAATGTCCAATTTTTATTATTATAATAAGTATTAATAGTAGCTGCCCCCTTGTTACATTAGCTTAAGAAATAACATAAACAATTAATAGAAATGTATTGATGATATATATATCTATTAAAATACTGATAAACATTGAAAAATTCTAATCCAGTTCATCTGATATTATACTTTCCAAAAACTTACTGTCCAATAGAGTTATTATGTATCAACTCTAAAGTTTGATAAAAACAAATATGAAATGATAACTAACTGTTATCAAGTTTCAGTACCTCATGGGGAAACTTAAATTTGCACAACCTCTTAATGATTAACCTCTATTGAATTTAAAGAAAACTTTTCACCTTTGTTTCTGAGGTTTACAAATAACTTGAACATACAACCTAAATAAAAAAATATGATATTCTCAGGGGCAAGATTCCAAAAAGTCATAAAATCAAGTTAAACTGTATTTTGTTTCAGTTCCCATTGACAGTAAAATTTTGTATTTAATTTATTTTAAAATTGCCAATATGTGATGTTAATATACATATGTGTTTGTAGGATAGGAAGATTAATTTACATTAGGTTAATGAGTTATTGGATGTCAGATCTGATCACATTAAATTACCAAAGTAACAAAACAGAAACTGAAATTTCAGCATGTAAATTTAAGTCTAAATCCTCAATTAAAAGGGGAAAATGATTAACAAATGTATCATAAGTAATGTTCATAAACGTTTTCAAAAAGTTTTGCTATGCAGAGAACAAGCATAGTGGAAATAGACCTCTTATCTCTAGAAAACACATTTGTTAGGCTTAGAAACAAGATATAAATTATGTATACCATTGCTGCAATGAAAAAAAAATACAATTGTTGCCTGAAAAATTCATTAAATTGTAAATAAATTGTAGTTAACCCATGAGTTGATTATTTATCTCAGGAATTTGTTTTAGGAGGATTTGAATGCCTATAAGGTGAATAGAATGTAGGTAGATAGTGTTTTGACATTTTATCCAATTTGAAGGTGGAACTCAGACACACAATGAGGGAGTGAAAGGTGAGAGAGAGAGAAGGAAAGGGAGAGAAAGGGAGAGGGAGAAAGAAGGGAGGAAAATGGAGTTAGTTAAAAGTAGACTCCTGCGCCAGAAGTACACAAAAAGAACCAAGTAAGAATTGGAGTACTGATTTCCATGCATTTAACCTAACCAATCAACCCACAAAGTGCCAAATAATCTGGTGTGTGGACTTTAGAGAGTAAACCTAAAAATCTGCCAATTTGAAAATTGATTTTAAGAGACCTTAAATTGCATCGAAAATGAAAAGGAGAGGTAGCAATTGTCTGAAATCTTGGGTGTTGATTTCAATTCATGGCAGGCTTCATGTTGTGTGAAGTTGAAAGAGATTATATGGTTTTTTCCCTTACTTTTCTTCTTCCCTGTTATATAACCACTTGCTTACTTTTTTAATAACTAAAATCAGTATAATCATTTCAATAACTAAAATCATTACACTGATGATCTCCTCATAGTCTGAAAAAATAACCTTATGACACTATTAATCTCCTTCTACCTCTAAAATGGAAAGAAATCCAGTAGCTTAAAAGTGCTAGGCTTTTTTGTGATGAAAACATCATAAAGAATCTTATATCTGTATCAAAGAGGCTAGGCACTGTAAGGACAAGTATAAATTAACAATAAGAAGTTAATTCTCCCTTTTGAAAATAAAGAAAGAGATCTTGTTCCCTTTCTTTTTCTTAAAGCACTTGCCTTACAAAACTGGTATGTAATTACTCCCTTCTTTAAAATCTACATAAATCTTCTTGAAGACAACTAGATAGGCATTTTGTGAGCTTTTTTTTTTTTAAGTCTATTCCTTTTTGAGAGAGGGAGTGTGTGCACAAGTAGGAGGGGCAGAGAGTGAGGAAGACATAGAATCCAAAGCAGGATCCAGACTCTGGCTGTCAGCACAGAGCTCAACACATGGCTGGAACCCACGAACCATGAGATCATGATCTGAGCCAAAGCTGGACCACTTAACTGCCTAAGCCACCCAGGCAGCCCCATTTTGTGAATTTTGTGACCTAAGTCTTTCTCAAGGACCTTGGAGTTATGTTTTCGAAATGCAAAAATTAAAGGAGATCTATCCCCTATGTCCCAGTGACCGTGAAGGGTAGGAATGTAACTTCTATGGGTCCTTGCTCCAAGTTGTAAAATTACCTCCTGCCATAAAGATATGAGAGTGTATTTTTTTTCTCCAAAGACAATTAGTGAATACAGATGATTATCTCACTTACCAGGTAGACTTTAGATGCATTATGTGTGTCAAATGTGATATAAAATCCTCTTATGTGAGGACCAGTTACTGTTTATTTTGAAAACAGGTACATAATGGACTCTATCTGCTTGACTGTATAAAGGGTGAGATTTCTTTTTGTCTTTGCAATCACTTAGTGGATTGCCTCTGATATGCATTGCATTCTGGTTGAATACATGTCAATAATAAAATTGTTTTCTTTCTCTACTATATTTGTGGAAAAGTTTTCTGAGTTGAGAGAATATTTTTGCTTTTAATTATACTTCTTCAGTAAGATAATCTCATGGCTTTTATTAGAGGATGGGGCAAGTATCTAACTGGCCTGCATAGATATTTTTGAGAAAAATAAGTAATGTTTTATTAATATACACTTTCAGATTTAGGATATTTTCATGTACATGAATATAACACAGAATAGAGAATTGCCTATTTTCTTCATCAAGATAAAATATCTACCATTTCTTTTGTTATTTCATTAAAATATTTTCTTTTTGGTCCCCTGCTTTAATTTAGAACAAGCTTTTTCAGTGCACCTGGGTGTCTCTGTCAGTTAAGAGTCTGACTCTTGATTCTGCCTCAGATCATGATCTCACAGTTTGTGAGTTCAAGGCTTGAGTCAGGCTCCACACTGACAGGACAGGCCTGCTTGAGATGCTCTTTCTCCCTTTGTCTCTGCTCCTCCCTGCTAGTTCACTTGCTCTCTCTCTCTCTCTCCCCCTTTCAAAACAAACATTCAAAAAAAAAAGAATAACCATTGTCATTTATTCTTAAGGAAAATTGAATTCCTGATGTTTTATATTCTTAAAAAAGCACTTATTTCTATAAAATATAAACATAGGTTGTTGACTAGCTTCAAGATGGAATTCATGATTGTAACAATGAATATTGCCATAACTGTGTGGTCACAAATCAACAATTTGTTATTAAACTGGAGTAGGGTGCAGATTCCTGAGGAGGAGGATGGCCAGAAGAAGGTAAGATACCAGAAAACAAGACTCCTAGAACAGGGCAGAGATAGGAAGCAAGAGATAAAACTTAAAAAGATGCAATAGTTACATTGCCACTATACTGAATTTTGAAACTTGAATATATAATTAATACTACTCCCTTATTAATTTCTCATTGGCTAAAGCCTGGAATTAGGGCTATTACTCAGGATGTGACCATAGAGATCCATGAACTTCAGAGTAAAGAACAAAAGCAAAGTAGAAACAAGAATTATATTAATGTTCCATTAAGAAATACTGTGTTTGAGGGGCGCCTGGGTGGCTTAGTCGGTTAAGCGTCCGACTTTCACTCAGGTCATGATCTCGCGGTTCGTGGGTTCGAGCCCCGAGTTGGGCTCTGTGCTGACTGCCAGCTCGGAGCCTAGAGCCTGTTTCAGTCTGCGACTCCCTCTCTCTCTGACCCTCCCCTGCTCACGCTGTCTCTCTCTCTCTCTTTCTCTCTCTCCTAGAAATAAATAAAAAACATTAAAAAAAAAAAAAAGAAATACTGTGTTTGGGATATTATTTCTTTCGGGAAATATCCACTTAATTTTATATTTAAACTTGTGTCATTTAGAAGCTGACACTCAGAGTTTCTTGATAAAGGTGAATTGTGTTTCATTTTGACAGTTGTAGCACTAATTTTTCAATGAATGTTTTTCAACTATTAATCGGGTCTCAGTGCAAGTGAAAGCTGGTTTCCAAATATATATATGCCTACACTTTTATAGGCATTATACTTTCTATTTTGTATTTTCAGTTGTTTGTAGCAATTTATTTTGAAATGTTTGAAGACCTAACATATTTTGTCCTTTTAAAGTTTTCCCCCTTCTTATCTTGTCACATCAAACATACTAGAAAATTTTAATAAAAGATGAGTATTTTACTTTCAGTCTTCTGTTTCACTGTGAAGAGATGATGCATACTTTAGTGCAAAGTATCAACTAGCACAGTTTTTTGGCTGTCCTGAAAAAAAAAAAAACATCAAGATTGAGGATTTCACTGTGGGGTTAAAAAGCAAACAAACAAACAAACAAACAAACAAGTAATCCAACATGAGGAAATCATGATTCCCACCTGAAGTATGATATCAGACAAGAGCCTTAACTATTTTATATTTATTCCCCTTTTGATGGAAAAATAATATACCATTCCTGGTTAGCCTATTCATAGAGTTGTGATAAAATGTATAATGAGATAACATTAATAAATGCATTTTTTAAAACTAACACAAAGTTATTGCTGTGATTTAAAAACTCCACTCACCCTAATACTGAGTAATCCAAGAGAAGCTTCCTGAAGAGAACACTAGCTTTTTGCAAAATATGTGATTACAATTATACTTCTTGTTGGCTCTAAAGGACCCATGGTCATGCTCCAATGTATCACCAAGTCTTCAGTACTGGATCTGTGGTCAATTCGATCAAAATTTATCACTGGTCTTTACCTCTTTTCTACATATCTGTGTTTCCCTTGAATTCTTTCTCACCTATGGAGAAAGAGTACCAACAATAGCAAATTCTTCCTTTCCTACTCATGGAAGATATCAATAACTGACCCTAGAATTCATTCCCTTTGAGTTCAGTGTCAGACCTCTTCAAATCAAAGCACAGTTTTCAGCCACTACCAATTAACAGGAATTTACACACACAATAAAGACGATTTGCCACTTTTGATCTAGTGCTTCAGCTATTTCTATTCTCCCAGTCATGCTGGGAGTGCATTTGAGAGTGACTTTTTTGGGGGAAGTCCCCTCGCTCCAGAGGTCACTCTCTTAATGAAAAAGGAGATTTCAACTGGTTGCACAGGTTGTTTATTGCTAGCTGTAGAGAATAAGGAGCAAAGCAAGATTAGAACAGTTAGCACCTGCACATCACAGGGTCTCTTCTTATTCTCTTCATCTGTAGAGGGAC
Organism: Proteles cristata cristata; assembly: GCA_017311185.1. Lineage (NCBI taxonomy): Eukaryota > Metazoa > Chordata > Mammalia > Carnivora > Hyaenidae > Proteles > Proteles cristata. The sequence goes on from JAESUZ010000127.1 coordinate 1,358,162, forward strand.
CTTACAGGCATAACTTTTCAGTAAAAGGGAGCCACAGAGATGAACAATAAAAGTTGGGTTTACAGGCTCTGATGATGTATTTTACTTTGAGAGCAGATGGGATAGGGAGTAAGGAGAGATGCCTAGGGTACATATCAGTATTCCCGTGATAAATGGCAGGGGAACGCTATTTTACAGATGTGAGATTTAAAGCCCCAAGTCGATGGATGAGTAAAGAATAAAGATTACATCATGGCATGAGCATACTTGCAAACATTATGTTCATCTCTCAGGGAGAACTCTTTTTTCCTTTTTAGATTTCATGAACACCTTATATAGAAATATCTGAAAGAGTTCCATAGCCCAGTAAGAGACCAGGGAAGGGAAGGTGGTGTTGCCGTTGTCTAGGGCTGCACTACAACTCACTCCAAAATGCAGTGACTGGAACGAGAATCATTTTATTACATATAATTTGTTAGAAATCAGAAGTTGGTGAGGCTTGTCTGGGTAATTCCACAGTTCCATTTGACATCCCCTGGATCACTAAGTTAACTGGGTGAGTCTGCGAGGTCACTGCTGCTGGGATGGCTGGATAGCTGGACTCATCAGGTCTCTCTCCCTTTTTCTGTTATCTCAAGGCTTCTGCCCATGGTCTTTCCTGCAAGGTAGTTGGGCAACGAACATGATGGCTTCTGGTTTTTTAAGGCTTGGGCCCAGAAAATGACCCAACATTACTTCCATTATTTCTTAAAGGTCAAGCAATCGGCACACCCTGATTCAAAAGAAAGGAATATAGTCTTCATCCCTCAGTAGGAGAAATCTGAAAGAATTTGTGGCCATGTTCAACTGTCATGTAGAGTGGATCCCTGATAGTAGCTCATCTGATCTCATCATTGGGAAATCATAGGCTGCAGAAGAATCACTGTTTTGTTATTGCTTTGATTCTTTTGAAGCTGTCAGTAGGAAGAATTTCTAACTTAAAATCAGCTTTTATTTTTTTTAATTTTTTTAAAAATTTTAATTTTTTTTTTATTTTTGACAAATAGTTTATTGTCAAATTAGTTTCCACATAACACTCAGTGCTCATCCCCATAAGTGTCCTCCTCTATGCCCATCCCCCCCTCCCCCCACATCCATCAGTCCTCAGTTTTTGTCAGCATTCAAGAGTCTCTCATGGTTTGCCTCTCTCCCTTTCCCCCACCATTTCCGCCCTTCTTCTCCCCCTTTTTCCTCCGTCAAATTCCTCCTAATCCTCCTATACGTGCAAACATATGATATTTGTCCTTCTCTGACTGACTTATTTCGCTCAGCATAACACCCTCAAGGTCCATCCACGTTGCTACACATGGCCAGATTAAAATCAGCTTTTAAACGGACATTTTAAGTGATCTCTTTTTTCCTTTTTCAGTCAATCTTTATTTCCTTCCATATTATTATCCCATAATTTCCCAAACCAAAGTAGTCTGTTTTAAAAAGACGAGTGATCCAGGTTGTTATTTTTTATAATGATCTATTTTATATAAGAAATGATTTGTGAAAGAGTTCCCTGGATGAGGAGCAGTAAGATATAGTTTCTAATTTTAGCTATATTGTAAGTTAGAATCAGTCTTTTAACCTCTTTGATTTTTGTTTGGATAATAAGCTCTCTTCTATCTAAATCTTAGAATTGTGGCTAATTAACAGGGTAATGTATATTAAAGTCTTTTGACTTTAATGTATGAAGAAGTATTATGATTGGACTCATTAAAATTCTAGTTTCAAACATTGTAAATTAACATATGCAGCTTCAAAAGATATGTTAAAATGTCCAAGTGGAAAAATACATGGAAAAAAAATGTTAACTATGATGTACTCTTGATGATTTTGTCTTATTGTTTCCAGTTCAGAAATATTTTTTATTCATGAAGTTCCTTTAGACTGTCTCATCTTTCTGGTTTCTCAGAATCTCACCTTTTCCAAGCTTATGCCAAGAGACTTTATTTTTATTATATATATAAAACATACTTTATTTTTAGTTTAATAATTAAATCTTAATTATTTTCTTACATTGGAGATCACAATTAGTGATCTTTCATAGTTCTCTTTATGTACATGAAGGAATTTTATTTAACAAGAACACTTTCTTTAATTAAACATGACTGAGATGGAAATATCAGAAACTGATAGTCTAAGGCATAATATTGCTTTCAATTCCTGATAGACACATCCAGCAAATATTATTTGGGAAGTTTTCTAAAATGTTCCTTAAGTATTAGAAAAATACTTTTATATAACATATTTTTTTCTTTTTAGGCAGGTATGATTTCTTTATGTTCTAAGCCAAGAATATCAACCTCTTTATAGCCAAAATTTCTCAACTTAATACTTCAGATCTCCAAGAGATTATAAATATCTCTAATGCAATGCCTCACTGATATCCAAATCCAAGGGTAGAGAAATGTTATCATTATTGTTTAATTGGACACATAGTAGTTGGTTGGATATGTGGCAATGGAGTATTTCTAGAACACTCTTCCTCTGATATCAGCATGGCTGACCCCCTCACCCATTTTAAGTTTAACACAATTGTCACTTAATAAGACTACTCTGAATACCATTCAAAACTGCAGTTCATTATACACATGAACATATTCCTGGTCCTTCTTATTCATCTCTATTTTTTCCTTTTATTCATAGTACCTAGCAATTTATAATGTTCTATGTATTTTTCTTGTTATTAGAGTTTATTGTGTTTATTTAGAGTTTATTGCCTTCCTTTTCTACAATGAAGTGTCATGACTACAGAGGTCTTGTTTTGTTCACTGATATGCCTTAGGGCACCTAGAATGCTGCCTGGCACAGATATATATATATATAATTGAATTATTGAAGAAATACTAACTATGCTCAACACTCATCAATAGAATATGCTTTATAAATACATATATATTCAACTTAATGGGAAAATTATCATAAATATTTATATAAATCTGTGAAATAAACATTTTTTAAATGTAACACAAGGTGCCAGGTGGTGAGCCACAACTCAATAATAAACCACAAAAAAAATTGAAATAGGGAAGTTTATTACTCACCAGTCCTGCAGGAAGCACATGCAACACCTTCAGGGGACACACAGGGAGACCAAGGCAGAGTGCAGAGAGAGAAAGGCAGGACCTGGGTCTTTTGTTTGTCCATAAGCATTAATCCTTGGGGTGGTGTTGGTAAGCCCCATAGGGATCTTATTTTAAGGACACTAAGACATATAGATTTGAGGAGGAAATGGAAACTATTTATCACAAGGGCTGTTGGGAAATCAACCCAGGAACTTATATATGCTTGTAACTCTGTGGGATGCTAGCTAGAGCATGCACTTGTATGAAGGGCTAGTATCAGTTTAAGGTCCCTGTAGGTCACTAGACTAAATAATATAGATGCCAAGGCAGCAGACCATAGAGTTTAGCTAAAGTGTCAACAAGGATACCTTATTTTGTATTTGTTTGTTTTGCTCCTCTCAGGAGGAGCAAATAGGGAAGTCCAAGGTTATACAGAACTGCATATAGTAAGATACTAAAAGAATTTGAAACCTCTGATATCTTAGTAACAGAAAACATTAAATATAGCCCAGTTCCTACTTAGGTTAACATTAATCCTCACACTAAAGACCTATCAGCTCCTACCACCTGATACAACATGTCTAGCTTTCCACAAAAAAATTATAAGCCACAATAAAGAGAAAATAAAAATACAATATGAATAGACAAAGTAAGCATCTGAACCAATATGACACAGATGTTGGATATATGAGACAGGAAATTTAATATAACTATGATTCACAGGTTATGGATTGATGGCAAAAGTAGACAATATGCAAAAATAGACAAGTAATCTAAATATAGAGACAATAAATCTAAAAATGAATCATAAGGAAATACTATAAATTAAAATTCTTAGAGTACCTAGGTGTTTCAGTCGGTTAAGCATCTAACTTCTTATTTCAGCCCAGGTCATGATCTCACAGGTTCTGAGTTCAAGCCCTGCATTGGGCTCTGTGCTGACAGTGTAGAGCCTGCTTGGGATTCTCTCTCCTTTCTCTTTCCTTCTCTCTCTACCCCTACCATGCTCATGCTCTCTGTCTCTCAAAATAAATAAATAAACTTAATTTTTTTAAAGTTCTTGCAACAAAAATTAAGAATGCTTTTGATAGGTCCATCAGTACACTGGTCACAGTCAAGGTGAGATTTAGTGAACTTGAAGATATGTCACTAGAAATCTCCCAAACAGAAATAGGAAAAAAAAAAAAAGGAAAATTCACAAATGAACAAACAAAACCCAAGAATTATGGGGAATTTTATAAGGTAGCAAATACTTATAATTGGAATCTCAGAGGAGGATAAAGAAAGAAAGAAAAGACTATAAAAATATATTTCAAGTGTTAACAGTCAATAACTCTCCAAATATTAATGACATACACCACATCACAGATCCAAGAAGGTCAGAAAACAACAAACAGAAGAAATACCAACAAAACGACACCTAAGTGTGTCATATTTAGTCTGTAAACAAGGAGAAAGACAAAATTATCTTCAAAATCATCTCCAAAAATGAAGGAGAAATACAGATTTCTTTTTCAGACAAAGACTAAGAGAATTCATTACCAGCAGATCTGTTCTGCAGGAAATGTTGAAATAGTACTGAATTTTTTAAATAAAATGTATCGAAGATAATATTCATGAAGCCAAAATACTACTTTCCCCAAACACACATAAATACACAACACATGAGTCTCCATTGAAAGTTACCAAAACATGAACTCATTATTTTGAAAACTCAGTAATAAGGTGAACAAATCAATCATTTATAATTTTTCCTGTGCAAAGTTAATTTAAAGATAAGGAACAGTTATGTAAAAATTCTCTTCTATAAAAGCATTCTACCTAAGAAATACAAAAGGGATGATAGAATTATGAAATTATCATCTTATACCACCTAATGAAATAATAGAGCTTGACAGTGATCTACAACAAGCACTGAGTAAAATTTGACATGAAATATTATGAAAGAAGGATCACACTGGGATTATCTCAACCCACTAATCCACAGAAGATCACCAAAAGCGAGACAACCACAAATCATATAACTTCTGATTTGATGTTCTATGAAACATTCTTGACCTCCTCACAAATTGAATCTAAATCTAATTAAACTTCTAAATCTAACTACCACTGTTCAGGATATGTGAGTGGTAGTGCGGTAAGATAAATTACATCATTAGAAGCAACAATCCGAATTTAGGACAAAATATAAGGACCAACACTTGATTTCTCCTATAAACCAGTGACATAAAAAAAAGTTCAAAAGTTCAAAATATCTGGACTTTATTTTGATCCTGAAATTAGCAAATGAACTCTAGTAAAAGGTCATCTTTGAGATAATTAGACTCATATAAATGTGGGTGGTTAATAGAGAATTTTAGGGGCACCTGGGTGGCTCAATTGGTTAAGCACCTGACTTCGACTTAGGTCATGATCTCACAGCTCATGATTTCGAACCCCACATCAGGCTCTGTGTTGACAGCTCAGAGCCTGGAGCCTGCTTCATATTCTGTGTCTCTGTCTCTGTCTCTGCCTCTCCCTGGCTCATGCTCTGTCTCTCTCTCTCAAAAATAAATAAACATTGAAAAAAATATTTAAAAATGAATTTCAAATATTAGTTTTAACTTTACATAATAATGTAATGTGTGTGTGTGTGTGTGTGTGTTAAAGTTCTTAGTTAGATGCACATACTGATTACCTTATGGGAGAAATGATATGATATGTGTGATTTTCTTTAAAATACTTGAGCTTGGGACACCTGGGTGGCTCAGTCAGTTAAGTGTACAACTTCAGCTCAGGTTGAGATTTCATGATTCATGAATTCAAGCCCCACAGCAGGCTCTACATCTCTTTACACTCCCCACCCCTCACTAACCTGTGATCTCTCTCTCTTTCTCTCTTAAAATAAGTAATACAATTTTAAAAATACTTGAGATTAAGAAGAAAAGTGGGAGGAGTGGTCAATGAAATATGACTATCAAAATGCTGATAATATTTGAAGCTGGAAGATGGGTATACACAAAGCTTTAACTAACTTTTTTATTAATTGATATGTTGAACATTTTCCAAAATAAAAAAGTTTCTAAAAGATTCTTCTAAGATGTATTACTCACATATCTGAGCAAAAGGCTCTCTTTTAGCACTGAAAAGACTTATAATAAAATGAGCAGATTCCTCACTTCTATAATCCAATAAAAGTAAATCAAACTTACTTTATAGCAGCATTATCAACAGTAGTCAAATTACAGAGAGTCCAAATATCCATGGACTGATACATGCATAAAGAAGATGTGGGTTTATATATACAATGGAATATTATTCAGCCATCACAATAATGGAATCTTGCCATTTGCAACAACATAGATGGAGCTATAATCTATTATGCCAAGTGAAATAAGTCAGTCAGAGAAGGATAAAATAATTTTTTTCATCTGAGTATAGTTGGCACACAATGTTACATTAGTTTCAGGTGTACAACATAGTGATTCAACTTCTGAATAGGTTATGTGATGCTCACAAGTTTAGCTACCATCTGTCACCACACATTATCACAATGTCATTGACTATATTCTCAATGATGTTCCTTTCATCTCTGTGGTTTATTCATTCCATAACTGAAGGACTTTATCTCCCACTCTCCTTCACCCATTTTTCGTGGCCTCCAACTCTCTTCCCTTTGCTAACCATCAGTTTGTTCCCTGTATTTAGAGTAAAAATTATTTATGGAAATTAAGGGGTCTGAACAACCAAACCTTGTCACCCATAAATATACAGTTTTGTTGAAAATAATATTTAAACCAAAAGAAAAATTATCACACTTAATTAACGGCTTTCTTGAAGAAAAAGTCTAACTTAATGAGAGATCACTACTTGAACAATAGGATACCTTCTCTGACCTTCATACAAAGTGCTAAGAACTACCTAGAGAATAACTGAGGTTAAATATCTTAGGGGCCTACAATACACCCTTAAGACAAGAGAAGGTTGATTCAGAGGTAACTAGAATCATAAACTGTGAAAGAAATTTCTTTTTTATTCAGAATTTTATTTTTAAGATAACATCTTACTTTCTATAATATTTATCAGAAGAAAATCATTTTAGTGAATCAGAGTAAAAAGAGTAAAAAAATTTTTTGAAGGTCACTACGGGCTCCTTTCCCCAGAAACCAAAGACACATTCGGTTACTGGGATTCCAGACCATCTCAAAGTGCTCAGAGAATGCAGCTGTAAATTCCTGTGATGATTTCCAGAACACAGAGAAGAAGGTATAGCCAAAAGGAAAGAGAAATGAGGAAAGTTTTGCATCCCCTCCTCTAAGAAAAGTCCTAGAACTACATAATGTTCAAGGTCAGGTGAAAGTGAAAGAAATTGCCTTTTTATGTGAATAAGGTAGAGACTCTAATACACTTAAAGTCTAAGATTATAAAGTAAAGAGCTAGATGTAGTTGTAGACATTGATACACAGATAGGTCAATAGATTGATAGATAGATAAAGATTATCCCTTGTACAAAAGAAAAAAATATTTTCTGAAATAAATGACATAATTACTGAATAGTTTAGTATCTTAGTTGCTTTTTCCTGTATTCTTAATTGTTAGGTAAAACAGTGCCTGATACAGACATTCCTCTTAGATTATTGTGAAAAATCTCAACATGTTTATTGGTTTAAGAGTGGATGGGATAATCAATCTATTTCTCAGTGCCTACTTATGTAGCTTAAAATGCTAATTTAGCAAAAGTATAAACAACTGTTCTGATAAAATTTAAGTAACATTTTAATTGGGCCCATAAAAGAGAGGCAAAAAAAAAAAAAAAGAAAGGAACTATTAATGTTTGCTGTGGTGCATCCCACACATTCACCCTGATCCTCCCTTATTATGGGCAGATAATCATAAAGTTTTCATCCTGATGAAATCTTCTTGTAATTCTTAGGGTCAGGAGAAGATTGAAAACACAAAGAGAAAATTTCATCTCCAGGATTAGAAACAGAACAAAAAGATTTTTTTTCTTATACCCACAATACTTTTATTCCAGGCTATAAACATTAGATGTTATTTATTTAATAATTCATATTTTGCTTCATTCCACAAACCATTTGAGGCTATGCATTAGATAGCTCCTCTTTGAAAAACAGCCAGGAAAAAAGACCCCTCCATTTTGAAAAGCAAAGAACTAAAACACAGAGGGAACTTTCACAAGGTCAACAAAATCAGAGATGAGTGAAGTAATAGAGATTTTCAGTGTTTTTATTCCTTGTTTCAAATTCTGAATTTTTCATTGGAATTGCCAAAAGTGATTCATTGTTTCTTTCATCCCCTTTGAAAATATTTTGTGAGCTAGAATTTAAGCCCTGAGTGATTTCTTATAAAGGTTGAGTGTTTCATACTTTGAAGTGCCTGAAGCAATTAAATATATATTAATTGAATAAGTTATAAATCTTGTTCTTCAAATGCCATTTTTTAGATTGAAAAAAATGATAGTTTTAAGATCTTATTAATTGAAAACTAACTTTCCAGTTGAAAATAAAAGGAAAATTTAAAGTATAAATACTCAAAAAGTACTTTAAACAATACTTTTCTAATATAGATAAGTATCTATACAAATGTGCCTTCATTTATCTTCCCCATCATTTCTTCTTCTTTTTTTCTTTTCTTCTTTCAGACATCTTAGTCAACATATATTTCAAATGTATTGAACAGTATTGAACAGAAATACACAGTAGCAACATCAACAACAAAAAACCCACCAGCAGTATAGGCAAAATCAATACAATCAGATCCAAATCATCTAACCAGAGTCCCATTTGCTGTCCCCACCAGCCACCCAAACCCAAATTTCTTGTTTCCAACCTCCTCAAATTCTCACAGGGGGGGCCCAAACTTCAGTCCATGGCTCCTGCTTTCCTTTTCATTTTCTTCATTTTTAGCCTCTTTGTTTCTCCCTTGTTTCTTAATAGCTCAGCACCCCACTTTGAATGGTTTTGTTACATTTTAACCAACTTTCATGTTTGTTATGCCTTATACACCATGTTAATGAACTTTATAATTTGATGTATTTCTTGCTTCCTAGGTGAGCACTGTTTGTGTAGCCCCTTAAAGACACACTCTGAAGAAGAGTTATGTAATTCTTTCTCACGTGAATGTCATAACTATTCCATTAGTCTATAGACCACAGATCTGTAGTCTTTGTATGATAGTCTATACAGTTATCTATCTGAAAATTTGAAAGCTGACCCAAAAGGTGGGTTCCTTTTAAATAATCATCTGAAGTTGCCCTTCATACTGGAAAATTACAGAGCGGGGACAAGCTTTATGTAACTGTTGAAAGGTTAGGTATTTTCTAAGATTAGTTTCTCTTTTCTATCCTTTCATGGTATAGCTGGGATGGTGCTCCTCTCTGCTACTGGTTAAAGATGGCTATGGATAAGAGCAAAAAGGTAAGAGACAAGGATATCACCATGGACTCTTTCTAGGGTTCTGTGGGTAAAAAGACAGAGCCAGTTAGTCCGAGAGTGCAAACCTCTTCTCTGTCAATTGTTTAGATTCTAATTATCTCCATATTTAATGTCTTCATATTATCCTGTGATGTTTAGTTAAACTTGTTTAGAAGTGTCAGACTCTTTTTGCTTTTCTGAAAGTCAGAGAGAAGGAGGGAAGGAAGGAAAGAAGGAAGGAAGGAAGGAAGGAAGGAAGGAAGGAAGGAAGGAAGGGGGAAGGAAGGAGGAAGGAAGGGGAGGGAAGGAAGGAGGGAAGGAAGGAGGGAAGGAAGGAGGGAGGGAAGGAAGGAAGGAAGGAAGGAAGGAAGGAAGGAAGAAAGAAATGGAGGGAGGGAGGAAAGGAAAGGAAAGGAAAGGAAAAAGGAAGGGAAAGGAAAGGAAAAAGGAAAGGAAAGGAAAGGAAAGGAAAGGAAAGGAAAGGAAAGGAAAGGAAAGGAAATCATGCTTTTTAACGTAAAGCAATTCCAGAACACTCCAAAAACAAGCTGATGCTCCCAGGCCAGCTATCTGGACCTATCCAGTGTACCTGCAAGTAGCTGCCTATGGGAATCTAGATTAACATCACAAAAGGAAGTAGCATTTTCTTACATCTCCTTATCACATTTCCCATCATTTGTCCCAAGTTTTTCCTCATTCCCTAAAGGTTTTCATCCTCCCCCTCCCCCTTAATCAACACCTTACTGAAAAGAATTTGAAAATATTGTTTAAACACAATTACTTTCTTTTTTAAATATAGAACTTCAAAATTTCCCTATATCTCCCAGATCATTTTCCTTCACCCCAAACACTGAGGCCAACTCTGCCACTCCTATTTCTTTCAGCTATACTCTGTGCCACAATTGCTGTTTTCAGAAAAGCAAAAGCATGATATCATGCTACTATCTAGGTTTAAATGAATAGCTTCTATCTCATTGCAATAGGCATTCTATACATGCAGGTAGTAGGCAATGTATAGGTTATGTGTAGGTTAAGGGATAAGGCCTCATCCTCTTTAGCGCATTGGTAATTATAAGCTTCTAATTCTCATACACTAGGTATGAGAAAGCTACATGTGATAGTCACATGAGATTAAATAGGCACAAAAGGGGCTCCCATCACATGTCACTAGAACTTGGAAATAAGCTAAAATTATTAAATTGTCAATAGTTAGCATGTAATACATGGGAACCATGTACAAATATCTACAAATATCCTTTTAAAAACAACAACAACAACAAAACCAACAAACAAAAACAGAATGTCTCTAAGACCAAATACTGGAAGACAGGGTCTGAAAATCTAGTCAAGACCTCCTGACTCATTGTCAAACTCTAACATGTTCTTCCAGATGGTCAAGAGACACATGAAATGATGCTCAGCATCCCTCCTCATCAGGGAAATACGAATCAAAACCACACTGAGATACCACCTCAAGCTGGTCAGAGTGGCTAAAATGAACTAATCAGGAGACTCTAGATGCTGGCGAGGATGTGGAGAAATGTGCACCCTACTACACTGTTGGTGGGAATGTAAACTCGTGCAGCCCCTCTGGAAAACAGTGTGGAGGTTCCTCAAAAAATTAACAATAGAACTCCCTTATGACCTAGCAATAGTACTGTTAGGAATTTACCCAAAGGTTACAGGAGTGCTGATGCATAGGGGCACATGTACTCCAGTGTTGATAGCAGCACTTTTAGCAATAGCCAAATCATGGAAAAAGCCTAACTGTCCATCAACGGATGAATGGATCAAGAAGATATGGTTTATCTTTTTGTTGGAATACTACATGGCAATGAGAAACAATGAAATCTGGTCATTTGTAGCAATGGGGATGGAACTTGAGGGTGTTATGCTGAGCGAAATAAGTCAGGCAGAGAAGGATAGATACCCTATGTTTTCACTTATAAGTGGATCAGGAGAAACTTAACAGAGGACCATGGGGGAGGAGAAGGGGAGAAAATAGTTGGGGAGAGGGAGGGAGGCAAGCCATGAGAGACTCTTGAATACCAAGAACCAAAGTGAGGGCTGCTGGGGGTGGGGGAGAGAGGAAATGGAGTGATCAGCATGGAGGAGGGCACTTGGTGGGATGAGCATTGGGTGTTATATGGAAACCAACTTGACAATAAACTATTAAAAAAAAAACTCTAACATGCCCAGTATCCAAAAAATAAATTATTAGGTTTAAAAGGATGGTCTGTCCAAAGTCCAAAGAAAAGGAGCCATAAAAAGATGAATGTCAGTGTGTTTCCAATCTGCTTACATGAAAGGTACTCTCCTACTCATGCTCATGTGGTTGGTAAGAATACCCCAGGTGGAGGTGGATGACACATCCACCTCCAATCTTCTCCCTTGCTCTAACTCAGGCTCACTTACCCATTATCAGAGTATAACTTGATTCCTGCTGTAGACTTCCAAGTAGGTGGATTTGGATTATACCCTGAAAAGCTAGTGTAAGTACTAGGATTTCTTGTCTGCTATTTATCATGAGATATGAGGTTTATACATCTGTATTTTGTGAGTTTTGTTTCAGTGAGTTATCTCTAGTTTCTGACTCATTCTGAGTATACACGACTAGACCTCCATGTCAGAAGTTGAGACATGGTAACTGTCAAGGAAAAGATACATAAAAATGCCTACCTGGGAGGCTCACCACCTCCACCTCTGGTATCTTATTTCTCTTTGACCTTCGCAGTCAAAGTCATAGTCATGTTTATATACACGAATATTCATATCGTAACCATGATTCTTCATAGTTAAGTATTGAGAACATAGGTGACATAAATTACCCTCTACTATGAAAAAAAGTCACAATTATAACTTGAATAATTGAATAGATAACAGAAGTAGGAGGGAGAGGCAGAGAAGGAAATCTTCAATGGAATGACATTTCTGAAAAAATAAGTGGAGGCATAACCTGAACACGTGTCAATGATTTCAAATATTAAAATATATATATATATAAGAAGTCAAATGTATCAGTGCTACTTGACAATTCTATGCCAAAATGAAGTTTCTTGCTACATGGAAATATTATCACTTCTATTATACTCACTCTTTCATAGAGCTCAGATATGTGATTCAAAGGATAGGCAGTATTCATCAGCAGTGTTTTGACAGTAGGAGATAACAGATATTAGGTGAATATTTCCCTGAAATGAAATATAAGAATGTGTCTAGACATTATTTTCTCAGAGTAGCTACTAATTTCATGTGCAATCAAGTTGCCCTTGGCAACTCAGGGGAAGTTAGCTTATCTTCCTGAGTTCAGCATAAAGAATCTAGTCAAATCTTCCAGTGAAATGTGTATTGTCTTGCTGAAGAACAGATATCCACATCCTGTTCTAATGCATCAAATCCAGTTGCCAAAGCTAATACACAACAGTGACAGAAAAGGTAGCTGAATATTCTTTCTTAGGTTCTAAGTATTTTAAAGATGCGAATTATCATAAGAGACTAATTTTGCCTTTTGACATAACCATTTTACATTCCTTTCAAAGTAGGTGTGACAACGGATGGTGACAGTAGAGCAGGGCACCCCGGGAGTGAATGAGTATAATAATCAGCAATATGAATTTCATTCACTGTAATTTCACTGTCACTGTGATTTTCCCTGCCTGCAAAGCTGAAAACTCCTGTTGCCAATGGTCCCACTAAACTGTGAGGAAACCACTGTGCTCAGTGTCCTCTTGTAAGAAGAAAATTTGTGTAAGACTCACAAACAAATGAAGAATTCCTAAAGAAAGGCAAATTGTTAACTATTAAAACTCAAAGATAATCATTAATGAGAAATGACTTCATTACAAAGGATGTGGAAGAAATGAATGAGAAGCATTATAAGGTCAATGGCAAAATAGCCAGAACATGTAGAAGATAATGGTTTGGGAGAGTACGTCTAAGAATATTCAGTCCTTATTATAACTGGCTTCTAATGCTGTTTACATCCATTTAAACTCATAATAAACCAAAATTTTCTGTGAGATTTGAAACTGGAATCAGAAAGGTAAATTTGACTCACAAATACACCTATGTAAGGCCTTTGCAATCTCTTTGAAATTTTGGGTTAATTTTAGCATGATCATTTGTAAATAAATGTGTGCTATAAGATGTATATATTTTACATTTTATGCTGTAAATTAGGTATTCTTGAGTTCCAGTTCTATAAATGAAATAAAAATTGTTCATCAAAGAATACTGTTTCAAAGCGAGAGTGTACATCACAATTCCCTGAGCAAACTTTTAAAAATACAGCTTCTTGGGCCTCATCCCAGACTTACTGAATAACAATGACCTACAACAAGCAGCCCAAAATTTGTAGTTTTCAAATGTTCCCAATGTGCATCTAGTGCAGTTAGTCTTAGTCTTCAGACTTGTGTTTAAGACCCTATATTTAAGTCATACTACAAAGAGAAAAAAACCTCTTATTTACTATTATATAAGTAGTATTGAGCATTTACTACTATGTTAACTAGTTGCTTCCAAAGGTTATCATAATGAGTTTTCTTAATGTCAAGACATTGTAGCGGGTTCAATAATGTCTCCTCACTATGAAACCATAGTGGGATGAAACCAGAAGCTCACAACGTAACCGTTTTTGGAGATAGAGTCTTTGTATTTGTAATTAAATTAAGATGAGGTCATACTGAATTAGGATGGGCCCTAAATCTGATTGCTGGATTTGTAGAAGAGAAGAGGAAACACAGAGGAACAAAGAACACCATGTGAAAATGGAAGCAGAGATTGGAGTGATGCAGTTTCCAGCCAAGGAATGCCAAGGATGACCAAAAGCCATCAGAAACTGGAGGTGGCGAAGAAGGATGTCCCCAGAGAGGCTTCAAAAGGAGCATGGTCCTGCCAACACTTTGATTGCAGACTTGTAGCCTCAAGAACAATGACAGAATAAGTTTCTGTTGTTTTAAATCACTCAATTTGTAATAATTTGTTATAGTGGCCCTAGGAAACTAATACAGACACAGAGGCTCAAAGAGGTTCAGGAATCTGCCTGTGTCATTCAGTTGGAAAAGGACCAAACAAAACTCTAAATTCTAGTCTATTGAGTCCAGAGCTCATGAATATCTGGGACAACTCTGACGGATTTACATAGATCAGGACTATGCCAACATGAGCTCAATGGGAGGTGCCAGAATCACCATTACAATCACCTGTGGGTCTTGGGGCATCTGGGTGGCTCAGTTGGTTAAGCATCCAACTTTGGCTCAGGTTATGATCTCGTGGCTTGTGGGTTCAAGCCTCGTGTTGGGCTCTGTGCTGACAGCTCAGAGCCTGAAGCCTGCTTCGGATTCTGTGTCTCCTCCCTCTGCTCCTCCCCAACTCATGCTCTGTCTCTCTATCTTTCTTTCTCTCTCTCAAAAATAAACATTTAAAATTTTTTTAAAAAAAGAATCACCTGCTGGTGATTAAAAATGCATTTTTAAAATGCATTTTCCTTGAGTCCATCCGAAATTATTAAATTAAAAATCTTTGCACGTTGGATTTAAGAATCTACTTTTAACAAAGACCTCAGAAAACTGTTCATCTTAAAGTTTGATACTACTGACTTAGAGAATTAGGGATCTCTAACATGATATTCCTTTAAATTTTTATTCAAATATATTCTGAATGCACGAGACAAATAGAAGAAATGACTATGATATCACTGTAGAAATTAACTTGATGAAGTCAGTATCTACTTTGTTTTAAGCCTTTTGTCCATAAACCTGAGATACTAAAATGATGCACATAATTAACATTCATGCCATTCTCCCTTGTATGAAGCACTTTCACATTCTCTGTATCAGTTGATTCTCACCAAAACCTTGATGAATACTGAGCAGATATCGCTATTATTTCTATTTTATAAGGGAGGAGGTAGAGATTAAAAACTTACAGAATCTCACAAGTTACTCTCCTATGGTTCACTATATACATATATATATAGCCCTGACATTCCCAAAAAATTAGTAGAGATGAAAAGAATATGAGTGGGGAAAGTGAGACCTCTCTATTTTCCATTAAGAGACTGGAATCAAACAATAAAGGATATAATATTTTTAAAAGCCATGGAAAGAACAATAGAAAATAGGTGTGAGAGAAGCCATAGGAAAGAACTCTGTTGAAAAGAACCTTGGAGAGCCCTGGACAGTATGAGATGTGAAAATTGGTTATCAGTGTATAGACCAGGTGACTCATCAGTTTCTAAACCTTAACATTATTTTTGGATCTTGATTATCTTGGAGATTCTAAAAATCTATTAACAACATTACCTGGATTATGAAGGATAATTGAACTAGAGAACACATATTCCTCAACTAGATAATGGAAGAAGAAAAAAAAATGGAAAGTGACTTATTTTCTCTGAAGCAGCTGCCTATATTTAAAATTTTTCTTTTACTGGGTCACCTGGGTGGCTCAGTCGGTTAAGCCTCCGACCTTGTCTCAGGTCATGATCTCGCAGTTCGTGGGGTAGAGCGCTGCGTCTGGCTCTATGCTGACAGCTAGCTCAGAGCCTGGAGCCTGTTTCAGATTCTGTGTCTCCCTCTCTCTCTGACTCTCCCTGCTCACGCTGTCTCTCTCTCTCTCTCAGAAATAAATAAAAAACAATTTTAATTTAAAAAAATAAAATTTTTCTCTTCCAAAATACCATTTCCATTTACTGACCTTGAAGATGCAGTTTAAAATACTTCCAGTTTGGTCAAAATGCTTCTTTAGTTGTGTGTGTATACATACACGTGTTTGGTTTCCCCAATGCTTTCAGAAAGTGGAAACTAGAAGAATTCAATGAAAAAAAAATATTACCAGAAAACACCTTAACTAGGGAAAACAGGAAAAGAAAGCAGGGAAGAAATTTTTAAAAAAACAGTATATGATGAAACATCCTAAAGCACAAATAGCTTGACAGGGATCTATTTTAATTTTAATTGAAAATATATCTAGGTTACTTATTCTTTATGATCCAATAACAGTACATTTTAAATCAAAGACAAATTAGAGATGAGGAATGATAAATGTGATTTTGTTCATCATAAAATGAAAAATTGGAAACTTTTGTGATTACAAAGTACTTAAGAATCAATATTGAAGATAAGTTAAGATATAAAACAATTACACATTATGGAACTCAGTGTAGCTTGTTAATATATTTCATTCAAAAGTAAGATACTCAGACACAAAGAACTTAATCACAAATCAGGTTATCATGTATCAGATCTTATATAAGCTTCCATGGTTAATTCTTGTCTTCATTGTACATAACCCTTAGCAATATTTGGTTGGGCTGAGCATTCAGCTAGGCTTCTGGTATACCTTAGTCATATCATCTTCCTTTATAGGCTCTATCTTCTTATTCTCTTTAACTGGGTTCTCCCTCTTGATCAATTGTAATACCAAGTAGTATAGGACTTGAACACATACACTTTTTGTCTTTTCTAGTTACACTCTTTTTCTGGGGAAGCTCATATGTTTTCACTATTTCCAATACCATCAATATCCTTATATCCCTGAAATGTATGTCTCCAGGCCAGATATCTCCTCTGAGATCTCTACTGGTATATCCAGCTGCCAGTATAACATTTCTACTTGGCCTTATTCAAGATCACTCTGTATTTTATCCTCTGAATCCATTGCCAGAATATTTCCCTGAAAAAATGGTACCCCATTCTCTGCAATTATGCAGAACAAAACCTGCAACTTTCTTGGGTCTTTCCTTTTCATTTCATCTCTTACCTTGCCATGTGTAAGACTGGTCAGCGTTTCCTTCATTATGTAACCCTAATCCCCTCACTATCCCAATTCCTAAGCCCCCAATCATCTTCTTCATTCTCCTAAGACACTGCAATCAACTTGCAACTGTTCCAACAGCCCTCATTAACTACCACCCATCACTTCCCAAACTACATCCTTCACATAGAAATCAGAGTGAACCAAATCACATTACACCCAAACTTCAAAAAAAAAAAAATCTTTGCTTAAAAACAAACAATTATTAGTTAGGTCTACAAGGTATTAATAACCTAACTCTCCCTCCAACATCAGCTGCCTCTGTTCTTCCATTGTTTATAATTGCTCAGTTTGTATTTAAAAGTTTTATTTCCTTAAACACTTCGGTTATTTCTATTTCCTAGTGTTTATATTTGTGATTACATCTCCATAAAGCCTTTTCTTTCTCTGAACTCTGTAATTCTTCTCCCTTTTTATCATCTCTCAAGTCAAATATTACTTGCAGAGAAAGATCTTCACCAACTGCCCCAGATAAAGCAAGTTCCCTTCAATTATTCTCTTCCATATTAGGCTATTTTATCATCTACATAGTATTGATCAGTACCTGGTATTACCTAATGTATTGCTTACTTGTTAGCTTTTTATCTTCCTCTGCTGAACATAAGTTCTCTGAGAATAAGAGCCTTGCCTTCTTTGTAGCTACTTTCTAGTATCTAGCACAGTGCTTCACAATAACAGGTTCTCAATATCTGCTAATGGAATGATTCCAGAAAAGTGTCACCACATTTAATAATGTGGAACTAACACAGATATACAAACATAGGTACTGTTCATGTTTTTGTCAGCATTGCAGTAAGTGCATAAATTTGTTTAGGAAAAAAAAATGACATTTCTAGCCTTTACTTCTATTCTTCCCTTGCAGGAATCAGAATTATTTTCATATTTATTCAAGTGTTTTTAGGTATTTTTCCATCTTTGTTGGGCTTCTGTGTGTGGAAGTCTGGCACATTCTACTGTCTAGTGACTTTACTGTTGTAAATGGAGATTGGTTTTTACTGCACTATTTATCTACCTATCTGCCTAATAGGAATATCATTTTTTCTCAAGCAATCACATCAAACTCTATTATTTCTCATAAAGGAGAAGAATAGAGCTTACCTTATAAAGAGTATTGATTAGTTCTTTTGTTTTTGTTTGTTTTGAGACTCAAATGAGATGATGTGGGTAAAGCTGTTTTATAAACTGTGAAGTGTTATACAAATGATAGTTTTCCATCTGTGAACAGTGATATTTTTGTCTTTTAATATTTTTCAACAGTATACATTTTCTATATTATGTTAATAAAAGCAGTAAAAAAGAAAAAAAAGTTTCCCTATTCGAGACCTATATTCAGTTAGGTCTCTGGAAATCCTTTCCCTTTCTATCAGCACTTCTAAAATGGCAGCTACTCTGTGAAGGCTTACCCAACCGGATTTACCTTTTTTGGACATGTACATACTACTGTTCACATTGTTTCTCTCACACTTAGAGGTACATGGAGGTATGTAAGACATTATTTGCTTCTATAGCAACTTATGACTAGACAGTCAACACTTACACAGTACCCACTCTATGTCATGAATGTGTCTGCACATTTTACATGATTTATACTAATTGCTTTAATCTTCACAAAACCCTATGAGGTAGATGTCCTCCTTGCCATTTTCCAAATGAGGAGATTGAAGCAGAATGAATGATAACTTGCTCAATGTCACACATCTAGTAAGTAGCAGAAGAAAGATACAAGTTTATTTTTTTACCTTCTCACCCCTTGATATAACTCAATACAGTAATGAAATTCATAAAATACAAATCCCAGGACACAAAACTAGAAACCAGACTCTGAACCGACAGTGCGGAGTCTAGTCCTAAAAAAAATCGATGCTAGGATCATGGCAGTGATGATAGCCCAATCTACATGAGTCATTTATTCATTAATTATTTCAAGAAATATTTACGAGAACACACCAAGTATTAGGTGTTATGCTTGAGACCCATGATTCAAAGATGAATTATAATAAGTCATCTACTTACTTCATATGGTTGGGGGGAAAGGATAAAGAGAGATACTTCGAGTGAAGAAGAATGGGATCATACCTAAAATGTATACTTTTGAGGACTTTGTCTAAAAGAAAAATTGACACATTTGTACATAACAAATGGAGAACAATCACAATAAGAAGAGAATTCAGGACCAACACATACCAAAAATAGTCAAAATAACAGGAATCAGTTAGCCCAGACAAGAGACAATTAAGTACTCTCACATAGAAAGGGACAACAAATATCTGAATAGCTTTCAAAGACAGAACTAGTTCTATTGGGAGAAAGAGACACAGAATAAAAGATTTAGGCTCAGCACAAAGAGTAACTTGTTAATAGAGCTATTCTAAACAGAAATAAGCTACTTCATGCATAGTAAATCCTTGCCATTGAAGAGTTAAAACAAAGAACAGGAAATCTACTACTAAGAGAAGTTGCAGAAGTCTTCATATATTAGATTAGAAAGCTGGACTCCACCAGATGAGTTGTTAGTCATGTGAATCAGATTTAATTCAGATTTGAATCAGATTTGATTCTGAATCAAAACCTATTATGCTCTAAGGAAGATAGAGAACAGGGTGTGCTGTCAGAAATTGTAGACTGGAATATACTGTTTTGTGGGTGCTGGCAAGAAAAAATGAGACTTCTGGATCAGAGACAAAGGGTTTTAATACTCATGGCAAAAACAGTAGCCAGAGCTTCATGTTTGTTTACATTAATTCCATATGTCCTCCAGATCCCATGGGGGCAATGCCAAGGAGCCGCGATGAATGCCTGCATTACAGAAGAGAAACACTGAGCTTGGGAGAATCGTCACTTTTATAGTAAATGAAGGCAAGCCTCCTCTTTTCTAGAGGGAGATATTACCACATCCCTCAAGGTTGCTACCTGCAAACACAACCCTGAGAAGTGGCCCAGGTAGTCAAGAACTTGCATTCTTGGAATACCCAGAAAAAGATGTGCAGACACACTAGGCGTCCATTGGTAAACTGCATCTCACAACATGGATTGCAGAACCATCGAATGTCTGGATTCCTTGGACATGCCAGAGTCTCTGAGCACTAAAGAAAGCAAACGAGAAGGAGAAAGATATGTCAATGACATAAGTCCTATTTAAAACAATCCGTGAATAGTGAGAGATAGATGAGATAAAAACAGTTTGCTTCTAAACCTATTGAATCCAGATGGAAGTTACATATGTCATCAACCTTCTTGTTTGTATGCCAAAAGAACTAACCTATTTGGTAGAGGCTTATTTATAGAGTTTTTAATGGCGAGAAGCACCCATTTTTCAAGTACAGAATTGCCCAAATCAGCTTTTTCCTATGCAAGAATTTTCATTAGATTAAAAAAAAAAAAAAGCCCTCACCTACTCTTGCTGCTTTCAGGAAGATAAAAATTTGTGTCCCTAATCCACAAGTAGATAAATCAACAGTGCCACCTAGTGGAATCATTTATTTATATGCTATAAAATTATGTTTTCTACAACTCTAGCCTTTTTCCTTGTGTTTTTTAGGCAAAGATGAGCTCTTTGAAAACCTAGTTTAACCAACATATTTTAAAACACTACACTATCTGTTCTAACTTCTTACAAATTTATTTTTAGGCATAAATTGTGTAGTATACAATGGAAACAGCTTCTAAATTAGATCAATTTTAAGAGCAGCTGGTTACATAAGGATAAAATTGAGAAGAGCACAACAGCTTCTAGAAAATTTTGTAAGGGAAGAAAACGTTTGTGAGATTATGAAAAATACTTAATTGTTAAAACTCTAGATGACTTTGAAACTGACAAATCATAATGTCACTATAAGTTACTCTAATTATGAGTCATAAATAAATTTTCAGGGTCTTCTCACTTTTAAAGTCATGTAGATTGTAGTATGCAGGAATAGAAGCTGGTCATAAGGAAACACATTGGAAAAATAACGCTCTTACAAACTTTCACAAAAAAATTGCTCATAATTGCAGTGTTTTACCATGAAAGGGGAAATATGTTATATTCCAGTCTATAGGCATCTTGTGGAAAATGACCACAGAGATCACAGGAATAAAGACCAATTTTAGAGTCAGATTTTCCAGGAATTTCCAGCATTTTTCCAGCATCTAGGTCAAATTTCTCATGAGAATAGGAATAGAAGAATCAGAAAAATTAAAATGAATTTGACACTTTTCCCAATAATTCTGAAATCCCATTCTCTTTTCCTTCATGTGAGGTTGTATAACCTAGTAATTAATATCAGGAACTTTGAAGTCATGTTTGTAAGGTAGAATCATATGAAACTGGGTTTTTTTTCCTCATAAATCGAAAGAGGTCAAATATTGACACTCTCATATGGCTCAACCCCATCCATTAATATCCTAATTCCATGTGTACCTAAATAGATTTTATTGGACAAATTTCTTAACCTCAATAAGGCACAGTGTCCCCTTCTTTTCAATGGGGATAATACATATCATAAAGGATAGTTGTGATAAATCAGTGGAGAAAGTATCACACATTTTAATAACTACCAGTCCATGGTGATCATGCAAAGAATGATTTCTATAATTATAAGTGGTTTTACAAGCTATAGTTTTGGGAAGTATGAAAAGGAAGAACTTACTAGTTAATTGTCAACTTCTAAAATATCTGACTGACAATTTAGAAAGCCACTCTCTCGTTTGCCTCATTCTCACTTGCTTCTGCTTCTTAGAATTTCTTCCCAGCTCCTCTTTACATACACATCTTCATCATTTAAATTCTGTGTTTAAAAAAAAATATTTTTCCAGATAATGAGATTAGACACAATCCATTTGTTTCACAAGAGCCTCCAAAGGATAAGCTGCCATTTTGTGGTTGTTTCTGGTGATCTAGTTTTCTTTGACTTACACCTGGACAAGATAACAGATTATGTTAAAGCTTGCTTCCCTTTCAACACTCCATACCCTGATGTGCTTTTCCTCTATCCTAGCAGCTTATAATCCATTGTGTCTATGAGCCTCAGATAAAGTAACAGGAATAGAACTACTACTGAGTCCTAAGGTGCGTATACACCTGCCTTTGGTATATAGTTTTGCAGGATCTCGCTAAAGACAATGGTACTCTTTAGTGATTAAAGTGTGGTCACTAAAGCCAGATTGCCACGGATAAAAACTAAGCTTGGACAAGTCTTACTATGTGATCAAAGGCAAGTTACTTAACACCTTTACTTTTCCTTGTCTATAATGATAGCACTTGCTTAATAGGGTTGTGGTCAGAAATAAATGACATAATGCATCTGCCTGGACCAGAGTGAGAGCTCAAGAAACATTAGCTATTATTTTTTTAATATTTTATTTATTTTTGAGACAGAGCATAAGCTGGGGAGGGACACAGAGAGAAAGACACACAGAATCTGAAGCAGATTCCAGGCTCTGAGCTGTCAACACAGCACGACTCAAACCCATGAACCACAAGAACATGACTTGAGCGGAAGTTGGACACTTAACTGACTGAGCTACCCAGGTGCCCGAACGTTAGCTATTATTAATTAAGGAGGGATGTTCTGGGTCTCAGACATTGAGAAGTTCAGGGAAAAAGTAATTCAAGGCATTCTTTCATTCATGCTAAACATAATGACTGAGCTCCACAGGCCTGGGGAACATCTTCCTGGTGAGATGTAGAAGGCATTCCAGGCCTATTCGGTACACAGAGAAGGCAACTCTCATCCAACACGGTTCCAGGAAGAGTGTTCACCATGCGCCAGCCTTTTTCTGTTCTAATTTCAATTTTCAAGAGTAATTCTGAAGGCTGGTACATTTGTGAGGAAATTAAAATTCAGAAAGATTGAATTATGTGATGATCACCCAACCAATAGGCTTCAGGTTTCAAATTTGGACTCAGGTCTGCCTGGCTCCGAAGTACACATGCCTGACTTTTTCCTTCTTTTTTTGTTTGTTTTTTGTTTTTGTTTTTTATTTTATTTATTTCTAGGAGAGAGAGAGACGGCGTGAGCAGGGGAGGGTCAGAGAGAGAGGGAGTCACAGACTGAAACAGGCTCCAGGCTCTGAGCTGGCAGTCAGCACAGAACCCGACGCTGGGCTCGAACCCAAGAACCGCGAGATCATGACCTAAGCGAAAGTCGGACGCTTAACTGACTGAGCCATCCAGGCGCCCCTTGACTTTTTCCTTCTTGAGCGGAGCAAGCGGGGACAGGGATGTGGTTAGCTTGAGGTTAATCTTATCGGTGCTGAAATCTTGTAATCACTGGAGTAGAGCGCAAAGAAGGCCTTGTAGAAAAGGTGAAAAAAGGGAAAGGTAAACAGAAAAAAAAAGAAGCCTGTAGCACTAATAAGAACAAGAAGAGCTCCCAGGAAAATTCATGGGTCTATGTGCAGCCCAAAGGGCCTGAGCACAAGGAATTCAGGTCAAGCTTGGTCTTCACTTCCAATGTTTTTGTAAGATGTTTTTGAGCCTTCATGCCAGTTTCCTCACCTCCAATATTCTTAACTTCTTCTAAGATGCAGGTGAATGAGGTACAAGCCCAGTTTACAAGAGCATTCAAAGGGTCAGCAGGCAGAGCCATTTACTGCGAGGAGAAACTACAGTCAGAATGCCAGCTTTGGATTTTGGTTCTGCCATCGAATATCCTCAGGAGGTAACTCAGCTTATTCATGTCTGAAAAATGTGCTAATATTTACCTTACCAAATTCTAAGAAGATTAAGCAAGGTAGCATGTGTGATATGCCTGGTCAAAAGGTGAATATGTAACAAGTGTTCAGTACATGTTAGTTCCATGTATCTCAAAAGTGCAAGTTGTAAAAACAATGTTATTGCTCACAATCAGGCCATTGGAATGGAATGGGATAAATCAGAGTGTATTGTACTCTGGGTAAAACTTGTCTGAACCATCTTTCAAACATATACACAGGATTATGTGTTCTTGGATAACAATATACAATGCGTTTATTGCCATGAGTCACAATTAATATTTTTGAGGGGTTCCTGGGTGGCTTAGTGAGTTGAGCATCTGACTTCAGCTCAGGTCATGATCTCATGGCTTACATCGGACTCTGTGCTGACAGCTCAAAGCCTAGAGCCTGCTTTGAATTCTGTGTCTTCCTCCCTCTCTGGGCCTCCCCTGATTGCATTCTGGCTCTCCTTCTCTCTCTCTCTCTCTCAGAAATAAATAAATAGTAAAATTTTTTTAAAAAAAGAAAAATATAAGTTGAAAGCATGTAATTTGCCTGAAATGACACGATAGTGTTTAGATGATTTTACTAGAACTTATTTAAACTATCTTTCACATTTGAAAAGAGAGGTCTATAGGATTTCTTAAGTCTCTTTCGGATTTAAACTAGGAAACCAGAGAGGAGTAACAAATGAATTTTGCTTGCTTTCCAGATTTCGGTTCCACAAAGGCCCAAAGAAAATTATTCATGTAATTATAAATTATTACTATTTTTATAGTAATACACTGGAATCATTGTCCTTTATATTGGTTAACAAATTTTCCCCATGTAAATGGGAGGCATATAAAAAGTTGTTCAGAAAATAAAATAATTCATAGATACTTAGCTTCACTGAAGTGAAGCTTTTATCCTCAGTGTCCAGAAAATGATAGTTGGATTCAGCCAACCATGTATTATATACCTGTTAACGAACAGATATTGGGCCCTTTTTGTATATTTTTTCTGTTTTATCCTCAAATAACTCCATAGGGTATGAAAGACTGATTCCCATCATAAAGATGAGGAAATTGAGGTTCGTGTATAAATAACATGAAACTGTATCTTCTACAGAAATAAAAATACTGTGAACTATATTTGGAACAAACAAAACATACCGATCATGAATAAATGTCAGACAAATGGAGTATGAGCTCCAAAATCAGAAATGCATTAGGGCCTAGAGTAAATCCTAAGATTACACATTTCTGTTGAAATTTCACAATTAGCTTAGTTCGGTTTTTGCCAGAGTCCAGCTACAGGAGGGTCCAGGGGTCCCTCAAGGATGGACGGTGTTGGTGAGGGAGGGATGAGAGAGACGTGAGATTCTTACTGGTCACCAGCCAGGCCTCTCCGCACTGTCTGAGACCCAACTTTATTTTATGATTTAGTGTTGGGGGGACGACACGGGAGTGGCATTCTGATGATAAATCCTTTTTTCAGTAAAGACTTTCCAGAACGTTGTTATGCAAAAGAGATGGGGAACAGCCCAGAGGTGGCATTAGCATAGCAAAGGCAAAAGTTAGTTCTTGTGAGCAGGGGTCAACAGCCTGCTCATTCCTTAATGGGAGGTATTAAGAAAAACAGATCTTTCAGTAATGCAATGTTGCTCCCATAACCATAAAAGAAGTTCCTACAGTTAAGTTCCTTCACAAAATACAATCAAATCATTGTATCAAGGCCAGAATGAGTCACTCCTACTACCAATTAACAAGGTGACTTGGGGGTCAGTACTCAAGCTGAAATAATTGGGTAGGGGTGGATATAGGGGTCGTCATCTGAAGGTAAGAGTCCGTGCAATTTACCTTAACCTCATAAAGAATTCTTACTCAACCTATGAGTTCAGAAAATGGCTCCCAACAGGTGTTTGTTTGTTTGTTTGTTTGTTTGTTTTTAGATTCGTTTATTTACACAGGTATAGGATGTCTGGGGTACTAATGAGCAAAGAGTTATCACATCTATAGTATAACCACAGAGGATTCTTATTAAGTAGTTGACATATAAATGATATATGAAATAATCAGGAATTAGAAAAAAAAAAATATCCCTGGGTTTCATCTATCCTCTTTCCATGAGCATGAAGAGCAGAATTCACTTTCTTTCAGTACATTTGTTGAAATCCTTAGTCTTTCCAGATGTCTTGGATAAAAGCTACTATAGGAATGAAAAGTGGTACTAACAGTATTGGTCTCACAAGTGAACTGACAGACCAGGTGTGCACCCATGCTGTGTATCCTCACATCAAGGTGTTCATGGGCTTATTGTTTCCTGCTAAGACAAGATAAGTCTAAATCACCACAGACTGGCTGCAGTCAGTACAGTCACTTGGAAAACAAACAGAACAGCCTCAATTCATCCAAAAGTATCTCTGACACTGCCTTGATCACTTAAAATTATATAATTGGAAAACATTATTGACCACAGTATCAAGAAATTTTTTAGAAGAGTGAATTCACATTTATTGCTTTGACCACCTCAATAAATAAAGAGTGCCTTCAGTTCATTGTCCTATCGATAGATTTTACATTTAACCTCCCAGTTTAGGATCTCTACAAACCATTACATTGCAAAACATCAATAGCATATTGATTTCAAATTGAGAGTCATATAAATTACTGGTCCTTACAACCAGATGAGGGGTGCAATTATTTCCGTCCTATTTCACTCTAAATGAGTGATTGACAACAAGAATCCATTAAGATCTAATAGTCTACAAAATATCTTGCTCTAAATCACAAGGTTAAAAGAAAAATCCATTACAGACTTAAAATCTTTTAAAGTATAAGTCTATTTACTATATTCAATGTGATCATGGAATTATTTATGTCAGAGGGAATATGTAGTCTTGATTTACAAATGTTTAGGGAAATGGAGATTATTTCATAAAATGGGAAGCATTTTGTGTGCCTTTAAAAAACTGCCCAGACTTTTGAATTTTTAGATGCTGGCTCTGACAAAAAAAAGGTTTTTCATTTACCAACACGGAAATAAGACTCATGGAAGGGAAGCAAATGATTAACAGACCAGGGACAAAGTGAGATGAAATAGAGTGAAAAATAGAGGAAATAGAAAGATATATTTCAATAGCATAAACTATTTCAGTTCAGTTTCACAGGCATACTGTCTATCAGCAACTGTACCAGATAATGGAGATTAATAACAATGATAAGGCAAAACAGAAAATCTTGGATAGCAAAATTTAACAGCAATGTGAAGTGTCGCTGCATCTTGGAGAGGAGACACGGCAAAAGAGGTGGCCAAATTTGCGATCATTTTCTAATATATAATTGTCCAGGTTGAATTGGGTCCCACTCCCTAAGAGTATATGTTCTAGTTCTAAACCCCAGTATCTCAGAATGTGACCTTATATGGAAATAGGATATTTGCACAGATGTCATTAGTTAAGATGAGGTCATAGTGGAGTAGGGTGGATCACTGACATGAGTGAAGTCCTTATAGGAAGGCGAAATTTGGACACAGACAGGCACACAGCAAGAATGTCATGTGAAGATGAAGACATAGATTGGGATGATGCATCAGAAGGCAAAGAAAGCCAAAGATTATCAGGAAACCACAGGAGCTAGGCAGGAAGCACAAAACGGATTCCCATTCATAGTCCTCAAAAGGAACCAATTCTGTGGACACCTGATCTTGGCTTTTAGCCACCAGAACTATAAGATAATAAATTTCTGTTATTAAAATTATGCTATTTGTGGTACTTTGTTATAGCCACTCTAAGAAACTAATACAAAAGTAAGATATGCTGATTGTTTTTCTCAGTATTAGATTTCTATTTTGGATGAATCTTTATGCCAGGCTGTCATTGTTAATTCCAAGGAATTCATGAAAGAGAAAGGTAGAGATAGTGTGGTGATAATGGGCAGCAATACCATGAAATAGGAGCAGAGAATGAAGTTCTAATGTCAGCTATTCTGATTCGAAGTCAC
The DNA here is from genome assembly GCA_017311185.1 of Proteles cristata cristata. Classification (NCBI taxonomy): domain Eukaryota; kingdom Metazoa; phylum Chordata; class Mammalia; order Carnivora; family Hyaenidae; genus Proteles; species Proteles cristata. Next base: position 1,386,122 of record JAESUZ010000127.1, read on the forward strand.
CCAGGTTCATTTATTAATCATTTACACTATTTTCACTTTCTTTCTTTCTTTTTTTTCTTTTTTTTTTTTTAATGTGTCCTCCTTGCCCATTTTGGCTTGGCTGGGCGACATTTCTCACATCAGCAGCACCTGAGGTTTCCATTATTGGACCAATCAGCAGATATCAAAGCAAGTCCACACTATGTATAATGTTTTTTTCCTGATTGGACAGTCCAACAAGAAAAATATGGTTTCATAAGACACTAAAATGAGCCTTTGATGCAATTTTTTGAAATGAGCCCAAATTTTGTCACTATCAATTATACACTTGATGTGTATAATTACCTCCCCCAAATGGCAGTGAAGTGCACAGAGCTGATATAAATGTCACTTAATAGTCTCAGGCAGTTTAAACATATTAGCCTTGCCGAATATAATAGATAGAAAGAATGAAACTGCCTTATAATTGTAGGATTAAATGGAAAGTGTCTTTTTAGGACCAATTGCTCCAATTTTAGTTTGTAGGTTGCAATATTGGCAATTTTGTCTTTTATTATTATTATTACTATTGGTACATTTGCATATGGCAGAATTTGTGACACAGTGACTGAATTGCAGAAATAAGGCAACCCACATGATGATCCTTCATTGGGAAAATCACTCCTCCACTGTTACTCCATGATCCATTTCTCAATAAGATAATCTGAGGAAGAAGACACACACAATTGCTTTTGCAAAGTTCTTCCCTGAGACATGTTACATCAGAGTCTATGTTCCTTGGTTTATAAATGAGGAAATTTGAGGAGAAACCTTTGGTATTTTTAAATGCCTTCCTCTGGGTCACTCAGCTAGCAACGACCAACTAAGAACACCACTTTTCTTTTTCCAAATCTAATGCCTGATCATCAGAGCAGTGTATGCCGTCAACAATGAGTAAACTGCCCTCCTAGTCTGTCCCCTCTAAAGTCTTTGACATGAAATATTGAAGGCATTAAAAGCAAGGGTGACAGTAGTAAGACTTTTTTTCTGATGGTATCTTAAAAGGATGCATACCGTTTCCTAAGTTCCAGCATTATACAAAATATCACGTGGGCCAAAGATTCACTGTTAATCCAAAATCATCCAAAACTGTACCTAGAGCCCATGCCCTAAAATGATATGATGACCCTTATTTCAATAATAAATAATCCCACTGTCATAAATATTGCCAACTTTCTATAGAGGTAAATTTCAAGTTATCATAATCTTCCATTGCCTGTAAAGTCATTTACATTTGCAAATACTTTTTCTATATCTTAGTCTAATGCCTCTTTGGTAGTAGAGGACTGAAAAAGAGAACTAGCAAAAACAATAGTAAAATGGGATGCCTCAGCCCCAATAAGCTTGACAGCCTGCTAGTAATAGAAATAGCATGTCCATTAACTCTTTTGGTCTTGCATGTGTTTAATAATACTAATTTCTGCCCAGCTTATCTTAAGCACCTGAACCACAGAGAGGAGTTGTTGGTGTTGTTCTCTTGTCATATACATTTAACTGCAACATGTGGCACAGCTGAGCAGAAATGGGACTTACTCAGAGATTTCTGGTAACTGTATTTCATGTATCATAAGCATTAGAGAATTTATCTCATTTCAGATATCTAATTTCAGCCCATTCTTTATCTAAAGATTTGGAGAGATAACATAAGTGATAATCACACTGCAGAACTATTCATCACAAACTATAGATATTAGATATTGAGCAGTATGTTGTCTGGAATTAATAAAGGTCATTTTCCATGCATGGTGGGGAAAAGGTGTCTATGGTATACTCAGTGGGCAGTTATGATAGTGGTGAGACTTAGCAAAGGAGGCAATGGGGTATGAAGCGGTTAAGTTGGAAAAAGGAAACAACTTCACAGATCATGCAGAATTCATGAAGAAATAAAGGAAGATCAAGAATTATGGACTGACTTGTAATCTTTTCATCAAAGGAGTAATAAGTGGCAAGAATAAGAGGCAATTCAAGTTGGATTGAATTAGTGTTCAAGTTAGAGCTAAAGAGCTAGGTTTTTTTTGTATTTTATTTTATTTTTTTACAAATAGTTTATTGTCAAATTAGTTTCCACATAACACCCAGTACTCATCCCCACAAGTGTCCTCCTCCATGCCCACCCTCCTCCCCCCACATCCATCAGTCCTCAGTTTTTGTCAGCATTCAAGAGTCTCTCATGGTTTGCCTCTCTCCCTTTCCCCCACCATTTCCCCCTTCTTCTCCCCCTTGTTCCTCAGTTAAGTTCCTCCTAATCCTCCTATACGTGCAAACATATGATATTTGTCCTTCTCTGCCTGACTTATTTCGCTCAGCATAACACCCTCAAGGTCCATCCATGTTGCTACACATGGCCAGATTTCATTGTTTCTCATTGCCATGTAGTATTCCATTGGTATAGATAAACCACATCTTCTTGATCCATTCGTTCGTGGATGGACACTTAGGCTCTTTCCATGTTTTAGCTATTGTTGAGAGTGCTGCTATTGGGGTACATGTGCTAAAGAGCTAGTTTTAAGAGTCAGTATTGAGTTGGACTCATAGATCAGATCTGTTCTCCTTCAGATGCCAGAGGCTGGGAAACATCACTGGCAAGTCAGAAGCGCCCAGCCTCTAGTCAAGATAGTGCAGGTCAAACCAAAATGATATTCATGTTTCTCTGTTCAACATTCAGATTTTAAGCATCGATGGATATATGCCTGACAAGTATGCCTGTGCTAACTACTTGTCGCTATGAGAAAGTACATCTCACTGAGGGCCCTGTCCTGGATGCTGCATAGACCTCTCTATATGATCTCTTTCCACTCTAAACAGATTGGTCTGCCATCTTTTTTTTTTTTAATGTTTTATTTATTTCTAGGAGAGAGAGAGAGAGACAGCATGAGCAGGGGAGGATCAGAGAGAGGAGTCACAGACTGAAACAGGCTCCAGGCAGCTCAGCACAGAGCCCGACGCAGGGCTCGAACCCACGAACCGCGAGATCATGACCTGAGCGAAAGTCAGACGCTTAACCGACTAAGCCACCCAGGCGCCCCTAGATTGGACTGCCATCTTGATTTCAAGGCTATTGGCATCATTTGATCAATGTCGTCTCACTGCTAGGAAAAAAGGAATAAGTGCACCTGGGGTGGAGAGGTACTTTGAATATTCTCTGAGGGGAAAGTGACTCACCAATCAGAATCCAAGCTGAAAATATCTTTTCCACTGAGAGTACTTCCTATGAGGCACCATTAAAAATCTAATTCCAGGGGCGCCTGGGTGGCTTAGTCGGTTAAGCGTCTGACTTTCGCTTAGGTCATGATTTCGCGGTTCGTGGGTTCGAGCCCCGCGTCGGACTCTGTGCTGACTGCCAGCTCGGAGCCTGGAGCCTGTTTCAGTCTGTGACACCCTCTCTCTCTGGCCCTCCACTGCGCACGCTCGCTCTCTCTCCTAGAAATAAATAAAACATTAAAAAAAAAAATCTAATTCCAGCTGCTTCACCTCTTGTGTTTACTTTTTTAAATTCCACTGGGTTTGGAGGGGGGGATTTATTCATCACAATAGAAAACAATAAAAATATAACCAAGTATTAGATAGTATTCCCACCAGATCTGTTATCTGGGGAAGAGCCCATCACTTTTGTTATTTTTCAGTCAGGAATGTAAAACCTGAATCAAATCATGAGGAAACATCAGACAAACCCAAACTGATAAATACTCTCTAAAATAACTGTCCTGGATTCTTCAAATCTGTCAATGTCATTGAAGGTAAACAGAGACTCAGGAACTTTTCCAGACTGAAGACTAAAGAAACATAACAACTAAATGCAATAAGTGATTCTAAACCCCTTCCTCAAAGAAAAGACAAACAAACAAAAAAAAAGTACCATAAAAGACAGTACTGGGACAAAGCCAGAATATGACTCATAGGACAAAGTATTGATGTCCAATTGTTTGTACTGGATAACTGTACAGTGTTCTTACATAAGAAGATATCCTTATTCCTAGGAAATTTACGTTAAAATGTTAGAGACAAAGAGCTATGATTCTGCAAACTGTTCTCAATGTGTTTTCATTAAAGAGTTCTGTTGTTTTGAAACTCTTGAATTCAGGATGATTTAATAACAAATGTAAGAATTAAGGCTTCTTTTTAGGACACATCTGAAATAATTTTTTTTTTTTATTTCACAGAGAGAGAGAGAGAGAGAGCGAGAGCGTGAGCAGGGGAGGGTCAGAGAGAGAGGGGGACACAGAATCTGAAACAGGCTCCAGGCTCTGAGCTAGCTGTCAGCACAGAGCCTGACGCGGGGCTGGAACCCACGAACGGTGAGATCAAGACCTGAGCCGAAGTCGGCTGCGCAACCGACTGAGCCACCCAGGCGCCCCATGAAATAAATTATTTAAAATAAAACGTTAAAAATTTTCGAATTTTCAGAAAAGTCATAAGAATACAGAAATCTTCTGTACAGCCTTTGCACAGATACATGAATTGCTGGCATTTTGCTGCATCTTTTGTCATCTTTTCTATTAATTGTGTGTGTGTGTGTGTGTGTGTGTGTGTGTGTGTGTGTGTGTATGTGTGTGTAATGTATATGCATATATCCCTACCTGGGAGAACAACTTTTTTAAAGACAATGATCAACTCCCTTCTTTTGGGCCTGTTGAAAACATTAAACAAAAACATAAAATAGGGGCACCTAGGTGGCTCATTTGGTTAAGCATCTGAGTCAGTTTTAGCTCAGTTCATGATCTCACAATTCATGATATGGAGCCCCGCATAGGGCTTTACACTGACAGCACACAGACTGCTTGGGATTCTCTCTCTCTCTCTGTCTCTCTCTCTCAAAACAAATAAACATTTTTTAAAAACATAAAATAAATCATAAATGGTTTTTTGAACACTGAGAAAATGAAAGATACCAACAAATATCTTTTTGCTGTATAATCTCATCAACATTTAAATTAAAAGACAAAACTGAGTGTACTGCTAATTGCATTTGTGTGGTCAATTAGAGTTGCTTTATTAACGTATCACTGAACTTGTTAAGGAAACAAAACAAAACAAAACAAAACCAGAGCTATAATGACAAAGCTGTTCATAACTCCTTCCAGATGGGTAAAATATTCACTCTTAGACAGATGCCTCAGGTGCCCTTTCTTTGGGAAATAAAAAACAAAACTGATCAAAGGATTGTTCATACTCAGCAGTACCCAAATGTTCATGATCATGTCATTTCTAACTAAATCTTCTTTTTTTATTTTTTTCTGTTTTTCATCTCCTGCTTTGAATCATTCCATTGGAACCCAGCTGAGCTCGGTCAGGCTTGCAAGGTTGAATGTGCCTGCCAGGCAGGCTTAACTATTTCTTACATGTCTTGGTGGATACTGAAAAGGTTACTGTATTAAAATTGTTGATGTATATGAATTAAGACCATCCTTCCTCAGGTGTAAACCAGCATGTGATATTTCTGAAGATGAGACAATCTGGCAATAATAATAAATACTGAAGCTGTAGTTCATCTAAGTTAGCTGTCAAGCACATTGCCAAAATGGATTATCTAATGAATTTTACTTATGAGTACTTTAAATAACATTCAGCTTAAATAGCAATGTGTTTTCTAGTTAAGAAAACCATATAAAACAAAAACAAAACCCTGTTTTAGCTACTCAAATTCAAGATATTTTTCACTATATTTAAAGCATACATCTCAACCAAAATGGGAATTAAATCAAATCCATCTTCTCTGTGGCCATGCCTATGCTTGTTGAATAATAGTAGCCTTACTCCTAAGAGTAACAATTATCTTGTTGGAGAAGTCAAACTTTTGGAAGAGCAGGTCATTTGTCTGGATTTTGCAATGGGAAGAAATTTAAAAAAATAATTTTGAAAGATAAAAATCAATCAATTTAAAGTGTGATGCAAACTGTGTATAATTTTCAAGGGAATATTGAACCGATAATGATGATGGTGGTAGTGGTGATGGTGGTCGTGGTGACTATAATGATGACAGCTCTTTTACCATTGAGTTTGTTGTTCCCAAACAACAAAATCCAATTCCAGCAAATTTCAGCAGAAAAAGGAACTTCTAGAATAAGACATGGCAACTCATAGCATTGAAGGAAGAGTGGAAATTGTGGAGAGCCCTAAACAGGAGAGAAGTTGGAGAACCAGAATTCCGAATAGTAGAGACGAATTGTCTTTTCAGTATTCCTTTATCTGAATGCCTAAGCTAAGTTTATTTCAACCAGAAAAGAAAAGATAATGTAAACATGTTGGCTATCCCCGGTAAAAGACATGAGATCAATGAGGAATGAGACATATTCTGTTAAATTAAAAAGGAAGAACAGAATTTAGGAGTGGAAATTTCATCCATTAAACTACTGACAGAAAGGTTTCAACTCAGTAACAACTAAAACCCCTCTATGAGAGGTCAAAACAACCTTCATAGATGTGTCCACAGACGCAAAGGTAATTTCTAACTCGACTGAAAATTTACTAGGTAACTTCCAAGATCCTTTCCAAATTAAAATTCTGTTACTTCCTCTGGATGATAAAATAATCCTCTGTCTCCAAAAATATTTTGTCCAGGAAATTATAGCCAAAGCCTCTTCAGAATGTAGCCTCTTCAGAAACAATTGTAGGGATTTATTTTTCTTATTCCAAAAGATATCCTGGCTTTAAAAAAAATTACTTTTAACTCTCAAATCCCCAAATAAATATAGACTTTATTCATTTAAATCATAAAGTAGGGCTATTACATTAGCATGTTGTTGTTTTTTACCTCTGACTCTTTTGTCAATACTAATTTTCAACTGAAGATTATCTGGTTATAAAGGACTGAGCTTGGATTATGTTTAAAACACATATTAATCATACATTATCATAATGCATCTCTGATAAAATGTATATTTTCAAATAAATTAGCCTTGCATATAGCCAGATACAGTTTTAATTTGGATTTATCCTTTTTCTGAAAAAGCATTGATAATTCCACCCTTCAGAACAATCTTCTTATGAATTGTTCTAAATATTGACAAAGGATATATATTTGAAAAATGTTTTGGAAGTATTTTGATATGCACTTCCAGTGAAATAAAGCATCTTAATTTGTCTCTGGTGAAATACATATAAGCTTTTTGTAATTATAGTTCATTAGCTTATATTATTTACCAACAGAAAAACTCAACTGTGTGTGTCTTACACCACTCACACACACACACACACACACACACACACACACACACACACACAGTAATATGTGGAGTGATTAAACTTGAGTTTTCACTAAATATCAAATAGAAATAAAAAATTATACCATACCATACAGTTAAGGAATATTGGCTCCAAAAACTCAACTTTTCTAGAGAATTGGTAGAAAGAAAACAAACAAGCTAATTGTCAAAATATAAGGCACTGTTGACCTTAATGTTCTTGTTTTAAAAGGAAAATGCAGCCAGATTGGTAGAAACAATAAAAGGAGAAAAAGAGTGCAAAATTCATTAGAAATTTTTTCAAAGGAGATTGCAGGATCTCTTTGAAAAAGCAAACTTCTAACAGAGTATGGGAGATTTTCTTTATTTTTAGTTCAAAATCTGTTATGAAGAAAGAGTTCCAGGGAAAAGAAATATAAATGGCAGCACCAGACCTCCCAAACACTGCAAACTTCTAACACCTCCGGGGATTGCAGTTGTCTCCCCGCCTACAAATTTTAATCATCCCTGCAGCCCCAGTCTTCAACCATCTGAGTACAACCCATCAATATAACTGATAACAAACCCAATCTATGTACGGAAGGGAAAGTATTCAAAATACCATTTATCCCAGAAGACACACTGACACCCTGGAATTAAGAAATATGGTTTCTTCTCCCATTCTATCCATTGTGAATAGTTGTTGACTACTTTGAAGCTTAGCTTTTTGATTGCAGTTTGAGTGATGAATTAACAGAAACTATGAAAAGCCATCTAGAGGTTGCACAGGTGAACAAAGCACGGTAATGTGTTACTCAAATCAGTCACCTGTGTTACTAAGCAAATCCCTTTATTCCTGTATGTTCTTGCTCAACAAGTAATAGCATATATAATTATATATTATAATATATATAATATAATATATTAGAATGCTAATACCTCTTTTAATTGAACTGATTATTAGCATTATGTTTATGCCTTGTTCTGATAACCTTATTTCATACCTTTGAGAAACTGAAAGTAAAACAGGCTATAGAAAAGAATTTTGGGAAGAAGCCAAAACCATCTTCTGTCATTCTATCTTAAAATCATTACTTCACTGTGGAAAACATTAATTGATGGGAAACAAAATGTTATATTTATTTTGTGCTGTTGCTCATATAGATAATAATAAAATAATGCAGTGACCCCAGCATGGTGAGCCACATAGAGAAGAGGTTAAGAACATGGATTCTGGAGCCAGATTAACTAGATTAAAATGCCGGATTTAACTATAGTTAAATGGTTTCTTTCCAAGTAACGTTAAGTAAGTTACTTACTTAAGATGTCTAATCTATAAAAACGGAATGGTAACAGTAGTCATATTGCAAGGATTACTGTAAAAATAAGTAAATCTATGCAATGTACTAAAAAACCCACCAAGCATGTCATAATGGCTAGATAAATGTCTGCTTTTAAACTGCACATGCACTCAGACACAAGCATGCTCTTTCTCAAACCTACATATGCATATATTACATAAAAACACTGTGGGAGTTATTTAGAAAGAGGGTTACTAGGAAGAGAGCATTGCTTCTGGAAGCAGAAGACAGGGGTTCATTCATCAGCATTCAGAGCAACCATTGAGCAGCAATTTTTGTGTGTGAGGGGGTGGGGTGTGTGTGTGTGTGTGTTTAATATTCTCTTTCCTCAATTTCATTCTTGCTAATTTCTTTATGTTCCAGAAAGAAAGCATGTATAAGCTTCATGGATTAAAAATAAATCTTTTTTATTTACTCTGGATCTGTATTATACTCTCAACCAGAGGACTTTTTAAAGTGTGTCTGTGTCTATTTTAACTGCTACAGCAGTAACACAAAGCTTTAAGAATTTAATTATTATTTAACACAATTGTGAAAATTTCATTTTAGAAGTCCACACAGGAAATAATGAGAGGAGAATATCGATATTTAGACATTTTAATCTATATATCAAACTAAACTGGAGCTTGAATTCCCAGAATAGATCAGGGCTGCAATCATTAGAAGTCTCTGTGCTGAAGTATAAATCTAGAGAACATTCTGGAAGTCTTCCCTTCCACTTTAAAATCTAGATTAAAGATGTTTGTGTAATGGGGGTGGAGGGGGGAAGGGACACCGGGACTCCTGTTAAATGTAACTATTTCCCAATGTTCTTCCCATTTTCCTTGCTTCTCCTCCCACGTACAAGCATTTTTAAGTGTGTGTTCACACACACACACACACACACACACACACACACACAAAGCCGCTGGTGCTGCTCATGTTGTATTGCAAAAATATCAAATCTGTTGAACTTAAAGACGCAGCTCAGAGGAATTTAGGTTTTCTTCAGGAAGACATTTCTCTTTCTGGCTTTCATTTTCTTAAAGATATTTACTATATTGAAGAGATATTTAAACATTTAATATACTGAAACCATAATGAAGAGTGTTTTCTAAGAGAAAACAGAAGGGAAAAGTGATTTAAAAAGAGTGGCTAGAAAAAGCAACATGAATGAGATGCACTGAGATGAAAATGAGATGGAGGTTTGGATGTGTCTTATGACAATGATTTTCTGCAGATTAGACCCTGTTTCCCACCCTCCATCAATACCTAGACCTGGGATGGAGAGAGATATGTACCTGAAATAGATGGCTGGATCCTAGGGTACATGCACCACCAGCCTCTCCAGGATTTCTGTGCCCCATGTTGAACAGAAGGAGGAGAATGGCAGTTCTCCGAATGTACCTGCAGAACAGGGTAACGGGCTCCTCCACAGGAAGCCCTGGGGCACAGAGGGAGGGGGGATATACATGAGAGCTCTCCTCAGTACTTTGGCACTGTGAGAGATATGGAATTATTTTATCTCACTCTAATGGATGGAAATCACAATAAAAATTCCCTCACTTTAGTAGGATAAAGTTGAGTCATATTTAATCTGAATGAAGAAAAAAATGTTTTTTGGGCTTTTTTTTAGTAATTTCTACCCCCATTATGGAACTTGAACTCACTATCCAAAGATCAAGAAATACATGCTATACTGACTGAGCCAGCCAGGCACCCCTGAATGAAGAAAGACATTTATATATGAAAACCTTCAGCTTTATAAAGCTCCAACATAAAGAGATCTTAGTAATCATTATTCCCAACTTTATAATAATAAAAACTGGATAAACTAAAAATCAGTGAGTTTACTTGGACCATCAGAGAATTGAGTTGGCAGGACAAACTATCACCCCAAAACTCTGGAAAGAACCATGCATCCAGAGAGTCACAGAAGCAGAAGAGTGGCAGATAAGAAATCGAATCACTAAAGCTCATGGAGCCATAAACCAGTGAAAGTTTTAAATGGTAACTCTGGCAAACTCCTGGAGGCTGAGTGTGGACGAGCATAAGAGCAAAAATATGAAAACCACATTATTGGTAGGTCCCAAGACTTTCATGGACTCTATCTGCAGGGTTCACCGGGTTCTCACAGTGAAGATACAAGAAAAACCCCTCTTGCCGCTAACAAGGAGAGGGGTATACCATTTACTCTGAAATGTACCCCAGACTTCTCCATACAAAGGCATATTCTCCAAAGGGTAAAACTTCATGAGAGTCTTGGCCTAGAACTGTGAGGGAAGGATATTCTTCTCACTTGAATCCTATCTAACTTTTCTGTCTTGATTATTGGGGAGGTGGGGGACAGAGAAGATTATAGAATGCTCACCCTTCTCCATAATTCCCACACCAATACAGCTTTAGTATAATAACAGTGGATTAAAGCTGAAAGAACCACAGGGCACAGGATTTCTCTGATGAGGAGTATTTTGAGAAGCTCAAAATCAAGAGGGGAGACAGAAACAAGGCCATTAAAAGAATCTGAAACCTCACACTGCAGCTTATTTATCCCAGTTTCTATTACCCAATAACATGTCTGATTCTCAACAAAAAGATATATATTTATATATTTAAAGATACATTTAAATATATTTTATACCCATCTAAATATATAGATTATCAATGGATGGGTGGATAGATAGATGATAGATAGGTAGATAGATGATAGATAGATAGATAGATAGATAGATAGATAGATAGATAGACAGATAGATAGATAGATATGGCATTCCAAAAGGTAAGTTAAAACACAGTACGGACTAAGTATCAGAACCAGACTCAAGAGATACAAATAGTTATGGATTAAAATTGGAGATATTGATGTAAATTCATGTTTATTTTAAATATAGGCATAGTTGGTTACATAATAAATGCTCACGGATATGTATAACTCAGGCTAATATACATACATATATTTCCTTTTTTCTGTTCCTTGCAAGCAAACCCACCCCAGTAGCAATGAATACACCTAGTGCCCGGAGCTTAGTTTGTTTTTTTGTTTGTTTGTTTTTGGCTTTGGTTTTATTTTTCCAGATCTTGGTTGTATTAGCATTATCCAATAATGCTCCTTGGAGAAATGACTGATTCCAAAACTGAGGTAGAAAGTGTACAAGTTAAACCGAGAGTATCTATAGTATCAGAAAGAAAGGAGTAAAAATTAAATAAATGCAGACCACAATGCTGAGGGCATTTCAAAGGAATACAGGAGAAAACTGAAGGAGCTCCTAACAGCCCAAAGTAGAATAATTCAAACAAAAAAGTGAATAGCATGGTGCTGAGTAATAACCCAAAGTTAAAGTAAGTATACAAATATTCATATTGACTGGAATAAATGCTTATATAAATAAATGGTGATGATTAACAAATATCCCATACAAAAGTATTCCAAATAACTAATGTAGATGTTCCTGCTTCCAAAGAGTACAGAATGAAAAGGAAGAACAAAGAAGAGTCACTTTATAATGGAGAAACCAGACAAAACCTTTATCAGGTCAGGTGAGCAAGGTTAACATCCACAGTGATGACTTATATGGGAGGTGTGTTCTCTTGATGCAAAATGATAAGAAAGGCAATATGTGCTGGTGGTATTTCTCCCCAAAATACATTGCCCCAATCTAACCATGAGATAAACATCATAAAAATACCGGTTGAGGTACGTCCTGCAAAATATCTCACAAATAATCCTCAATATCATCAAGGTCTTTAAATACAAGAGAAACTCTCACAGCCAAGGGAAACTCAAGGAGGCATGACAGCTAAGTGTAATGTATCTTAGATGGAATACTGGAACAGAAAAGGGCATTAGGTAGAAACCAAGGAAATTGAAAAAAGTATGGATTTTAGTTAGTAATAATGTATCAATCTTGGTTCATTAATTATAATAAGCCTACAATGCTAATGTAAGATATAACTAATAAGGGAAATCAGATGTGGGATATAGGGGCTCACTATCTTCTTTTTGCAATAATTCTGTAAATGTAAAACTGTTCTAAAATAAGTTAATTTTTAAATGATATATACACATATATGCCCATATGTGTATATATATGTATGCATGCATATGAATAGTCCGTGCATCTTTCCAACCTCATGTCAGACCAGTTTCTCTAGGTGCAAGCCATATTTCAAGAACACCAAACTTCTAACAGTTCTTCCAATACCACATGTTTTCTTTACCTCTGTGCTATCTCTGCTAAACCTTTCCTCCCAAATTCTTCCCTTATGACTAGTTTATACTTATCTTTGGAAATATTACACATTTCCAAGAAATCTGCTCTACATCTAAATTAAGAGCCCCTCCTATATATCCTCACAGCACCCTACACTTCTCCTGTCAAATAATTAATTTAACATTTACATCCCCAGCAAAATGGGCTACAGAAAAGGCGGGGGGGAATAGAAGGGACCTACAACTTTTTGGTAGAAACACACTTCCATCCCACCAACCATATCTCCTTGCACCATTTAATTTTTGCAATTAGGATAAACTAGAAAGTATACATACACACACCTTTCCACCTTGTCAACTTGTTTATTGTTTAACCTTCAATCCAAGGGTCCACATACTTAAAATTCCCATAAGCTCAAGAAAATCTGGAAGTAATTCCTTAGAATACTATGCCCTTGAATAATGCTATTGAATGTGTCATTCATTTTTATAGCCCATAATTAAAACTGGTCTGATGCATAATATACTATCAGGAGATACTTAGTGAACTGACCTGAACTGAACTGGTTAGCAACTTTTCTCTGGAAGAAGTATGCTTAGATTCGAGTTTCTACTTTTCCTGAAGGGGAATGAATCCACTTGGAGACTTAAAGAGTCAAATTAATTTAAAGGAGCAAATGCCCCCGACAATCTGACTTTATTAATAAAAGGACTGACCATCTACAACTAAGTGCTCTTATTATTGCTTTTTAATAGCCAAGTATTACTATCTGAAAACTAAAAGTGAAAGAGAAAATTTCAATATGGAATACTTTCAAGGTGACTCAGAAACAATTTTAATATTTTGCTCCCTTTCAAAACCTTAACATTTCTAAAGCAAAAATTATAATTATGTATGAAAATAATATAAATGCCAATTACTAAGATATTGAGTCTATTTTGACAATAGAAATGGAAGAATATTATGTACCTTTTTAAATTTTTGTTTTACCATTGGCTCCAAATATTGTAGAATGTCCTAATTTATTTGTTCTTAACACAATTCTTTTGTTTCCAGAGAATAAAAACAGCACCTTGTTCCAACAAGCTAAATAAAAGTTTAAGACCCTACTAACTTCAGGCTTATGTAATGTTAATGCATTTCTATTTTATTTTCCAATATATTTTGGATTAAATATTAATTTTGAGGAAAAGTTACCAATGTAACATAAAATACAGCTTTTTTAAAAATAAAAGCATCAACAATGACTAAAGAAAGCTGGATATCGTGCCAAAAAAGAGATTTTAATAACAGTGTCATGGTCACAGAAGCCTACTGTTTAAAAATTAATTTTTAATTTGAGAACATTACTGGCAGCACCAAGAGTGAACAAAACATATTCTCTCATTACCAGAGCCACTCCTTGGAGCATAAATGCCAGATGCTCTAAGGTAAGGACAGCAAATACTTTGAACCCTAGAAGAAATACGACAAATAACTGGAAGTATGCACAACTGTTCCCAACTGGTATTTTCCGAAGCAAAAATGTTCATGAAAATAAAAATGAACTGAATATTTACTTGTCCTATAAATAACCATGACATATCTTGAGGTCCTTTTTTTTTTAAGTACTTATATTTGAATATGTTTTTCTAGGGAAGAAGAAATAAATTATTTTTTTATGTTAACAAAGTGACCTTAGAATAATTGTCTCAAACCATCAATGCTTTCTTTTGACATTAACTAAGCACATGACGTGAATGAACCCAGGTCAGGCTAGGTGATGGATACAAAGAACAGTCATTGGCCTCCAAGAACCTTCACTTTAGTAGGGGATGTAACAAGAGAACAATTAGAACTCAGCGATACAGACAAAGCAACTGTAGAGCCAGTTCAGATGATCCTCAACAGAGGTGGTGATTTACTGTAAACCTTTGACTAATGGTGTATATGTAGGATATAAAGCACTTAGTACTCTTACCAAATATATAAGCGGTGCCTAAAAGGATCTGAGAGTCATTTTCCTAAGAAAAAATTGTAAAAGACTAAAATTTAGTGATTGCCCTGATTTGCTCATTCATCTGGATTATCTTGATCTTTGTCTCTCTTCAAACTTGGCTATTTTACTGCTCTGTACAGATAGATGTTAATTCATAATAAACTGACACTGATATAAATAATTCCTATCCATATACATGCAAGTTATCTATGGTAGAATGCAATTGATTATGGCTCTATAGGAATTCAAAAGTTTGCCAGTTTGTAACTATCTGTAAATTTGTTATAGAATTTCTTATCTGACTATAAATGTGGGAATCTGAGTTATCTTTTGGGCCCTTGGTTTCCTCATTTATTAATGAGTCAGATAAATTCTTTGACATGTGTTCATTTTATATCTATAGAAGTTGTAATTTTTTAAAATTATCCTTTAATAAGTGAAAAAGGAAACTTTAAATCAGGTAGGTGTTTCTGTATACTGGTGTTACTTATATTTCAGGAGAGTGATTCAGAACCAACACAGGCTTCATATGTCATTATGGATGGTTCTCTTCAGCATTTGCTCCTTCAGAAACCAAGAATGATGAGCTAAAGCTACAGATTCCAATAAGAAGAATGCCCCAGCAAGAAGAAAAATGTGAAAAAACCATCACATGGTAAATATTTAGAAAGACAGTCCATGATTTCTAGAAACATTTATTCTGACCAAAATGATCAAGAAGTGTATACACTCTGAAGGATGGGATGCATCTTTTTATAACCACTCTACAATACTGTGCCACGTGTTTATAATTCATGGAGCCATTTAAGGTATCTCCATTTGTTTTCAGAGCAATAACACTTTCTCAAGTAAATTAAAAGTCTGGCTGTTTAAATTAGATCACTCTATCTTAAAAATACAAGCAATTCTAAAATGGAAGGAAATGCAGGCTTTACATATTTCTTCATTAAATGAAATGTACTAATTTACCAGCTTGTTCTGCAATATGGTTCAAAATAGTTATAGATATCTGCAGATATAGATAGGGATAGATGTAACAGGAACTTAAAATGGAAGTTCCAGATTACACAATGACCAGCAATTTCCAAAGTGGTCTAGAAGTAACAAAGTACATGGCCAGGAAAGGATTAAAGATCTCACACCACATCAAGAATTTAACAATCAGATCAAAAGGCAAAAGAAACCAATGTTGGGGGAGATTCTGTGGAGATAACTTTGCTGGGAGATACATGCCCCAAGGAGGTTGTGCCCTATTTTTTTTTTTTTTTTTTTTTGAAAATGTTTAATGTTTATTTTTGAGATAGAGACAGAGTGCGGGCGGGGGAAGAGCAGAGAGAGAGGGAGATACAGAATCTGAAACAGGCTCAAGGCTCTGAGCTATCAGCACAGAACCCAATGCAGGTCTGGAGCCCACAAACTTGGAGATCATGACTTGAGCCGAAGTTGGCTTAACTGAGCCACCCAGATGTTCTGCCCTATTTCCTAACAATTGTGTCACTTCCCAACACTAAGAGAGAGAGAGAGAGAGAGAGAGAGAGAGAGCCTTAGAGATGTGACTTAGGAGCTTAATATGCATTCACTTTGGAAAATATTATGGACTTGTGTCTGCCACCCAAATGGAAGATTATAAGCAAGATAAGAGACTACTGGCTACTCTGATGGCTGAGCAAAAAAGAACTTTCAAAGTCTATGACTATTCACATTTCTAAAGTTTCTCCTATAGTTTTGTAGGGAAAACAAGGATATCACCCTTCAGTAGGAGGGAAGCGAATCCACATAAACTCATTATGGGTCCTTCCCAGAAGGGTCATCTGGAAGATACCACAGGCTTCATAAGAAGAAGCCAGAATCTAGGCATTTTCAATCAATCATATACATGATCATGAGAAACTTGCAAAAATTACCTGAATTTATGAGATTACAATATTTTAGCCAGATCACTCAAAACCTAGGCAACTTTACTATTTTAAATATTTTTTATGCTTATTTATTTTTGAGAGAGAGATCACTAATGGGAGAAGGGCAGAGAGAGACAGGGAGACACAGAATCATAAGGAGGCTCTAGGCTTGAACCCACAAGCTGTGAGATTATGACCTGAGCGGAAGTTGGGCACTTAACCGACTGAGCCACCCAGGTGTCCCTAAAACCTAGGCAACTTTAAAACTTTAACATTAAAAATAACCCTAAATACACACACACACACACACACACATTCATATTCCAAAAGAGTTAGATAATTCTAACATGACAAAAGACATTTTAAATTCTGAATAAATAAGAACTATAGTAAATGAAGGATTTTGTCTTAAAAATAAATATAGCTCAGTGGAAGGTCACATAGGAATTGTTGAATCTGCTAAACTATAAAGGACAAAATGAACACATAATAGAGATAATAACGCAATAAGCACCCTGAAGGCAGAGCATATGGCGAAGCTGGCCAAGAGGGAAAATGTGAGATGTTGGGGCATCATATCCAGGACTGCATTTTATATAGCTTACTGTGATTAACTTTATTAGTACTTTATTCTACATTCAACTGCAGTTACTGGTAGTCCAAAATATCAACATACAGGAAAACAAAGTCACACAAGCTCCCCTGAAACTTTTGTTGCTATTGATTCTGCTATTCATCAACCATGTATTGCTCAACATATGTTACAGAAACAGTCTTTTTAACAGAACAGACCATATCAGCAGATAACTAAGGGCTGTGGAAGAAGTAAGCAACCAGTGTTGGCATTAGCACTGCAACTACAGAGCAGAAATGTTCAGCAATGGTGGTGCTGTTGGTGTTGGCAAGAACCCAAGAAACCCACAACAGCTCACAAAAGAGTATTTAAATTCCCAGGCCTAGAGAACTTACATCAGCTCAGTAAGGAGCGGTGACATAAGAACTCTCCTGATCCTTTTTATTTCTTCTTCCTACTCCCATTTCATCCTAGAGGAGGGGGCAAGTGCTATTTAGAATGCTTAGTTTGTTAAGATGAGAGTGGGAGGAAGAGTTAAATATCAAGGTGGAGAAAAAGAAAAGAACCCATTCATGTACCCCTCATTGACTTTGATGCTTTCTTGTCCATACCAAGCAAGCAGGACAGGGGATGATGTTTTGACCACTACGTAAGTCTGGAAATTTTAACTCCTGACTGGATGGCTTTGTGTGATGGCCAAGTAAGCATAAGTCTCATGGGGCTGCCCAATCCAGGGACAAGGGAAGGTTTATTGCTCCAAATTAATTTCGAAAGATAACAGGGGACAAAAATGGAGATGCTTTATGTTGCAGCCAAGAGGCCCTGACATATATGTCTCAGAGACTATTTGTTGATGTCCAAATATCAGGTTTTCTGTACCATGTTTTGATAACATAGTTTGAAAAAGTGAAAACCTTCATTTCTTAAATTTCTCTTTTTGGAAACTATCCTATATTATCCTATCACCTCCTTCAGATATATGGGCAAAACTTAATTTACAAAATGATTATATTGTTTACTGTAAGTAGAAAAATACTAAATTATGTATAATATATATCTAAATGCATTAGTTAAAACAAGTCTTTTATAAGACATGAAAACCGAACTCAATAAATGCAGTAACAGAGGATTTCATTGACTTGCATAAGTTGGAAGTTCAAGCCCATACTGGCTTTAGGCATTTACTGAACCAGAGAATCAGAGGATAAATTTAAAAATCTTCCTCACTTTATACTGTCTCTCAGTTTGGCCATTTCCTGTGTGGACTTTATTCTCTAACAATGGTGGTATTAGCAAATTGGCTATGTCAATCATGGCACTAGTTCCAATGAAATTATTGTAGCTTTCTTTCAGTGTTTCCACCAAAAGCCCAGAGAAATACTCATTCATCCCAGTTATCTTGACTCTTTTACTTTTCTCTATGCTACTGTGGCCAGAAATGTAGCACTCTGATTGGCCATGGTTTGGTCATAGGCTCAGACTTATATGAACTACTTGGAATGGACTCATCAAGAAAGTCTGTATTAGCAAAAGGAGGGAAAAGGAAGTTAAAAGATGTTGACAGAAAAATTCTAGCCATCCCAATACACTACAATGGCTATTAAAATAAGGTCTTCAAAGACATCTGAGAATGGGAAATTGGGATATATTTAAATGAATAAACAAGATGTGGTATCAAACATGTCTATATATAACATATTTATTTGTGCTGATTGAAAAAGAAATGGATATTAGATATATACACTGAGGTATATAGTATGATCTTGATTTTATAAATAACTATAGAAGCATACTATAAAGATCAAATTCTCCAAAATGTTACTGTTATATCTGATGATAAAATTATGAATAATTTATTTTTTCCTTTGTTCCCTTTTTTTCCCTATATTTAAGATAAAAAACATAGAATGAGAACTAGAAGTTCTTAAGTAAAACAAGCAATAAATAAATCAGTGAAAAGAATTTCCTATGTCAGGATGGTTGCCATCTCAGCAAAAATGGAGTCTGTTCCAGAGAAATCTAACAATAGACAATATTTGTTTATCAGGGTGCCAGAATGCTCATAGTAATAACCTCTCTCCCTCCCTGCTCTGTCATTATTCTGCCTCTCCTCATCTCATAAATTCATAGGAAGTGAGGGCTGAAAAGGGCTGTGGAGAGGTTTAGTCCCAGAATTCTATTTTTTAAATGAGGAAGATCTAGCCCAGAGAAATGCATTGACTTGTCATCAGTCTGCAGGCACTGAGTGGCAGAGAAAGGACTGGGACCCTACTCTATCTACTCTCGACCATGTAACCCATTCAGCAAATCTTTTGCTTTTTCATTATTTAGAAATGCATGCATTGAGTGATTTTAATGTTTACAAAAAACTGCTAACATCTGTAGAATACATAAGGACAAATGTCTTATGCAGAAACATTGATAAACAGGTTCACAAAGTAATATAATATTGGGCAAAAAAAAAAAAACTGCTAAGGGTCACAAGAGGAAGCTTCTCTGAGGAAATAGAAAAAGTCAAAGAAGGA
Organism: Proteles cristata cristata; assembly: GCA_017311185.1. Classification (NCBI taxonomy): domain Eukaryota; kingdom Metazoa; phylum Chordata; class Mammalia; order Carnivora; family Hyaenidae; genus Proteles; species Proteles cristata. The sequence goes on from JAESUZ010000127.1 coordinate 1,405,826, forward strand.
TAAAGACACAGAGAAATAGACCTGTTGGAAAATGGTTTGAGATACTATAAAAACTTAAAATATGGTAGAATCCATAAAGCATACCCCTGAATAAACAAGAACAGACTATGTTTTTCTAAACATGCAGTATATAGCATGATCCTTAATGTGTATGTAAAATATATGTAGCAAGTATATATTTAAGTGCATGAATAATATAAATATATATTATCCTTTTCTAAGGCAAACCTCAAGTAGGAATCCAAGAATTAATCTCCCAGTCAAGGTTTCTAGGACACCAACCATACTTGACCATGTGGCGGGAGGTTATTTCCTCTTTCATAATTAGAAGATACCTTTTAAACCACTCCACCCCATCTTCAAAGAAATTAAACTAAGAAGGCTGAAATACGAAAAAGATGAATGTGGATCCTCTTGAAACACCAAATATGACATATCAGTGTCTATATTGTGAAGCCTGAAAATAAGATTCTGGTAATAAGAATATATATTAGAGATAGAAAAGGCAATAAATACAATTAATAAGAAACATCTTCCAAAATATACATATAAAACAAAAAAACCCCCACAAAAATACATGTGGGACTGCAAATGTTTCTTGAGTTGCAGTAAATAAGTACATAATTGTACTTCATGTGATTAGAAGTTCTTCAGAAAATGTCATTTTGTTAAAAAAATCTCACAATTTCATTAACATAAGAATGGTTATTGAGTAAACAGTGAAGAAATACTTCTCATTAATGCTTAGATACTTAGATATAATAATCCAGACTGAAGAGCAGGGATCTTGGTTCCTAAAATTCAATAATGGATTACATTTTAATTCTTAAATTGGCTGATTTTAAATCTAGGAATACATTAACTTCTTCACAACCTCTGTGTTTAAATAACATTAAAAATAAATAGCTACTATTTTCAATAATAATTATTCACTTAATATTGTACTCCCCCAAATTTTAAAGCATTTATTTCTAGGAATAGATATTATTTTAAGAGTGTTGTCGCACTCTTTCTCTTACTTTCAACCCTATAGTTTTTACACTTATTTGGCTTATATTCATATTTGACTTTCTGGCATTTACAAAAACATCTCTCTTGCTGGCTCCAAAAATGTAATATTTTCAATGTGCAGTGTTGGTCCACCATTGGCTAGTTTATCATTTTGTGCTTATATGATTTTCTTGTAGCTAATGATGCCTTTCCTTTCTCCTTACTTTAGCAAAATAAAATAAAAACCAATTCAGGCACATCATTCAATGAAACCACTGTGTATAGCAGCCTTTTTCACAATCTGAATCGATGATGATTAATAGCTGTCTAACTCTTTCCTTGGTTTTACAATTAACTGTCAGATTTTAACAATCAAAATCTCAATGCTTCAATTAAAAAAATTAAGTTCTTTGGGGCCATTAAAAACCTGAAGCAAATAAAAGAGAAGCAAGAAGAGTATTAGCAGGAGGAGCAAATAAGGGAAGAATTAGGAACAGGAGGAAAAGAAGGGGAAGAGAACTAGTAATTCTAGAACACAAAAGCCTCTCGGAAATAAGCACCAAGGAAATCAGCTGTAATAACTTGTGTCCCATTGTGTGTTGGGGAAAACCAAACTGACACAAGTTAGTTGTTCATAGTGCAGGTTTGCCAGATATTTGGCCTCACTCCTACATGCAAGTGGCTTTTATTATAAATGTTACAATAACATACACTGAGCACTAGTTGCATCATTTCATCAAAAAAGTATCCCTAAGTATCAATACTGAGATCTCCCAAGTGATATCTTTAGCAAATATTCTAATAGGAAGCCAATTATGTTTGGTTATAATGAGGGAAAGACCTTTTCTAAAACCAAAAAGCTAATTGGTTTTGGGTGGTTGAAGTCTTAACACTGATCATTAATATCTGTGATTTTAAGCATATTCCTTAATCTCTTGGTGTCTCAGTATTCTCACCTGTATAATGGCAATATTTGGTAGTATTTACCTGATAGACTTGTAAAACTTGAATGATCTAGGTCTTGCAAATATTAAATGTTTATGAACAAATGCTAGCTATTATTACATATTATTGCATACAGCCTTTTGTATGGCTTATTTTAAAACTGAGAGGAAGATGTCTTAGTTCAGGTTCCTCTAGAAGCAAATCCCAAAACAAGGATTATAGTTCAAGGAGTCTGTTTGGAAAGTAATTCCAATAAGCACAGTTAGGCTGTGAAGAATTGAGACAGGAAAGTAATGAAGGCCAAAGGGAGTCTGTTAATGAGCAGGTTTGCAAATATGGGCACCTGGAACTCAATTCAACTAGGGATCTCTAAGTGACACTGGAGTTCCTCAGAACTTTCCCACCTGCTCGGGTATTTTTCCAACTCCCATCTGTCATTACTCTAGAAGATCTTAAGCCTCCAGTGTTCTCGGGCTGCTTTGCATGAGGCTCTGCCTATGGCAGGAGAAAGCCCTGAGACCAAGAGCTGCAGGAATCTGTAACAGAAGACAAAGGTGAGCTCAGGATGGATCAGAGCCAAGTGGACGCAGACAGATGCCTGAAGAGGCTTATTACACATATGCAGCTTGTTCAGAATCCTTCAGTAAGTGTTCTTCCCAAAAATATTTAGTAAGCATACACTTCTTAAATCCTTCAACAAATAGGAATTAAAAGATGAATAGGCATGGCTTTTCCATTCAATTAGCTAACAACCTACCTAAAGAGGTACAAGAGAGACAACGTTGCTTTAACGCTCAGAATTCCTTTTTTCCTCCTTCCTCTCCACAATTCCCATTCTCCAAATGTCAGCAAGAAAAGATAAAAATTAGTGTTACCCTTCAAGAGTAGAGTGATATGTTAGTCTTTCTCTCCAGATGTGCTGAAGATTTTCTAGTTTTCCTTTGAGGTTAGCCACATAGCGTAGGACCAGTTATTGCACTACTTTAAGCTCCAATTCTATTTATTCATAAAATGGGGATAAGAATATTTAAGTTAAAATGTGTCTGTGAAGATTAATTATACCTGTAATGTGCTTGACACTGTACATAGCATAGAGTAAGGGCTCAAAACACGGAAGTTTTTTTAGCAAATCAGTTGCAAATGCCCGACCTCCATTGCCATGAAATATTAGCAGTTACAAGGGAATAAGCAACAGTTCATGGAGCCAACTGCCTGATTTCCTAGAGCAGATTGCTGACTGAAGAGACAGACCCTGTGTTTGTCTATCTTCTCTATTTCTGGTTATACCACTTATTTTAAGAGTTTCAACTTCTGATACTAATTTACCTCATTTTTAAAACCAGGAGAGCAATAGGTGCTTAACCAACCCAGGATAGAAGTGCGAAACTAGCTTAAGAGAGAAATCAATGAGGGATGCCTGGGTGGCTCACTCAGTTAAGCATCAAACTTCAGGCTGACTTTGACTCAAGTTATGATCTCATGGTTCATAAGATAGCCTGGCATCAGGCAATCTGCTGTCAGCACAGAGCCTGCTTCGGATCTTCTGCCTGGCCCCTGCCCCTCCTCACCCCTTCAAAAATAAATAAACATTAAAAAAAAAGGAAAGAAATCAATGAGAACCATTTGAAAGGGCATAGTCTATGTCCATAGGAAGGGGGGCAAATATCCATATCTGTTATTAAATGATTTACAGAAAAGTCTCCTTGCATCTGTCATATTTCAATGGAAGTAAATCTAGACAAAGGCAATGTAATTTTACTAATATCTTGTGAGTGTCCTCAGACCAAGGGTAAATCCTGAGCTAGCAAAACCACTAAATGTATCAATGAGTTCATGCCAGTCTGAAAACATATAACTTCAGTATTGAGTCTTTCCTGAGTTTATGCAGTTTTCTTTCCTTACAAGTGACCTTAGATACAGAACTGAATTCTCAAATAATTTGATGGATGGAAAAAACTTTTTTAAATCTTTAAATGTTTTTTATTTATTTTTGAGAGAGAGAGAGAAGGGGAGGGGCAGAGAGAGAGGGAGACACGGAATCCAAAGCAGGCTCCAGGCTCTGAGCTGTCAGCAGAGAGCTCGAGGCGGGGCTCAAACTCACAAACCATGAGATCGTGACCTGAGCCAAAGTCCTACACTCAACCAACCGAGCCACCCAGGTGCCCCAAAACTGTTTAGGGTTTGAACAAGTGAATCTGTTCTCTGAAGGCCATCACCTAATGCTGCTCACAATAATTATGGCCCTTGTGTTTGAGCCTTAATGACAGTAACCATCCCAGAAACCCCAGTTGCTATCACTTGCTATTTCATTCTTGTTATTTCGTCAAGATTAGAACAGTTGCTTCAACAAAAGGGAGAGTCAAGAGGTCATATTTGCTGACCATTACGGAGTTCAGTAAGCCTCTTTGTACTGAGAAACTCATGCTAACCACTTGTTTCTTCTTACATCTCTCCTCAATTCAACATATCCCATTAAAATTAACTGCTATCAATAGTTGCTTAGTTTCATTGGTCTGGAGGTTAAACATGTGGCTGACCACATACAAGCAATGCTACTCAACTACAATTTCCTGCAAAACAGTGTAATATAAAGAAGAAAACCTGTACTAGACGTCAGGTTCTAAACTTGCTCATCTGCTATTAACTTCTCAGTGCTTAATTTGTTCAATAGCGACACAAATACCTGCTTTGACTACCTACTGTGAAGTCAGGAGAACCAAAGAGCTCTATTGTTCAAGGAGACACCATTTCTTCTTTTTTTTTCAGTTATTATGCCCCACATTTGGCTTGATATATACAGTCAGCACCTCACTGTTGACAATGCTTTTGATATGCACCACAATATACTACACTTGATCTTAGCCAAAGGCTGAGAAGTAATTGCACCACAATATACAAAGATAAGACAGCACTAACTCACCTGTGTCTGATCCTTTAACTGTCCCCTCCATTTTCTCCTTATTTACCCTATTCTATTCTCACTTATCCTCTAAATTCATCCCATTGCAATTTCATGAAAAAATGTCAGTTAAGTTGCTTAAAAATTACCTGAGAACTTTCAAAAAGTACAAATTACAATAAAATCTCTACCTGTTGGGAAATGAATACACAAATTATTGCACCTCCAAAAATTATTGCATCTCAGATGCAATACCTATAGAATGACCAGCCCACTGGTATACTACATACTGATTTGATATGTGTATATGTTGCTAAATTATCACAGTGAGTCTAGTTAACACCTATCACATAAGAAATACAAAGATAGTTTCATCTTGTATTGATAACAATGTTTAAGGTCTACGCTTTTATTAACTCTCAAATATATAATACACAATATATGATAATTTTTTAAATTTGACAGAAAGAGAGAGAGAGGGCATGAGTGGAGAAAAGGGGCAGAAGGGGAGAGAGAGAGAGGGAGAGAAAGAGAGAGAGAGAGAGAGAGAGAGAGAGAATCCCAAGCAGGTTCCTCGATCATAATGTAGCCTGATGAGGGACTCAGTCTCATTACCCTGGGATCATTCCCTGAGCCAAAATCAAGAGTTGAATGCTTAATAGACTGAGCCACCCAGGCACCCCTACAATACACTATTATTAAATACAGTCACTTATGTTGTACACTACATCCACTGGTTTTGCCCACCATCCCCTAGTTCTTACCTCCAATAACTATGAGTGAGTTCCTTTTTATTTTTTCTTAGATTCCACATATAAATAATATTGTATGGTATTCATCTTTCTCTAATTTATTTCGCTTAGCATAATGCCCTTGAGGTCCCTCCATTATCAATAGTGGCAACATTTCACTATTTTTATGGCTGTATAAACCCAATTGTATATATACCTCTTCTTTATCCATTCATCAATTGATGGACACTTAGGTTGTTTCCATGTTGTGGCTATTGAAAATAATACTACGGTGACTACAGGTGTGCAGATGTCTTTCAAATTAGTGCTTTAATTTTCTTTTGATAAATACTCATAAGTGGAATTGCTGGATCATATGGTAGCTCTATTTTTAATTTTTTGAGCAACCTCCATACTATATTCCATGGTGGCTGCACCAGTCTACATTTCCACCAACAATACATGAAGTTTCTTTTTTCCCACATCCTCCCCAATACTTAAAAGCAGACATCTTTAATTCAATAATTAAATTAAAAAACATAAGTTTAATTGCTAGAAAAATAAAGCATAAATTATTACATGGGAGTAAATAATTAAGGAATCAGTCAATTCTATTTCACTTTGTTCAAGTTTCTGCTAAATTGTCCCTTCAGAGATCTGTACTTACCAGTTCCCAGTCCTCTTTTTTTCACTGGGCTTCATTATACTTCTTGCTCATTACTTCTAGAAAATGCCCTTGTTTCCTTCCAATACAATTATCTATTTTATATAAACTAATCTCAGTTTTTGTTTGGGGAACCAAATACTCCCAAAGGAAGATAAACTTTGCAAATGTGTATAAATATTGTATTTGATTCAAATAATAACTCTCATTTCTATATAGCATGTATCTCTTTATTTAACATATGAATTTATTCTTATTTTAAAATGAGATTCTGGAATGCCATTTCAAGCTTGAACAATTCGAGTGAAAACAATCCAAAATGGCATTCCAGCACATTTCTCCACAAAAATACAACTGTTCAGCAGATTGTGATTTCTGAAGCTCTTTCATATGCTCTAGAGCAAAATGGAAAATTGCACCATATTATAGAAAATAGAACTATCTTTCCCATGTATCTATGCTCAAGGGTATAAACACAGTCACAACTCATACATTTTCCAATTAATTGCCCTAGTTCTCGCCTGGCCAATCAGAGAAGTCTAAAACTTTCCAGCTGTATTATAAAGCTCCAAATTTCATGTACTGCCTTGACTCTTTGAGCCTCACTGGGCTCCAAAGACTTAATTATGAGTTTTTCTGCTCTGGCCAGATATGTTTCCCCATGAGTGGGAAAGGCCAGGTCCTTTATCAGATGGGTCAACTGTAACCCTACCTGGTTCTCAACCCAGCAGGTTTTGCTTTCCTGCCAGTACAAGAAATCGTTCCCACAAGGTAATCATATGCTCCGGCATAGACCAGGGGGCACCTCATCCTCCTGTTACTACAAAGTCCCCCTTGCACAGCTTCTGTTGGTTTATTGTTTTCTTGATGTAACTGCTACATAGCCCTACATAGAGTATTGTATCCTCCTTCCCTGGACTGAGAGTATATGTGATTCATAAACCGTCTGGGCACCTATCCAGTGTCAGGTGTTGTGTGTTTAACCATCTTATGCTTTTTAGAGTGTGGGATCCTTCTCTCATCAAGGTCAGAACACCTGCTGAGACCTCCCCTTGAAAAACTAACCAGAAGCCTCAGGGACTGAGTCCAAAAGTGGAAGAGAGAGAACATTTAAATCTGAGGAGGTCACTACTTGCTTCTTCCTGCCACAAACTCACACAGTACTGAGGAACAAAGGCAGAACAAGCACTTGCTCTCTCAGTGATGCCTTTCTCCTCCACCCACTGCCAGTACTGCAAGTGGTCTCCACAATGAGGAGCAAAACTCCAGCTCAAGGTTCCTCACATTCACTTTCTCAGGTCTGGGAGATGTGTTGTCTCCCAGGGTATTTCAAAGTTGGCTGCATCTGAAAAGCATCTTTAGCTTCAGCCAAGAGCCTATGCCCCAAACAGTTATCTTACACAAGATTTGGTTCTTTTCTTGAGTGTAATCATCCTAGTTCCTCAAGGTCACTAGATTTCAAGGGCTTATACCTCTCCCTACTTCAGGCTATAAGGTTTTCTCTTACCACCTCCTCCCTGCCCCCACAAACTCACTAAATTAGACTCCTGGACTATGGAAGCTGGGATATTGGTCCCTTTCTTCCCAAAATGCCCTGAGTTATTTATGCGAATTTATTAACTCTTTACCTAACAGCTTACTCTTTAATCAAGCACTCAATCAAGCAGCTTTTGCTAAACCATCCCATTTTCAAACAAGCTGTAGCTGAAAGAGGGCCGAATTGCCTTACATTTGCATAGCTAAAAGTATGAAGCTCACTTTAACCAAGAGTATCTGGAAGTTCATTCACTGAACTAAAGCAACAACAGAAACATAAATCTATCTTGTTACACACAGATAAAAGGAGGGAGTATTGCACAGTGATAAAGACATCAGTTTCTAAAGTAGCACTGTCCAAAAGAAATACAATGCAAGCCACAGAGGTCATTTTAAACTTTTAAATTAAAGTAGCCACATTTTACAAAAGAAAAATGAAGCAGGTATAATTAATAGTAATAATGTATTTAATTTAATCCAAATTACACAAAATAGGACTGCTTTAATATGTAACCAATAGATAAGTATTTTTTTATATTAAGAGTTCAAAACAGTGTTTTTAAAAAATTTTTTAAGTTTATTTATTTTTGAGAGAGAGAGAGAGGGAGAAAGAAAGAGCATAAGCAGGAAGGAGCAGAGAGAGAAGGGGGGAGACACAGAATCTGAAGCAGGCTTCAGGCTCTGAGCTGTCAGCCCAGAGGTTGACATGGGGCTCCCTCGAACTCATGGACTGAGAGATCAGGTCCTAAGCCAAAGTCGGACACTTAACTGACTGACCCACCAAGGTGCCCCAAAACTGAGTGTTTATATTACACTTTTATAGCTCATAGCTCATTGTAGTTTGGACTTGCTCCATGTCAAGTGCTTCGTAGGTAGATAGGGCTAATGTCTGTCATACTACCCAGTGCAGTTCTACAGAGAAAAATGACAAATTCTCATCCCTGCTCCATCACTGATAGGGTGTGTAACTGTGACCAAGTTACCAGACAATTCTGTGATTAGTTTCCTTACATGCAAAATAACCTCAAATGGTTGTTACTGGAGTTGAGTTAGATTTAAGTATAGAGAACAATGTCAGGCATATTAAAGCAGTAATAATTAGTGAATGCTATTAATTAATAAGTACAAAACCAAGGCCAGAACATCAGTATCTTTTTGTCTTTCTAATTCAGTTGTCTTTCCTTAGCAGATGTTTGCCAGAACTACTTAGCTTCAGTTAACACTAGAAAAGTTGTAGACCACTGGGTCACTTTCCTTTAGATGGATTTAACTTTTCCAGCTAATCAGAGTTTAATTAAACACCTGATTAGTCACTCGGGCTAGTTTCTTTCTAGTTCCACATTACCTCTTTGACTTCCAGGTGATGCCTCTCTTATCTATCATATTTTGTTTTCCTCTTCAGTTGTTCTCTATCACTTAAGTGTGTGACCTTGGTCAAATTACTAGATCACATGGAAACTCAATTCTCTCATCTGTAAAGTGGGGCTTAGAAAACATTCCTTTTGGGGTTTCTATGATATTCAGTGATACAAAACAGTGAAGTACCACTAGAATCCTTAGTGTAGAAAATTTAAAGTTAATATACATCTCCTTCAACAAAACAGAAAAAAATACCCAAAGGAAAAACAAAAACAAAAAACCAGCCTCTTCAACAAAGGGTGCTGGGAAAACTGGACAGCAACACGTAGAAGAATGAAACTGGACCAGTTTCTTATATCATATACAAAAATAAGTTCAAAATGGATGAAAGACCTAAATGTGAGACAGGAAACAATCAAAATCATAAAAGAGAACACAGGCAGCAAACTCTTTGACCTCAGCTACAGCATCTTCTTACTAGACATATTGCTCAAGGCAAAGGAAATAAAAGCAAACATGAACTACTTGGACTTCATCAAGACAAAAATTTCTGCACAGTAAAGGAAACGGTCAACAAAATTAAAAGGCAGCCTGTGGAATGGAAGAAGATATTTGCAAATGACATATCAGATAAGGATTAGTATCCAAAATCTATAGAGAACTTATCAAACTCAACACCCAAACACAAAAAATCTAGTGAAGAAATGGGCAGAAGACATGAATAGACAATTTTCCAAAGAGGATATCCAGATGGCCAACAGACACATGAAAAGATGCTCAATCCCACTGATCATTAGGGAAATACAAATCAAAACCACAATGAGATACCATTTCCCACCCATCAGAATAACTAAAATTAACACAGGAAGCAACTGATGTTGGTGAGGATGTAGAGAAAAGAGAAAACTCTTAAACTGTTGGTAGAAATGCAAACTGGTACAGCCACTCTGGTAAATAGTATGAAGCTTCCTCAAAAAGTTACAAATAGAACTACCCTATAATCCAGAAATTACATTACTAGGTATTTACCCAAAGGATGTAAAAATACAGATTCAAAGGAGTACATGAACACCAGTGTTTATAGCAGCACTATCAACAATAGCCAATCTATAGAAATCGCGCAAGTGTCCAATGACTGATGAATGAATAAAGAAGAGGTAGTACATATACACAATGGAATATTACTCAGCCATCAAAAAAAATGATATCTTGCAATTTGCAGTGACATGGGTAGAGCTGAAGTGTATTATGCTAAGTGAAATAAGTCAGAGAAAGACAAATACCATATGATTTCACCCATATGTGGAATTTAAGAAACACAACAGATGAACATATGGGAAAGGGGTAGAAAACAGAGAGAGAGGGAAACAAACCGTAAGACATCCTTAACTATACAGAACAAACTGAGGCTTGATAGGAGTTGAGAGGAAATGAATTAAATACATGATAAGTATTAAGGAGGGCACTTGTGATGAGCAACGGGTGTTATATGTTAAGTGATGAATCACTAAATTCTACTCCTGAAACAAATATTGCACTGTATGTTAAGTAATTATAATTTAAATAAAAATTTGAAAAAATATATCTATTGATATACATTACAGAATATATATATAGCCACAGGTGGCTAGTAACTACCATATTGGACAGCACTGCTCTAGAAACTATGATAAGAAGTGAAAGCTTTCCTTTAATGAAAAATATTTGGGAGAATTTTAAATAAAGGCATTATTTTTTAAGGATAAGACAAATAAAGTAAAAATACATCTCTGTTCCAACAGTAATCTCTTTCCCTTTCCTTCAAGGCTCATTATATGTTTGTAATAAATGACATAAGGACAATAGGCATAATTTCAAGTAAAGTTGCTTTTTATTATAATCTGATTTTATTGTATCTGTTTACACATGTAAATGTAGACACATAAACACATATGCTATGATACATAGATAGGCATGCAAAGACAGACATGGATACTCACAACTGAGTAGTTTGTTGAGGCACATTTTATTTGAGACAAAAAGTAACTATAGATATGATCAAATCAAGGCCTCTCCCTTTTTTGGCAGATGAGTTAAAAAAATTCTAAGGGGCGCCCAGGTGGCTTAGTCGGTTAAGTGTCCAACTTTTGCTCAGGTCATGATCTCGCGGTTCGCGGGTTCGAGACCCGCGTCGGGCTCTGTGCTGACTGCCAGCTCAGAGCCTGGAGCCTGTTTCAGTCTGTGACTCCCTCTCTCTCTGACCCTCCCCTGCTCACGCTGTCTCTCTCTCTCCTAGAAATAAATAAAAAAAGCATTAAAAAATTAAAAAAAAAATTCTAAGAAGGTTGATCATTTCCAAGGTCAAATTCCTATTACAAATATGATTAAAAGCAGAAAATCATCTTACGATAGTCCTTTTTTTATGCCATTTACCACCTGTTAAAATGGCCTTAGGGAAGAGAGCTGTAAGAATTTTCTCTTGGTTTTGTACCAGTTATTTGACATTAATTAGGGAGTTAGCTCTAATAAACATTTATTTTGGAATTTTTAAAATATGTGATGTTACAGTAGACTGAATAAGAAAGAAAATACAAAAAAAAAATATGAAAAGCTAAAAGTGTTACAGCATAAAAAGTGTATTTGGTATGTGCTATGTATGCCTTTGAAAAAAAATCTTAATTGAAGATATTTATATTTTTAATATCTGAGAATGTTAATAAAACAATTAAATACATGGTAGTTGTGATTTTTTTAAAATATACTATAAGGGACCAACTGCTAACATTTTCTTATATACCAATGAATATTTTATATATTTCAGCAGAAACAATGAACAATTCAGAGGAAATTATTAGAAATTAGAGTACAAACTGCAATTTTAAAGAAATAGAAATTTCCTGTTTTTAAATCAATATTTTTAGGGGTGCCTGGGTGGCTCAGTCAGTTAAGCGTCCGACTTCGGCTCAAGTCATGATCTCACAGTTCATGAGTTCGAGCCCCAGGTCAGGCTCTGTGCTGACAGCTAGCTCAGAGCATGGGGCCTGTTTCAAATCTGTATCTCCCTCTCTCTCTGACCCTCCCCTACTCATGCTGTCTCTCTCTCTCTCTCTCTCTCAGAGAAATAAATAAAACATTAAAAAATTTTTTAATAATAAAAAAATAAATCAATATTTTTAACCACTAGATATATAGTCTATATATAATAATGCCCTCCCTTGAGATTTCTACACAGTAGATTTTGTAAGCAAAGAAAACAATGCATCAAAAGAATTTGGCATAAAATAACTGTATGTTGTTGTTAAGATTTATAAAAATAATTTATGATTACATAGGATAATTCTATGATAATAGCTATGGGTTATGATTGCTTATGTGATTTTGTTACCTTATCCTGATTCTATTTATGGTGACATGAAGTTTTTCTTCAAACCTTCTGCTTCAAAATTTTAATTAAAATCATAATGTTTGCCCTTAAATAAAACAAAGTAATATTGCAGAAGACCTACAATTTAACTGAATAATATTAAAAAATTAGAAAGAAATATGTATATATCATGAACCATTTACAATAATGTAAAAAAATTAAGTCTAATAAGGCTGTCATTTTTTTTCAATTTTTAGTGTTTATTTTTTGAGAGAGAGACAGACAGACAGACAGAACATGAGTGAGGGAGGGGCAGAGAGAGAGGGAGATACAGAATCTGAAGCAGGATCCAGGTTCTGATCTGCCAGCACAGAGCCTGACACAGTGCTCGAACCCACAAACTGTGAGATCATGACCTGAGTCAAAGTCAAACACTCAACCAACTGAGCCACCCAGACACCCCAAGTTTAAGTCATTCTTCATGACTCTATCAAATTTAGCAAATTCTATAGCCAACTATTATTAAAACAGCCAGATATTTGTCACACACAGACACACACACACACAAATACAATAAGGTAATGAATAGAAATACCTTATTTCATTATTTGAAATATTTTAAAATTACAGTATAGTTAACATATAGTGTTATATTAATTTCAGAAGTACAATATAGTGATTCAACAACTCCATGTATTAGCCATTGCTCAACAAGATTAAGTTTACTCTTGGGCTGCCTGGGTCACTCAGTTGGTTAAGTGACTGGCTCAGGTCATGATTTCATGGTTCATGAATCTGAGACCCATGTCAGGCTTTTTTTGACAGCTCAGATCCTGGAGGCTTCTTTGGATTCTGTGTCTACTTTTCTCTCTCTGCCCCTCCCCCACTCACACTCTGTCTCTGTCTCTCTCTCAAAATAAATAACCATTACAAAAAACAAAGATTAGGTGTACTCTTAATCCCCATCACCTATTTCATTTGTTTGTTCTCTATAATTATGAGTCTGTTTCTTGTTCACCTCTGTTCATTTGTTTTGTTTCTTAAGTTCCACAAATGACTGAAATAGTATGGTATTTGTTTTTCTCTGGCTGACTTATTTTACTTAGCTTAATATTGTTCATTTCATTCCATGTTATTGCAAATGGCAAGATTTCATTCTTTTTTTATGGCTAAATAATATTTAATTGTATTAGGTGTATTCCTATATTCACCTATTGATAGACACTTGGGCATCTCCCATAATTTGGCTATGATCAAAAACATATTCTACATATATGATCATATAAATTAAAATGCCATTTTTTATAAAATAGGAATAATTATCTGAATGGAAATCTATATATATAATGTCAAGTTTTCAGGTGGCTAATATCCACTTATGTAGAAATTCTGTACTGGAAAGTACAATCAACAAAATAAAATATTTATTAGAGGAACCCAACAGTAGATTTGAGGTGTCAAAAGAAAGAATCAGCAAACATGAAGATTGATAAAGATGATAGATTTGAGGTGAGATGAGAAAAAATATTAAAGAAAAATGGGCAGAATCTCAGTAAAATGTAGTACACCATTACGTGCACCACCATAATAATGAGATTATCAGAAGTAAATGAGGAAGAGGGAAAAATAATTGAAGAAATAATGACTGTAAACTCCCTGAAGTTGATTAAAAACATTAACCTACATATCCAAGAACCCAATGAACTATAAGTATGATACATATGAGGAGACTTACACCCAAGCTTATCATAGCCAAAATGTTGAAAGCCAAAGATAAAGAGAAAATATTAGAATCAGTAAGAAAAGTGTTTCATCACTTATAAGAGATCCTCTTTCATTAAGATTAACCGCTGATTTTTCTAGAAATGATGGACAGAATCCAGTGGGAGAACATGTTGTAAATGCTGAAAGTAAAAACAAAAACAAACCAAAAATACTATTAACCAAGAATTTTACATTAGCCAACTCTTTTAAAATGAAAGTGACATAATTCCCGCATAAATCAATGCTGAAAGAATATGTTATTACCATACTTGCCTTCCAAGAAATACTAATGGAAATTCTGGCTTAAAGCAAATGATATCAGGCAGTAATTAAGATCCACATTGAGAAAAAGAAAAACAAAAAAACAGGGTCAGTAAAGGTAGTTACACAGGGAATTATAAAAGACAATGTAATTGCATATTTTTCTCTATTCTCTTAACTGATTTTATACATAAGTGATTAAACAATATGAATGTAATTGTACTGTTGGACTTAAAAATACAAAATTGAAATATAGACAATAAATGCAGCAGTAGGCAAGGTGGAAATAAAGCTGTAATAGAATAAGGAAATGAAACAAGACAGTAACTGAAATCCACAGGAAGAATTAAAGAGAAGCAAAAATGTTAAATTAAAATGTTAATATAAAAAATTCTATAAATACATATACTTGTTCTCTTTTCTTCTATCAGCTTCTTTAGAAGACATAAGCTTACATAAAACAACAATAATAATTTATTGTTCAATTTTACTATATGTAGCATACTATGTATTGCAACAGTAACAATAACAAAAAAAAGGGGGAAAGAAAATGGAGATGTACAAGAGAAAGTTTCTATCTTTCATTGAAACAGCATTTTAAATCTGAAGTAGATTTTGATAAATTATTATGTATGCTGTAAGCCCTAGAACAACCACAAAGAAAACAGTTCAAAAATATAAAAGTTCTTAACAAAATTAAAACTATCTATTAAGTATTCACTTAATAAAGAAGGCAATAGAGGAAAATCAAAATAAGAAAGATATTAGATGTATAGAATACAAAAACAAAAGAAAACAAAAAATGGACAAATATAAATGCAACCATATCAATCATAACATAAAATGCGAATGAATTAAAAAATCTGATCAAAAGTCAGAGATTATCAAATTGGATAAATAAATCTATTCCAATTCCAAAAATATGCTGTTAATAGAAGATTGCTTTGGACTCAAAGAAATGAAAAGTTTGAAAGTAAAAGTATAGGAAAAGATATATCATGGAAACAGCAACAATAACCAAACAGGAATAACTATACAGAAAAAAACAGACTTAAAAAAATAGATATGTAATGCTATTCTATAATGAATAGAGGGCCAATTCATAAGGAATATATAACAAGTCTAAACATATATGCACCTAACAAAGGGCACCAAAATACAAAAAGCAAAAACTAACAGAAGAAATGAATAATTCAAGAATAGATAAAGGATTTAATAACTCCCCTTTCAATAATAGATAAAGCAATTAGGGAGAAGATGAATAAGATATATGACTTGGGTAATGCTGTGAACTACCTATACACTGCAGATATCTATACAACACATTACCGAAGAACAGCAAAATATCCATCCTTCTCAATTGCCCATGGAACATTCTCCAGATAAACAATATACTAGACATAAAATAACCCTCAGTAAATTTAAGTGGATTGAAATCATACAACTTATGTTTTCCAACCACAATTATAATTAAATTGTGTTTAAATTTATAAATTTAACATTATTTACTAATTAAGTAAATATTATAAATTAAATTATAAATAAATATCAAAGATTTATTTGGTGTTTATTAAATACTATTTAATTTATTTAAATTAAATATTATAAATTAAATTATAAATAAATACCAAAGAAGGTTTGGAGATTGACAAATATGTGGAAATTAAACAAATCTCCACTCCTAAATAATTAATTGGGTTAAAGGAGAAACCACAAATGAAATTCAAAACTACCTTGAGTTAAAACATAACATATAACATATAGCAACTTAGGAGATGTAGGCACTCAAAGAGATATTTGTATCTATAAATGCCTATATTAAAAACAATAATGAGGGGCGCCTGGGTGGCTTAGTCGGTTAAGCGTCCGACTTTCGCTTAGGTCATGATCTCGCGGTTCGTGGGTTCGAGCCCCGCGTCGGGCTTTGTGCTGACTGCCAGCTCAGAGCCTGGAGCCTGTTTCAGTTTGTGACTCCCTCTCTCTCTGACCCTCCCCTGCTCACACTGTCTCTCTCTCTCTCCTAGAAATAAACAAAACATTAAAAAAAAATAAAAATAAAAATAAAAAATAAAAACAATAACGAAAGAGCTCAATTTAATAGCCTAAACTTTCATCTTAAAAATACTAAGGAAAAAAAAAAAGAGCAAGTTAAACCGAAGCAAGTAAAAGGAAGGAAGGAAGTATTAGAGGGAAATAAATATAATAGAGAAAAGAAATAGAAAATAAACCCTCAAAACTGAAATTTGATTCTTTGAAATGATCAACAGAGTTGACAAATATTTAAGTAGCCTGGCCATGAAAAAAAAAGAACAAATTTATTAAAATCAAGAATAAAATAGGGACTACCACTACCAACCTTACAGAAATAGACAGATACCATTATAAACATGTACCAGCAAAAGGGATACCCTAAATAAAATGAAATAACTCCCAGAAACACGCAAATTACCAAAATTGACTCAAGAAGAAGAAAAAAAATCTAAAAGACTGTAACAAGTAAATATTGAATTATGAATTGAAAACTTCCCACATATCTTTAAAAATTTATTTTATTTCATGTTTGAGAGAGAGAGCACAGTGGGAGAGGGACAGAGAGGGGTGACAGAGTATCCAAAGTGGGCTCAGTGCTGACTGCAGAGAAGCTGATGCAGGGCTCAAACTCACCAATGGTGAGACCATAAACTGAGCTAAAGTCAGAGGCTCAACCAACTGAACAACTCACGTGCCCCTCCCACACACTGTTAAGGTAGAAAAATTCTACAGATTAATTTAGAGATTCAACACAATCTTTAGCAAATCAGCCACTGCAGTTTTGCAGAAACTGACAAGGTGATACCAAAATTTATATGAAAATGCAAAGGATCTAGAATAGCAAAATACCCACCAGAAAGTCTTTATTTAAAAAGAAGAAAGTTGGGGGCGCCTGGGTGGCTTAGTCGGTTGGGCGTCCGACTTTCATTTAGGTCATGATCTCACGGTTCATGGGTTTGAGCCCCGCGTCGGGCTCTGTGCTGACTGCCAGCTCGGAGCCTGGAGCCTATTTCAGAGTCTGTATCTCCCTCTCTCTCTGACCCTCCCCTGCTCACGCTGTCTCTCTCTCTCTCCTAGAAATAAAAAAAAAATAAAAATATTTTAAAAAAATAAAATAAAATAAAAAGAAAGTTGAAGAACTCACACTTTAAGATTTCAAAGCTTGCTACACAATTATAGTAATTAATAGAGTATGACACTTAGAATTGAGATTCTAGAGGGGTGCCTGGGTGGCTTAGTCGGTTAATCCCCGACTTTCGCTTAGGTCATGATCTCACGCTTCGTGGGTTCGAGCCCCGCGTCGGGCTCTGTGCTGGCTGCCAGCTCAGAGCCTGGAGCCTATTTCGGAGTCTGTGTCTCCCTCTCTCTCTGACCCTCCCTGCTCGCGCTCTCTCTCTCTCTTCTAGAAATAAATAAAAATATTAAAAAAAAAAAAAGAATTGACATTCTAGAAATAAACCCATGCACTGATGGACAATAGATTGTCCACAAGAATGCCAAGGGAATTCAAGAAGGGGACAAATGTTTTTAATAAACGCTGGAGATACAAGGTAATATTCACATGCAAGGCAGTTGAACCTGCCATAAGAAATACTGAATATTAACACAAAAATGAATCATAAACTTAATTGTACAAGCTATATCTATAAAACTCTTAGATAAAAACATCTGATTAAATTTTCATGGTACTGGGTTAAGCAATGGTGTCTTAAATATGTTACCAAAAGCACAAGAAATAAAAGAAAAAATAAATGTGAGTACATCAAAACTAAAAAAATATGCAGCAAGTGATACCATCAAAACATGAAAAGACAACATTCAGAATGAAAAAAAAATTCACAAATTACGTATGTAATAAGGGACTTGTATGCAGACTATATAAAGAACTGTTACAAACCAATAATAAAAAGACAAAATAGCCCAGTTAGAAAATAACAAAAATTCAGAATAGAAATTTCTCTACAGAAGACATACAAATGACCAATAAACACATTTGGGAAGAACAATTCAAAACAACAATGATGTATCACTTCACAGACAGTAGGATGTCCACGGTCATGGAGGCATCTGATGGCTAGTGTTGGGAAGGATATAGAAAGATTGGAACCTTTATATGTTGCTTATGGGAATGTAAAATGGTGCAGCCAAAACAGTTTGGTAGTTCCCTCAAAGCTTAAAGAGTTATTTTATGATCCAACAATTATACTTTAGGTCCATATACAAGAGAAACAAAAAACATTTACACCCCAAAACTTGTACACACATGTTCATAGCAGCGTTATTCATGGCCAAAGAGTAGAACCAACTCAAATGTCTATCAAGTGGTGAATGGATAAACAAAATGTTATCTGCAATAAGAAGGAATGAAATAATGATATATGTTACAACATTGATAAAACTTGGAAGCATTATGCTAAATGAAAGAAGACAGTCATGTCATATGTTTGCATTAATATTAAAAGTACATTATAGGCAATTCTATAAAGAAAGTATAGATTAGCCGTTGCTTATGACTAGGGGCGAGGGAGAGTGACAATGGAAAGTGACAGCTTATGAGTATGGGGTTTCTTTTTTAGGTGATGAAAAGGTTTCTGATGTAGATTGTGTTGATGATTGCACAACCAGGAACATACTAAAATCTACTGAGTTGTGTACTTTGGCAAATTTTATGGTATGTAAATTGTACCTCAATAAAGATGCTTTATAAGTGGGAAAAGATATAATATCATCAAGAGAAAAAGGCTCAGGTTAAACAAGATTTTTACTTTCAGAGGTGAAGTCCATTGACATAAATGACAAAAACATATAAGCAAAACAAAACGAGAAACAAACATTTTTGACCAAAGAAATAATTTATTGACCTGACACCTTAAAAGAAAGGTTATTGTGGTAGCAAAAATGAGTTCCATTTTTATAAAAATCTCCAGAGATTATTTTAAGACTAACAGTAACTTTGAGAGGTTAGTCTCATGAAAGGGTAAATATTCTGAAGAGATTGGATTTTAGAGCATAAAATTGAATCCAGAAAATCCTAAACCTTTTTGAAGCATTTGAATCTGTGGAGACTTACCCCAAAGCATAACAGTCTTCTCAGTATACTATGTGCAGGCATTAGAAGGGATGTAGTTTAATAACCAAAAAATGCGTTGCAAGATTCGATGTGATTTTTTTTACCATGTGATGAACCACCTTAATTGTAGATTATAATTATTTCCATGATGCTTCAATGCGTAATCATTTATATAGTGTATTACTTAGTACACACAGTCAGAAATCAGCCTTGTTACAACAGAATTCTTTAAGGAGCCTTTAAATCTATCTACGTATTTGTATTACTGTGTAAGACCATAGTTTCACCAGAAGTGACACAAGTCACTTAAAAATTCTGACCCATGTTTCCTCAGCAAAACAACAAAAACTCAGAGATTGGATTTATATTAAATTAAGAACTCTAACAGCCTGTTCTTGATTTTTCCTTATTTAGATAGCAAACGACAACTTTTTCATTTACCCTAGTTTTACTTTGTTGCCAATTTCTGATGTCTCTACAGATCATTTACAGCACTGGAATCATCGGTGTCATAACAGATCTCTGATATCTTGTGTCCTATCTCTGTGTGTACCCTAAACCAAATGTACATTGAAAGACATATCCATGAAATTCTACAACATCACTTGGCTTTCTTTGTCACTAGAAATCATGTGGCAAACTTTTCATTCTTTTTCTAAATGTGGTTTAGTTATCAACTGTTTCCTATTTTCAACTACAAAAAGACAAACTTGGCTAAATCCGATGTCTGTTATACAAGGATATGTCTACCTTTTTTTAGATAGATATCTTGCATTCCTCAATTTAACATTTGTGCCTAGGATAAGTTAGTGGTTCATCTCTCTACAGCCACATTCTTGATATATCTCAATTTTCAGTCATTTAACAGACAGAATCAAAGCCCTGAATTTTGAAATAATACACATAAAATTTAGTGACATAATCATTCTCCTAGTAACTCAAAAAAGAATCAGGTCATTCATTTGAAAACCTCCCTCTCTCATTCTCTGTATTCAGTCTTTCATAATGTACTACACTTGAGTTCACTTTCACTCTTCCCATTCATGCCTTCTTAAAACTTCTCATCCAGACCATTTGACATTCCCAGCTGCTAATCCATCAGGTCATCTCATCTTCCATAAATCTGTATCTTTGCTGCCTGAGTAATCTTTTAAGATATATAAATATAGGGGTGCCTAGCTGGCCCACTTAGTAGAGCATGAAACTCTCGATCTCAGGAATCATGGGTTCGAGCCCCACATTGGGTGTAGCGTTTACTTAAAAAACTAAAATCTAGGGGTGCCTGGGTGATTCAGTCAGTTAAACATTCAACTTTGGCTCAGGTCTTGATCGCAGTTCATGAGTTCCAGCCTCACATTGACCTCTGTGCTGACAGCTCAGAGCCTAAAGCCTGCTTCAGATTCTATGTCTCCCATTCTCTCTCTACCCCTCCCCCTCTTAAAAATTAATAAACATTAAAAATTGTTTTACTAAAATCTAATATTTTTAAAAGGAAACATAATAAAAAATAATGAATTCAGCAATTTCTATAGGTGTTCTATCGATTCTATACTCCATAGATTCTATGGAATTGTTTACAATCCAAAACCATGCAAATGAATTAGAGCTTCAGCATAGAAATAAGCCTGGCAATATATGTTGTTGAATAAATATAAGTTTTTAATGTTTCTGTTTTGTGTTGCTAAGGGTATAGGCCCAATTTAAGAAATAAGTAGATTTTAGTTATAAAGGGTAAGGCAAGAACTATTCTAATTGAGAAGAGATTA
Organism: Proteles cristata cristata; assembly: GCA_017311185.1. Taxonomy (NCBI): domain Eukaryota; kingdom Metazoa; phylum Chordata; class Mammalia; order Carnivora; family Hyaenidae; genus Proteles; species Proteles cristata. The sequence continues at coordinate 1,427,185 of JAESUZ010000127.1, forward strand.
ATGCCTAGCAAAATAAAAATTATGCTTAGCATGTTAGAGCAACGGGAATTTGGGGGTTAGTGCTGGCTGTCCTTAAACTAGGGTTGACTGACATTAATGAAAGGAAAAGAAAGAAGGGTTCCTAACACATGATAGCAGATCTGGTTTTAAGGATAGGTCCCCAACCAGCAACAGACATCCTACGGTGAGGACTGGCACACAGTTTTTGAAGTTGTAACACTTGACATCTGTAATACTTAAAAAAATACGAACTCAATATTTAGGATAAGTCTGTTACACACAACACCCTTAGATGTCTGCTGCTTTGAGGAAGGAACATATAAGGGTGTCTGTGTGTTAAGCAATGCAGGGCAAAGAGAGGTCAGCAGCCAAAGAGCCAAAGCTGAGAGAGAATAAGAATGGAATCAGTATCAGGAATTTAGAGCTAGAGGTAATAGTAAAAGCTTTCTTACATATTATAGAATCCCAGAAAATATTTGGAAATATTTGCTCTACTTTCTATTATGTATGAGAGAAAGGGCTTGGATCATTTTATTTGGATATTTCATGAATCACTCTAGAAAGCTGGAAAATTTGGAGACAATTAGACAGATTTAATATCAAATCATTAATATTGTTTGGCCTAAGAAGTGGGAATTGTAAGATGGAATGAGGGTTGGGACGGTGGACAAGAGGTAATATTTTTTTCTAAGTTGATGTATTTGTGTATGCTGTAAATTTTTACAGTCTGCATCAGTTTTGAATACATCCCCTCTATGAAGTGTTCCCAGATTCTTTTACCATTGACAGAGTCAGTTTTTTTCATCATCATCTCAAAAGTAGGGACCATGCCCAGCATTTACACTTGACAAATCTCAGTCACTAAATACATGTTTGCATATGGTATTTTCATTTAACACCATTAGCTCCCAGATGAGACAGGTGAGGAACAAGAAATCAAATGGTTGATCCAAGATAGAATTTCTCAGTCTGTTGCTTCTGGACTAGCAGCAGCAGCAGCGTCTCCTGAGAACTTGTTAGAAATCCAAAGTTTTACATCCTGTCCCAGACCTAGAGATTCAGAAACGCTGCAGGTGGATCTTAAAGATCCACGTGTTAATAAGACCTCCTGCTGAATTCGATATACACTCAAGTTTGAGAACTACTGTTTAACCATTGACATGGTTAATAGGAAATTAGCAAAAATAGATCTTTCTAATCCGAATAAGATCTAAATATCTTTTTATTAATCATAACATATTATGTAAAAATAGATCCAATGCTAGAAATAAATTTTTCTAACTTTTCACTGTGGAACAAAACAAATCTACCTTATTATTTGTCTCATTTAAGGTTACCTCTATGGATACATAAACTATGTCCTTATTGCAGTGCTAAAATATAAAGTGAAATGATCTACTGAGAAATACTGAGTTTACTCATGCACAAATAAGGCACTGTATTTTCATAAGCAAATCACCATAAGCTATATATTTATAATGTTACTGAATCCAGTTATATTTTAGTTTTATTAGTGTGAAAATCGATGTTATAAAAATTCTATGGAAATCTTAATTTTATTTTCTATGCTGTAAGTACTTTTGGTTATGATTGAAAATTTTGTGTTTTGGGGAGAGTCTGTATCTATAATGGTGACGCTCGCTGTAGAGTGACTATTAAGCAATAGTTTCTGTAGGGTCCTTTCGAACATAGTTACTTTAGTATTTACAAACTGAAATGCTTGTTTACACGGCTTCAATTTTTTTTCTTACACTAAAGGAAGAAGTCACTCTAATAAGGAAAACTGAAACAGCATCAGTAGTAGAAGTCATAGGTGACAGTGATATGTGAGGAAAGAATGGAGAAATCATATCACCATGTGCTATGGCCATCAACAGTCCTACGAAAAGCATCTGAATCCCTAGCCTGAAACCACCCTGAAACAAGGCAAACCTCGTGCTAACAACTACAGCATTACAACGCACAGTATGTGACTAGAGCTCAGCCGTGCTACCACATTCCTTACCCTTTGACTCATAATGTGTGAGGACATATTTACTTCTTATATTATGTTGAATTTAATTATTTCTTATTAAATAAGTACATGGGAAACCGTTACCAGGAGAAAGGAAGTAAAAGATTAGTATTAAAATATCCCTAATTCTGGGGCACCTGGTGGCTCAGTCAGTTAAGCGTCCAATTTCAGCTCAGGTCATGATACCCCGGTTTGTGAGTTCAAGCCTGACGTTGGGCTCTGTGATGCTTCAGACCCTGAAGCCTACTTCAGAATCTCCCTCTCTTTATGCCCCTCTCCCACTAACACACTTCCTCCCCCTCTCAAAAATAAATAAACATTAAAAAAGTTCTAATATCCCTAATTCTAATGCTTTCCATATCTAAAACAAAACTGAGATTTGATTAAAAATTCACTTGCAGTAGACATCCCACAAACTTCTTCCCCAAACAAAGGAGCAAATTTCACCATTTCTAAGGTGTGAACTGACATTCACTGAGAGAAGGCACAGACTTAAGTGTCATACATTACCTTGTTTCTCTGTATTTGTCATTCTAAGAATGCTACCTCTACCTTATCAAAGAAAATTTCACATTACTACAAACTTTCCCTTTAGTGACATTAAAAGATTATGAAGAAATGGATGATCCTTATCTTACAAATGAAGAAAACAAGCTACATAAATATAATCACACATCTAGCATCACAACAATTTCAAATCCAAAAATAAATGTTGATTTCTCTTTTTTTCTTTTATTTGGTTGCATTTTAATTTTGCTTTGTTTTAGCTTTTTCCCTTCATTCTAATTCTATTTCCAGTGAACAAGTTTGCCTTTATTGTCTTTTGATAGAAAACTAAAATTTTCTCTTTAGTTAAATTCTAATAATATTTTATTCAATATTGTCCCATCCCCTTGAATTTTAACCCTAGGAAGTGTGTACATTAGTATACCTTTTTTTATGTTGATTGATTTTTAAGAGAGAGAGCATAACACACACAGGTGCGGGAGGGACAGAGAGCTGGGGAGACAGAGGATACTAAGCAGACTCGGTGCTGACAGCAGAGACCCTCATGTGGGGTTCAAACTCACAAACCATGAGATCATGACCTGAGCTGAAGTCAGACACTTAACTGACTGAGCCACCCAAGCACCCATGCCTTTTAATTTATACCAAAGATTTTAAACATTTTGGAACATTATTTTCACATTCTTTGTTATAATGTATACAGAAATATAGCATGTGTAGTGTGCCTTAATTTTAAGAAATAAATGAGTGAAGTTGTGGGAAGAGCCTTGACACTGAAATCAAAAGACCTGTATTTGATTGTCTTGGACTGAGATTTCATTTCTTCATCTGTAAACTGGGAACGATTTAACTAATATGCAGAACTGAAACAGGTAGATTTTGCCTAGGCCAGTAGGCCCCACGTAGGAGAAACTCAAAAAAGAGTAACAGAATTTAAAATATGCAGGACATACTACATGTTCTCAGGGTTTTAATCATGAGACAGTAAATAGACATTCTAGTCTATCACTTAGAGTAGATAATGTTTAACCTGGGATTATACAAAGACTTCAAACATTTTTCATCCATACACCCGGGAAGTTTCAATAATTTCATCCATAAACTAAATGTATTAAAAAAAGACATGGTGAGGTTCTAGTATGCAAACCATGTAATATCAGGATAGATGACTCCTTAATGAATAAATATGATCCCCAAATTGTCAAACAGATATTTAGTGAACACAATACACTGGGCAATGAGTGATATAGATAAGGGCTCTGCCTTCTCCATAACCAAGTATAAACATCAAGTAGTTCCTATGTGCATTGAAAAACAAAAACCCAGCAACATAATGGAAAGGAATCAAAGGTTCACTTTAGATCAGATAATCAAGGAAGGATTTTCTGAAGAGGTAAAATCTGAATGGAAAACTAAATATCAAGAGGAGTGAGCCAGATGAAGAAACTCAAGTCAGGACAAGCCAGTCAGGAAGAACAGCTAGTACAAAGCCCAAAGGCAGGAATTTAGCATATCAGAAAGAGCCAGTGGGACTTGAACAGTGAGTATTAAGGGAGAGGGTTTTACAGTGAGGACAGAGTCAAAGACTAAGCGAAAGCAGGTAGGGGGCAGGATAGAAAGCCTTATAAGGAACATTGATTCTGTCTGAAGTGCCATAGGATGGCATTCCAGGGCATTATGTAAGGAATGACATGATCTGATTGCAATCAATTGTATCTGTTTTGACAGTAAAAGTTGTTTAAATCATGCATCTCCTCTTTTTTCCCCCTGAGGTACCACTATTGGATCAGCTATCAAATATCCAAAAGGTCCTCCACATTTCCTCCGAGTATTATTTCAGGACACTGAAGTACTGAATTAATTAGCTCTTATCACGATTGAGAAATACCTTAGCTGTTTGAAATGGGCACTCTCTTTTCCATACGTGTTTATTTAGAATACTTAAGTCTAGACTACTTAAATATTTTTATTGGGATGTGTGTTCACATTAAGTTGATTTTTATTGCTACTGTTGTGCTTGGCAAAATGCTAGTGAAATCCCTGTATAGCATTAGAATTATACGGAATTTGTTTTGTGATTTTGTGTTACAATCTATACTGAATATAAAGGCTATGGATGAAAGACAAGTTAAGATTTTGATTGACAGAAGAGTATGTACTTGAAAGATTATAAGCAAGCAAAATAAAATGCATATTCCTTGAATTTAGATTAAAATATATACAGGTAAGCAAAATATAACTATTCAGGAAAAAAAATGGAGCCAAGCAAATAATTCCTGTAAATTGGATTTTCTTGTTGCTACAAAAGATTTAAAAACTAATTTTAAGAGGTGAAATCCTTCCAGAAGAAGCTTAGTGGATAGACAAAATCAGGTGATACTTGTTATACGATCATAACTAAGCTGGCGAATAAGTATAGTGAAGGTGTAGAAATCTTGTTAGATTGTTATAGTGCACAACAACTTTGCTTCTGGGAGAGAGAGAAAGCAATGTCATACATCTTGCATAATATTCCCTCTCTGGTAAGATTAGTTGATAACACAAGAGAATTTTCCCTGGCTTTACCTGACAGAAACTTGATTCATCTTCCAGCAAGAGCAATTTTTCTACCATATTCAGCAATAGGAGCTTCTGAAGGACTTTCTTATCTCATTTCTTATTCATCAATCTCCAAAAGACATGTTAGAAACAGCAAAATGTAAATCTCTTTATAACTAAATTAATCCAATTCTTTTCATTTGTCTTTTGCAAGAGACAGCCTCATTGTCAGCTAAGCATATGTAACAAATGCTTGTCACTCCTGAGTGCTCAAAGAACAAGATCTAAAAGAGAGATCATTTCTTTTGGCAAATGTATGTTAACACAAGAAACTACCTTTTTCTCTTAATGATTTACTTGTCATGTGTTTTTAAAATTAATTTCTATCCATAATTTATAGAGGAAGACTAGGATAGCCACTTTAAATAATTATAGTTCTGATGAGACAATCCTCTGAGTTTCTTAGCATTTTGTCAAAATGAATAAAAAAAAACATAACTCTATACTCAGCTGATTTTTTATAAAATAGTGTTTTTACAATGCAAATACTTTTAAAAATTTTTAATGTTTTATTTATTTCTGAGAGAGAGAGACAGCTTGAGCAGGGGAGGGTCAGAGAGAGAAGGAGATACAGACTCTGAAAAAGGCTCCAGGCTCAGAGCTGGCAGTCAGCACACAGCCCCATGCGGGGCTCCAACCCACGAACCATGAGATCATGATGTGAGCCGAAGTCTGATGCTTAACCAAGTGAGCCACCCAAGCGCCCCTACAATGCAAATATTAAACTTTCACCTGTATTAATCTAAATCCTGCACCACAAAATTTAATTGAAGGGGCATTCTTCCTAAAAGAAAAGTAATTCTCTAATACAATGTTTATTTTATCCGATATATCATTACCATTTGGCAAGTAGAATTTTTTTTCTCTAGGTAAACTTCTCTTGAAAATTTTCAGATGTATGGCCACCATTTCCATGCTATGAAGAAATTAAATTTTAGAAAGGAAACCCCAAACAAAATATTAGAGTGTTTGGCATGAACAATTCTTAACATCTAATGGATATTAATACTAACATTTGATAAACAAAATAACTGTCATATTTCACTGTTTTTATAATAGAGACTTTAAGGTTGCATCATTCCCCAACATACCTTAAACTTCCTCTGCTTATCATTTAAATATTTCTATTTTTTAACTGTCAGTTTTTTAATCACTGGCATACCATTGTGCTTGAAAGCTATAAAGTTATGAAAAAAACTTAAAATTTATTCTATTAATGACATAGTTATTGCTAATCCACTTTATTTCAGAAACAACTTCAGCTGGTTTTAAAAGAAATATGAAATACAGTTAAATAAAATAAATGTAATAAAGTGAGAATAATTAGGCAAATACAAGACAAAGCAAAACATAAATTTCAACCAACAAACGACACTAAATCAAGACTGTATACCATGAAATTCTATACATTTATCATGGGATAACCATAATTTTGCTTTAAGCTGTTTACCAAACAGCTTAAGGAAGAAATGTAGTAAATTATATATTTCAAAATCTCCTTAAGATAAATACAACAAAACAAATGAACAGGAAAATCGCAAGTATTCCTTATGACAGTATCAGAAAAGAAGGTCTCTTTAGATTCCCAAAATGAAAAGCCAAACAATGGAGTGAACATCTTCATAGCTGCAGGGTTCCCTCCCCTCCCCCTGCCTTTTTTCTTATTCCCACAGATTCTCTCAAAGTGGACCCATGACATTAAATGAATAATTGCAATTCCTGCAAAATTCCTAAAAATGAACCATTTGCTGTGCAAGCTTCCAGGCAACACTTCCTTCCAATTGTGTTTCTCTTTGATAATCTTTTGAGAAATAGGATATGGCAGGGAGTTTGATTCTGTACTAACTAGTGAGCTTGTAAATTTTTTGTTCTTTGAGGTTAGCAATTCAGAACTCATGGGTGTGAATGAAGAAGAGATTGGGGAATGAGGAGCCTAAGTGGATATGTTATAAATGGAAGACTAACACAACTCCTCCAAGAGGAAAGTCAGATGAATAACCCATGGAGGGCCAGGGGTCCCTTACAAATTAATTTTTAACCCACTCTAACAGAAAACTGGACTATTAGGGAGGAAGTTTGTCCTCTCTTGACTTGAGGAAAGTAGCTTTGATAATTATTATGATAGCATAAATATCATAATTATACTTTAAATATGATTTAATATGTTATTATTATTATCATAATGAGTATTTAGTGAGTGCTTATTGAATGTTACCAATGTAACATTCAAGGGCCCTGATTAATAGATTGATAGAATTATTATGCAATTTTATAGATAAGAAATGAGGCTAAAGAAGTTAGCCCAGGATCTTGTGGTTATTGTATAGAGGAACCAAAATCTGAAGCCAGGATTTCTGGCTCTGAAGTCTAGACTCCACTGCTACTATGAATCACAGGAGGTTAGAATGCAGTATTTTTCTAACAAGTTGATTAATTTATAGCTTTATTTAACTTTAAAAAATACTCTCAAAATTTCCTTTGGGGGGCACCTGGGTGGCTCTGTTGGTGTAGCATCCAACTCTTGATCATGGCTCGGACTGAACACCTGCATCAGGCTCTGAACTAACCCCATGGAGCCTATTCAGGATTTTCTCTTCCTCTGTCTCTGCCCATTTCCCCCCTCAAAATAAATATATAAACTTTTAAAAAACTGTTTTCCTTCAGAATCAGAAAATATTATTTTAAACAATTTGTATAGGTCTGAGAAAAGCTGCTTTACAGGAAATTACATTTTTTAAAAAATATATCAAATATTGTTGGTAATCATGCTAAGCAAACAGAACTCTGCAAGCTCAGGAGAAAGTGACTTTGTCCATTATTTATTTATGAAATACATTTTAAAAATGGTTGTTTACATACATGTATAAAATTTATTATTAAAATTCAAAGAAAAGAATAGCAATAGAATTTTTAGAGACGGAATGCCCTCTCAATGCTCTCTCATCAGTCAGGTAAGGTCTAAGGCATTTTACAAACTGAATAACGTAATAGATACTCTTACCTTTCAAACAAATTCAACTCCTTGCATAGACTAGTGCTCTTGCCCCTCAGCCTATGAGAATAATCATTAATTTTGCTCCCCAAATATTTCCCACAAAGCATATCCCAGCCCTCTTATTGTGAGATGCAGCCATTTGACAGGTTCTACTAGGTGAATACTGAGTAGAAGTGTCTTAAACAGCAATGACCAGGAGAGAGAAGCCTAAAGTGAAGACTGCTCAGAACAGCAGAGCCCTAGCAAACCTATGATGGGCATATATTATGAATGAGAAATAAATCTTTGTTCTTTTATGCCCATGAGATTTCAAGTTTAGTTCCTGCCTTGAAGGATGCCTTGCTCATCCTTATCCACTTATATAGGCTCAGTTTCCATTAAAAGTCTATCCAGTCTTATTTTTTAAAAAAATGTCTGCCTTGGTCTAATCTTTAGCTGATTATGAATTATTAAAAATGGGTGAATTACCTAGATCAATGTTTGTAAAATATTTTTCCATGGTAAGTTTACAGGAAATTAAGATTTTCTGCATAGGTATCCCAATGTTCATTAGCACATTAGGATTCAGAATTTCCATTAGTAAATATATTCTGCCTTACAATTTAGCTTAAACGTTAAGTATTTCAGCGCTACTTTACCACTTAGAAACATTCACAGAGCACAGTGATTGGCAATAAATCAATGCTATTATTAGTCACCTCTGACAGGGAGGGAATGGAATGGCATCAGGGATATCACATACAGAATCTTCAAATGCACCAGGATGTTGTTTCTTGGATTGGGAATTGTGTGTAAAGGTGTTCCTGTTGTCATTCTTTAAACTGCACACATAATTACATATACCCTTTTACGTGCATGGTATGTTTCACAATTTTAAAAAGTTTTAACTAGGAGTGTCTGGGTGGCTCAGTCAGTTGAGCATCTGACTCTTGATTTTGGCTCAGGTCATAATCCCCGGGTTATGGGATAGAGCTCCATGTTAGGCTCCATGTTGAGTATGAAGCCTGCATAGGACTCTGTCTCTTCCTCTGCTCTCTCCCCCACTCATGCTCTCTCTCTCTCTCTAAAATAAATAATAACAATAAAAAAAATAAAATAAAAAGTTTCAACTAAACACAGTGGAATACGGGAAATCTTAGATATACTTGAAAAATTTGAAGACTACATTACTCTCTTCACAGGGAAAAAGACATAATGGCAGGTTTAACAAATTTTCTAAAAAAACCTAGAGTATAAATATTCTTAAAATTATAAATGATACCAATGCATTATTGCTTTCCAATTTAAAGCAAGAATGTGTTAGATATGTCAAAAATTCCAAATTACCTAAGTATGGTGGAATGCTCATAAATAACTGGTCTCTGTGTAAGTTTTTCAAGTTATTTATCCATATTACATAATTTTACAGAGGATGCTTAATTTATAACTTTTAGAATGTGTGAATTAATTTCTATGATTCTTCAGAAAATGTCAACAGTGATATGTAACCTTTTTAGAAAAGGCTGTGGTTTTCACTTAGAAGCTATTTTTGTAGTTGTAAAATTGTGCTGAGGCAAAAAGTGTTAGTTCCACGACCTCAGGACATTTCATGTTTGTCAGGTCCAATTCGGGCCTTAGGTCACTAAAATATACTTACCTTAATAGAAAACCTGCCATTTCATCGTTGCTAAATATGTTTAAATACTCCATCCAGCCAGCTAGCCGTCTTTATGGATATCTTCATAATAATGACCTTTTTTCATCTTTATTTGGTTTTGAGTGTATCTTTGCATTATCAATATGTATGTAAGTGGGCCTATTTTAAAGTAAATATGTCATTTCCTGATTTGTCCTGCACATATTAATCCCAGTCTGCACGGTTTCATAAAATTAACAGAAGCACATGTAATCCACATTGAGTTTCTCACCCACCCACATTTTTTCAAAATGCACAGCTCCTAAGAGATCAGAACTATTTCAAAGAGTCGTGTTGTCCTTACTGCATACATTGTTATTCTCCATGCTGCACACCTGGTTCCCCTCCAAGTGATAAGAGGATTCCAGTGCACTGGTGAAACAGTGCACGCCAGGTAACTCATGTTACTGTTGGTCAGAACTCCCTCAGGAGTATGTTCCTCACTCCAACCTCAGCTTTCTCTGGTGGAGAACATGGAGTTTTCTTGAAAACTCATCACTACATTGCTTGGCAAAATCATGGAACATTGGCATTGTCTTGCCTACTTTACCAAACTTCATGCTAGTAACATACATTAAAATGAACAAAAATAAAACAGAATCACAGTCCAACCTTTTATTAATGTATTTAGGAATGTAAGACTTTTCAAAGGAACAAAATGTAAGTTTGTACTTATAAAAACTTCGGAAGAGTTAATAGGCATGTGGTATGTTACATAGTATCTGTAGCTTAATGAAGCTTTTATTCTCTACAAATGATATTTTTGTTCAATTGCTAACATTAGATTTTAATGGATCATGAAGCATTTTTGTTGGCAAACATCTTTCTGCAGAGTTCTCTTTTGCTAAACTATTTTGAACACAAGACTTTTCTAATATAAAATCTGTTCAAGACATTATCTCCATAGAAGAAACTGAAGTGCTGGAGAATGCAGGTCTCATTTGCAAATCTTTAAATGATTGCTCTGGTAAGTTTGTTGCAAACTTTATATCCAACATAATTTAAAAGGGAAACAAATTTATATAATCCTCAAGCAAATCATATTTGAACAAATTACCTACTCAAACCACTTGAGAGCTGTGCATTTTGAAAAACATGGGTAGATGAGAAATCACTATGGATTATAAATTCTACTGTTTGCAAAGAATTTTGGTGACAATAAAGTTAAATCTACCTCCTATAATCATAAGTAAGGCAAGGATGCCCCTCTCTCCCCTGTTATTTAACACTATGTCAGGGTATTTAGTCAAATGGAAGTAGATAAGAAAATCAAGGCTTAAGAACAGGCAAAAATGAAGTAATATTATGTCTACCAGTGGATAATTTTACATTAATTCTTATAAGACTCAATTAACTCAAAAAATTAATAAAATAGCAGAATACAAAATTAGTGTTCAAAAGCCTATATTTCTCCAAGCAACAAAGTTGAATACATAATGGAAGAGAAAAAAAGCTGTATATAATAGTATAATAAAAATAAATATCTGAAAATAAACAATAAGAACCACTTAAATACATATGAGAAAATTGCTTTAAACTCCTGAAAGACATTAAAATAGACTTAACAAATGGAAATCATCTCTTTTTCTTGGATAGAATAACTTAAGTTTATAAACATGTTGTCCTTCCTAGGCAATACTTAGATTTAATGTAAACCCAAAATGAATTCATATTTTTGAACTACAAAAATTGATCATAAAATCAATATGAAAAAATATATAGGAAAATCCTAAGGAAAAAATCACTGAGGGTCTAATTCTGCCAGATTTAAAACATAAATTTATATAGCTATAAAGATACTATTTTAAAAGTGAGGTACTCATCCATTACAATGAAAGAGTAGAAAGACCAGGAAAAGACTCCAAATTCATGGAAATTTAGAATTTTATAAAGGCGGTTTCTATATGCCTCGAGAAATAGTTGCCTTTAACTAAATGGTTGGGGACCATTTGTGGAGTGTGCCCAAGGAAGAAGAGGATAAGAAATTGTTACAGCCAGTATAGGTATATCTCCCCGGGGATTGTTACTGAATCGGGTTGTAAAGAGTAAAGAATTTGTTGAATGTTGATGTGGTTTCAAGACTTTTTTAGCATGCTTGAGTGCTGATTAAAATAGAAGAAACTCATGAGCAAGAAGAGAGAATGGAGAATTACAGAAACAGGGAATTTAGGCAGATGAAAAGCATGCAAATCTAGATTTTGGACATTATATTATAAGAGGGAGGGTAATATGTATGAATTTAGATGAAGATAGGCTTGTATATATTTGGCTGGAGCAAGTGAATTTTTTAAAAAAGGCTATTTCCAATCATATCAGGAAATGATCCAAACTGAGGGGAGTTAGACATTTAAAAAAAAGAATTAGCTTACTATGATATTTAACATAATCATCTTAAGACAAAAACTAGTGAGCATCATTAATTCTCATAGTAAAGAATTTTAGAAAAAAAAGTACACATAAGAATCCACACCTATTGAAACAGCAAATCATTTTCTTCTGAAAGGCAGAGAGAAAGCAAATATGAGAGCAGTTACATCAAGATCATTAAATAAGGTAGATCAGATTTCTCATCAGTAAGCAACAGGAAATCAAACACATGAGTAAAAATTGGGGAACCTGGCTGGTTCAGTCGGTTGAGTGTCCAACACTAGATATTAGCTCAGGTCATGATCCCATGGTTCGTGAGATCACGCTCCCTGTTGGACTCCGTGCTAACAGCTGGAAGTCAGCTTGGGATTCTCTCTCTGCTCCTCCCCTGCTCATGCTCTCATTCTCAAATAATAAGTAAAGAAACTAAAACAAGTATTAAGTACTAACCACTGCCACCACTTCACTGGGAAAGAAGGAGGAGAAAGAGGAGGAGGAGGAGAAGGAGGAGGAAGAAGAGAAAGAAGAGAAGGAGAAAAGGGAAAAAGGAGGAGGAGAAAAAAAGAGATGAAGAAAAAGTAGCAGCAGCAGTAGTAGTAGTAGTAGTACTAGTAATAGTAGTAGTAGTAGTAGTAGTAGTAGTAGTAGTAGTCAGCAATAATAAAAAAGAGCCACAGCTATCCATTTTTATAGTTTATTTTATTACCTAAAAAAACAAAAATCCATGAAATTCTATATTAGAGCAAACAAACAAATTCAACAAGATTGCTGTTACACTACCAAAACAGAAGCACAGTTTTGTTTTTGTACACTATCAAAACCAAGTAAGAAATGTTATTTAAACAAAATATCCCATTCACTATTACAGGAAAAAAAACTTGTTTACCTAGAGAAAATATCTACATAAACATGTGAGAATTTTATGAATAAAATTATAATCACAATATATGCTGGACATTATTCTTTAACTAAAAGTGATTCTACTCTTCTTCTTGACATTTTTTTTCATATTTTTATTAATCTGAAGGAAAGTAAACTATTTGCTGGTTTAGAGTCATTATTTTCATCAATAGAATATTGGGGAAAATCTGTTAGCAGGTTTCTTTGGAAGATTTTCCTATTAGGAAGGCCATAATATATTTTTAAAAATAATCTGTCCTTTGGCACTCTAGGAATTCCGTATTAAAGAATGCAGATGTGAAGCTGAAGAACTTCTGACCACAGGGAAGTTAGAAGTTAGAGGCATGACTTTGTCATTGTGTTATAAAACCAATGTCAGCAACTGCTTACTTCCAGTTTTCTTGCTATTCAAGAAAAAAAAAAATTTTTATTTAAGATACTAAATTGATACATTCCATTGACTGATACCAGAAATCATTTTTCTGATGTAAGGATGGTTAATGATAAATACCATGTTCATAGATAGATCCCAATCAGTCTGGCAAAGTTAAATGCTTGATAATAGCAAGGGTATTGAATAATTATTTCTGTATAACAAACTATCCCTAGAACTCAATGACTTAAAACAAGTACCATTATTTGCCCATAATACTGAGAATGAATAGTTTGAGCTAGGCTCTCCTGGGCACTTCTTTTTGGTCTTCCTTAGGATCACTCACACAGTTTTAATCTTCTGTTGGCTCAAAAGGACTAGATGATCAAAGGAAGCCTCAGTCAGATGTCTGGCTGTTGGCTCTGGCAACTCTTTTCTTTTTTCCATAGTCTATATTTCTGCAGTAAGATAAATGAGGCGTCTTTATATTATATTCTATATGCTTTGAAGAAGGAAAGGCAGAATCTGCAAGGCCTCTTATGACCTAGGTTTTGTAATTCACATAATATAATGTCTACCATATTCTATTTGTCAAAGCCTATCGCAGGACACGCCCAAATTCAGTGGGGAGGAAATCCACTCTACCTCTTGAAGGGAGTAGCTACCAAATGTTGTGGCCATGTCTTCAATATGTATCGAAGTTAGGGCAAGAATATATGGAAATATTTAGGGATTGCTGATGGTGGTATAAAAATTTTGATAAGTTTCAAGAAGAGTTTGGCAATATACATTAGAATTATAGACACATGTCTTACAAACTAGTAATTCCATTTCTATGGATAAACGCTAAAGAAAATTTTATATATGTGTACAGGAAAGCAAGTATAAGAATACAAATTAGAGACACCTAGATGGCTCAGTCAACCCAGGTTAAGCATCCAACTCTTGATTTCATCTCAGGTCATGAGATCACAGTTCATGCATTCAAGCCCTGCATCGAGCTAACAGTGTAGAGCCTGCTTGGGATTCTCCCTCTCCCTCTCTCTATCTCTCTCTGCTCCTTCCTCAAAATAAATAAATAAATATATAAACTTTTTTAAAAAAGGAATATAAGTGACAAAGTTGTATATAAGTGGAATAACTGGAAACCAATTTAATTTCCAACAACTGGATATATAAATTAGAGTCCATTTATAAATGGATAACTGTATGGTAGCTAGTTACAATGAATGACCTATATATGTATCAATATGTATTAATTTTGAAATTATAATCTCAAATGAAAAATCAAGTTACAAAATGAAATGTATAGTATGATAGAGCTTATACAAACTTTAATAATATGATGCATATACATCTATAACAATATTGTTTATTCCACTGGGAAGATAAGATTGCAGTAGACCTTGCAACATTTTGTTAATATACATCTGAAGCAATTTGGACAAATATTATTCATAAAATCCTTCTGGAGTGTACACTGGTGTCACTTCTAATATCCTCTATAGTTCTTGCCTACTTGAAATCTTTCAGAGTTAAGAAGTATTTAAAGGAAATATAGTCAGATTGTGTTTGCATAAAATATCTTTAGAAATTTATAAAACTAATTAGTACCAGTGGGTGTCTTTGAGGAAAGGAATCAGAAAGCTGAGGGAAATGTAAAGAAGACCTTGTACTTTCTACCTTTTGATACCCTTTGAATTTTTATAATGTTATGTTACCTTTTAAAATATAGCATTTCTCCATAATGATTATGCCTTACTTGAAAATGTGAGATAAATCACACAACCTCTTGGCCATTCCTCAGTTTGAATGACTTCGATGATCCTCATTATATATTCTTTGAGAGACCTCTGTCTGTCACCCTCATTTGATGAAAACCTTTCAGTTGATTCCCCCTTCCTTTTATGGAACACTTTTTTGACATTCTCTGGGGCTATTGGAAATTTTCTATTCTCATAAGAGTCTGACAAGGCCACATTCATTCTGCCCTTTTGCTCTCATTGTCATTTAAAGGTCAGGTTATGTCAAACCAATGCTCATTTGTTTTACCATATGCTATTTGAAATCACACAAGCCTGAAAAGCCTGAAGCCCAGGACATGAAGCAACAGTTAAAGAAAAATATTATAGATTATATATTTGAAAATGAGTTTCATGAGAATTTTCAGTTCTGTGTCAAATTAAAAATTAAAAAATGATATCTATTTCATATCATTTATTTTGGTGCTTTTTAAATGAGATAGTCTTTTTCATTTATGCATTCAGCAAATAATATGGAGAGCCTCTGTATACTGAATACTGATTTTAGAACAAAACTAAGTCCTTTCCCTCATCCATCTTACCTTACTGGGGATAGACAGACAACTACTAAACCATTGTATATATCTGATTATGATAAGCAATATGGAGTAAAATGAACCAGGTGAGGGAAATAAAAGGAGTGGAATCATGGGAGAGGCTACTCTTTAACAGAGAATGGTTGCCAGAAAATGCCTAATTTATAAATTGTTATTTAATCAGAGATGTTGGAAAGTGATGCATTTTCTTTGAAGTGTTCCAGGCAGAGAGAATAGTATAAGCAATTGTTTTAAGGGGAAATATGCTTTAGTGTGCCCAAGAAACAGCAGATCACATGACTGCTGTGGAGAGTAAAGAAATACATAGGGAAATGATCAGATAGTAGTGAGGGTTCACACTGAGACCCAGTAAAACATTTTTAAAAAGCCATTGTAACTACTTGGGCTATTTATATTCAGTGAGGGTTTCTAGGCAGAGGAATGGTGGGTAGAGGAGAAAGGGTGGAAGCTGGAGAACACGAGGAGGCAAGAAATGACAGTGGCTTGGAGTATCAAGATATTTGGGGATGGAGGAAACAAATAACAAAAATCATCATGTGTAATTACTTTTCTTTTCCTTTTTTAAAAAGTATTATTTATTGGGGCGCCTGGGTGGCTTAGTCGGTTAAGCGTCCGACTTTCGCTTAGGTCATGATCTCACGGTTCGTGGGTTCGAGCCCTGCGTTGGGCTCTGTGCTGACTGCCAGCTCGGAGCCTGGAGCCTGTTTCAGTCTGTGACTCCCTCTCTCTCTGACCCTCCCCTGCTCACGCTGTCTCTCTCTCTCTCTCCCAATAAATAAAACATTAAAAAAAAAAAAGTATTATTTATTTATTTGAGAGAGAGCATGGAGCAGGGGTGGGGTGGAGAAAAAGGGAGAGAGAGAATCCCAAGCAGACTTTGTTCTGTCAGCACAGAGCCTCACACAGGGCTCAAACTCATGAACCATGGGATCATGACCTGAGTCGGAACCAAGAGTCAGAAACCTAACCAACTGAGCCACCCAAGTGCCCTTATTTTAAATTTTCTATTTCTATGTTTGTTTTAGAAAAGTACATTGTAATCACAGTAAGTAAGCTGAAAATATTTACTGAACCTATATACTCTTGAAAAATATACAATTTGATTTTCACAATGTAATGAGTTGATTTTTCTGTGTATAATTTAAGGTATACCTAGTTTAAGCTGTTTTTAGTCTAAAATTGCTATGGCCATGGAATATAGCTGTGGGGTCCTCTATTACTTATTCACCCCGTGTTAGAGCAGACCCAAAATTTACAGAGGACTCTCATGCTCAGGCCCTGTGTTAGGATCTGTAATGGTCTAGGAATTGGAATGGCTTGTTCTGACTTGGATATTCAGTAGGATCCTCATTGCTCTGTTAGAGGTTGCCAACCAACCCCAGCTCTGGTGCTTAACAAAGTATCTGATTTTGGAGCACGTGTTTAGTGAAGTCTGGCAAGTTCAAAATCTGCAATGTAGGTCAGTAGGCTGGAAGCCTAGGGAAGAGCCAGTGCTGTAGTTCAAGACTGAAGGCTATCTGCTGGAAGAATTCCTTCTTGCTCAGAGGGAGGTCAGTCTTTGTTCTCTTAAGGCCTTCTATTGATTGGATATTGGCTATTTCACACTATGAAGGACAATTTCTTCAGTCCAAGTCCACTGATTTAAGTTCTAATCTCACCCCCTCAAAAAACCTCACACAAATATCCAGGATACCTGGGCACCATGGCCTGGCCAATTTGACACATAAATTAACAGCAACTTCTAGTACATGCTTTTAAAAAGAATAGGTATTATTTCTTTTTCTCTCTTTCTCTCTTGCTGCTAGCTTGAAGGTGGTTATGGTATTGAACTTTCATAGACAATATGAATGAGGTCAAACCCCTATGGATGGTCAAGCAAAAGAAAGAAACCACCTGGACAGAAGATATCAGATAAAAAATTTTAGTATGAGAGAAAAAAATTGTCTTATAGGTAGCTATTACTTTGTAATCTCTGATAATAGCTGCTAGATTTATATCTTAACTAACATAAAAATTTTAAAATACTTACACTTAAAAACCCATGGTAAAAGAAAGTTACCTCTACAGTAATAGAACTTTTCATTGCCTTTTTCTTTAGATATGCTTTCTTCAAGAGTAAATGTATGCATCTAATGGCCCAATTGATATTGCTCTTGATGAGAAGCATTTTATTGTTGTATCATTTATGATCATTAGTTGGATGATTATACATAATTATTTAACTGAAAAAAATGAATATTTTAATTTATTAATGCTTATTTTTTAAATACTTTTTAACGGTTATTAATTTTTGAGAGACAGAGCATGAGCAGGTAGGGGAGAGACAGTGAGAGGACACAGAATCCAAAGCAGGCTCCAGGCTCCTAGCTGTCAATCAGCACAGTGCTGGAGGCAGGTCTCAAACACACCAACTGAACCCACCGACTGCAAGATCATGACCTGAGCCAAAGTTGGACACTTAACTGACTGAGCCACCCAGGCACCCTTAGTAATGTAGTATTGGTGTCTCTAGGCAACATTAGAGAATACATAAAGGAGAAAAACCAAGAAACTATACAAAAATCTGGGATAGTACTCCTTTCTATGTGATTTTCGTAAATTTGTATTTATCTTAAGCCCCTGTGCAGAGTACCTCTGGTCTCTCTTATTTTTTGTCCATTCGGGACACAGCGGCCAGACAATCCTCCATTATTTTTTATACTCTGCTCTTAAACAACTCAGAACTCATCACTGTCATACCATGGGGTGGAATAGTAAAGATTTTAAATATTCCTGCTAGGCTGTTCATAATGAGACCAGAGTTTTCCAGCTGCCATGAAATTGGGGAAAACCAAGGGCAGAAAAAGTAAAATGTCACTTGGGTATCTTTTGAGTATGATGGAACGGATGAGCTGAATCGTTTGGTTGTGCAGCAGCATAATTACAGACATTTGTAACAGTGTATAACAATGAGGTTTTCCATCATGTCATATCAACAGTTAGGTCTTGAAAAGGAAGCAAATTATTGCATGATCATCTGCATCTTGTTGATATGCAGCGGGGGGTTAATGTTCAGACTCCCCTTCATATGTTGAGAACATCTGTAGAAAAGGCAGCTGGCAGTATGGCAGACCACAGAGAAGTGCAATAAAGTTTTACTTTCAACCCAAGCAAAATTAGAGATGTCAACCAAATGTTTGCTATTAATCTATATAGCCTGATTTGCATCTTACTGTACCACATGTTAGTGTTTCTTCCAATTGGCATAGCTTGATCATGATAATTTGAAATTTACTGAACATCAGCAGTGAACTCAGCAACATGCAGAACATAATGATGGAGAAATTGCATGAGCAGAGACTTTACATAGTGCTGAAAAGTAAGCAGAAAAGTAGGGAGAAAAGTTGATACAAAACATTTAATTGGGAATGTTTCCTTTTAATATCCTGCAATGGACTTGAAAAAGTAATATTAAAACAAGGAAAAGTGGTTTCAGGAAGACTTTAAAGGTTAAAAGAAGATAGAATAAAAAGCTTCTCATTCTGTCAAGAGAGAAGGCACATTATCATAGAGCAGCCACTAAGGAACATGCTGTTGGGCATGATTATAATTATTTTTAGTAAGTGGAGATATATTGAGACATGTATACATTTAAAGAAATAAGCTGGTACTTATATGAGAACTCTTCTACATGTGAGTTAGAAACTTCAGAAGAATGAAGAATTAATATATTAAAATTTCCACTAAATCAGTCTCATTTTCTCTAGCAACCTTGGGGTGAACAGCATACAAATCAGATGATCTTCTAATTCCAAAAAGTACCCAAATCTCAAAGATTGATGAATAAACGATATATTTACTTAAATTTGCATTGAATACAATATGTAAATCATTCTTCACTGACATCATGTCATTAGAGCATGAGGTAGACACAATGATTTATTTTTCCAGATAACTGAAATGCATTACATGTATATTGAAAGAAGTATAAGAAAAACATTTGAGTGGGCAATGCATTCCAGAAACAATGCTAAGTATTTCAGAGAGTTTACAATAATCTGACTGGTTGAATTAAAAAAAAGGTTTTCTACATTACAGAAGAATAAATAGAGACAAAGATAAGTTAGGACATATTAGGTTGGTAAAAAACGAAGAGCTAACTTAAAAAAAATTTTTTTAATGTTTATTCATTTTTGAGAGAGAGAGCCAGAGTGCAAGTGGCAGTGGGGCAGAGAGAGAGGGAGACACAGAATCCTAAGTGGGTTCCAGGATCCAAGCTCGGAGCTCTCAGCACAGAGCCCCAGGAGCGACTGGAACTCACAAACCATGAGATCATGGCCCAAGGTGAAGTTGGATGCTTAACTGACTGAGTCACCCAGGCGGCCCCTAAGAGCTAACTTTTTAATATAGCTCTGCTAGGACCCAAACTCACACACTTTCTACTACATCACCACCTCCCAACTCAAATAATAAAAACCAAAAGCAAATATCTTTATAAACATTTGACTTTAGGAATGCAGCTTTGTGCATATGAGAGGTAAGAACATTGTCCTATGCGCATAATTAACTGTAGAATTTCATGGCATGCTCAGTGTGCATGTAGACTGGTTCATCTCTAAATAAAATGTTTATAAAATTTTATCTCTGAGTGGAACTATAATTACAAAACCATGGCAAGTTTGGATTTCCTGTAATTCTAGGTGATACTAACTTCATGCCAATTATTAAGTGGAATCTGTTTGCAAAGACCATCTTCCCGTCGTCTGTAAGGTACTGATATTTTCACCAGTGTCATTGTATTTATAACAGTTCAACTTAGGGAGTTTACAAACCTCTTCAATAATGAGGCCTTTGTAAGATTTACTTACCAGTTAAAGACTCAATCCATGGGATTGAGGTTATCAGAGATAATCTCCTGGTCAGAAAGAATTATTAAATGGCAAGTAGCTATTTCCTTGGCTACTCCATTCTGGGAGTTATTGGGGATTTTACATTTACATGAGTTACACTTTTAGAAAAAGTGGCATAGGAGTATTTTTAAACTTATTAGTGATAAAGAAGGAAAACAGCTATTGACAAGTGAGGATAAGCACTCACCATATGGATTCTAACATTTTAATTATTTTGTTCTTTTTCTTTTTAAAGCAACTCTTAGTGGTAATAATTTTTCCACTAATTAAAGACCAGCTGCTACTTAGCAAGCTAGACACCCAATTAGGAATCAAAAACCTGCTGAACAACCTTTACTTCCAGCCAGCTAGCTGAATCACCTCCTGTCACTGGCATGGAATTGATTATTTTTTGTTTTGTTAAATTCATGTTGTTGTCACACAAAATGGATCTCCAGAATGTTTTTCTCACAGAAGCGTTGACCAATCTGACACTCCATTCAATTTCATTTTTGAACAAGCTTGAGATCTATAACAAGGTCCTTCATCTATCTTTGTAAATATAATTATGGAATAGCTACGGGGAATTATGTTTCGCAGAAAAAAAAAGAAAACTTGAAATACAGAAAGTAACCACTCACCACAGCTCAATATTCCTTAGTGACTGACAATGAGATAATGGTATTGTATAAAATGATTTTTATATACTCAGAACACCCCCCAAAATATAGTTATATTTCTACATATAATAAAGAACCTTGGTTTTAAATGTCAATGACTTTTTTTGCCTAAGAATATCTTAAATAATGGAATGAATGATGCCATTATTCATTCATAATAGATGATGAATGGTGGATATATTATAGACAGGCTTTCAAAATGCAATTTAACTTGAATGCACCATGTTTTCTAAGGGTTCAAAACAGCTTATATTGCAAAACAAAGTCTCCCAAATTGCTGAAAGAAATACACATCCAGAAATAATGGTATTTTTGGAAGTTTTAAAATAAAATATGATATTCAAAAATTGTTTCTCATTACTTTAAATAGTTTCTGGTCAAAACTATGAGTACATAATTCAAACTGAAATTCAGATAACTGATCCTGCATGACAAGTTAACGTTCTTTGAGTACTGGACATATTCTCAGAATTGTCCAATGCCTAGTGAATCTCCAGCTGTTAGACACCTTAGAAATTGGCAAAAGGACAGTTTATGGGTCACAGTTATCGTTGTGTTGAATAATTCTTAATGGCCTGGAAGAGCTAATGCTATTGACAGGGGTGTCAGACACTACACAAGAGGTACTACCATCTCCCACTGCTTTCTTCGCTATAGCAGGTTTTGTAGCCCTATTCCTGCACTGTAAGCACAGTGGGTGCTCAATAAACATTGTTTATTGACTGTCATTACATCTGCTGTGAATGAAGCATCCAAGGATCCTCTGGCAGCAATAGCAAATGGTGAGGACTTCAACTGGGCATCATGGGACTGGAAGTGTTAAAGCTCTCAGCAGGTTCTAGCTGTGACTCCACAAGCCTGGAGTTGATTTTGTAGAGATATGAGGAGTGGAAATCTAGAGCATATTCGGACTCTTTCTTGGGTGTAGGGTGTAAGTGGTATTTAGGATATGAATTATGGTTGAGCCTTCAGCAGGGTGCCTCCTGGGACAGATGCTGTGGCTAGAAGGCACTTTCTTGAGTTAACAATTTATCTGCTCAATGTTGACTATTGCTTACGCTAGAAATTAAAATTGTTTTTGTCAGATGAGTCAGGAGGGAGAGCAATGGTAACTGGCAGCCAACTTTTATTCCACAATTCTTCAAATCTCTATAATGCTTTCATAGCAATTTTTAAGAAGGCAGGTCAGATCATGTCACAATTGTGCTTAAAAACTTTAATTACCTTCCATTACTTTCAAGATCACATTAAGGGTCTTTAGCACGGCAGACTAATCCTCTGAACTGGCCCTTGCCTACTTTGAAATTTCTTGTCTGACCCAGATTTCCTTGGATTATAATATATTCCTAATAAAACATGTACAATTTGCTAGGTGTTCTGCTATGTATTTTGCATACGTAAACTCATTTAAATCACAAAATAATCCTGCAAATCCTATACTATGACTAGAACTTTTAAAGATACAGAAATTAAGACAAAGAGGTGAGGTGATTTGCCCAAGGTCACGAAGCTAATGGAGGTAAGATTCTAACCCAAACCCATGCTCCTGGAAACCATGCTCCCATAGATGCCCAATGATTGCAAACCTCCTTACCATTTCATTTGCTATTCATTCCATCTTCTTTGTGACTGACTGGGCTCAGCCTCAGCCTTCAAGACTCAGCCAAATAATTCCTTTCCTTACAAAGTAATTTCTGATACTTCAAATCAAAGTTGCCTACTCTCCTTTTTACTGATACTAGACCCTGGTAATAAATAAATAAATAAATACCACAAGAATAACTACCACCACTACCAAAACAACAGCAGCAATAGTTACTATGCATCTACCACTTACTATGGCACTTATTATGCACTTACCATTGTCCTACACCAACTTCAATTCCTATCATAGCACTGGACAATAGCATGTTATAGACAGGCTATGTGACTTGCCCAAAGATAAGTAGATAATGAGTGACAGAGCCAGGATCCAAATCCAGATATGTCTATGCAAAATATGGGTCCCCTTGTGAAGAAGTTAATTTCAAGATGGCCACAACAGAGCATGAAACCAAGCATGAGTACCTATGTGAATGCATTGGATGCCTATCCAATTAAGTAATCCCTGGCAGGAACCACTGGAAAAACCACTAAGGAGTTATACATCAAACTACTGTATGTTACCGGTTTTGTGACTGAAGTACATTTGATTGATATAGCTGAGATATTTGTTCTTAACTGGGTATAGTATTTTATATATACTTTTGCTTTCTGAATGTCTTTTCCACTGCCCCTTACATAGGCATCTACTTTTTGATTTACCAGCTTATAACAGTAGCCACTGACTCCACCTACTATTTATGTGACCACCTTTGAGTTTATTAAAATTCCTTTCTTAACTTCTCATTCTCCTTTTCATAGCATTATTACTTTTTAATGTCAAGGCAAACAACAGTTTATTCCTTCACCTCTTGCTTTCTTAGATATACAATTAGATCTATCCAATGGACCCTCTAACTTTTTTTTTTTTTTTTTGCCAAAAATTTCATACTCACTCCTGGCTGTATGACACCCATTTTTTTTATATCATTCAGAAAGGGCTTTTGGGTACATATTCCCTTAGTTTTGGTGTATTTAAATGTGTTTCTATACCCCTAATACTTGAAAAACAGCTTAGCTGGAGCTATAATACTTGGGTCACCTATTTCTTTCCTTGATGTTTTTGGTTGTTGTTGTTTTTTATTTTTTTATTTATTGTAGTGCTATCTTCATTTGTATATTATTGTCAAAAATTCTGAGGCCAAAATGAGTTTTCTATGTCAGTGACATTTGTTTTGTGTTTTATTAATGTTCTAGGGAAATTTTTTATCTTTAAAATCAATACTTTTACCATAATATGTCTTTGAGATGACAAATCTGAGTCAATTTTCCCAGATACACCAGGTATCCTTTTATATGTCACTGCAAGTCTTTTATTTACATGGAGTTTTCTTGGAGAATTGTTTTAAATATTAATTCTGTTATAGTGTTTTGTTTTTCTTCTATGCATAATTCAAGTATGTGTATGTTGAATGTTATCTCCTTTCTTCATTAAAAATCATGCGATGCCTGGGTGGCTCAGTCGGTTGGGCGTCTGATTTTGGCTCAGGTCATGATCTCACATCTTGGGGGTTTGAGCCTCACATCGGACTCTGTGCTGGCAGCTCAGAGCTTGCTTCAGATTGTGTGTCTCCCTCTCCCGCTGCTCCTCCTCTACTCACACGGTCTTTCTCTTTCAAAAATAAACAAAAAATTTTAAATCACTATTCTCTCTGATTCTTTTTAGCTATTTAAGGTCTTCTTCTTTTTTATTGTCTTAAATATATTCATACCTGGCATGAAATACTTTATTTTTTAAACTATTATATACAGTTGAAGCCATACTACTTTGACTTCTAATTTAGCCTTAATTGCTAAGATTACTTTGTGTCTTCCTTAAAATTTTTCTTATGTCCAGTATACTATTATTTGTTATTTCCCACTTTGCCATTCCCCAGGTTTTTGTTTTGTTTTGATTTTTTTACCTATTTATTTTCTCCAACCCCCCTCACCCTGCATGTTCTGGATGAGAGCCCTGCACCTTGAGCCCATCATGGGATCTCTGTGCCCAATATCCCTGCTTTTCTCTCTGTAGACTCCATCCCCAGTCAAAGTCACCCACCCTCTCTGTTTCTGATCCAGATCCTAAACTGAAAATTTCAACCTGAATCCCAGTTACGCTTGGGAGACCAGGAATTTCACAAGTCCTTCTCTTCACAATACCAATGGAATGAATGCAAAATGTGAAATTGAACTGGAGGACCTCCTAGTTCTGTTATTAGCCAGGGCTTATAGGGGACGCAAATATATAGAGAGAGACCAACAGGCAGGAAGGGAGCTCAGCTTCCTGGTGACTTGGGATCTGTCATCCTTCTCATACCCTTTCCCCAAAATTCTTGTTGTCTGGAGTAACATTAACTTAGGGAAAACTTGTGGATAAAGGAATCAGTAGGGTGAAATCCTACTGTCAGCATTCTTGGGCTGTGTGAGCAAAGCCCCATTATTTAATGTTCCTGGGCCTTGGTTCACTTCCTGTGATGTTGCAGCTGATGCTTCTTAACCTCAGCATCCTCTTTTTTTTTTTTTAATTTTTTTTTTATTTATTTCTAGGAGAGAGAGAGAGAGAGCAGGGGAGGGTCAGAGAGAGAGGGAGTCACAGACTGAAACAGGCTCCAGGCTCTGAGCTGGCAGTCAGCACAGAGCCTGACGCTGGGCTCAAACCCACGAACCATGAGATCATGACCTAAGCGAAAGTTGGACGCTAACCGACTAAGCCACCCAGGCGCCCCTTAACCTCAGCATCCTCTTTGGATGATGTGAATACATGGCATATAAGGTAAACTATTTTAGCTATATAGTGTCTCTTATACCTGTTTCCCTACATTTCTTGAGTCAAGTTTATAAAAAGATATTTTACTTCTGTTTTGTGCAGATCCCCATTTCACAAATCTTTCTCATGAACAACTTTTATCAGTTACATATACATGTACAACCTTACTTTCACTTTTCTAACAATGACTGAAATAACTAGTATTACAGTCCCTTGCTTAATATTGCTTACCCATGGAGAATAGAAGCTTTGTGAGAACTCGGGTGGCTGATGGGTCACTAAAGGGCCCCCATTATCTTTAGGTGGGGTAGAAATAAGCATTTGCAGCTGGGAGCATGGTTGGTTCAGAACTACCAGTTTTGTGTTAAATCCCAGATGGCAGGTCACACCTAGGACTCACAGGCATGGGAGATCTGACAGAACCTTCACCCACTGCCAGGACTGGAGCACCACCACCCATGCTCAGGATCCCTCCATCTATGCCCAGATCAATGTCCTCTGTCCAGTAAACCCCTATAAAGGGTTTAGTCTGAACACCAAAAACAACATATGTGGGTTTGTCCCTGAGGATGCTATGGCTATTGTCCATGGAATCGACCCTTAATGAAAGAATGGTTTTGATACCAGAGTGAAGAAAACTCAGCTAATTCCACTGTTTTATAGAGGCTAGGGTTTCAGCTCTTCTTGTTTAACTGGAAGCTCTCAGAGGAGTGAAAAGAAAACTCAGAAGTCAGGAATGTACGTTTGCACAAACAAGGCAATCTTTTATTTAGTTGAGAGTATGGGGCCAAGAATGCTTTGAAGTCCTGCACTAGTTTAAGTCAAACACATCCTCTCCCAGTTATCCACTCAAACACTAGTTTAGGAATAGCTGAAGAGATTGGCAGATCCAATCAAAGTCTCAATCCTTGAATTAATAAAGGGATATTGTCCAGAATTAGTCTGCCTCTCACCCTTTTCAGTGGAAGATACCAAGAGTCAAAGAGAAGATAGTGTGTCCAGGATCACAGATCAAATACTATGCTGAGACATAGTAGTTATATTAAAAACCAGGGTCTTGATGCCCAGCAGCCACTCTGGGTGGTGGCCAGTTCCTAGGCATTAGGGCTAGTTTCTGCCCCCAGATCCTCCAAGTCCCTCTATAATGATATATTCACTTCCAAAAAATGTGTCAATCACTCCTCTGTTCTCCATTCTCCTATCTTAGCCTCTCCATCAGTATTTCCTCTCAGTTTGGCTAAAAGTGTCATAAACTGAGCCAACACGCCATTTTCTCTCTACTCCAAATTCACAATTCCTGAAACCATGATGTTCTCCCTAAAATATTTCTTTTCCTACTTAAAAGCCTGTAGTGATTCTCTATTATCTACAGATATAATTCCACTAGGTCTAGGGTTTAGCAGAAACTCCCCCTTGGATCCCACTCATACCCATGATTTTGCACTTATCCTCAAACCTCTTTTTTGTTGATGGTTATTTGTACCCAGGAACACTGATGTCATATATACCCACAGAAACCTCAATCACTGTTACCCACATTTCTCCATTCCTTCCAGATTCTCTTTCATTCCAAACTGTTGTCTGTATGCATTTTCCTAAGTTCTATTTTATGTTGCTAATAAAAAAAATATTTAAAATTGGTGATTTTCTATCAGCTTACAAGTTTCCTTTCATATCCTCAAAAATGCAAGAAGCTCTAAATCATGGTGAAATATACTTACTTCCCTTTACAGAACTAATATTTTAGATATTACTAATATTTAGATATTATTAATATTTCCTTGAGGAGGAAAGTCATAGACAAGGGTGAACAGATTTACTCCTTTTTTATGGAAAGGCCTCTCTCGAAATCTAATCAATTAAACTAACTCTCTCTCTCACTCTCTCTCATGCCGATTGTCTGAAGCCTGGGAAGATGGCTTCTCTTACAGTGAGATTCACTGCACTATGGGTGTTTGCCTCCATGGTCATGTCTCCCCTGGCTTCTCTGCTTTTCATTACACTTTTTGGTAGAAATTTCCATAGTTTCTCTCCAACATTTATCCTTGCTCAGTCTCTCTTATTTCATAATACTTAATTGTCTTTATTTTTTTCTTTTGTCCCTCAAAAAGCTGAAAAGACTGTTTTCACCTTGGAAAATAAAATACTTCGGAGTCACTTCATTGGCACATCAGAAATTATCACCAACCCTCACAGTCACCCATATTTTTGACCTGTGAATTCCCTTCACACAAGAACATCCAGTATCACCTCACACTTCCATCAACCTCAAAAACTTTTCCTCCCAAGATTCTACCCTGTTTGCCTTCTCATTTCAAAATTTATCCAAGAGATTTTATAGATTAATGTTTGACAAAGAAGCACTGAAATTTTCCCCTAAATTAGAAGATTTTCCCCTAAGGTTTAAAACTTAATACTCAATTTCCTCATCTTTAGAAAGACAAACAGCCCTAAAATTGTGTGAAACTACTTTCTTTAAATCCACGTGCCTCTCTTGAGTAAAACCCAAATCTCAGGAAGACTTTCTTAGATCAGGTCCTAGTCACTTACCCCAGGCCTCAAGAGATTCTAGAGAACTACTATCCTTCTGTTAGGAAGCAAAAGAAAGTCTCCTGCCCAGGAGACCCTTTTTACGAGGAGCCTCTCCACTTTGATCATAAATTAGAAACATTCAGCACTCCTGATGGGTCCCAAACTTTATCCTCAAGTGAGAATCTCTGGAAAACTACATTTACCAGGATAGTCAAAACTGTCTTAAGGCAGTTCTAATCTGTAGCCTGGGTGTGACTCACAGTTACTAAAGTCTCCACCTGCCCAGAGCATAGTGAGGTGGAGATGGATAGAGAGAGGCCCCTGCACTCAGGTACAGCTCATGGCAAAGTGCACACTGATCCTCTAAGGCAGTAGATCTCAACCCAGCCTACATGTTAGAATCACCAAAGGAGTTTTTCAAAACACAAATGCCTGGGACCCAACCCAAAATAATTAAATCTGAATCACTGGGGTTGGCCTTTGAAATGCCTTCCAGCTGATTCCTTTGTAGAATCAGAGCTAGGAAGCTGTTTTGCAGCTGAATTCACTTGTAGGCAGGATCCGTGATTTTACTTAGTTTATAAACTAGTGGGAGAGGTACACTTTACTAGAAGTTATATTGACCTGCACAAAGTGTAGTCAAGGTTGAGGACAGAATAATAGGGAGACACCTTTTGGGATGTTGCTGTTTGGGAAGGCTTCTATGAATTGGGTGACTACCAGAGACCAGGTGAGGAATATGAGGTAGCTTGATGAGAGTGCTAGTGGGGAATGGGGCAAGAGCAGTCACATCCATTACCTTAAATAGTGGCTGGACCTCCTGTCATTTTTAAAAACTGCTAGAAGCACAGACGGGTGAGCAAATTTCAACACTCTGGGACCTCCTGAGTCTTCCGAACTTCAGCAGGACAGAGAAAGCACCAGTTCTCTGCAGGCCCTTTGGCTACAGAGAAAACTCAAGAATAAAAATGGAGGTAAGTTGAGAGGGAGCCTGCTTTCTGGGTGTTCAAGGGAGGAAAACTAGGTTGTCTTTATTTTATTTCATAAACCTTATTTTAGCCATTAAAATTCATGCACTGCAAACTTCTCTGTTCTTGATAAATAGGAACTATTTCCACCCTCATAGCAAACCTGACAGAAAGTGTTATTACTATACTCATTTTACAGAGAAGGAAACTGAGGCATAGCATGACAATTTCCTTGAACAGGGATCCACAAGTGTCATTTCAGAGCTGGAAATCGAAACCCGGCACAGTGGCTCCTGAGACGGTGACCTTCACTGCTGTCCTATGCCACTTCTCAACACATTCCTGATTTTAAGGAAATTATATGTCCACTTTGATATTTAGATTGTGTCTTCCTATTATCTTCTTATACTATTTCCTTTCATGTTTGACCATAGATAGTCTGTTTCTCAGGCCTGTTTTAAAGTCTTTCTATATTAATTCTACCCTCCTCTCAGGGGCAGGGGTGGGGGTGTCTATTGGTTCATTTCCCTGCTAGTGGTGAATTGTATTTCTTTTCCACTGCATACCTGGTAACTATGTTGGAGACCAGCATTGTGCATCTTAAATTGTTAATTGCTGAGCATTTTGTGTTACTTTAAATAAAATTGGGCTTTGTTCTTCGATGTCATTACTTGGAATATTGATGCTTTGGAAGATTATTTTGAATATGTGTTAGTTATGACTGGAATAGGCTTCAGTATGTATATAAGTTGGCCCCACTACTGAGGCAATTCCTTCTGAGGGCTCTATCTCAATCCCCTTGCACTTGGGGTCTTTGCACTCTAGCTACCTGGGACACAGATTCTTCCTGGCCTTGAGTGACCCCAGGGAAATTTATATTCTGAGTATTTGAATATCTGTGTCAAGGTGTTTTTGTCTGTGTGATAGTTGATTTTGAAGACAAATTTTCACCTGAAATAATTTCTCATCTTACAAATTCTTATGTTTCCTTCATATGGATGTTGTCTGCCATTTTCTGTTTATTTAAAAATATCCTAATTTCAGGGCAACTGCATGGCTTGGTAGGTTAAGCATCTGACTCCTGATGTCAGCTCAGGTCATGATCTTGAGGTTTCTGGGTTTGAGCCCTGCATCAGGCTGTCTGCTGGCAGTGTGGAGCTTGCTTGGGATTCTGTCTCCCTCTCTTTGTCCCTTCCCCGCTTGCTCTCTTCCACTTTCTCAAATTAAAATAAACTTAATTTTTTAAAATTTTTTAAATGTTTTACTTATTTCTGAGAGAGACAGAGAAAGAGAGAGAGAGAGCAAGAGCGTGAGACAGCGTGAGGAGGGGAGGATCAGAGAGAGAGGGAGACACAGAATCTGAAGCGGGCTCAAGGCTCTGAGCTGTCAGCACAGAGCCCGATGCAGGTCTCGAACTCATGAACCCTGAGATCATGACCTGAGCCAAAGTCAGACGCTTAACCGACTGAGCCACCGAGGCGCCCCTCAAATTAAAATAAACTTTAAAAAATATATATCCTATTTTCCTTCTGTACAACCCTTCCACCAATACATAAGTTACCACAGATGAACAAAAGTGTACTTTATTAATACTAATAGAAGGCTTTCTTGTACTAAAATGCCCAGTAATCAATCCAAACCCCTCACTCCTATAATTTGAGGAAAGAAGATATTTCTTTTTGTTTCTTTCAAGGGAAATTCTTAAATCTTGAAAATTTGCCCAATTTTCTTAACCAATATGCTAAATGAGCTCTCACATTTGGTAAATAGAAATGTGATGTACATTAAAGATAACCGTTTCTTAGACTGTCTTCATAGAGATGTAAAACCAAGATTTTGTATGGCTAATTAATGTTTTCTTAACAGTTAAACTATTCTGATGTTTGTTAAAATAGTACAGAAGATTTTATTCAAGATTGTTGCAATAGCAGTAGAAAGACTGAACTCCAAATAAAACAAGTAAAAGTAGAAGGTGAGGATATCAAAAATAGGGGATAAGAAACTTGACAGTATATAAAGGGTAGGTAATTCTCATTAAACTGACTCAGGAGGATTCCTGGTAAAGGCAAACCAAAGTCAAGGCTCCTTTGAGAAAAAAGCTCAAAGAAATCTAAGTAAAATTTGGTTAAGTAGACAAACAAGTAGAAAGATATGGATTCTAAGAATTTGTTCAAATGTCCATACAACACAAAACCATTTATATACTCAGTGTAATCTCTATTAAAATTCCAATGACATTTTTTTTTGTAGAAGTAGAAAAACAATCCTAAATTTTGCATGGAACCACAAGAGACCCCAAATAGCCAAAACAATATAGAGAGAAGATCAAAGCTAGAGAAATACACTTCTTTATTTCAAACTATACTACAGGGCTGTGGTAATCAAAACAGTATGTTATTGACATAAAAATAGATACATAGATCAGTGGAATAGAATTGAAAGCCTTGAAATAAACCCTTGCATAGGTGATCAAATAATATTTGACAAGGGAGTCAAGAATATTCAATGAAGAAAAGATAGTGATTTCAATAAGTGCTGTTGGGAAAATTGGATAACCACATGCAGAAGAATAAAATGGACCATTATCTTCTAGCAGTCACAAAATTTAACTCAAGATGGATTGAAGACCTAAAAAATGAAAACTGAAACTGTAAATCTTCTAGAGGACCTAGAAAAAGGTTCTTGACCTTAGTCTTTGCAATGATTTATTATAATCCCAAAAGCAAAATAAATAAGTGGAATTACATAAAATCAAAAAGCTTCTGCACAACGAAGGAAGTTATCTACAAAATGAAAAGGCAACCTACAAAGTTCCGAATCCTATATCTGATAAGGGACTAATATACCAAATAAATAAAGAAGTCCTATAATTAAACAGAAAAGAAAATACAATTTAAAAATGGGCAGAGAAATTCAATAGACATTTTCCCAAAGACCTGCTAAAGGACAACAGGTACACGTAAAGGCGCAACACTACTAATCATCAGAAAAATGCAAATCGAAACCACACTGAGA
Organism: Proteles cristata cristata; assembly: GCA_017311185.1. Taxonomy (NCBI): domain Eukaryota; kingdom Metazoa; phylum Chordata; class Mammalia; order Carnivora; family Hyaenidae; genus Proteles; species Proteles cristata. The sequence continues at coordinate 1,459,426 of JAESUZ010000127.1, forward strand.
TATCCTCTCATATCTGTTAGAATTGTTTTATCAAAAAGACAAGAGAAAGCAAGTGTTGGCTAGAATGTGGAAGAAAGAGAACCCTTGTGCACTGTTTATGGGAATATAAGTTAGTGTGGAGTTTTCTAAAAAAATTAGAAATACTAAATGATTTGGCAATCCTACTTCTCAATACATATCCAAAGTAAGTGAAAACAGGTTATTGAAGAGATACCTGCCCTCCTATGGTCCTTGCAGTATTATTCATAAGAGCCAAGATATGAAAATAACCTGAATGTCCAAACAGATGAATGGACGGAGATTTGGGGAATGGGTGTGAATATGTGTACATATAACATTCCGTTGTATATATCCATTATATACAACGGAATATTATTCAGTCATGAGAAAAAAGGAAACCCTATCATTTGTAGCAACATGGTGAAACTTGAGGGCATGATGCTAAGCAAAATGTCAGAGAAAGACAAAAACAGTATGATGTCACTTACACATGAAATGTTAAAAAGCTAAACCCCTCTTGTCCAATGCCACCAACATGGTGTTTAGGTGTTTTTATAGAGGCTGGCCAGATGGCCTACATCTCCTTTGGCCTTCGTGCTGGGAAGATGGTCTAGATTGTAGATGTTATTGACCAGAACAAGGCTTTGGTTGATGGACCTTGCGTTCAGGTAAGGAGACATACTATGCCTTTCAAATGCATGCAGCTCACTGACTTCATCTTCAAGTTCCCACACAATGTACACCCGAGGTATGTCAGACAAGCCTGGCAGAAGGCAGACACCGGTAGGAAATGGGCAGCCATAGGGTGGGTCAAGAAGATTAAAGCCAGAGAAAGGAAAGCCAAGATCACAGATTTTGATCACTATAAAGTCATGAAGGCAAACAAATAGAGGAATAGAATAATCAGTCTTGAAGTTATAAAACTACCAAAAGCAGCTGTCCTAGAAGCTTCTCCCAGAAATATACCCACTGCTAAGGGTTCAGCTGGAGCAGCTGATGCAGAGTTTCCAGGAAAAGTGCTTGCTGCTGCAGGCAAAAAGGCTACAGCCCAGAAGATTCCTGCCCCAAAAGCTGCGGGCCAGAAGGCAGTGCCTCTAAAAGTTCAGAAGGGTCAGAAATCTCCAGCCCAGAAAGCTCCTGTTCCAAGGAACCTGGCAAGAAAGCATAAAAACATAAGAGGCTAGTATAAGTAAGTAATATAGGCTCTTTTTGACACCTGCACGCACACAGAAGCCAAACTCCTAAAATGGTATAAATTTATGGTTGTAAAAGAAATACGTTTGGGGGAGTCTATCGTCCAGCATGATGACTATAGTTAATAGTACTGTATTATATACTTGAAATGTGCTGAGAAAACAGATTATAAATGGTTGGCAACAAAAAGAAATAGTAGTTACTTGACATGATGGAGGTGTTAGCTAACACTATGATGATAATCATTTTGTAGTATGTGTATGAAATGAACATGTACACTTAAAAAAACTTTTTTAAACTTTATTCATTTTTGAGAGACAGAGGGAGACAGAGCACGAATGGGAGAGGGCAGAGATGGGGAGACACAGAATCTGAGGCCGGATCCAGGCTTTGAGCTGTCAGCATAGAGCCTGACGTGGGGCTCAAACCCATGAACCTGTGAGGTCATGTCTGAGCCGAAGTTGGACGTTTAACCAACTGAGCCACCTAGGTGGCCCTCAACATGTACACTTTAAAGTTATACAATATTATATGTCAATTATATCTCAAAGCTAAAAAACACATGTTTGATGGAGGTAGTCTCTCAAATCATTCAAAAAAACTTGATTTCTAGGACACTTGGGTGGCTCAGTCTGTTGAGCGTCTGACTCTGACTTCGGCTCAGGTCATGATCTCATGGTTCATGGGTTTGAGCCCCAAGTCGGGTTCTGTGCTGACAGCTAGCTCAGAGCCTGGAGCCTGCTTCAGATTCTGTGTCTCCCTCTCTCTCTGACCCTCCCCTGCTCACGCTGTCTCTCTCTCTCTCTCTCTCTCTCTCTCAGAAATAAATAAAACATTAGAAATTTTTTTAAAAACTTAATTTCTATTCTTAAAGACAATGTCACTTTTTCATTCACAGTAGACAAATTGAGTGCAGAAAGAAGATGGTGTAGGTAAATGAGATCTTAATGAATGCATATTAAAAGTAAAAATAGAAAATTATTATAATCAAGATGAAAAATTGAACTCCTCTAAAAGGTTTAGATAGTACAAGAATCAATTTATTATTAAAAGAGTTTAATTTCTCTTAAAATTATCATCAAATTATAACAGCATTGCTATTTGTTGACATTTTCTTATGTCAGATTTTCATTTTTCTATGAAACGTTAATTTTGTTAGAAGAGCCAGTGCACATAATTGGCATTTTACTTTAATAAATTCAAATATAGATCTTTAGAACTTTTTATTGACAAATCAATGAATCTGTAGAAAAAATTACTTCGATCTACCAAAAAATTGTCTGTTTGTAGGTTAACAAAGGGAATACAACTATTTCAAATATTAAAAGTTATAGTTATGTATTTACTCAGAAAGAGAACACAGATGTAAAGTATTTTATGTGACTGAAAAATGTTTTAATATGCTATCTTTCCCCATAAATTTGTACATTTCGCTGAAAATTTGACTAAAATTTTGGCAAATAGTTATTAGTATTTTCTGAAGTTATAGATGCTTTTTTAAATTTATTATTTGTAGTTTAAAAATTATTATATGTCTTTATTTTTCCTACGTATAACACTAAAAGTGTGCCTTTTTGATATAGTTTCATAAAACAAGTGTTTTAGATTTGTTATTCATCCATACAGGATATATTTTGTCTTTGCTTTTCGCTCCTATTTTACTATAGATTTCTTTTAATCTCTTTGGATTTATTTTGTTTTTCAAACTTCAGATGGATACTATGCATTAGATTTTAGCCTTGCCTCTTTCTCTAAATATATACTGTAAAATAATTTTCTCTAAATGTAACTTTTTTGAAACTATCTAGGGATGTAAATTTCCACTGAAGCACCATTTCAGTTGAAACTCATGTCTTGATATAGGTTTTTCATTATCCTTTAGTTCTAAGTGGTTTTAAATTTCTATTATGATTTTTTAAACTGCAAATTATATAGCAATGTAATTTTGAATTTTTAATACTTAAAGGGTTTTTCTTAGCTATTTTTAAAAATGATCATATTTCTTAATTGCACTGTCAAAAAACCATAATGAGTGATACCTTCACATTCTAATATGTTGAGGCTAACTTTCAGACTAATGCAGGATACATTTTTAAATGATACATATGTGCATAAGAATGTGTATTTCCTAACTTTGACATGTGGAATTCAATGCTGTACTAAGTAAAACCTGTTCAGATCTTATATATTCTTATATAGGTGGAAATCAAGTGCATGTCTATACCCCAACAAACATAGTCAATGTAAATGTAACTTAAAACATAATATTTAAAATAGTGTTAGAACACAGTAGATACCTAGAATTTTTTTGTAAATGTGTTTTTCTTTTTTTATAATTTTGAACTATTGGATTATAATAAACATATAGAAATGTGCACCTATCATAAGTAAACAGTTCAAATGTTGAACATTCCTTAGAACACAGATTGAGAAACAAAGTCAGTTACCTTGATTTCTCTTGAACCTGTTCCAGTCACTAACCTCCACCAAGTAAAATGAGTCACCTGAATTTTAAATGGCATGTACAAGTGTGATCTATTTTTTCATCATTTGAATGATATTCTACAGTCATATTTTGTCAAGCTGTTGTCACTCTACATTATTTGCAAGATTCACCCATATTGTGGCTTGTAATTATGGAATGTCCTTTCTCATTAGTGTATGTCATAGCAAGAATACATTTATCAGTTCTACTGTTGATGGATGATAGTATATCTTCAGATTTTAGCTGTTACAAACAGTGATGCTATAAATGTTCTAGTACATGTCCTGGCATTTTTGTTGAATATATACTTAGCAGTAAAATTGTTGTCAGTTTTCCAAAGTGTTTGTGGATGTCTACACTCCCACCAGAATCTATGAGAGTTCTTATTTTTCCATATCCTTACCAGTGCTTGGTATTGTTTACTCCAGGATGCTAATGTATTCTCTCTGGTCCTATTGTTTTTCCTTTCTTGTTCCTGTTGGAGTCTACTGAGTATGTTCGCATGTGTGTGTGTGTTTGCGCGCATGTGCTTTGGCGAGATAGGTGTGTGGAATGAGGCAGGTGTCGAGATTCTTTTTCCCATATGGATCTCCAATTGAAACATTTATTGAAAAGCCAATTCTTGGGGCACCTGTGTGGATTAGTCTACTAAGCGTCGAACTTCCACTCAGGTCCCAGTCTCAGGATTTTGGGTTCGAGCCCTTCATCAGGTTCTGTGCTAACAGCTCAGAGACTGGAGCCTGCTTCAGATTCAGTGTCTCCTTCCCTCTGCCCTTCCCCTGCTTATGCTCTGTCTCTCTCTCAAAAATAAGCATTAAAAATTTTTTTTAAATGAAGAAAAGCCAGTTCTTTCCAAACCATTATGCGATATCACCATAGTCACAAATAGAGTGACAAGTTTATGTGAGTCTATTTCTATAAGGTCTATTTATATTTCTGACTCTTCATGTTACAAAACCATACTGTCTCAATTACTATAGTTTTAGAATAGGTTTCCTATATTTTAAAGTAAATTTTTCATCTTTTACTCATCTCTAAAATTGTGGCTATTTTCCTTCTATGTTTCCATTAAAAATTGTAGAATCAGTTTGTCAACAAACACACACATACATACACATGCTCACACAGAAAACACACTTTAGGCTAAGATTTATATTGTGATTGGAATGATTCTACAGATTATTCTAAGGAGAACTGACATGTTTACTAGTTTGAATATTCCAATTCATGAACATGGCTTATTTCTCCATTTATTAGGATAGTCATTAACTTGCCTCCATAACATTTATAGTTGTCCCTGTAGAGGCTTTTTTCCATGATTTTCTATAGACTTATTCCTACATATTGTTGGTTTTTGATATTGCAGTGATGGCTTACTTGTGCTTATTATTCAAAATAAAAAGAAATATTTTGGGAGGCACCTGGGTGGCTCAGTCAGTCAAGCTTCCAACTTTGGCTCAGGTCATGATCTCACAGTCCACGTGTAGAGCCCCATGTCAGGCTCTGTGCTGATAGCTCTGTGCTGGCAACTTGGGGCCTGGAGCCTGCTTTGGGCTCTGTCTCTCTCTCTGTCTCTCTCTCTCTCTGCCTCCCCCCCCCTCCACTTATACTCCATCTCTGTCTCTGTCTCTCTCTGTCAAAAAAAAAAAATTAAGAAAAAATATTTTTAATATTTTTATTTTATTTCTAGGAGAGAGAGAGAGACAGCGTGAGCAGGGGAGGGTCAGAGAGAGAGGGAGTCACAGATTGAAATAGGCTCCAGGCTCTGAGCTGGCAGTCAGCACAGAGCCCGACGCGGGGCTCGAACCCACGAACCGCGAGATCATGACCTAAGCGGAAGTCGGACGCTTAACCGACTAAGCCACCCAGGCACCCCAAGAAAAATTTTTAAAGAAATATTTTTAGTCACTATGTCATGAAGGAAAGACAATGATTAATACAATTCTGTGAAAATAAGTTTTAAAATGTCACCATATAAATAAAATGAATTCTCCCATATACCACACTACACGAATATTTCAGTGGCTTAGAATCAGACCTTCAATTATATCTTTAAATGCAAAAATTTTTAGAAAATAAGATTTTAAAGTGACTAGAAAAAAATTGTCTTTTCCAAGTGTCTCTTCTTCAATATCCCTCTCAATTTGCTATTGTAAAGCTTTTGCTAGAATAGCTCCAAAATCAGAAAATTTATTTTCTCTTGAGACAACTCCTTCAAATATTAAAGACTCCTTCAAATTGATTCAAAAATATCTCTCCATATAATTTGCACTCTTTGGTTCTTGTTTTATCCAGTATTAATATAGAAGTCTATCTTCTTCATTATGCTAACTCTTGAGATCATAAAAGTCAGTGTCTGTCCTTATTCTCCTCCCCTTCCTTTCTGCAGGCTAAGTGTTTTCCCCAATTCACAAAACATGGTTTCCAGCATTTTCACCACCTTGGTGGTCACTCTTCTCTGAATGCATCCAAGACTTTCATGCACTCTTCATACTGTTCAGCATGTTGTCCATTATTTCAGGTGTGGTCTCAAAAACAAGGATACCTTTACACTTTGAGTTATATTCCTTACTTCTATCAGTGCACTGATGTTGTGGTCTCATCAGAGAAGCTGCCTGGCTGAGTATTTAGAGGCCTTCCAAATTGACATTTACATTGATTTCATCATTTTCATACGTTCGTTTTACCTATGTGGGGACTTTGGTAGAAGAAGGGACTTCTACGTTGGGAATGTAATCACACTAAGCTTGAAAGGGAAGATTATCCACCCGTGAATTCTAGCTGCTCTTCTCTCTGTGAAGGAAAACCACCTCCTACAAAATAAAATTATGATTATAAAATTGATTTGTGAGCATAAGAATTAGGGGAAGGGGTTTTAGTTCAGCAGTGCAATATTTATGCCAGGGTTCTGATAGACACATCCCTCATCAGAATTGAGAGACATCTCCCACCAGAACCACGCAGGGTATTCTTTTATCAATATGTTCTCTCCCCACAGCAGGGCTGGGGGGAGAGACTACTGCCATTGATTGCTAAATGGTCTTTCTTTTCTGTATTTTATGCTATATTTTATGATTAACATTATCCCTTTGGATATCAATTGTCCTGGCATATATTAGGGGGCCACAGATATCTCTGATTAGACACCTCCTTGACTGCATAGCTTTACAATGAAGGTAAGAGATCTGATCTGCCCAACCTCCCATTTGTTTTCTATTTTCTCTAAGGCATATTCAAGAACAGTTAAGAGCACATAGCTTCCTCAAAAGATTATGAAGAATGAGGGAATAATAGAGGTCAGAAAATCAGTTTTAAAATCCTCATACTTACCATAAACATCCAAAGAGAAATTCCTTTGAATATCTTTACCTCTGTGTAAGGTAGTACCTCTATTTCTGGAGTTCCTTCAGATTCTCAGAAGAACTTAACAATATGCCTTGACCTTACATATTGGCTAAAATGTAACTTTGGTGTCTCAGGCAATAGTTATCTGCATTCTGATGTCTTTACAGAGTTCCTCAGCAGGGCTATATAAGTAAATGCAGAGGGGGTAGTCTTTTTTTTTATACAGGCACTTAGAAGATATGAATACAAATTGAGGAGGAAGGTGAAGATGAGAAGCAATGCCATAAGGAAAATGTGTATCTTTGTAAAAGTTAATTGTAATGATAATTACTTTCTGCTTTGGAAGCACATAGATGATGTTGGTTCTTACAATGGAATTTGTTCAAAGAAATAAAATAGATTGGGCTATTCAACAGTGACTGAATTGTTCATTATGTTAAGAATGGAAAGCAATCTCATAAAATGTCATCTTTTGCATTTATTTTAATTTCCTGAGAACATTTATGCCAACTAAATGTAAAATTTCCCCAATATCACTCCTACCTCATTAAAGGAGGAAAATAATATGGCTAAATGCCTTTGACAAATAGTTCTATTATTTAAATAATTATCACTGCTTTTGTCACCAGAGATACAGACAAGGAAAAAGCAGGTGAAGGCACAAAGGGGAAATTCAAGGTATTTGTCAATAATAGGAAGATGAGGACGGAGTCCAGTGAGAAATTCACTTTCTACGGCAAACAGCAGTCCCTGTAGAGTTCTACCCATCTTAGAAGCAGTAGACTTATGAAGCATTAACTTATACCCCTTAGTTACACATGCACTCCCTCTCACACATGCTCAAAAAAATGACTAAAACAATGGCAAAGAATAAACCATTTTCTGTTTTGGAGGTACCAGCCCCACAAATCTGCAAATAGGTATTTCTGGTCATCTGTTTCTAGTAGTTTCTTTACACCTACCTTGAATGCTAGGTAGTGCCTATGTATTGGATTATTTCTGCTTATGCCTTCCTTCTCAATTTGGGCCTCTGGAGATTAGCCTCTTTGGGATTGTGTTATCTCCAGCTTTGTGCTTTCTCAAGATTGCAGTGGGTACTCAAGTTCTTTGAGGTTCCATACACATTTTAGGAATGTTTATTCTAGTTCTGTGAAAAATGCTACTGATATTTTTTAAATGCTGTTGTTATTTTGATAAGAATTGCATTGAATTTATAGATTGCTTTGGGTAGTATGGACATTTAAACAATATTCTAATTCATAAGCATCAAAATCTTTCCGTTTCTTTATGTTGTCTTCAATTTATTTTTTCAGTGTTTTATAGTGTTTGGAATATAGGTCTTTCACCTCCTTGGTTAAAGTTTTTCTGGGTATTTTTTCCTTTTTCATGCAATTGTAAAGGGAATTGTTTTCTTAGTTTTTCTTTTCTTTGCTACTTCATCATTAGTGCATTGAAATGCAGCTGATTTCTGGGTATTAATTATGTATCCTGCAACTTTACTAAATTTATTTATTATTTATAAGAGTTTTTAGTGAAGTTCTTAGGGTTTTCTATGTATAAAATTATGTCTTCTGAAAATTAGTGAAACTTGGCCTTCTTGTTTACCAACTTGCATGCCTTTTATTTCTTGTCTGATAGCTGTGGCTAGGACTTCAGTACTGTTTTGAATAAAGTGGAAAGAGTGGACATCTTTGTTTTATTCCTGACCTTAGAGGAAAAACTCTCAGTTTTTCACCATTAAGTATATTAGCTGTGGGCCTCTTATATACAGCTTTTATTATGTTGAGGTTTTTTTCCCTCTAAGCCAACCTTATGGAGACTGTTTATCATGAACACATACTGTATTTTGTCAAATGATTGTTCTGCATTTTTTGAGATGATCATATGATTTTTATCCTTTTTGTTGTTGTTGATGTCATATATAATGTGATTGATTTGTAAAAATATGGTAGAGAAAGACAGGATAAAAAAGGCAGGAAGGGAAAGGTTAGAACCTGAGGGAAAAACATGTATTTTGGAAGAATGCTGGGAGCATCTGACCACAGAAAACCCCTTCGGGCATAAGATTCTTCTTAAGAATATAACAGGCACCACCTACTCCCCATCACATTCCCTTCAGGAATTTGAAAAAGACCTAACTGAAAAAAAGTAGTTAATAAAAGGTACTAAAAATAAGTACCATAAAACATATAACCACAAGGAATGGTATGACTATAGACCACCCCTTATACAATGGGATCAAGCCAATCAGGAGCAGACAACCCAGTACCTAGAGTTATCAAGCCAATAAAGGTAGGACCTGAGAAGGAAACAGGGTAAGGGAAGTCAGGGCTGACCAAAACGTTATAAAACAAGGACTCTTCGAATGTCTCCTCTCTGTAAACAGAGTTTTCATACTCTTCTTACTTTCTAATCTTATACTCCAACAAACTTTTGCCTGCTGCTCATTTAGCGTCCACCTCTTCATTCTTCAAAGTGGTGAGACAACAAACAACAGGTATTGAGGTAAAATATCCTGCAACAAAAATTAAACCATCCTTACATCCCCAGAATAAATCCCACTTGATTGTGGTGAATGCTCCTTTTAATGTATTGTTGAATGTAGTTTGCTAATATTTTGTTCGGGAATTTTACATCTTGTTCATCAAGAATGTTGTCTGTAGTTTTCTCTTTTTATGTAGTGTTTTTGTCTGGTTTTGGTAACAGGCTGGCTGGTCTAATGTATCACTCAAAGACATTGTTTCTTCATTGATTTTTTGCCTAGATGATTTATCCATTGATGTAAGTGGGGTGTTAGCACTTACTAACATAACAATAGTTAGCACTATTATTGTATCGGTCAATTTCTCCTTTTATATCTATTAATATTTGCTTTATATATTTAGGTGTGCCAATGATGAGTGCAAATATAATTGTTACATCCTCTTGTTGAAGTGAACTTTTAATCACTGTGTAATGTCTTTCTTGTCTCTTGTTACAGTCTTATATCTGATGGATATAAAAATGCTATTCTGTTTTATTTTATTTTGTTTTTGTTATTTGTTTTTTGTGGGTTTTTTTTTCCATTTGCATGGAATATCTTTTTCTATGTTTTCACTTTAAGTCTGTATGTGTCTTTAGGTCTGAAGCACGTCTCTTGTAGGGATCATATAATAGGTCTTATTCTTTCATCCATTTCACCACCCTATGTCTTTTTACTGGAGCATTTAGACCATGTACATTTAAAGTAATTATTGATGGATAATATACTTATTGCCATTTTGTTAATCATTTTGTGGTGGTTGCTCTTTCTATTTGTTTCAAGTTTTTTTAAATTCTACTTACATATAGTATAACATTAGTTTCAGGAGTAGAATTTACTGATTCATCACTTACATATAACACCCAGTGCTCATCGCAAGTGCACTCCTTAATCCTCATCAACCATTTAACCCATTTCTCTGCCCACCTCCCTTCCAGAAACCCTCAGTTTGTTCTCTATAGCTAAGAATCTATTCCTTGGTTTGCCTCTCTCTCTCTCTTTCTTTCCTTATGTTTATCTGTTTCCTTTCTTAAATTCTGTATATGAATGAAATTACATGGTATTTCTTTTTCTGAATAATTTTGCTTAGAATAATACAATAATTCTATCCATGTCATTGTAAATGGCAAGATTTCATTCTTTTTGATGCTGAGCAATATTCCATTGTATGTATATACCACCTCTTCTTTATCCATTCATTAGTCAATGGATATTTGGGTTCTTTCCATAACTTGGCTATTGTTGACAGCACTGGTATAAATATTGGGTTTCATGTGTCCTTTCAAGTCAATATATTTGTATCCTTTGGGTAAATACCTAGTATTATAATTGCTACAACATAGGATAGTTCTATTTTAACTTTTTTTTTAAATTTATTTTTGAGAGAGAGAGAGAGAACACTCATGAGCTGGGGAGGGGCAGAGAAATAGGGAGACACAGAATCTGAAGCAGGTTCCAGGCTCTGAGCTGTCAGCACAGATCCCAATGAGAGGCTCAAACCCATGAACCATGGGATCATTACCTGAGATAAAATCAGATGCTTAACTAACTGAGCCACCCAGATGTCCTACTTTTAGCTTTCTGAGGAACCTCCATACTGTTTTCAAGGGTGGCTTCACCAGTTTGCATTTCAACCAACAGGGCAAGATGGTTCCCCTTTCTCTGCATCCTCACCAACATCTGTTGTTTCCTGAATTGCTCATTTTAGACATTATGACAGGTGTGAAGTGTTATATCATTGTGGTTTGGAGTTGTATTGCCCTGATGATGAGTGATGTTGAGCATCTTCTCATGTTTCTCTTAGCCATATGGATGTCTTTGGAAAAATGTCTGTTCATGTCCTCTGCCCATTCTTAACCTGATTATTTGTTTTGGGTGTTAAGTTTGGTAATTTTTTGATAGGTTTTGGATACTAATATTTTATAATATATGTCATTTGCAAATATCCTCTCTCATTCCAAAGTTGCCTTTAGCTTTGTTGATTATTTACTTTGCTGTGCAAAAGCTTTTATCTTAATGAAGTCCCAATAGTTCATTTTTGTTTTTCTTTTCCTTGCCTTCAGAGATGTATCTAGTAAGAGGTTTCTACTCCAGATGTCAAAGAGGTTACTGAATGTGTTCTCCTCTAGTATTTTGAAGGTTTCCTATCTCATATTTAAGTCTTTAATCCATTTTGAATTTAGTTTTGTATATGGTATAGGAAAGTGGTCCACTTTCATTCTTTTGTATATCCAGTTTTCTCAAAACCATTTGTAAAAGAGACTAGTTTTCCATTGGATATTCTTTCCTGCTTTGTTGAAAATTGACCATATAATTGTGGGTCAATTTCTGGATTTTATATTATGTTCCATTGGTCTATGTGCCTGTTTTTGTTTTTTTTTTAAACCAGTTCCATATTTTCTCAATCACTACAGTTTTGTAATATAACTTGAAGTCTGGAATTGTGATGCCTCTAGCTTTGTTTTTCAAGATTTCTTTGGCTACAAGTGTCTTTAATGTTTCCATACAAATTTTAGGACTGTTAGTTCTAACTCTGGAAAATGCTGATGGTATTTTGATAGGGACTACACTAAAAGTATATATTGCTTTGAGTAGTATAGACATTTTAACAGCGTTCTTCTAATCCATGAGCATGGTATTTTTTTCCCCCATTTCTTTCATAAGTGTTCTACAGTTTTTAGAGTACAGATCTTTTACCTCTTTTGTTACATCTATTCCTAAGTATGTTATGGTTTTTCGGTGCAAGTGTAAATGGGATGGATTCTTTGATTTCTCTTTCTGCTGCTTCGCTATTGGTGGTATAGCATAGCCACAGATTTATGCATTTTGATTTTGTATCCTACAACTTTACTGAATTTGTGCATCAACTCTAGCAATTTTTTGGTGGAGTCTTTCAGGATTTCCACATATAGTATCATGTCATCTGTGAAGAGTGAAAATTTGACTTCTTTCTTGTCAATTTGGATGCCTTTTATTTCTTTTTGTTTTCTGATTGCTGAGGCTAAGACTTCCAGTAAGTATTATGTTAAATAACAGTGGAGAGAGTGGACATCCCTGTCTTGTTCCTGACCATAGAGGAAAAGCTCTCAGTTTTTCCCCATTGAGGATGATATTAGCTGTGGGTATATTAACAGAATCATTCACCACAATCAAGTAGGATTTATTCCTGGGCTGCAAGTATTGTTCACTATTCACTAGTCAATCAACATTAATAAAAGAAGAGTAAGGAACATATGATCCTCTCAATAGATGAAGAAAAAGCATTTGACAAAGTACAGCATCCAGTCTTGATAAAAACTAACAGTGTATATTGAGAGAACATGCCTCAGCATCATAAAGGTTATTGTTCTCCACTATTTTCTTCTCTTGTTCTCTTTATCTGTTTTTTTTTAATGTTTACTTATATTTGAAACAGAGAGAGGCAGCATGAGTGGTCAAGAGGCAGAGAAGGAGGGAGACAGAGAATCGAAGCAGGCTCCAGGCCCTGAGCTGTCAGCATAGGGCCTGATGTGGGGCTTGAACCCATGAATCATGAGATCATGACCTGAGCCAAAGTCAGATGCTTAATGGACTGATCTACCCAGGTGCCCCTCTCTTTATTTTTGATTGATGACTTTATGTACTGTTATGCTTGACTTGCTTTCTATTTGTGTGTATGTATATTTATTATATGTATTGAGTTTATAGTTACCATGAATTTTATATATAATATCCTAAGTTGTAGCAGTCTATAATAAGTTGATGGTCACTTAAGTTAGACACCTTCTAAAAGAACTTCTTTTTTTACTCCTTACTCTCCACATCTATATCAATATGATATCATAGTTTGCATTTTTTATTCATAATTGTCTTCTAATTATGGTCTTTTCTGCTTCAACATTTCTTGTCAGGCCAGTATAGTGGTGATAAACTCTTTAACTTTTCTCTGAATTACTCTTTATCTTCTTCAAAATGATAACTGCCAGGTAGAGTATTCTTAGTTATAGGTTTTCTCTTTTCAGCACTTTGAATATATCATGACACTCCCTTTTGACCTGTAAAGTTTCTGGTGAAAATTCAGCAATTACCTTATGAGGTTTCTCTTGTATGTAACTTCTTGCTTCTCTCTCTTGATGCTTTTAAAATTCTTTCTTTTACTTTTGTCATTTTAATTATTATATCATGATGTAGGCTTTCTTGGGTTCATCTTGACTGGAAGTCTCTGCATTCTAAGCCTAGATATCTGTTTCCCTCTTCATGTTAGGAAAGTTTTCAACTTGTATGTTTTCAAATTAGTTTTCTGCCCCATTCTCTTTTTTCTCTTTCTATGACCCTTACAATGCAAATGTTGGTATGTGTGATGTTGTCTAAGAAATCCTTTAACCTGTCCTAATAATTTTTCTGTTTAGCTTGGGTGCATTTCATTACTCTGTCTTGCAGATCACTGATCCATTCTTCTACATCTGTTAATCTGTTGATTCCCTCTAGTGTATTTTTAATTTCAGTTATTTATTCTTCTATGCTGATTAGTTTTTATTTATATTCTCTTTCTTTGTTGAAGTTCTCACTGAGTCCTTCTGTTCTTCCCTCCAGTCCAATGAGTATCTTTATCATCATTATTTTAAACTCTTTTTCAGCCATATTGCTCATCTCCAGTTTATTTAGTTCTTTTTCTGAGGTTTGGTCTTATCTTTCATTTGAAGCATATTTCTCTGTTTCCTCATTTTGCTTAACTTTCTGTGTTTGTTTTTATAAATGAGGTGGAACGGCTATTTCTTCTAAATTTGAAGAAACGGTCTTGGGTATAGTCATCCCCTATGTATATTGTGTTCTTGCTGACTATTGCTGGCTGACTGTAGCTTTGGCTGGCATAGGCTAGGGGTCCCAGGTACTCTGTGCTGGTGCTGTCCTGGTAGATGACCAGAGCCAAAACGGGCATGGGCTGGGATGGTCCTGGGACTTTCCACATACAGGGCTCCATAGCAGGATAGCTGAAACTGAAGTGAGTGCAAGATGGGGAATCTTGGGGGCTCTCTGCACAGAGGGCACCCTGGCAAGGCAGCTGGATCCAAAGTGGGGCACAGGTCTAGGGTGCCTTGTGCAGTGTGGGTACCTTGGCAGGACAGCTGTAGTTGAAGTGGGCATGGGCCTGGGCAGTCTCAGAAAATCTGCATGAGGACACTCTGGGAGGACAGCTGAAGCTGAATTGGGTGCAAACTAAGTTGTTTTAGGGCTCTCCATACAGAGAATGCCCTAGGAGGACAGCTAAAACTAAATTGGGTGCCTGACAGAATATCATAGGGTCTTCTGCACGAGGGTGCCCTGGTGGGTGGCTGGAGCTGAGGTGGAGTATGAGTTAGGGGAAGTCCCAGGGCACTCCATGCAGGGGCTGCCCTCTAGAGTGGCTGAAGCTGAAGCGGACATGAACCAGAATGTCCTGGAGCATTCTGTGATGGGGGCACCCTAGCAAGGTGTCTGAAGTGGAGCATCTGAAGTGGTGTGGGCCTGCAGTGTATTCTGGGATGCTTTGCATCTGTCACCTTAACATGATGGCTAGAGCTGTAGTGAATGCTGACCAGGGGACTCCTGGTATATACCACCATGGGGCCACCTTGGTGGGATGGCTGGGGCAGGTGTGGACTAGGCACCCAGGGCTCACTGAGGTTTTAGACCAACAAGGATGCCCAGACTTTGTTCCCATTCACACTATTAAGGTGGAAAGTGAGAATAAACTGTAGCCCTTGCCAGGCCCTCTGACCTAGAGAGGGTTTCAGCAGCTCACCACTGTTTGGCAAGGTTCTAGGGATGGTTGCTCTATAGTTTACTCACTGTTTTAAACTACTACATTTTTTTCTGTGTCCAGGATCTCTAGGACTGATCTGGGTTAGGAACCTGGGGCTTACTGAGGCCACAGGCCAACTGTGGCATCCAGACCCTGCTCTTGTCTGTGCTGTCAAGGTGGAGGGAGATTGTAAACTGTGGTGTTCATCAGCCCCTCTGACTCACAGAGAATTCCAGAGTTGTTCTACCGTTTGGTAGAATTCTAAGACTGAGTCCGTTATATTTAGTTGCTCTTTTAAACTATAGCTTTTAGTGCACATAGGTAGCTCAGTCAGTTCATGTCCAACTCTTGATTTCAGCTGAGGCCATGATCTCACAGTTTGTGGGTTCAAGCCCCACATCAGGCTCTGCACTGACAGCGTATAGTCTTCTGGGGATTCTCTCCCTCTCTCTTTCTGCCCCTCCCCTGCTTGTGCTCTCTCTCTGTCAAAATAAATGATAAATACAATTTTAAAAAATTTAAACTGTAGCTTTTCTTCTGTGTCCCAGAACAGACAAATTTACTCACCATGCCTAAGTACTATCCCTTTCTGATTCTGTTCACAACAATGGAGTTGTGGATTCTCTACTATCCTGTTTCTGTCTCTCTTGCTGTTTTCTATGTGGCCCATTTTTTTTCTGTGCAGAAGCTGTTCAGACAACCTTCAGTTCAGCAGGAACTGCTCTATGTATACAGGTGTATATATGGTATGTCTACGGAAGAAGTGAGTTCAGGGTCTTTTTATGTTGGCATCTTGGACCAGAACCTAGTTGGGTTACTGTTGTTGTTTTTGTTTTTAGATTTTACATATAAAATCATGTGGTATTTCTTTTTCTCTATCTGACTAATTTTACTTAGTATAATGCCCTCAAGGTCCATCCATGTTGTTGCAAATGGCAAGAATCAATTTTTCATGACTGAATATTGTATAATATACACCATATCTTTCTGCATTCACTCATTGATAGGCACTTAGGTTGTTTCCATATCTTGACTTTTGTAAATATGCTACAATAAACATGGGGGTGCATATATATTTTCAAATTAGTGTTTTTGTTTTTATTGAGTAAATACCCAGAAGTAAAATTGCTGGATCATATGTTAATTCTAGTTTTATTTTTTTTAGGAACTTCCATAATGTTTCCATAATGGCTGCACCATTCTGATCAATTATGTACAGCATTCTCTTTTTTTCACATTATATTTTTGATTATATTTTGATAATAAAGAGAGATTATACCTTTTTATGGTTTTGATTTGCATTTCCCTGATGATTAATAGAAAATCAGTAAGGAAACATTGAACTAAAATTATATATTAGACCAGATGAAGTTAAGAGATATACACAGAACATTCCATTAAAAATCAACAGAATATGGTACTTAAGGGCACTATCCTCCACCACTCCAAGCAGTCAAAAATCTATATATAAGTTTTTATTCTCCAAAAATTTAACCACAGAGAGCATACTGTCAACTGGAAGCTTCACTGATAACAGTCTATTAACCCTCATTTTTAGTGTCATATATATTATATAATGTGATATTAGAATAAAGTAAGCTAGAGAAAAGAAAATAATAAGATCATGAGGAAGATACAATGTATTTATAGCACTGTACTATGTTTATCAGGAAAAAGATTTCGTATCTGTGTAACTGAAAGCCATGTTCAAGGGTGAATTATATATTTAGATGTTCTTTTGCTGGGTGCATTAATATTTACAAATGTTATATCTTCTTGCTGAATTGACCCCTTTGTCATTATCTAATGTCCTTTTCATCTCCTATTAGCTTTGTTTTAAAGACTATTTTGTGTGATATAAGTATAGCTACTCCAGCTTTCTTTCGGTTTTCCTTTGGAAGGGTTTTCCATCCCTTGACTTTTAGGAGATGGACTTTTAGGGGACGATATGTATCTTCAGTTCTGAAGTGAGCCTCTTGTAGGCAGCATGAGTCTTCTTCATTTTTTTTTTTTTAATCTATTCAGCCACTCTGTCCTTTGGTTAAAGAATTCAGTCCTCTTATATTTAAAGTAATTATTGATAGGTATATACTTATTACAATTTTGTAAATTGTTTTCTGACTATTTTGAAGTTCCTCCCTATTCCTTTCTCTCTTGTTACCTTTTGTGGTTTGATGACTTTCATTACTGATATGCTTAGATTTCTTTATCTTCTGTGTATCTACTATAGGTTTTTGCTTTGTAGTTACCAGAGACCTATGTATATAACAACTTGTATTTATAGAAGTATATTTTAATTGATAACAACTTAAGTTTGAAAATTCTAAAGCTCTACATTTTACTCTCCACCTCTAATAGTTTATTCTTTGTATCCCATTTTACATCTTTTTATGTTTTGCATCATTAACTAATTACTACAATTATAGTTATCGTTCCTACTTCTGTATTTGAACTTTTATTCTAGGTTTGTAAACAATTAGCCCATTGCCTTTATATATTTATCTTTACCAGTAAGATTTATACTTCTGAATGTTTTCTTGCTACTAATTAGTGTTTTGTTTCTTTGTTTTTTTGTGTGTGTTTTTTTTTGTTGTTGTTGTTGTTTGGCTTTGAGGTTTTTTTTTTTGTTTCTTTGTTTTTTTGTTTTTTGGTTTTTAGCTTAACAAAATCTCTTTAACATTTCTTCTAAGGCTGGTTTGGTGAGAAATTCTTTTAGCTTTAGCTTATCTGGAAAACTCATTATTTCTCCCTCAATTCTGAAATATAATTTTGTTGGTAGAATATTTTTGGTTGAAAGTTGTTTTGGTTCAGCACTTTAAATATATATTGTGTCACTTCCTGTAGCCTACAAAGTTTCTGCTGAAAAACATGCTGATGGTGTTAGAGGTGTTCCCTGTACATACAAAGTTTTTCTATTGCTACTTTTAAGATTATCTCATTGTCTTTAACTCTTAATATTTTGATTGTAATGTGGGTCTTTTTGAGTTAATCTTATTTGGAACTCTCTGTGCTTCTTGTATCTGGCTATCTGTGTCTTTCCTCAGGTTAGAAAGGTTTTCAGCCATTGTTCCTTCATTTAAGTTTTCTGCCCCTTTCCTTTTTCTTTTCTCCCTTGGGATTTCTGTAATGTGTTAGTTCACTTTATATTGTCCTATATTATCACTTAAGCTGTCTTCACTGTTTTGTTTTTTTTAACTTCTTTTTGTTGCTGTTAAAAGAAGGTGGAACTCACTCTTTTTGGGTGAGCTCCACTTCCATCTCACATCAACTGATCCTTTTATTCTGCTTCATCTAGTCAGCTGTTGAAATCCAGTTGTGTATTTTTTTAATTTAGTTTTTGTATTCTTCAGCTCAGGAACTTAGGTTGGGCACTATCTTATATTTTCTCTCTCTTTGTTGAAGTTCTCAGTGTGTTTATCTGTTCTTTAAGCTTTGCCATTGAATTCTGTGAGCTTTACCAACACTTTGAACTCTTTATGAGATAAATTATTTATCTCCATTTCTTTAAGTTTTTTTTTATTTCTTATGTTTTCTCTTGTACTTTTGTTGGAATATATCACTCTGGTCCTTCATTTTGCTTGATTCTGTGTGGGTTGCTTTTTTACTTAGTTGAGTGTAGTTGACATACAATGTTACATTAGTTTCAGGTGTACAACTTAGTGATTTGACAAGTTTATACATTATGCTATGATCACTACCAATATAGTTGCCATCTGTCCCCTTGCGATGTTATTATAATATCGTTGACTGTATTCCTTATGCTGTGCCTTTAATTTTGTGACTTATTTATTCCATAACTGGAAGTCTGTATCTCCATCTCTCCTTCACTCATTTGCTCATTCCTTAATCCTTCTCTTCTCTGGAAACGATCAATTCATTGTCTGTATTTGTTAGTCTGATTCTACTTTTTGCTTGTTCATTTGTTTTTTTATATTCCACTAATGAGTGGAATTATGGTATCTGCCTTTCTCAGTCTGACTTTTTTCACTCAGCATGACACCATCTAGGTCTAGCTTAATGTTGCAAATGGCAATAGCTCATCTTCTTTATGGTAACATAATATTCCTGTGTGTGTGTGTGTGTGTGTGTGTGTGTGTGTGTGTGTGTGTGTACTACATTTTCCTTATCCATTTGCCTCTTGAGGGATACTTATGTTTACTCCATTTTTGCATATTGTAAATAATGCTGCAATAAGCATAAGGGTGCATATATCTTTTTGAATTAGTATTGTCATTGCCTCTGGGTAAATACCCAATAATGGAATTATTGGATCATATGGTATATCTGTTTTTAACTTTTTGAGTAATGTCTACACTGTTTTACCCAGTGGGCTGTACCAGTTTACATTCCTACCAATAGGGGAATGTTCACAAGGGTTCATTTTTCTTCATAGCCTCACCAACACTTGTTATTTCCTATCTTTTGAATACTAGCAATTTGGACTGTTGTAAGGTGCTATTTCATTGTGGTTTTGATGGTCATTTCCCTGATAATGAGTGGTATTGAGCATCTTTTCAAGTGTCTTGATGCTCAAGTCGGACATCTCTATATCTTCTTTGGAAAAATATATATTCAGGTCCTCTAGCCATTTTTTAATCCGATTGTTAATTTTTTTGGTCTTGAGTTGAAGTTTGTGGGGGAATAAATGGACTAATATGTGATCTATTCAGGAGAATGCTCCATGTGCACTTGAAAAGAATGTGTAGTTTGTTTTGGATGGATGGAATGTTCTCTGTATATTTGTTATGTCCACCTGGTCCAACGTGTCATTCAAAGACTTTGTTTCCTCAATGATTTTTATGTCTGGATAATCTATCTGCTGATATAAATGTGTTAAAGTCCCCCTACTATTATTGTATTGCTATCAATTTCCCTCTTTATGTCTGTTAATATTAGCTTTATGTATTTAAGCACTCTAGTGTTAGGTGCATAGATCTTTACAATTGTTGGATGATATCTTTTTCATTATGTAATGCCCCTTTTTGTCTCTTCTTATAGCCTTTGTTTTAAAGTCTATTTTGTCTAATATAAGTATTGCTATACTGGGTTGTTTTTTTTTTTTTTCCTCACTTCCATTTGCATGGTGATCGTTTTTCCATCTCTTCACTTTTGGTCTGTATTTGTCTTCAGGTCTGAGGTGAATCTCTTGCAGGCAGCATATATACAGGTTTTGGGTTTGTTTTTTAAATCCATTCTGCTATGCCATGTATTTCAATTGGAGCTTTTAGACCATTTATGTTTACAGGAATTACTGATAGGTATACACTTATTGCCATTTAAAACATTTGTTTTCTGGACTTTTTGTTGTTCTTTCTTTTTTATTCTCTTTCTCTCTTTATAATTGATGAGTTTCTATAGTGTTATGTTTTGCTTTCTTTCTACTTTTTCTGTATCTATAATAGGTTTTGGGTTTGTGGTTACCATGAGGTTCATATATAACACTCTAAAAGATAGTAGTTTATATTAATTTGATGGTCATTTAAGTTCAAACTCATTCATTAAAAAAAAAAAGAAAACACATCTTTGTTCTTTATTTCCTTCTCAATGTTTATATATAGGTTATCATATTTTTCATCTTTTTATTCATAATTTTGTTATGTCTACTTATGGCAACTATTTTCCCTTCGACATTTCTTTTAAGGCTAATTTAGTGGTGATAAATTCCCTTAACTTTTATTTGTCTAGGAATCTCTTAAGCTATCTTTCAAATCTGAACAGTAACCTTGCCAGTTAGTGTATTCTTTGTTGTTTATTTTTTTTGTTTTGTTTTTGTTGTTGTTTTTTTTTTTCAATATATCATGCCACTCCCTCTGGCCTGCAAAGTTTCTGCTGAAAACTCTGCGCTCATAGCTTTATAGGCTTTCTTCATATGTAACTTTTTGTTACTCTTCTTGTTGATTTTAAGATTCTCTCTTTACCTTTAACCTTTGACATTTTAATTATGGTATGCCTTGCTGTAGACCTCCTTGGGGTTCATCTTATTTGGAACTCTATGATTCTTGGACTGAGATGTCTATTTCCTTTCTTAGGTTAGGGAAGTTTCAGTTATTATTTCTTCAAATAAGTTTTCTATTCCTTATTCTCTCTTCTTCTTTGTGGGGACTAAGCTTAGGAATTCCCTAGGCTTGCACTTATGGGTTAACAAGGCATAAAGAATTAGAAGGCCATAGGTTGCTCACACTCAAGTTTGGGTAGGCAAGATAGGGTGAATAGGTATAGAGAGGGTGGGGCAAAGACCCTAATATAGAACAAAGGTATGTAAAATAAGCAAGATTAAATATTTATGGCAAAAGCACTCCCCAATTTAGTATTATAGCAGAAAGCTACTTTCACAGGAAGGAATGACCAAATTAGGCAAACAGGTAAATAGGGCTATAGACTGCTTCAGGATGAAGTTTCTCAGTGCAAATAATTAACAAAAGAAAGGTGCCTTGTTAACCCTGAAGTAGCTTGCTCTGTCTTTCTTGCCCCCTTAACCAATTTTAGGTAAACAGAGGTGGTGCCTCATGACTGCTGTAACCAACCTACCCATTCCCCACCCCCACCCCCTTCTGCCTGAAGCCAGGATTTTGCTTTGTATTAACCCAAACCCCTAAACTCACAAATCTTCAAGACCCCCTTTCCCTCATGTCCACAAGTTAATGTTCAATTTCATTGTCTCTTTGTACACGTCCATCACCATGTTTGTAAGCCTCTGATCCTAATAAAAATGGAGTAAGAACCCTTAGTTGGGGCTCTTATCGTTTCCAGGACATTAGCCATCTCTTGTATTTAAATCCTATGTCCACTTTCTTGCTGGACAAGAAAGAACTTTAGACTTAGAATCTATGACACTTCTCTAGGACCTCTGTGATGCCAGTGTTTACTGACTTGATGTTGTCCAAGATATCTCTTAACCTACTTCATTTCTAAAATTCTTTTCTATTCTTGCTGTACAGCTTGTGTGCTTTCCATTTCCTGTCTTCCAGATCACCTATACATTGTTCTGTATCCTTTGAACTACTGTTGGTTCCTTTCAGTGTGTTTTTTATTTCAGCTATTGTACTCTTCAAGTCTCATTTGGTTCTTTTTAGTATTTTCTATAATTTTATTGAAGGTCTCCCTGAAATCTACTCTTTTCCCCAGCCCAGTAAGTTTTTAATCATCATTTAATTTTTTTTATACAGGCATATTGCTTATTTATGTTCCATCTAGTTCTTTACCTGTCTTTTTGTTCCTTCTGTTGGAGCATGTTTCTCTATCCCCTCATTTTGTTTGATTTTTGTGTTTGTTTCTATGGATTAGGCAGAAAGCCCACTTCTCCTAAACTTGAAGGAGCAGTCTTCTGTATGGTGTCTCTTATATAAACTATGTATGCTTGGTGACTTTTGCTGGCTTCCTAAAGCTGTGGCTATACATGCTAGGTATTCTTTTATACCACAGATTTTTGTAAAAAGATGAAAATAATAATAATAAATAGAATTTTTTAAAAAGCTAAAAAAGAAAGGAAAAAGAATTTTAAAAAGAACAAAACTTAAGAAAAGAACAAAGTAGAAAAACAAAAAATAAATACCAGTAAAGTTTAAAAATGATTCCCCCACACCTCAAAAAAAAAAAAAAAACATTAAAAAAATCCTGTGTCTTATTTTCTGTGCTCTAGCACCACAGATACTGGTGTGGGTTTGCCAGCCCTAGGCTCACTAAGGTCACAAGCTCTCTGTAATGACCTGACCTACCTGTATTGGTATCCAACACTGCTCTGTTCTGGGAGTTTAAGATGGAGCAGAAAGGAGCATTCCCACAGCTCCCTAACTTTTTTTCCCCTAATTTTTTTAAGTTTATGAATTAATTTATACACCCAATGTGGGGCTCAAATTCCTGACCCCAAGATCAAGAACAATTAGCTCTTCCAACTAAGGCAGCCAGGTGCCCCTCTCCTCGTCCCATTTAAACCTCAGCTTCTTTTCTGTGTCCTAGCATGACCAGGGCCAGTTTCAGCTTATGGACTTTAGACTCATCGAAGTTGCAAGCTTGTTGTTATGATGAGACTTGACCAGTATGGTATAGAGACTCTGCTCTAATCTTGGGTGTGGGGAATAAATTTAAGAATTTCTCGGGCTTAGGGCACCTGGGTGGCTCAGTCAGTTAAGCATCCGACTTTGGCTCAGGTCATGATCTGACGGTTCATGGGTTCGAGCCCAGTGTCGGGCTCTGTGCTGACAGCTAGCTCAGAGCCTGGAGCTTGCTTCAGATTCTGTGTCTCCCTCTCTCTCTGACCCTCCCCTGCTCTTGCTCTCTCTCTCTCTCTCTCTCAGAAATAAATAAAACATTTAAAAAAAAAAGAATCTCTCTGGCTTACACCAATGGGTTAACAAGGCATAAAGAAGTATAGAGATGTAGGATGCTTACACCTGAGTTTGGGTAAACAACATTAGGACCCCAGGATAGAGCAGGGCGAGGGTGCAAAGGCACCCAGAATAGGGGGGCAAAAGACCCCAATATAAGGGTATACGAGGTAAGCAAGATTAGGCATTCATGGCGTAAAGTGCCCCCCAATTTAGTACTATAGCAGAAAGCTGCTTTCACAGGAAAGAAGGACCAAATTAGGTAAGCAGGTAAATAGAGCTATAGACTGCTGAGATGCAGGTGGAGCTGCCCAGAACAGAAATGATTAACAAAAGAAAAAGTGCCTTGTTAACCCTAAAGTTATTTACCCTATCTGTTTTATCCTCTAGGCTAGCTAAGGTAAACAGACAGGGCACCTCCTGTCTGCCATTAACAAACATCTGCCCAAATGCCCAGCGCCAGGATTTTGTTTTATATTGACCCCAAACACTGTATATCTTCAAAACCCCCTTTCCCTCATGCCCACGAGTTAATGTTCACTGATCCATTGTCTCTTTGTGCACACCCATCATGTTTGTAAGCCTTCTGATCTTAATAAATATGAGACAAGGATGCTTATTTGCCGGTCTTGTCTTTTCCCAGACTTTAGACATCTCTCCTATTTTAATCCTGAGTCTGCTCTCTCGCTGGCTGAGAAAGAACTCTTTTATTTTATTTTATTTGTAGAGAATTTTGCTTAGTTATACAGAGCATTATATTTTTAAAAATATGGTTTATTGTCAAGTTGGTTTCCATATAACACCTGGTGCTCATCTCAGCAAGTGCCCTTCTCAATGCCCATCACCCATTTTCCCTTCTACCCACTCCCCCTCAACCCTCAGTTTGTTCTCACTATTTAAGAGTCTCTTAAGGTTTGCCTCCCTCCCACTCCTTAATTATTTTTTCCCCTTCCTCTCCCCCATGGTCCTCTCTTAAGTTTCCCCTGATCCACATATGAGTGAAAACATATGGTATCTGCCTTTTTCTGCCTTATTTCATTTAACATAATACCCTCAAGTTCCATCCATGTTGCTACAAATCGCTAGATTTCATTCTTCTCATTGCCATGTAGTATTCCATTGTATAAATATACCACATCTTCTTGATCCATTCATCAGTTGATGAACATTTAGGGCATTTTCATGATTTGGCTATTGTTGAAAGTTGGGGTATATGTACCCCTATGCATCAGCCCTCCTGTATCCTTTGGGTAAATTCCTAGCAGTGCTATTGCTGGGTCATAGGGGAGTTCTATTATTAATGTTTTGAAGAACCTCCACACTGTTTCCAGAGCAGCTGCATAAGTTTGCATTCCCACCAACAGTGTAAGCAGGTGCCTGTTTCTCCCCTTCCCTCGCCAGCAACTAGAGTCTCCTGATTTATTCATTTTAGCCACTCTGACTGGCATGAGGTGATATCTCAGTGTTGTTGTGATTTGTATTTCCCTGATGATGAGTGATGCTGAGCATCACTGCATGTGTCTGTTGGCCATCTGAATGTCCTCTTTGCAGAAGTGTCTTTTCATGTCTTCTGCCCATCACAATGAATCCAGAATTTTCCTTTTATATCTGTGTTTTGGAATAGCTTGAGAAGAATGGGTATTAACTCTGCTTTAAATGTATGGTAAAATTTCCCCAGGGAAGCCTTGTGATCCAGGGCTTTTATTTGTTAGGGGATTTTTGATAACTGATTCAATTTCTTCACTAGTTATGGGTCTGTTCAGATTTTCTATCTCTTTCCATTTGAGTTTTGGTGGCGTGTGGGTGTTTAGGAATTTGTCCACTTCTTCTAGGTTGTCCAGTTTGTTGGCATATAATTCTTCACAGTATTCCCTAATAATTGCTTTTATTCTTGAGGGATTGTATGTAATAAATTCATTTTCATTCATGATTTTATCTATTTAGGCGCTCTTTCTTTTCTTTTTGAGAAGCCTGGATAGAGGTTTATCAATTTTGCTTATTTTCTTCAAAAAAACTAACTCTTGGTTTCATTGATCTGTTCAACTGTTTGTTTTGATTCTATATTGTGTATTTCTGCCCTGATCTTTACTATTTCTCTTCTTCTGCTGAGTTTGCGATGTCTTTGCATCTAATTCCTTAAGAATGCACAAAAAACAAAAGACAGTCTAAAAGTATAAAACCATAAATCCCAGCTACAAATGAAGAGCAGGGTGGAGGCGGTGCTGATGGAAGAGCATATAAAAAGAGAGAAATGACAGTGGCGGGGAGAAAGAGAAAATGAACATTGACCAGGCAGAGACTAAAAGTCTTAATTCAGAGAGAGAAAAAGGAGAATATGGAAGGAGGTGAGGAGAAAGAAATGAAAATGTTACCAAGAGAAACTAAATGGCTTGCTTATTCCAGAGAGAGAGAGAAAGGAAAGAAGGAGATGTAGAACATGCATTATGAGTATGGATTAAATGTCTGTTTAAGCAAACCAATAACCAGAATAACCAGCCTAGAGGAGGGAAGAGATAAGAAGGAGAAAAGGGAGAATATATCTGAACAATAAGAATTGACCTAGGGTTAATCCAGGCAATGAAGCAGTGCTAGTTTGGAGGAGGAGGAGGCCATCTGTTTATGAAGCATTGTATCTAGCTCCCGTAGATAAGCAGCTACCCAGCTCGACGGGAATGGTTTGGTGTAGGTGGGTCCTACCTCCACTGTGGGCCCCACAGGTCAATCTCTGAAGCCCTGCCTTGGAGGCTGTGTGTAGAAAAAACAGCGACCCTCCTGTCCCTTCTCCATGGACCAGATGTCCTTTGGATCTGTTCTCCCTGTGCAGCTGACACCTCCTGGGGACATCTCCTATGCCCCACGCCCAGACTCATTCCAGGCTCCCACTCTGTTTGTGTTAATGATGCTGCCTGAAATGTAATCCTGTGAGCTGCAGCACTTGAGGGCAGGGAACCGTTTCCTCCTGATGCCGACTGTGCCCCTGAAGTACCACCGAACTGGGAAGAAACTCTTCTCGTCCTCAGGCACAGAAACAGGGCAACTGGCCTGAGTCCAAAGAAAGTCCCACAGTTAGGGATGGGGTCTCTCTCCAAAAGCCCTACAGTTAATTGTGAGATAATAGGATCCCTCTCTGTCCCAATCCAAGGTTTTTCTCTTGTCTAGATACAGTCCTACATTTCCCCAGCCCCTCCTTCTCTTCCCTCAGGAACTTTAAGGTCTATGACACTAGGCTTTTAAGATGTGGTGGGGACGTAAACTGTATTGTTCTCCAGTTTCTCTGCCTGGAGAATGTTCCATTCCCATAGTTCCACTGCCACTTGGTAAAGTTCTAGTGTTAGCTCTTTTATATATTAGTTGCTCTTTTAAGCTGTGGCTTTTTTTCTGTGCCCAAGGAAAGATGGATTTATTCCCAGTCCTTGATAATATCCCTCCCCATGGCCATTTGCTGTGTGGAATTTGGGGTTCTCTTTGTGACCATGTCTCTATCTCTATTGTTCTCTTATCATTCTATGTTTGGTTGTTCAGTAGCTGTTCATAAGCCCCTAGTTCTTCTTCAGGAGGAATTGTTCTATTAATAGGTATAATTTGGTGTGTTCTGTGGAGGAGGTGAATTCAGTCTTTCAACATTGCCATCTTAGACTAGAACATTTTCTGTGTGTTGGTCTCTTTGCATTAGATAAAACAGCCATCTCTTTCAGTCTTGAATGAAGGGTCTCATGTAGGAAATGAACCTTATTGTTCGACCTTGCTCTAACTCTTCATTGTTCTCCTAAAAGTTTGTGATTGTCCAAGCAGCCTATTTTATTTTTAATGGCTCCCTGTATTTGAAGATATTCCAGAACCTGTCAGTGTTCCAAAGGGAAGGGATCTCCATCAGCACTTAGGCCCAGCCTGATTGGAATCCAGATCCTCAGGCAGAGGCTTTTAAAGAATACGAATATGCACAGTCCTATAGGGACACAACATACGCCCTTCTGGCCACCAGCAGCAGGTGTTCTGGAGGTGTTCCCTGGATTGCAGTCACACAACTTGAGGCACTAGACAAGAATATAAGCTCATCTCTGGGAGGTACCCATGAGCAGAGCAGATTATGTCTACTGGCCTCTGTTCCCTGAGAGTATTTCTGAGGGCCTCTAGTTGCATGTGAAACCAGAAGACTGGCCCTAAAACAAGATCTCATGGACAAACACAGCCTCTTTTACAGGAAGTATCTTTCAGTCTGCTGTCATTGCCGTGCCCTTGAGGTAGAAGCCTGATAAGAACACTCACTCCAATTGCTACAATATAGGGAGACCCAAGAACACAGGCACCCCCTAGATAACAGAGCCAGTTGACCAAGGAGCACACTTGGGTGATAAACACAAAAACTGGGGCAGCAGAAAAAAATCTGGTCCATCAGGTGTGGGTAAAACCTTCCCTCCAGGCAACACTGGTGCTCTGGAGCGTGGGCAGCAGAGAGCTGGAAGATAATACTTGCCCTCCAAGGTCTCTTAAAAGAATTAAAATCAGCCTTTTGATGTATGTATAACTAGAAGCCATCCCTTGGGCTTCCAGCTATGATGATAAGCTGCTAGTCCACTTTCAGAGAAAGACTGAGCACCTGGGTCTGTTGCCTCTTGCTGTGCCGAAGAGATCAAAGAGTATATCCCCTGGGCAGCAGCATCAAACATAGGTAAAAGCTCCCTTCTGGGAAACTCTGGTGCTCTGAGAGCACAAAGATGGTACCCACTAGCTGGAACAAGCCAGAGAGAGAACACATAGATTGAACCATAGGGGGGAAAAATGAAACTTACTGGCTAGACTGAGTTTGAGTCAGAGGGAGAGCATAAAGGGGCCATCAGGCCCCTAGCTAGATGTGTGCTGAATTAGATGCCTGACCCTCAGGCCTATGCCTTAAATTAGCAAATACCTTTATTCACAAAGTCTGGCACTTCTCAATCAGTTGCTTCTTTGCTGGTCCCTAGGGTAAGTTGATTCCAAAAGTGAGAGCCCTTTAAGGACCATTTCTCAGACTACTTTAGCCTGTGGATCTTATGGATGTGAGCCCTCTTGGTTGTCAGAGCCAGATGTGGCTCACTTTTCAGGTGGAAGTCTTGAAAGTTGGGGTGTCCAATGTGGGGTTCAAACCCTTCACCCTTCAGGGAGAAGTGCTTTAGGTTTTAAATTCCCTCCTGATTGTGGGGTCTCTAAGCCCTGGGTGGTATTTATGGGAAGCTTCTCCTTCCTATTTTGATGTGAGCTTTTACTTGTTTACCTACTGTTGAGGAGTTGATGAGAAGCCTTTAGGCTTTGTTTTGTTTTGTTTTTCAGAGAAAGATACTCCATAGGTAGTTGCAGATTCAGTATGTCTGTGGGAGGTGGTGAGCCCAGGAGACTCCTATGTTGTCATTCTGAGCCAGAACCCTCTCTCCCACACTCTTAACCTTCATTTCCACTCCTGTGAGCACTCTTTGCCTTCTTGCCTTTCAAACAAGTTCCTTTAACAACGAGTTCCATGTCTGAGGACTTTGGAATGAAATTCTTCTGAGTCTTCACAAATGCTCTTGACTCAGCAAGTGTCTGTGGTTTGTTTTTTGTTTAAAAATTTTTTTTAATGTCTTTATTTTATTTTGAGAGACAGAGAGTGAGCGTGGGAGGGGCAGAGAGACAGGGAGACAGAATCTGAAGCAGGTTCCAGGCAGCTGTCAGCACAGAGCCTGATGCGGGGCTTGAACCTACAGACTGTGAGATCATGACCTGAGCTGAAGTTGGACACTTAATCGACTGAACCACCCAGGCGCCCCAGCAAGTGTCTGTTAAAGGGGATCAACATGCCTTCAGAGAGGTGCCTTAGGGAATGGCATGAAGACCATGTAAGTGATAAGGATGAAACTACTGTGAGGACAAACTTTATACCCTAAAACATAGTAACACAGGAGAAGTTTGTATGGGAAGCAAAGTGGCTACCAACAGATGAACACCAAGGAAGAAGAGAAAACCATGAGTTGTGAAGGAGGTAATAGACTTTCTCAGTTTAGGGAAAGTTGTGTAAGAAAATGCTATTTTAGTAGAAGTTGTAAACTCATAAGAGAGATTTGTTAGGAGAAAGCAAATAAGGCACAATGTACAAATGTACTCCTATGATTACCCTCAGACAAAGAAAGTATAGTTTTTAGCTAATATTGGTAAGTAATTTTAGCATTTGTAAGTTGGGTCATATTATATGTATAAGAAAGATTTTATACTGTTATTCTTTTTAGTGACATGTAAAAAGGTGTCTATCAGAGTAAGGGAGATGAGAGAATGAGCAGAGGAATGTATCATATGGTATAAATCTTTCTACACAGATACAATACCCATACCCTGTCAATATCTGTGCAAAAATACTGACCAAGATCTTGGAAGATTCCAAAAGCCTACTACTAGATTGTTTATATCTTTCCAACATGTAGCATATGAAAGTAAAACATTTGCAAGGTTCTTTTACATGTACATTAATTATATAAAATTAGCAGCTCTAAGAGTGGACCATTAAGTGTTGATTAAGCAATGATATTATGAGTTCTGGCAACATCAGTAATAGGGAACTAAGTTTACTTCCAAAGGGAGGAGAGATCATTAAAATTTTAATTTGTTTCTTAACAGTTCAATTATAACATGCCTAATGTGCCAGTCAGGAACCTTAAGGGGCTTAACACAATTATGGGACTGCTCCAATACACTTTGCTCTCTTGCATTTATTTTCTCAAAAGATTAGGTGTTTGTAAGTGTTTTAGATCATTCTTGCCTCTCAAATACTTCATGATGTCTCTCTTTTACTTCCTACACTCTTTCTATTTCTTAGATGTATGGGTAGATTACTTCAAATATAATGAGAATTGGTTATCTTGCTAGGGATGGGGAGGGGGAAAAGCAGTTTAAGTATGCCTTTTAAATATAGTTTAGTAGATGTTTCCTTTGTGGATATCATGCTAATGGTTCCCTCTGGTCAACAGTCCATTGGCCATTCACTTAATAATAAATACACTATCTTCAGTGCATCTTTCTTTCTAAAATATTTTTATGGACTGCCATGTGCTGACCTCTTCCCTTCCTGATTTTGCAGTCTTGTCATAGTCATGACTAAAACCCACTGAAGGACAGAGGAGCCCTGTCACCCCTTTAAGTTTTGGTTCTCTGCATTTAAAAAAATCACTGATTTTATCAACTAATTCTTGCTAATATCAAACAACTAAAGGAAACATTGGAGAATTCCATTTTTCTTCTTATATTTCACTTATATGTTTTAACCAGAGTCTTTTGCTGAAAATTGCCTTTCCTGTGGTTCAGTATATAGGAACTTTATTTTGGATGTCAGGGACAACATCCCCAGAAGGCTAATTAGGCAACTGTATTTGGACTTTGGAGTTTCAAGTAACAAAAACCATTTTAGAAATTTATAATAAGAACACATAGAGATGTCCCAGAACCTAAAGGCATGTAATTTAAAGAGGAAAAGAAATTGTCTGAGATACAAATTTGTAGTAATTAGTGAATGCATGGTATTTAAGGCCATGATACTAGATAAAATAACCCAGGCAATGACTACTAATATAGAAGAGGTGTAAAACAAAAACAAAAACAAAAACAACACTAAGTCCTTTAGCACTTTGAGGTTTCTGTGTTTGCTTATTTAAAATGCGATGTCCCATTTTTGAAGGGAGGAAGAATCTGAAAAGAGAATGAGGAACTGTGTCAAAAGTCACTGATTGAATTATCCAAAGTATGAGAAAAAAAGTTATTTGGCAAATGTGGAGGTCATTCATCATTTGACTAGTAGTAGGTTTGGAGTGTTTTTGTTATTGTTGTTGTTTTCATGTTTTTGTTTTTGTCAGAAGGTAGTAGGGAGGGTTAGTCGGGGAGAAAAGCCTGATTAGAGAGATTTTAAGAGAGAATCGGAGTAAACAGAGCACCTGTAAAGAGAACCTTTTAAGAAGGTTTGCTCTCAGGATATTTGGAGATAGCAGAAAAATACAAAGGCAAAACTTTCTTTTTCGTATTAAAAAGTTGAAATGGAAGCTCTTATAAAATGTGTGTATGCTGGTGGCAATAACAATGCAGAGACAGGAAACTCAGGAAGCAGGGAATAGGGCGACCAATGTCACAGCAATTAAACAAAGCATTGAAAAGTTTTCCCAGGTTCTACTGCTAGCAATTTGGAGACCTGGAATAACATCTCTGATGTCTCACTTCAGAGATTGTCCTCTTCAATTCTATTCTATGCTGCCTCCTCCTGAGTAGAGTAGGTGAATACTTAATCAGCTCACTGTGAGCTGGGTGTATGCCCCCAAATATGTTCATTCTAGCAGCCTAAACATAAGAGAATTTCTATTATTCCATGCTCCAAGTTATCATATAAGCCCTAGTGAGTACAGTTTTCTAACATCCTGTGTGGGTATTAGAAAACATTCTCCTGCAGACCACAGAAAGAATCTCTTCTGAAGTTTTGTGGAAAAGTATAGGTCATGATTGCCAAAGTGGACTGCAGACCAGGCCCAAAGACATAAGAAAAAACACTCATGAACCACAGTAACACACACACACACACACACACACACACACACACACACAAGAAGTTTGTTTCTTTCTTCTTTCCAGGCCGAAGTAGAACTAATCTGTCAAGATCAGTAAAAATCCGAAAACAGTGACACTGAGACACATAGTTACCAATCTCATTAGGTCAAGATGACTTCATTAGATAGAATATTTGAACAACACATGTTCTGACTGTATTATCCTGAATAACCATCCTAAATACAATTTTTCACTTTTACCTGAATAGTCAAGAAGATCATTTAGGAGGCCCTCTCTCTGGGGATCTTGTCCATGCTGGTGGCACATTGAGTCCCATATAAGTTCAGAGACAAGTGCTGGGACTCTCATGCCTTAGAGTAAATTTCATCTACAGGATTTGAGTTGTCTTGTGCTAGTCTTCATCTCTTCTACACCAGGTTTCCTTCCACCAGAGTGTCTACCAGATCAGGTAGAGAGCAAATCTTTAGATGTTTTCCTGAAGGGTATGTAAAAGCTCCCCAGGGTCTAGAATGCAGACCCTGCAAACCAATGCAGGCTTTCATCAGGAGGCAAGATGTCTCCCACCCAAGATAATCTAAGTCTTCTGAGAAGATACAATTTCTTATGCCATAGCTTACACTTGATAAACCTCAACTCATTCTAGGGGCTGAATTAAAGCTAATAAAGCTAATAAGTCTTCCATCCTCCTAGCTTTTGGTCATCTAGTGTCCTCAATACAAACATCCTGTTGAGTGCCAATTTGAGGTTTATATTTTTTCCTCTTGCTCATGTGCTTATTGAATTTTCCACTGTGCTATCAGATACTTCAATTCTATGATTGACTGTTTTTCTCAATATACATTCTTTCTTTCTCCACTGGCATAACTAAATTCCGTCTCATTCTTAATGATACTACTTTCTCTCCATCCTTCTCATGTGAACACTGCTCATTTTTGTCATAGACTCTGGGTTTGGAGTTTACTCTTGTCCAGCAAGAGAGCGGATGCAGGATTGAAATCCAAGAGAGGCTAGTGTCTGGGAAGAGACAAGAGCTCCAAGTAAGGGTCCTTGCTCTGTTTTTATTAGGATTAGAAGGCTTATAAGAGTGATGGATGTGCACAAAGAGACTATGAAGTCGTGAACATTAACTCATGGGCATAAGGGAAAGGGGGTTTTAAAGATATGCAATGTTAGGGGTTTGGGTCAATACAAAACAAAATCCTGGCACTGAGCAGATGGTTGTTTACAGCAGACATGAGGCACCACTTCTGTTTACCTGAACTGGTCTAGGGAACAAGAAAGAGCATGCTTCCTCTGAGTCAACAAGGCACCTTTCTTTGATAATTAGCTCTGCTCTAGGCAACTTTGCCCTACTGCAGTCTAAAGTCCTGTTTTCCTGTTTTTGTCCTTTCTTCCTGTGAAAGCAGCTTTCTGCTATTGTACTAAACTGGAGGGCGCTTCTGCCCTGAGTACCTAATCTTGTTTACCTCATCTTGGATATTTCATCCTGAGATTTTCTATTCCTATACCTGTGTTGTATACTGGAGCCCTTTGCCCAGCTTACCTAATCTTGTTTACCTAATCTTGGATTCATTCATCCTATGGCTTTCTATTTCTTTATGCCTTGTTAACCTATCAGTGCAAGCTCAGGGAATTCCTTATTCCCCACACATTATCTCATTAAAATGTATCTTAAAATCCCAATAATAATAACTAAAATTAATGTTTAATAATACTTAAGATAATGACCTTTATATATATTTCTTCATGTGATCATTATTATTAACATTATTCAAGTGAGATAATAGAAGCACAGAGATCAAGTAAACTTATGAAATCCACACATTTAGTAAGATATAGCACCAAAAGGCTCAAAGAGCCCAAGTCCAATTGTGGTGTGCAGTCACAATCTTCTCCTTGCCAACATGACCTTCCCTTTTCATATGGACAATGTTGAGATCTGCATTACAGAAGAGATGACACTGAGAATCCTCCATCAAAGAGAATGAAAGGGTGGATTCTTCTGGACAGAGCTGTGTCTCTTTGATACACATAACATGTGAAAGTAGATTTTAATCAATGATTACTAGGTGAAAATGAATTAAGTACAAGGCTGTATGTATCTATTAAAAACTTAAAAATATCATACTAGTTAAAGCAGCGATTTTTCAAAATAGGAATTAGGTTCTTGAGCCAGGTATCGTCTCTCTTCTTAACTTCCACGACAGGCTAATCCCTACTTGGACTCACACATTCTTCGTTAGACATATGATACAGTTTTCTTGTATCACAAAGCCAGCCAAACCTACTTCTAAAATATCTCTCTAATCGCATTAATTTTTCTAACTCCACAGCTATCAGTCTGCATCGTGTCTTTCCTGATCCCATTTTCCTTTTACTTTGCTCTTGTTTCTATCCCATCCTTTCCGCACCTAGTAGCTTCAATATGTTCAGAAATGGAGCGCTCTAAATCCTTCATTGTTGTGTGTTTGAACAAGAGAAAAAAATTCAAGAGCTTTAATTCTGTATGTCAGGACCCTGCATTACTTAGACACTGTCTACCTGTCCCTCATTTTACCCCACCATCATTGCTTGCCATGCATCAGACACCTTGATCTTCTAGGTTCTCTAATGCAATAATTTTTATTTCAGGATACATTAATCTTTGGGATGTGTCAGCTCTATATTGTATGTGAAAAGAAAACAGTAGAATCATAGTTTTATGTTCTCCTTGATTGTTATTTTTGTTGAAATGTAATGTCTATGTTTCACAATATAGATAATATGTATATAGGACACAAACAGAATAGTTGGTTAGATTTTGGCACAATCTGCTCAAACTTTGTACGAATAAAGTCTAAAATAAAAAGAAAATTTTCTTGAAAAGCAATATCCTAATTCTGCAAACTGTTTCCTACTATGAGATTTCAAATCTGTTACTCTCCCTGAAACATTCTTTGCCCAAATTTTAATCAGGTTACGTAATTGCTCATGATTTATGTAGTGTCATTCATAGAGAATGGAAGTAACTCCCCAATATGGTTTGGTTCCTTGTTGCATGCTTTCTGTACGTTTTCTTGAAAGTATTAGAGTATGCAAATAAGAATATTTATTAGGCAGTAGTATTTAATATGACTCTTACTAAGCAGTGCATTTCTTGAGAATTAATCTATTTTTATTGCCACTGAATTGCATCTACCTAAATAGAACCTTGTTTAGTCAGTTATTTGACTGAGTTTCTGTGAGTGATTCTCTGTCCCTGTAACATTCATTTATCTTTTCTCAGATTGATTATGTATTAATTTCATAATTTAAGTCTTAAAAGTTCTATCTCAATCCTATCTAGGTTCTTATGAGCTATCTCATTGACTCTCCAAACAATCTATACTATAAGATTACAGTGCTTTATAGTTTTCAGAGTATAGGTATTTTATGTCCTTAAGTTTAAATCTAAGTATTTTATTATTTGTGGTACAATTGTAAATGGGATTGCTTTCTTAATTTCTTTCTTTTGCTTCATTATTAGTGTGTAGAAATGCAAGGGATTTCTGTGTATTAAATTTTTATCTTGTGACTTTACTGAATTATCAATTCTAGTAGTTTTATGGTGGAGTATTTAGAGTGTTCTATATGTAATATTATGTTACCTGCAGAAAGTTTGACTTTTCCTGTATCAATTTGGATGCCTTTTATTTCTTTTTATTGTCTGATTGCTATGTCTAGGACTTCCAGTACTATGTTGAGTAAAAGTGGCAAGACATCTTTGTCTTGTTTCTGATCTTAGAGGAAAAGCTTTCAGTCTTTCACCATTGAGTATCATGGTAGTATCATATCATATATGGGTTTTTCATATATGGTCTTTATTATATTGAAGTATGTTGCCTCTAAACCTACTTTCTTGAGAGTTTTTATCATGAGTGGATCTTATGCTTCATGAAATCTGTTTCCTTTATATATTGAGATGGACATATGGTTATTATCCTTTCTCTTATAAATGTGATATATCGCATTGATTTGCAAATATTGAACCACACTTGCATCCCTGGAAAAAATTCTGCTTGATCATATTTGGATTGAAATTCATCAGAAATACTTGCCTTTAAAAATTTTTTTTAATGTTTTATTTATTTCTGAGAGAGAGAGAGAGAGAGAGAGAGAGAGAGAGAGCGAGTGATCAGGGGAGGGTCAGAGAGAGAGGGAGATACAGAATCTGAAGCAGGCTCCAGGCTCTGAGCTAGCTGTCAGCACAGAGCCCAACTTGGGGCTTGAACCCACCAACCGTGAGATCATGACCTGAGTAGAAATCAGATGCTTAACCAACTGAACCATCCAGGTCCCCCTGCATTTTTTTTTTTTTTGTAGTGTCTTTGGTGTTTTTATATCAGGTTAATGCTAGCCTTATAGAATGAATTTGGAAATTTTTTTTCCTCTTCTATTTTTGGAAAGTTTGATACCTATTTTGTATCAACTCTTTAAATTCACCTATGAAGTTATGCCATTTTGGAATTTGGTTTGTTGGGAGTTATTTTTATGACTGATTCAATTTTATTGCTCATAATTCTTCTTTTCAAGTTTTCTATTTCTTCCTGCTTCAGTTTTGAGTACTTATGTTTTAGGAATTTGTCCATTTCTCATGGCTGTCCCTTTTGTTGGCATGTAACTTTTCATAATATTCTTTTCATATCCTTTGTAATTCTGTGATGTCAGTGTTATTTCTTTTGTATTTCTGATTTTGAGTTCTCTCTTTCCTTGATAAATCTGGCTAAAGTTTTATCAATTTTGTTTATTTTTTCACAAAATAGCTACTGATTTCATTAATTTTTTTCTATTCTTTTATTTATCTCTGCTGTTATTATTTCTTTCCTTCTACTGGCTTTTGGTTTGGCTTTTGTTTTCTTTTTTCTTCTCTTTTAGGTATAAGGTTAAAAGCAGTTATATTTAAGTAGGGGTTTTAAGAAAATATGGATTTTATTAAAGACATTATTGAAAATTTGTTTTTTTCTCCTATACATTTCTTTAGAGGATCATTGAAAAGCAGTTTATGTATTTCATTACTGATGTAAAATTTAGAAAATACTATATGTTGGGATATACTTGAAACATGGATATTTTTAGCCAACCAAATTCCATATCTTCCTCATGACCTGTTTAAATCTTTGGCAATTTAGTTTTTTTTTTTTTTTAAATACATTATGTTTGTTTTTCATGTGATACTCCATATGATATGACAGGAAGAACAATTCTTGGTTAAATTATTTTTGGCTTTTATGTCTTCCACCCAAAAAAAGACTTCTAAACATTTATTTATGTTAGTAACATTTTGTAAATTTGAATACTGAACATCAAATGACTTTACCCACACCCCACCCACACCCCAAAAGTTTGAGAGACTTGTCTTCACTGTCCTCCCCTGTTTAGAAAAATCTCACTCATGAAGCCTTTATGCTATCATTATTAATTAATATTTTAAGACATAAACATTTCTTTAGGGATAAGTTCAACATTAATGACAGTATAATTTTCAAGTCTTTTTGATAACTACAGTTCTAGGTAACTTTTGGTCAGAGTAAGTTAAGTATCATCTTTGCTCCAGGATGATGCTGTGAAGTGCTTCAGTTATGTGGTCAAGAAGGTAAGAGAAAAGGACAAAACCAACTTAAGTTCACATCAATATGACTTCCATTCCACAGTTTGTTTTCTTCTTCCTTGCCTATTCTTCTAGAAATCATTTAAACAAAGTGTTCTTGTCTAAGTTTATTTAGCTAAAATAAGTAAATATTTATAAATCCACTTAAATAGTCAGGTATGAACTGCAATTTATACAATGAACTCAATTGCAAACTCTTTCATACTACAAAACTCACTCTTTTTTCAGGAAATTCAGATACTGCATGTGATATGTAACAGATGAAGACCCAGTGAGCATGTCCTGGTCAATCTATGTTTAATATTAATAAAGTTTTTAACAGAAATAAATTCAGATAGTTTTCTGCACTTATTTGACACCTTCAGTGAATCTAGCCATTTTCTGGACCCTTAACCACCTGCTTTGTAACAATTTATACTGAAACATAGGGCATGTTATATTTATAAATTCTGAAATTTTCTTAGAGTTAAATGTCGAACATCCAAATAGAGCCTTTAAACTCTTAAATAGAAATAACAAACAATAAAATCTGACATTTATTAGGAAAACTATACATTTCAGTGATGCAATTTGAATATGAATATAAAAATAAAATTGCCAGGAAACAGAAACATTAATAGCTTTTAATTTGAGCACATTGGAAAGGAAGTTGGAATGAAAGCAGCAAGTTATTGAACTTATTCATAAAGAGCAAACACTAATTTATTCTAGTTGTTAGTGTTAATATAGTCTGCAGCAGTGGACAAATCAATGTTAATTGAGTTCTAAAAGGAACACACGCAGGAAACAGCTTTCACTATTATGAGCAGTGGGTACATATGAAAAGACAGCATTGATATTAATACAACTTAATTAAGTCCTGAATACTTTTATTAATATCAGAAATGCTACACAGAGTAAATAAATTATATATACATTTAGGTTGTATTCTTTTCTTTCCACCACTTTAGTATGCAAACATTTGAGCATACAGCAAAATTGGAAAAACTTTTTAGTGAACAACCTAAAATCCAACACCTAGATTCTACCGTTTTACCTAATATTTTACTATAGTTCTCATTCATGTTATCTATCCTTCTATTCACCCATGAATTCATCTTATTTTTTATTCATTTAAACTGCAAACATCTCAACTTCCTCAAATACTTTAGCATGCAGTTCTTTACTAAAATTTACGTAAAATAAAGCACATATATTTCTAAGTGTACATTCCGTGAGTTTTGATGAATGCATACACCTGTATAGTTCAAACCTCTGTCAAGATACAGAACATAATTCTCCACTTCAGAGTTACCTCCTTATCATTCCAGCCAATCTCCATTTCCACCCAAGACCATTACTGTAATATTGTGACTTATAAAAAATATATATATTAAGTCTTCATCCCTATATCTGGCAAAGAGCTACTAAAACCCTTGGCATTTCCTCTAATGGCAGTGATAAAGCTTGCCTTTTTTAATGAGGTGGCTTTTGGACACCACCTAAGAATAGTGGCTGGTTGCCAGTATTGCCAACCAGATGAGGAGAGAATTGGAACTTTCCGTCTTACCTCTTGACCTCCAGAGCAGGGAGAGGGGCCGAAGAATTGAGTTCAGTCACCAATGTCTAATGATTTAATCAAACATACCTATGTGGGACACAAGGGTGGCTCAGTCATAGTCATCTGACTTTTGGTTTCTGCTTAGGTCATGACCTCATGGTTCATGAGTTTGAGCCTTACAGTGGGGCTCCCCTACTTTCTCTCTCTCAAAATAAATAAGCTTAAATAAAAAAAATGCCTATGTAATAAAGCCTACATAAAAACATAAAAGGAAAGCTTACAGGTGATCATGTGGAGATTTGGGGAGAGTGGAAGTTCCTTGCCCTTTCTTCATACCTTGCCCATGCATCTCTTCTGTTTCTTCCTGAGTTTTATCCTTTTATAATAAACCAAAATCTAGTAAGTAAAATGTTTGAATCATGAGCCACTCTAGCAAATTAATTGAACTCAAGGAAGGGGGTTGTTGGAATTTCTAATTGTCAGCGGATAGGCCAGAAGCACATGTAACAACCTGGACTTTGGTATCTGAAAGAGGGAGAGCAGCCTAGCAGTACTGAGACTTAAACTTGTAGAATCTGATACTGTTTTCAGGTAGATAATGTTGTAATTGGGTTGAATGATCATTTAAATAAAAAGAAATTATCACCTATTCAACTGCTGGGCTTCTATTTTCCAAGGACATCAATAAAACTTTCTCTCATTGAAAGAAAAATATTTCAAATTTTACTTATGAAATACTTCGGCATCTGTCCAATGGTTGAGCAAAAACTGGAGTTGTTAAATATCTATTTAAAGGGAGGCTATGTTTACTTGAAAATCAGAACATTAGGCCACTTTCATCATATCTCAGTTAGTTATCCTCATTATGGATAAACCATGGTCACATTCTTGTTCTTTACCTACTTGATTATCTCACAAATTTAGATCCTGTTTTGAAATTTCTGGCTAACTCAATACCAACCGGACAGTAGGTACACAATAAATATCTGTTAAATGGAATAAAAGAGTGACTAAAACAACACAAAGAATGAGGAGGGAACTAACGTTTACTAAGTGTTTAGAAATGTGACTAGCAATGGGGCGCCCCGGTGGCTTAGTCGGTTAAGCGTCCGACTTTCACTCAGGTCATGATCTCGTAGTTCGTGGGTTCGAGACCCGCGTCAGGATCTGTGCTAACTGCCAGCTCAGAGCCTGGAGCCTGTTTCAGTCTGTGACTCCCTCTTTCTCTGATCCTCCCCTGCTCACAATGTCTCTCTCTCTCCTAGAAATAAATAAAAAACATTAAAAAAAATTTAGAAATGTGACTAGCATTATGCTCCATGTTTTTAAAATATTACTTGCTTTTCTTTAAAACAAAATCCTGCAAGTTAGGTACACTTTGTGAATCCTTTGTACATGATACATGCTCAATATATCACAATAACATAACTAAATGAATCACTCCTGTACTGTGCAGGCTGTAATTTACTCAAGGGTTTTAACCCCCAAGAACATCACAGAAGCAATTGGATTACTCACGTGCAATAGGCTTGACACCAAACTTTTTATATCCAAAATTTTGTCTGGACCAGGAAAGAGTAGTTCTAGAAACTTCTTAAAAATATATAAACCATCAGCATTTGATGATACTGTTTTTTTTAAATTTTAATGTTCTATTTATTTCTGAGAGAGAGAGAGAGAGACCATGTGAGCAGGGGAAGGTTAGAGAAAGAGAGAGATACAGAATCTGAAGCAGGCTCCAGGCTCTGAGCTAGCTATTAGCAGAGAGCCCGATGCGGGGCTCGAATCCACGAACTGTGTGATCATTACCTGAGCCAAAGTTGGACGCTTAACCGACTGAGCCACCCAGGCACTCCTGCTTTGTTTTAAAACACCATAAAAATTATCAACTTTATTTCAGGGTCATAATTTTTCCTACTATAATTGGTAAGTTAAAAAAGCTACAGAATTTTGATGAGCAGGATACATAAATTTCTAGAATTCTATGCTAAAAGCAATTCAATTTTAATCTAACTATTTCAGAGCTGTAATAGGTATTTATAAGGATATGCATTTTCAAGACCAAGCTATTAAATTGATTTTAATCAGAATTGATATATCCAAAACTGGATATACAGTATAAAATGATTTCATACACAAAGAAAAGAATCTCAATTTTCTATTTAAATGATATTAGCAAAGGGGGGGAGCAAATTAAAAGGGCAAAATGAACAAACGAGTATACAAGATAACACTAAACAACAAAAAAAAATACTACACAATTACCACAAACTGCCAGGTAAACATTTATCAAAATCTGGAAACTTTCCCTGAGTGTAAGGCTGATGTCTGCTCATATCCATGTAGTCATCTAAGAAATATTTATTAAGCACTGTCCTATGGCATAATAGGAAATTCCCTAAGGGCCTGTACACTACTTATAGCACATTTTATAATGATTGTTGATTACAAATGAGGCCAGGAATTTGTTTTGCAGTAATAATTTAAAATGTGTATTGCCAGGAATTTATTATTCAAACTTAATGACTGATTGGCAAATTATATCTTTAAAAATATGTAACAACTCCTGGTGTTGATTTTGTCAGTTGAATAGTCAACTGTTAGAAATGATTTAAATGTTTCTAGTGTTTAAGTTGTACAGGTTGTTTAAGAGCACACTTACAATATTTAAAAAGTGGTTGAATCCATTTATAGATATGAGTACATCTGTCACTAAATTAGATTTGTTATTCTACTAAAATTCTATAAAGAAGCCTCAATTATGGTAACTTTATAATATGGTTAAAAATCTCAGACAAAGTTTGATTTATATGGAAAGAGTGTAAAGTATTCTTTGCCTATATGTGCACACTATTCTTCATGAGATGCTTTCCACAGTGGCTGCACCATTTTGCATTACCACCAGCAATGCATAAGACTTCCCGTTTCTCCATGTCCTCACCGACACTGGCTATTTGTCATTTGGATACTAGCCATTCTGACAGATATAAGGTGTTATCTCATTATAGTTTTGATTTGTGATTTTCTGATGATTAGTGATGTTCAGCTCCTTTTCATGTGTCTTTCTGTTACTGTAGGACTTCTTTGGAAAAAGTGTCTATTCAGGTCTCTGTCCATTTTGTAATCATGATCATTTGTTTCTCTGATGTTGAGTTCTTGAAGTTTTTTATATATTTTGGATATTAACTCCTTATTGGATATGTAATTTGTGAATATCTTCTCCCATTCCATAGGTTGCCTTTTCATTTTATTAGTTTCTTTAACCGTGCAAAAAAAAAAGTTAACAATGGTACAGTCCCAATGGTTTGTTTAATTTTGCTTTTGTTTCCCTTCCCTTAGGAGACAAATCTAGAAAAATAGCAAGGCTGATCTCTCTCTCTCTCTTTTTTTTTTTTTTAAATAGTTTATTGTCAAATTAGTTTCCACATAACACCCAGTGCTCATCCCCACAAGTGCCTCCTCCATGCCCATCCCCTCCCTCCCCCCCACATTCATCAGTCCTCAGTTTTTGTCAGCATTCAAGAGTCTCTCATGGTTTGCCTCTCTCCCTTTCCCCCACCATTTCCGCCCTTCTTCTCCCCCTTGGTCCTCAGTTAAGTTCCTCCTAATCCTCCTATACGTGCACACATATGATATTTGTCCTTCTCTGCCTGACTTATTTCGCTCAGCATAACACCCTCAAGGTCCATCCATGTTGCTACACATGGCCAGATTTCATTGTTTGTCATTGCCATGTAGTATTCTATGGTATAGATAAACCACATCTTCTTGATCCATTCATCTGTTGATGGACACTTAGGCTCTTTCCAGGTTTTAGCTATTGTGGAGAGTGCTGCTATGAACATTGGGGTACATGTGCTCCTATGCATCAACATTTCTGTATCCGCAAGGCTGATCTCAAAGAGATTACTGTCTATATTTTCTTCTAGGAGTTCCATGGTTTCAGATCTCACATTTAGGTCTTCAATCCATTTTGAGTTTATCTTTGTGTATGGTATAAGAAAGTCATCCAGTTTTATTGCTTTACAGGTAGATGTCCAGTGCTCCCAGCAGCACTTACTGAGTAGACTTTTCTCCCATTGTATATTCTTGCCTCTTGTGTCCTAGATTAACTGACCACGTAAGCATGTTTATAAATTATTTTTGTATTATACTTTTTGTAGTATATCTTGAAATCTGGAATTGTGATACTATCAGCTTTGTTGTTTCTCAAGATTGCTTTGGCTCTTCAAGCTCTTTTGTGGTTCCATACAAATTTTGGTATTATTTTTTCTAGTCTATGAAAAATGCTATTGGTATTTTGATGGGAATTTTGTTGAATATCCTTTCCGTAGTTTGGATACTTTTTTTTCAGAGTATAGGGCTTCCATCTCCTTGGATAAATTTATAACTAGGTATTCTATCCCTTTGGTGCAATTATAAATAGGGTTGTTTTCTTGGTTTTCTTTTTGCTACTTTATTATTTCTGTATACAAATGGAACAGATTTATATATGTTAGTTTTGTATCCTTTTAACATTACTGAATCAATTTATCTGTTGTAATAGTTTGTTTGGTGATCTTTAGGGTTTTCCAAAATATAGAATATTGGGTCTGTAAATAGTCAAAATTTTACCTTTCTCGCCAATTTGTAAGCCTTTTATTTCTTTTCTGATTGCTGTGGCTAGGATATCTAGTACTATGTTGGGTAAAACTGCTAAAAGTGGACATCTTTGTCTTGATTTAAGACAAGACTTTGTCTTGATTAAGATTATTCCTGATCTTAAAGGAAAATCTCTCAGGTTTTCACAATTGAGTATCATGGTAGGTGTGGGTTTCTTATATGTGGTCTTTTTATGTTGAGATATGTTTTCCTTAAACCTTTGTTGCAAGTTTTTATGATGAATGGATTGACATTTTGTCAGATGTGTTTTCTGCATCTAATGAGATGGTCATATGGTTTTATTCTTTTATGAATGTGATGTACCACCTTGATTGATTTAGATATATCAAACCACCCTGGCATTTTTCCAATAAATACCCCATGATCATAATGAATGATTTTTTAAATGTATTATTAAATTTGGTTGGCAGTGGATTTCTGTACATTTTGTATCCTGCAACTTTACTGAATTCATTACTCTATTGCCAAAGTTTTTTTTGGTGGAGTCTTTAGGTCTTTTATATACAGTATCATGTCACCTGCAAAAATTATAAGTTTTACTTTTTCATTACCAATTTGGATATTTTTTATTCTTTATTCTTATCTGATTGCTGTGGCTAGGAGTTCCAGTACTATGTGCAATAAAAG
The DNA here is from genome assembly GCA_017311185.1 of Proteles cristata cristata. Lineage (NCBI taxonomy): Eukaryota > Metazoa > Chordata > Mammalia > Carnivora > Hyaenidae > Proteles > Proteles cristata. Next base: position 1,504,061 of record JAESUZ010000127.1, read on the forward strand.
TGGTGAATGGACATCCTTGTTCCTGATCTTAGGAGAAAAGCCCAGTCTATATTCAAGTGCATATAATGTCAGCTGTGTGTTTCTCATATATTTCTTTTATTATGTTGAGGTATGCTCCCTCTAAACCCATTTTGTTGGGGGTTTTTAGCATGTAGGGATATATCACTTTGTCAAATGCTTTTCCTGCATCTTTTCAAATGATCATATTGGTTTTTATCCTTTGTCTTATTGGTGTGATGTTTCATGTTGATTGATTTGTGAATCTAGAACAATCCTTGCTTCCTGGAAATAAATCCCACTTAATCATGGTGAATGATTCTTTAATGTATTGTTGGATACAGTGTGCTAATATTTCATTGGGGGTTTCTTCATCTGTATTCATCAGGGATGTTGGCCTATAGTTCTCTTTTTTTGGAGTGTCTTTATCTGGTTTTGGCATGAGAAGGGTGAATGCTTTTTATTTTATGCCAAATAGTGAAAACTTTTTTTGAAGCTCTACATAACATATTTCTTCAGAGAGGATTTATGTTTTCCTTTTTTAGTAGAGGAAGATGATGATCTTGACCCAAATTCTAAATTGAATTGAGGTTGTGAGGCAGTTTGACCATATTCTGTTAAGACTCCAATTTGGGGCGCCTGGGTGGCTTAGTCGGTTAAGCGTCCGACTTTCGCTAAGGTCATGATCTCGCAGTTCGTGGGTTCGAGCCCCGCGTCCGGCTCTGTGCTGACCGCCGGCTCAGAGCCTGGAGCCTGTTTCAGTCTGTGACTCCCTCTCTCTCTGACCCTCCCCTGCTCATGCTGTCTCTCTCTCTCTCTCCTAAAAGTAAATAAAAAACATTAAAAAAAATTTAAAGACTCCAATTCATACCTACTCTGACCATATGGATCTCCCAGGATTCTAACTGGAGCCCATATGTTCACAAGGGAACCTCTCCATAATAGTAAATAAATTTGAATCTTTGATTTCTCAGTACTAGAAGCCTACAAAACAACTCAGCTCTGCTATTGAAGATTTCCCAGTGAGCTTATTAGCCTACTGCCATAGGTATCATTATTCAGTAAATTGTCTTATTAGGGAAGCCAGCTATAGTCCATTTTTTATTCTTCTCTTCCTGGGATTTTTGTCCCTTGAGTCTCTAATTTTGCCTCCTTAGCTATACAAGAGTCCCAAAGCTCTGCTGATTTATCTCTCTGTGAAAAGCATGGCTTAACCTGATCAAAGACCAGATTATTTTCAACTTATTTCCTTTTGCATAGATTCTGTGAATACCCCTGGAAAAAGAGAAGCTGTACAGTATCAGCTCATGTCTAAATGTTCCTACTTCCTCAGAATATTGGCACATTTATTTCTATTTGTTTCAGCAGTAGACTTAACAAAAATATTTTTTAATCCATTATTCCTAGCTCTTGGTGGGACCATGTTTCTTCAAATTATTTCCTTATGCCATGACTTCATTTATTTAATGTATATATCACTAGGGATTATAGGCTATGGTACAGGTACTATTCTGCGTACTGGGAATATAGTGATGATTTAAGATCCCACACTGACAGATTCTAGTGTAAGTAATTAGACAAAATATATGCTAATAAGTATGTACATTGTTAGGTGGTGATAATTCCTGTGATGTAATAAGATACAGGGATAGAAAGTGATGATGCCATTTTATATGGGATGTTCAGAGAAGGTCTATCTGGTAAGAAGCCATTTCTGATGGTGACTTATATGAAGGTCACAGTGAGATATGTGTATGTCTGGACAGTGTGTTACTGACAGGAAATAGTTCCTGCAAAGCTAAAGAATTTTAATGCCTGGTGATTTTGAGGAACAAATATGCTTGTAGCAAAGGGAGCGAGGTGAGGATTGGTGAGATGAAAGAAGTAGCAGTTGGCACATTGAAACCAATTATTCCAGGGCTTCCATTTATAGATTACATTCCATTTAACAGAAATAGAAACCTATTCAGGGATTGGTAGGAGAAACTATTTTAAAAGATTAATCTGGCTTTTTCTTATATTTAAAAAGAGTAGTTTGTGATTTGTTCCACATAGTACAAGTGAGACAAGTTGAACCTTTTATATATAATCTTTCAGGTGAGATAGATCAGTGGTCTGAGCAATATCTAAACTGTATCTAAAGCAGAGTTGAGAAGTGTGGACTTCTTAGCTTGACTGCCTGCATTCAAATGCCAACTTTGCTTATCATTACCTGAATAACCTGGTTAATCTGTCCATACCTAAGTCCTGGAAAGGGCAGAAGAGGGTGGAATGGAAAGGATGAGGAACAGGTAAAGAGATGTAGATATAGTGTATTTGAGATGACAGCTGGACACTCAAGTAGAAATGTAAATTACATTTAGAAGCTCAGTGGGTAGGTCTGGGCTGGAACTAAATGTATGGGATAGACAGAAAATGTACTATATTTGAAGCTATGAGATTAGATGAGTTCCTCTAGTTCATCTATATAGAGATGGGGATCCAAGACTGACTAGTGAAGAAGAAAACTAAATGATAGAAATATCCTGGAGACCAATGCTAGAATGTATTTCACAAAGGTGGGATGACCAACTGTGTGAAATGCTATAGATGGTGAGAAGTCAGGTACAATGACTGAAATGACTGGAGGGTGACCATTTGAATTAGCAATGAGGTTGTTCTGACCTTAACAGGGGCAGTTACGGTAAATAGCAGGAAACAGAAGACTGAATGAAGAGGGTACAAAGAGAAAATGCAAGGGGATAAAAAAGGTGGCAAGTGAGACAGCTTGCTGGAGGGGAAGATGAGATACCTTCCAATGAGATACAGATGTCGCTTTTATTTGATGAGGGTTACTGTTGATCCAGTCTCAGGCAGTAGGATTATGGCTTGGCTTATCTGTGTTGGTTGAAATGACTTTATGTCTGTGCCTATCCTAGTGAATACTGTTACTGAACTCAAGATCTCTTTGAGTTGTTCATTGAAAGAATTCACAGTATTCTCTCAAACATCGTGAAGGGTCAGCATCTTTCCTGATGGGAGTGTTCTTGATGTTATAGAAGTTGAATCTTTTTTTGAAAAACTTTTTAATGTTTTATTTATTTCTGAGAGGGAGAGAGAGAGAGAGAGAGAGCATGAGCAGGGGAGGGTCAGAGAGAGGGAGACACAGAATCTGAAGTAGGCTCCAGGCTCTGAGCTAACCAGCAGCACAGAGCCTGATGTGGGGCTCGAACTCACAAACCGTGAGATTCTGACCTGAGCTGAAGTTGGATGCTTAACCGACTGAGCCACCCAGGTGCCCCTAGAATTTGAATCTTTATAAGCAGACCCAAACTATAATTTTTCTGGGCAAATTTTCAATGGTTTATGGTGTATTATTTCAGCATTTAAGTTACCTAGCTAGCTGACTTCTAAGCGGTTACATCTCTACACGGTCTTTCACCTTCCATTAATCACCATGATAGCTGTAATATTACATTCTATTGATTACACTGATGCCATATTACAAAGATATTCTGAAATTTTGGGGAACAGGAGTATAAGAACCAATACTTTAAAGTATTCTGTTTATCTGATATCTTTATTAACATAAACGTGTGCTAGGACTTGCGCTAACAAAATACCACAGACTGGGTAGCTTAAACAATAGGACTTTTTTCTTATAGTGCTGGAGGCTAGAAGTCTAAGACCAAGATTTTAAAAAGTTTGGTTTTGTCTGAGGCCTCTCTCCTTGGCTTCCAGAGGCCAGCTTCTTGCTGTGTCTTCACCCGGTCTTTCTTCTGTGCACACACATCCCCTGGTGCTTCTTCATGCATCCATATTTCCTTTTTTTAAGGACACCAGTCAGATTTGATCAGGGCCTGTACTAATAATCACCTCTTTAAAGGCCTCATCTCTGAATATTCCACATTCTGGAGTACTGGGATTAGGTATTCAACATATGGAGTTTGGAGGAACACAATTCAGCCCACAACCTGTGGTCATGTGTTGTATTAATGCAAACTTAAAATTTTTTTATAGTTTTTATTTTTGAGACAGAGAGACAGAGCATGAGCAGGGGAGAAGCAGAGAGAGGAGACACAGAATACGAAACAGGCACTAGGCTCTGAGCTGCCAGCACAGAACCCGATACGGGGCTCGAACCCACAAACTACAAGATCATGACCTGAGCCAAAGTCAGACACTTAACTGACTGAGCCACCCAGGTGCCCCTAATGCATACTTTAAAAGAGAAGGAAGACAAACACTGATATAGGTAATTTGAAAACCAGTAGGAAGCCTCAGGACTTGAACCAAATGAGAGCTAGAAAAATTAATACATTAATAAGCAATATTTATTAAACCTCTATGCAACAGATGTGTGTATATGTATATACACAAACATATAAATATATATATATATAAAATTAGTAATCATAAAATGCCTACAAGATAGGTATTATTCCCAGTTCTCAGATAAGGACATTTAAATTCTGAACACAAATCCCATATTCATAAAGTTCTTAAATCTATAGAGTTATCTGAATTACTAAGTTTACATTCAACATATGATAACCATAGCAGAGCGGATAGGAATATGCAATATAACTTAGAACATTTGCAATAAAAATAACTGAGATATAAAACAGATGAACGTTACCTGTAATATTCACTTCTGTGCTTTGCATTTCTAAATGATTATAGATAAACAAACATCGTTGTACACAAGACAGAAAATTGTTCATATTATAAACTTAATTCTTCTTTTGATGTTTATTTTTGTGAGTGAAACAGAGTGCGAGTGGGGGTGGGGGCAGAGAGACAGGGAGCTATAGAATCTGAAGCAGGCTCCAGGCTCTGAACTGTCAGCACAGAACCCGATGTGGGTCATGGACCATGAGTTCATGACCTGAGCTGAAGTCACACACTTGAACCGACTGAGCCACCTAGTTGCCCGTAATTCTATCTTTTGATGAGTGAATAATTATGAAAGTCTTGATGCAAATGTTTTTAAGATAAAGTTTTTTCTTCTTTAAATGTAATCTCTACACACAATGTGGAGATCAAACTTCACAACCCTAAGATCAAGAGTGGTATATGTTCCACCGACAAGAGCCAGCCAGGGCGCCCCATAAGATGGTAAAAGTTTAAACATCTTTTCCCCAGAGGAAGTATCAAAAGTTTGAGCAAACATGAAAATATTTGGATAGTACAGTCTCTTCAAATAAGTTTGATGCATTTTTAAAAATATCTCCTTTTGTGACATACAGTTATGTGTATTCTAGAATTATACACTGTCCCCTGAACAATGCAAATCAGCAGCCATTACAGTTATGTACACAAGTCAGACTTTGCTTCAATTACTTTTGCTTAGTTTTGAATTCTCAATGCCATTTTGGTAAATCATCAGGTAATGATTTGTTTAGAGGTCAAATATTTAAAAGACATGCCTTGTAATTAACTTTAAGGCTATAGAAATGAAAGAGGACCATCAATGTGTATGTGTCACATCTGTGGATATTAATAATTTACAGTAATAGATCAGTATTCATAATGACGTTTGGAAAAAATGACAGGTTGTTTGAAGTATATAATAAATTCAAATGTTTAATCATCTTACCTTTTCTCCTTTTTAGATTTATTTCTAAGTAACCTTTAACTTTGGAAAATAACAATCACATTCCAGTAGACTTGTAAAACAATTTAATTTTTATTCAAAATATGAGACATCATCATTAGCCCTTATCTTACTCTTGAAAAATGGAGACAATTATACAAGAAAGGAAGGGAAACAGAGCTACTTGATTTTAAGCTCAGGTTTCAAAAATCTTCAGAGAAGGCAGGTAAGAAACTCTAGATACTTTCCCATGGTCAAATATGGTCATATGCCTCATTTCATAAATATAATAATTTATTAGGGATAACAGTTTTAGATTTTTCCCCTAAACCCATGATTTCTTGCTTTAAATGAAGTCTCCCTCGTAGTGCCACCTTGAAATTCATAAACTGACCTGCAGTTTCTTTTGGAAAAAAAAACCCTAATCGATATGGATTTAAAGAATAAATATCATACACCCATGGTGAACTATTTTGTCACCTCCAGATAAAAATGAATTTCTTCTTTACAATGAAGAAATTCAGAGTATTTAAGAGTATATTCCCATATAATGACTGGACTTACAAAAGTATGGGCCTTCATATAACAGATTGTGAAGAACACCTTGAAAAGGGGAGTAGCCTAGCTATAGCTGATAACTGTAGTCAAAACTCATCAGACCTAATAAAATTCTTAGAAAATGGATTAAAAGCGCTGTCCCTAATGTAAACTATAATTAGGCAGTATTGTGTGTTGGAGGAAAACCGCCAACTCAGTAGCTGACCCTAATGTGGAGGCAAAAAACAGAGGACTTTGTTATTATTAGGCACAGGGAGAAGACTACTTTTTTTTTTCTTTTAATAGAAACCTGATTAAATGTGAACCAGTAGCTACCAAAAGTGGGGTAAACTATCAGCACTCTAAAATGGCCACATGTTGTATACTTCTAGTTAATTCTGATGTTGCAGAGAAAGAGATCACCACCTTACTTAAAATAACAAGAGATGAAATACAAAGTAAAGCAATAAGAATTAAAAAATGAAAACACAATGACAAAACCCCATGATAATGAATTTGTAAAAAAGCATGGTAAGGAATTTAAAAAAAATGTATACAGCAACAGTGCAAATGGTACCCATGTCAGGTCCCGTGTACAATGTCTTCAATGCAGTGTAAGTTTCTTCTCAGCAGCCACCTATGAAGAACTGAAGAGTAGTGAATGTACACTGTGGACGGTTCACTAACACCATAAGTAAGTGTGGCCAGTGCCATAATTCTTGTTTGGTGACTGAACATTATCTTGGGAAGTAGTCACTAGACTTCTTTTCTTAATAAGCAGTTTCTTATTAGTAAGTTCTGGTCCATAGTGAACTAGAATGATCTTAATGGAACTCCTTGGTTTTTTGTTAACTCTTTGCTTCTTTATAAAACTCCATTTGATAGGTAGCCACTAAAATCTTTCCTCTTTACAACTTCCCTTTCCTTTTCCATATGGTGGACCCTATGTAAACCTAAAAAAATATGGTAACTTAATATATAAGGTTTCTCAAAGTGCAAAATGTGTTACATATAATTTCATAGGCTTCATTTAAACAAAGCATTTTATACAATACAGTACAGTTTGAGATTTCTGCTCATAAATTACACCACTCAACAGACAACTACTATAAAAGCCTGGCCAACTCAAAGTAACCCAGTGCCTTCTTACACAAGGTTAATACACTTGAACTGTACAAGCTTTGTTCGGACCAAAAAAACATAACCCTATACTTACCACATATGTACATATATATTTTAAAATACTATTTAAATGCTTATGTATAGCTAGACAAATCTCACAAACCATGAATTACTGTTCGGTTTCTGGTTTGCAAACACTCTGTACAATATTATAAAAAATAATTTGCACAACTATTTTATCTCTTTCTGCAAGATCTCCTCACCCTGTAAGTCTTTTGGAAGGGTTCTTGTCCGCTGCAGAACCAGGCTAAGTTCTTCAATAACCTTTGATGGTAACTTACTATCCGAGTCTAAAACAGCTTTGCCATTCCTGTCCTCAGTCTTCCTCAATGTCTTGAGGGCTTTCTGGCTTTTTTGTTGCCCCTGAAGGGCCTCAGCCTCTGTGTCCTCCAGACAGTTGAAACTCCGATGTTTTCTGGTTCGAGTTCGAAGTTTCTCGTCCTTGTGCTCGAGGCACTGGGCCACCATGGAGGCTCTCTCCCTTAAGTTGCCGTCCCCAAACTCTTGGTCACGCTTTTCACTGAGTCGCAGCCGCTCCAGCTCTGTTCTTGCACTCTGAAAATAAAATAGGGCATTTCAGGGGAAAGCAGGATTCGGTGCAATTTACATTGAAAACATATTCCACAGAAAGGTGGATGCTCCTTATTTTGAACTTATTTCTATGATTTAGGTTCTAACTTTTTAAAATGTATTTTTTAAATGTTTATTTTTGAGACAGAGCATGAGTGGGGGAGGGGCAAAGAGCTAGGGAGACACAGAATCAGAAGCAGGTCCAGGCTCTGAGCTGTCAGCACAGAGCTTGATGCGGGGCTCAAACCCACAAACCATGAGATCATGACCTGGGTTGAAGTCGGACACTTAACCAACTGAGCCATCCAGGCGCCCCTTAGGTTCTAACTTTGACACAAGAGACATGTCACAATTTATTGACCAAGAGGTAATGCAGTCATCTTATAGGTACAAAATCAACTGAAAGGTAGATCATGGAAATTCATTTTAAGATACACTTAACATATAGCTTCAAACAGGTCTCTCAGGTTAATTATTCAGATTGATTCTCATTTCAATTTTTTAAAATGTTATTTAAATCCAAGTTAGTTAACATATAGTGTAACAATGGTTTCAGGAATAGAATTTAGTGATTTACCACTTACATAAAATACCTGGTGCTCATCCCAACAAGTGTCCTCCTTAATGCCAATTGCCCATTTAGCTCATCCCCCTCAACACCCCTTTAGCAACTCTCAATTTGTTCTCTGTATTTAAGAGTCTCTTATGGTTTGTCTCTGTTCTTGCCTTATTTTTCCTTCCCTTCCCCTATGTTCATCTCTCTGGTTTCTTAAATTCCACGAGTGAAATCATATAATATTTACTTTTCTGACTTTTTTAGCATAATACATTCTAGTTCCATCCATGTTGTTGTAAATAGCAAGATTTCATTCTTTTTGATTGCCAAGTAATATTCCATATGTATATACCACCTCTTCTTTATTCATCAGTTAATTAACATTTGGGCTCTTTCCATAATTTGGCTATTGTTGATGGTGCTGCTATAAACACTGGGGTGCATGTGCATCTTTGAGTCAACATTTTTGTATCCTTTAGATAAACATCTAGTAGTGCAATTGCTAGATTGTAGGGTAGTTCTATTTTTAATTTTTTGAGGAACCTCCATTCTCTTCTCCAGAGTGGCTGCACCAGCTTGCATTCCCACCAGCAGTGGAAAAGAGAATTCTTTCCCCCGCATCCTCCCCAACATCTGTTGTTTCCTGAGTTAACATTAGCCATTCTGATAGGTGTAAGGTGGTATCTCATTGTGGTTTTCATTTGTTTCATTATCACTGATGATGAGTGATATTGAACATTTTTTCATGTGTCTGTTAGTCATCTGGAGGTCTTCTTTGGCAAAGTGTCAATATGTTTTCCCATTTCTTTACTAGATTGTTTTTTGGGTGCTGAGTTTGATGAGTTCTTTATAGATTTTGGATAGGAACCCTTTATCTGATATGTCACTTGCAAATATCTTCTCCCATTCCTCTTGCTGCCTTTTAGTTTTATTGATTGTTTCCTTTTTGTGCAGAAGCTTTTTATTTTGATGAGGTCCCAATAGTTCATTTTTGGTTTTGTTTCCCTGGCCTCTGGAGACCTGTCTAGTAAGAAGCTTTTGAGGCTGAGGGGCTTTCATTTCAAACTTGCCTCTTCTATTTCATTTCTGCTTAAATGTGCCATATGTTAGTGTATGGGAAATTCCTTCAGTGTCATGTCTGTGGCTATATGATTTGGGGATATGCTCTATACTTGTACTACAGCCCCCTCTGAGACTCACAGTACATATTATGTATATTAAAAATGTTGAGGGGCACCTGGGTGGCTCAGTCGGTTAAGCGTCCAGCTTTGGCTCAGGTCACGATCTCGCAATTCCTGGGTTCGAGCCCCGCGTCAGGCTTTGTGCTGACAGCTAGCTCAGAGCCTGTTTCAGATTCTGTGTCTCCCTCTCTGACCCTCCCCTGCTTACGCTCTCTCTCTCAGAAAAAAAAAAAAAATGTTGAGAAGTTCTATGGCAGAGAAATCTGTTTGATTTTTCTATTCTTTTCCTCCTCCAATATCTGACCAGTGAAATCCTTCCTCCCATACAATATCTTTTAGAATACCACAGATGCATTCCTGAAAATACTGAAATAACTATGTATATGAATTAAATATATAACTCATTGAATAGAAATTAATCATATTAAATAAATATATATATTTATCATTTAAAACTCACTTTTGGATCTGGGAATTAGAGTACGCTTTCATTCACTGAACTATAAAGGTGTGCTATCTTAACTAGTTTTCAGGAGGTCTTGTGACTGGGCAATTTCTGGCAAACAGAACTTTTATCAGATTTATCAAAGGGTATGACAATTTAAGTGTAAGATGTAAGAACAAACAACAGAGAATCAAGCATATGGCGGTACGGGGCCACTGAGAGCAAGGAAGACTACCCGATAAACTGGATCAGAGCATAGGTGGAGTGGAAAGAAAGTTACTTTTCTTTTTACAAGAAACAAGAATTAAAGAAATGTTTTCAAAATGTAACAGTAAAAGCTGCAAAACCTAGAAAGTAAATATCTGAAGGAGAATTTATGTTACAAGTGTTGAAACAAGATGAAATGTTAACCTAGTATTACGTGTGAAACTGAGTAGCATAAATGGAAAAGATATTCAATATAATTAAGTTTAAAAGACAACTCCCACCTTTCTCTATTTTTCTCTCTAGAGCTTACTATTGTGATTATCTGAATGCCCTGCTACAAAGTTGACTCAATGAAAGCAGAGGGTTTTTGTTCACTGAAATGTGAACCTAGTACAGTGCCTGTGCTTAGGAAATAATCAGTAACTTTTTGAGTATTGCATAAAGGTTTAAATTTTTTCAAACATATAACACTGTTTTATTTTCCTAAATTCCATTCAATCCAGACATGAAATTAAAACATACAAATTCAGGTTAAATATAAATATTTTCATAAATAAATTTTATACATATTTAACTTTGAATTTTGTGAAAAAATTATGCTTATATTATCTCACGTAAATACATTTTTCTACTCTAAAAATGGATGAAATATTTAGTAACCAGCTTAATTCCAAAGTTTCATTAGACTTTGTTAAAGTACAGAGACAATGGTGATGTTTGCACCATGTGTATATAATTAATGACACTGAACCATACACTTAAATAGGATTAAAATGAACAGATTTATGTTATGTATAACAAAATAGCCCTCCTCTCAAATGAAAGATTAATGAGAATGGCGACTAACCAACACAGGGATATGACTGGAATGATTAAATATTAATCACGGTAAGATTTATTTGGCATTTATTACCTGGAGAAAATTAAGGAGCAACATAGACTTTTTTAAACTGAAGCATAGTTGACACACAATGTTACATTAGTTTCAGGTGTACAACATAGTGAGCTGACAAGTCTGTTATGCTATGTTCTCCTCACCTGTAGCTACCATCTGTCATCCTATACCACTATTACATTATCACTGACTATACTCCCTGTGCTGTGCTTTTATTTCATGAACTATTCATTCCATAACTGGAAGCCTGTCTCTCCCTCTCCCATTCATCCATTTTGCTCATTCCCAACGTTCCTGGCAACCATTAGTTTGTTCTCTGTATTTATGGATCGGTTCTGTATTTTTTTTTTTTTAGACTCCACATAGAAATCACATGGAATCTGTTTTTCTCTGACTTGTTTCATTTAGCATAATATCATCTGCATCCATCGATGTAGTCACAGATGGAAGATTTCATTTTTTATGGCTGAGTAATATTCCACTATATACATACATACCAGTTCATCCATTTATCTAAGGACACCTGGGCTGCTTCCATAACTTGGCCTTATAAACAATGCTTCAGTAAACATAGAGGTACTTTTATCTTTTTGAGTTAATGTTTTCATTTTCCTTGGATAAATACACATTAGAATTACTGGATAGTATATTGTTTCTAATTTTCTGAGGAATTTCTATATTATTTTCCACAGTGGCTGCACCAATTTATATTCCCACCAGCAGTGTACACCTGGGTTCTTTTTTCTCCATAGTTTCATCAATACTTGTTATTTCCTGTCTTTTGGGTACTAGCAACTTTGATTGGTGTAAGGGGCTATTTCAATTGTGGTTTTGATTGGCCTTTCCCATATGATCAGTGATGTTAAACATCTTTTCATCCATATGTTGGCCATATGTATGTCTTCTCTGGAAAAATATCCATGTCCTCTGTCCATTTTTAATCAGGTGGCTTAGTGTTGAGTTCTAAAAGTTCTGTATATTCTGGATATTAACCCTATTGGAAATATATGTACAAATATGTTCTCTCATTCAGCAGTTCTCTTTTTGTTGGCTTCTTTTGCTATGCAAAAGCTTTTTATCTTGGTATAGTCCCAACAGTTTATTTTTGCTTTTTTTCCCCTTGTCCAAGGAGATGTACCATAAGGTATGTTGCTAAGGCCAATGTCAAATAATTGGCTCAGGTCTCACATTTAAAGTCCGTAATCCATTCTGAATTTATTTTTGTGTATAAGAAAGTGGGCCAGGTTCATTTTTTGCAGGGAGGTATACAGTTTTCAAAGTACCATTTATTGAAGACACTATTGAAGACACTGTCTCCACACCCCCCCCCATGTATTCTTGCTTCCTTTGTAGCAATATTAATTGACTGCATAAGAATGGATTTATTTCTGGACTTTCCATTCTGTTCCACTGATCTGTGTGTCTGCTTTTGTGCCAGTACCAAACTGTTTGGTTATTATAACTGTAATGTATCTTGAAATCTGGGATTGTAATACCTTCCACTTCGTTTTTCTTTCTCAAGACTGCTTTGGCTATTCAGGATGTTTTTGTGGTTCCATACAAATTTTAGAATTATTTGTACTAGTTCTATGAAAAATGTTATTGGTGTTTTGATAGGGATTGTATTAAATCTGTAGATTGCTTTCAGTAATATAGACATTCTAACAGTATTGGTTCTAATTCATGAGCATAGAAATTCTTTCCATTTGCATCATCTTTAATTTCTTTCATCAGTGTTTTATAGTTTTTGGAGAAGAGATCTTTTGACTAGTGGTTAAGTGATTATGATATATTGTTTTTTTAAATTTCTCTTTCTGCTCTTTCATTAGTGCACAGAAACTCAGCATTTTAATAACCTTCCAATCCATGAGAATGTATTTCCAATTTTTTGTGTCATCTTCAGTTTCTTTCATCTATGTTTCATATTTTTCAGAGTAGAAGTCCTTCACTTCCTTAAATTTTCCCAGGTTATTTTATTCTTGTAATTACAAACAGAACGGTTTTCTTAATTTCTTTCTGCCACTTTGTTATCAGTGTATAGAAACAGATTTTTGTATATTATCACTTCTAACAGTTTTGGGTGGAGTCTTTAGGACATATATATGTACACACACACACACACACACATATAATCATGGTAACAGTTCTCATGATCTTTCAACCATTAGCAGAACAGACTTCAGGATTTTCTTAGATGTAGAATTTAGGGGTCAAGTGTTCACGCATTTAATACTAAAATTTCAAGTAAACATTGGTATTAGCCTAAAAGAGAGGTAAACTTATATGAAGGTGGGGACAGGTGATGGAAGTGACCTGTTAAGAGTCAAGAGGACGGGACAGTGAGGCTTTTCATGAACAACATGGTGTGCTAGAGTGCCTTGCGTGTTGTGGGGGAAGGAACATAGTTTATGTCCTTAAAAGATAAGGCATTAGTAATTTAAAAAGAAGGATCGAGGGGGCACCTGGGTGGCTCAGTTAAGTGTCCAACATTGGCTCAGGTCATGATCTTGAAGTCTGTGAGTTCAAGGCCCACACTGAGCTCTGTGCTGACAGCTCAGAGCCTGCTTTGAATTCTGTCTCTCCCTTTCTCTCTCTCAAAAATAAACACACATTAAAAATTTTTTTTAAATAAAAAGGATAGGTAAGGTATGAAATTAGAGGAGCAAGAGGTAATGTGGTGCAGATGATGTCAGTTTGTGCCAGAGTAGGTTTAGAGAAAACTAGTTTTTAATAGAAATGATGATGTGAGAAGGAGTCTTTTCCCTGCAGAGAGTAATTCCTAATGTCATTGCCAGAGCATGGTGCAGGAATGTGTTCTCAGAGCAATCACATGGCTTTAGTCTGTGCCGTTATATTTTCCATGACATCCAGATACAGGCTAATGGTTATGAAGGTCTCACAATACCAAAACATACAATGATCAATATGTAGATTACAGAAGGAATGGTCTTAAATAACTCACTACTAAACTCACTATATTAGTTGATAATCTCCATGCTATAAAATACATAATCCTATCACTAGTTTATAAGATCATGACCTGAGCCGAAGTCAGACGCTTAACTGACTGAGCCACCCAGGTGCCCCTTCTTTTTTGCTTTGAGGGGGTCAATTAAGGCACTGAAGCATGCATTTATCCCAAAGCATCAAATGAGTTTTGAGTGCAAACAGCTCATATCCTTTCCCGATGAGACTGAACTTCAAGATTGATGTTACTTATGTTCTCCTTGCCCCTCAAGGTGAGAGGGAAACAAATAGCCGCTTTCCTCAAAGATGCCAAGTCGTTTTATTGATGCTCAGCGGTCATCTTGCACTTCCTTAAATTAACTACGACACCCCCCATCAGTTCTCAAACCCCTGGGATTTGACTGTGTTACTAAGTATAGTTACTATGGCTCCAGGCATAATCAGCCCTGGGCTCATTCTAAGGGTGTTAGAAGTCAACTTGTACAACTAATTTGAGACTGTGATTTTACCATGTGGACCTCTGAATACATATTAAAAATCACCTACATTACAGATAAGAAAGTAAGTGGTATTATGCATATTTAATTGGATGGTCAATGACATTAAGATTCTTTAAGAAAATATAAAACTTAAAGGGAGTACAGGGTTATTCATAATTTTTTCTTACAGGATATGTCTTTTATACTATTTTTTCTAAAGATTACTGTTGTGCTTTTGAAGCCAAAGAAGTAATTAATGTACTTAATCACATTAACACATAAGAAAAGCAATGTTATAATAAATATAAAACAAAGAAAATCTGAACCTACCTCAATATTTTTCCTGGCTTGGGTTGCACTTCTTTCATGCTGGATTGGAATTAGAGGCAAACCTCCGATTTTGGGATTTTTGGTTATAGAACGTTTCCGTTCCTTTCCAGCTGGTGGCAATATATCATTTTCATGCTGTGGAAACACAATTTCTTGCTGTTGGTGTGTTATTATTATGTAGTAGATCATCTTATAGAGTCACTTGGCTCCTTTTCCATATTTCCAAATCAAATGACCTGCTTTCTAGGAGAATTCCATTTGTAATTAGGATGTCGACTCTGGTACCAGCATTGCTTAGGGTATAAAACTCTTAAGAAAACAGAGCTTTGAGGTCTCCATTCAATTTCTAAGTTTCAAATACATGGCTTCTATACTAACTATCAAAAGGAGGAAAACATTGGAGGAAACCGGGAAATCTCTTTGTGGGAGAAAATAACACACTTGTCTATTTTCCTAGGCCCTGTAATCAAAGTTTTTTCTCCCTCCATCAAAGACAACTTTAGTGTAAAACTAATTTGACCTTAAAGACCTCAAATCAACCTAAGGCATGGCGGTTAGAAAAATCAGCCTCATTTTATGACCTTTTGAAAATGTCACTTTTTCATCTAATTGAATTCCAAAGAAATTACCTTGCACACAGACATTTATACTGAAAATCATTGTCCAAACATTGGCACATTTGTTCTCAAATTGACTACATATTCTGTCCAACTCAGCAATTATAGATGACTGGAGAAAAATTAATTTTGCATTGGGGAGAAATATTCACAGGTAAAAATATAAGCTTTTGCGTGATAAATCCTTCAGATATGCATGTACAAGAAAAATATTTAAAGAATTTTTCTACTCCTCAGGGTAGATTAACTTCCCAGAACTTGGCAAAAGTAAAATGATTTTCAGACAACAATCTTTGAAAGAAATACAGAATATGAATTATAAAATGATAAGCTTTACAGATGTTCTGATGAAATGAAAACCTTTTGGTAAACTGTCTAGCTAGAGCCTATTCTTTCTCCCCGCCTCTATTCTTAAGATTCAACACATTTCTGTTCATTTAAATCAGTATTTTGGGGTACTTTATAGCAAAGAATTCAACAAATATTTGCTATATACCCATATATAATGACGGGATTATACTGAGGGGCATATGCCAGACTTTATCAGTGTATATAATCTCCCAACATATGTAACTACATATAAATAAAATCTCATTTAATCTTCAATGATCCTACAGTGTAGATCTTTTTTTACTAGATTGAGTGTATATGTATCAGATCTATCTTTGGATTTTAGTGAACTATTTATTTTGGATCAGCAAATGTATAATGGAAGATTATAAAATATTTCAGAAAGAAAGTTATAAGCTTCATAATGCTATTTTTATGTCACAGCCCTAAACTTAGTAAAACAGTTTTAATATTATGTAATTAGGACGTTCTCAACATATAAAAGCTAAAAGAAAACTGGATGGAAAGGAATTCACTAACTCTATGGATTATGCTTACACTTTATATAGTACATGTGTTAAATGACAGAAATCTAAGAGCAAACACAGTCTCAAATACATACTTCTTTTTCTGACATGACTACAGTGTTATTAGTTCGTACTGGATGGATCAAAGATGTATTTATCCCAACAGTACAAAACACTGTATCTTAGTAATATATTCTGACATTCATAGTTTTCTATAAATGACCTTAAAAGTTCTACTTCATGGATCACATAGCTGAGGATCATACTTTCATTATTATAACAGTGATCACACCCCAAAATCTTCAGTTCTCTCACTTTCTATTTTTTCCCATCCTTCCAGCTCTGCAGCATAATTGACAAAATTGAAAGATGTTGAAAATGTACAATGTGATGATTTGATATATGTATACAATGTGAAAGGATTCTCCCCAATCAGGTTAGTTAATATATCACCTTATTAATTTCTTTTGGTGAAAACATTCAAATTCTTAACAAATTTCAATTATATAATATAGTATTATAACTATATCAACAGTGACCTTTTTTATATTAGATCCTCAAACCTTATTCATCTTCTAGCTGAAAATGTGTACCCTTTTGCCAACTTTCCCCTATTCTCCCTATCCATCCAGCAACCACTCTGTTGTGTCTATGTTCAACTTTCATTTTTAAATTCCACATGTAAGTGATACTTATAGTCTCTGTCTGGCTTATTTCATTCAGTCTAATGTCCCCCAAGGTCATCCATGTTGTCACAAATGACAAGACTTCTTTCTTGTCTAAGGGTGAATAATAATGTGTGGGGCAGTCGGGGGGGCACATATACACACACACTTTATCCATTCATCCTTGGACACTTAGCTCATTTACATGCCTTGGCAACTGTGAATAATGCTGCAATGAGTGTGAGGTGAGTCTGCCTCTCACTTTTTCTGACCCTGTTCTCTTACAACTTAATTCATTCACTTCTTTAGACACCTAAAGACATCCAAATCCATTCTCTACTTCTCTACTGTCATTCTACTTTCCACTTCTTTCATAGCTTGTCTTAGATTTCACAGTCCATAAGAATTTCACAGTCCTTATAAATATCTCCACGTTCTTTGCTGCTCTTTCTTTCATCATCCCTGCCTGGCAAGGCCCCGGAACTCATTAAACCCAATTCTACTTGCTATTTGACTGCCCACCAATGGATGAAGAAAGAGAAAGATGCTCCCTCTATACATTCATCTCACTTCAAATTTAACCTCAAGCACTCAGCATTAAGATGAAGCTCTACTTTCCTCTCTCTCTGAAGATTATTTCTCACCTTCCCTCCACTGCTACATTTCCAATATCCCTCCCTAACCCACTATGGTCAGCTCACGGATTTTAAAAATTACCAGTAATCATTAAGGAATTTCATTTTTCCATCAGGAAATCTACCACTTTCCCTGCATCGTAGAGCCACAGAAGTGAGGGTCCCTTCTCTTCTCAGTGGGTTACAGTATATGGTCAATAATGAATCTTTAATCTTTAAATACAAATAAATTGAAACCCCAAAACCTACTTTGATCTCTTTTTTCTCTCTAGTCACAGAGCCTCATTTATCTGCATAGGAAATTCCTTAACTGGATTTTCTATACCAGTCATCTGGTTTTCCTTCTTCTCAACCCTTCTATTTTCATTTGCTGTTTTTTTTCCCCTCTTCTGCTCAACCTTTAAAATTTGGAATGCCCAAGGGCATACTCTTCTGTTCTCCCTACACAGTGTGTGCCCTTCTTTCATTTTACATTTCCCTATCTCACCCAAGTCCAGGGTATTCAATGCAAACTAAGTGTGGACTTTCCCCAAATTTTTGCCTCAGTCCTTCCTCCCTCCCTCCCTGTAATCTCTATACCCAAAGTAGGGCTCAAACTCGACCCCAGGACTAAGAGTCACATGCATTCCCAACTAAGCCAGCAAGGCACCCCTTCTAACCTGCTATTCATCATATTTACTTGTACGTGTAACAGGTATCTCAAATTGCAAGCGGCTAAAACAGAACTTTCCATATTTTTCTGGGTCTCTGATCTTTCACATTTTTTTTTTTTTTTTGCCAGTTTCCCAAAGCTAAAATAATAAACCAGGACTCTTCCTTGGTTTCTATTCTTTCTCTCAAACTGCTATAGCCAATCCATCTCCAAGTTTTACTGGCTCCACCTTCAGTATCTTACTAGGTCCACTGACACCACCCTCCTCTGAGCTGTCATCTTCCACACAGTCCACCTTACACCTTGGACTCCCAACAGCGTGCCCTCAGCAAAGCAAACTAAGTTATAATTTTCTCAAGTTAACATAAATCAGATAAAATCCTTCTCTTGTTCCCCAAATTCATAAACTGGGACTATATGAACTGTTTATTACCTTCCTCTTCTTTTACATCTTTATTCACACAGCCCTTCCTGATGTTCATGGAACAAAGATTAGGACCACATCTCAGGCCCTTGTACTTGCTGGCTGTACTGGCATGCTATCCCCACTCCTGCATATTTGCATTACCTGCTCCCTAATTTCAGACAGATCTCAGCAGACATGTCAGCTGTTTAGAAAGGCATTTTCCTGAGAACCTATCCTAGAGTGCCCTTCCTTATCTCAGTCATATCTCCTTTCTGTTGCTTATTTTATTATCTTATCTATTTGAAATTTTGTCAAGTTATTTATGTTCTCTCCATCTTACTTTAGGAATACTGAGCATGTATTTTGTAAATGGCATTGGATTCTATGGTGCAAGTATACATTTAGGTCTACTAAGACTGACAGAGCCTTTCTTGTCATGGAGTTTACATTTTTGTCAGAAAAATCTAATTACAGAGTACTTTTGAATTAGTGCCACAACTGAGGTAAAGAATGCTAAGGGTTCCTATAGCCTGAGGTCTGATTGGTCTGAAGATCAAGGAGAGTTTCTCTTAAGAATGTGACACAGATATTGAAACCTAAAGGACTTCTGAAGCAGGAGTGAAGATGGGGATGGATATCATAAAAGTATTCTGCACACCAGTAAGAACTCATTGTAAGAAGCAATTAACTGTTGATGTGTGTGTTAACATATATATAACATTGCTAGTTTTCTGCCTCCCTATGGAGGTGAGCCATTAAATCCCTAAATCCAAGAAGGCCTTTCTGTTTATCTTAATCCTAAGCAGTGGAAAGAACAGAGGAAAAGTAATTGGGCTGAATCCGTAAGTCCAGGACAAGGAAGGACAGCTGAGACAGGGGGGAATAAACTGTCCACGAGAGCAACCTCTGCTTTCTGGCTATTTATATCTTGATTTTCAAGATATAAAGAGTCTAGTGACTTCAATTAGAAAAACAATCAGAGTAGTTGTACCACAGACACTGTAACAGTTTTGACTCTATAGTTCCAATTTTACTAAAACACTTCAAATCTAGTTTACCCTTTTTTTAAGGACTTAAATATCGGAATTTCTAAAAAGTCACAATAAGAGGAAAAGTCTCTAAAAAGTGAGGTCTTTTTCTGCCTATGTGTTTTCAGGTAGTAACTGCAGCGTCAGACTGAGAAGAGCAGTGTTTTATTAACCACTGGAAAGGTTAATAAATTAAATGAACAGAAAAAAGGTTTTCAAAACAAGTAAGGGCCAGATGTGGGTGTGAATTAACTTTCCACTTATAAGAGAAACTGGGAAGTGCGTCCTCAGTAATCAAGACTGGCAACTTAATCGTTACCAGTGAATTTCAATGCTCTTGTGGAAAGCATTGGTGGGAATTCAGCCAGATTGGGGTGGGGGGGAGGGAACAATCCTATTAATGAGACTATTAACTCTCCCTGCAAAGACTGAGTCCTCCTCTAGAGAGGAGACTAAATGGAGAAGTGAGCATAGGTATTAACTTCTGGCACTCCTGGGTTTAAACTACTAAACTTAATGTGTGGTGTTAAGCAAATGATGGACTTTTTGTTTCCCTCATTCCTTTATCTATAAGCAATGCCATGTATGGTTTGTTACAAAGAATACAAAAGCTAGCTCTTCTGAAGCACCCAGCACACAATAAGTATTAAAGGAATGTAGGCTCCTGTCCTTATTTCTTCAAAGGCTAGAGTGAGGGAAGTAGGTGGCCATAGAGAGAAGATGGAAACGGCACACTTTTCTAAATGAAGATGAATGTGGTACTCTGGTAAACAGGCTCCTCTTTCTTATACTACCATCTTGAAGTAATACACCTCTCCTAAGGTAAGGAGTTGCTGGAGTGCCAAAAAAGAAGCCTCAAGAAAGAGAGTAAGCCCTCTTTCAAAGGGTAACAGATCAATTTGGATTCTCATATACTTAGAAAAACTTATGAGGGGCACCTGGGTGGCTCAGTTGTTTAAGCGTTAGATCGTTAGACTTTAGCTCATGTCACAATCTCACTGTTTGTGAGTTCAAGCCCTGCACTGGGCTCTGTGCTGACAGCTCAGAGCCTGGAGCCTGCTTCGGATTCTGTGTCTTCCTCTCTCTGTGTCCCTCCCCAACTCATGCTCTGTCTTTCTCTCCTTCAAAATAAACATTAAAAACAATTTAAAAACACATATGAATGAGAAAATAAAAGTATACACATAAAACTCTTATTAAAGATGCTTTGGAAATCCCACTAACTTTTCCTATAAGCAGCTGTTCTACTTGGCTGGAGAGCAGAGACAGATTTCGTACCTGGGCAATAAAGACACTGGCCATCCACTCCGTCTGAGTTTGTAAGCTATCACAACAAATGTGCCTGTAAAACAAGGTTTATAAAATACATAATTCAAAAAAGCAGCAGACTGTTCTCCAGTGTATTTGTTTGGTTATTAAATGATCAGAAACCTCTTTGGGTTTCTCCTGATTTAAGACTTAATGCAATCAAAGCGGGAGTATTTCAGTATAAGTTGTTTCAGGCTTCTGTTAAGTGTGCAGTATCAAAATAATAGTATAAATATGCTAGTTTAAACAAAATACAGCTACAGGCTTTGGTAACTGCTGAAGAATGATCGGCAATATTTTTGGAAAGGCAGAAAGGTCACTATCATTTACTTTTTCATGTACATGATGTTAAACACATCTTTTCCCCCAGAAACTGTGAGCCTAAAGAAAAATATGTGCACATTTTCTTAAGAGCATACTTTTTAAAAAGGCTTAGACAGTTTCCATCATTAGGATTATAAACATTTAATACCCGCAAGACTCATGAAAAATGAACCAAATGAAATACTACTACTGCATGTCCAATAACACCAACTCAGTAACCTTTTATTGAAAACCTACATAAAACTGAGATCTTGCCCTCAAGGTTCACACATTCTATTAGAGGAGCTAGATATGTAAACAAATAAATAATAGAGCACAGTGAGAAAAAGAGAAAGTATCGTTGACACAAATACAGAAATAGCACACTTGGGGATGCGGTAAAGGTTTCTTATAAAAGGAAACTTTTCTAAGCGATGTTAAAATGACATAGACATTTCAATGTAATTATATACTTTTTATATTCCTGTATAAAAATAATTTGGAAAAAATGTCAAAATGAAATCTGTAAACAAATTCATGCTTCCTTTATTAGATTCTCATAAGGATATTGTCCCTTTCCATTAATGCATACAAAAAAACTGTCTTCTTAATATTATGCATCCCTGTGTGCAGGATACTATAGATGGCAAGAAGAAATAAGTAATGATTAGAGGTGAGAGTTATCAGACTTTTGGAGCATTTGAGTTATAATTTGAAAGAATGACAGTTGTGTCTACCACATCAGCAGGAAGGGGATGGGAGTGGGAGGTAAGGGAATAGCATATAGTATGAAGAAGACTCAGTAGAGGACTCCATATGCTAAACATGTAGAGATGAAGGAGAAAGGAATGCATGGTGAATCAAAGCAGATCGCTGCTTTATCAGTAAGTAAAAAAGGGAGAGATGAAGTTCATGAAATGCTATGCCAACAATCCTGTACTTTATCCTTTAGATAGAGGATTCATAGAAGAGCCTGAAGGCAGGAAAGAAACAATACACTTTAGAAAGCCTCTTTAGTGGCTGGGTAGAGCATATTCTAGAAAACAAAAATAAAATTAGAGGCATGAAGAGCACTCAGGATGAGTGGAATAAACCATGCAGATGAATGAAGGCATGGCCTGATAGGGGAGATCATTAAAAGGCAGATCCAGGCTGGCTCAGTGACGACTAACAGAGACACAGGTAGGGCTGAAGGAGACGTCCAGTACAGTTTCTAGGGAGACTAGCTAGCTCCTATCACAACAATGGAAAAAGTGCATATATGGAAATAAACAGTTTGAGGCCAAGATTTTTTTTTTTTTTATACTCAGCTTTGGCTAGTTCTTACCCTTTATATAAAGCTGAATTCTGCCTTCTTATCCCATAAGAGCTGGGATTCCACACTCGTATAATAACTAGAAAGAAATCAGATACGCTTTCTCTTAAGAGGCACTGGGAGGTAGGACACGGGATTGAAATGGACCTAAACCTTGAATCAAATCTATTTTTTTTCTCAGACCAAATATACTTAAAAAAAAAAATTAACTTCACTTAGTTTGTGCAGCGTTTCCTGTCTGTTAATCAATGCCATTAACATTGTTTAGTAAAGTTATCAATATCTGAAATCCAAAAACTGCCAGCAGTTAACTTACCAGTGATGTTTTTCGGAATATGCTGTCAATCCCCAACTAAATCACATGAGAAAAAGCACACATACACAACATATTAATAAAGATCAATTGTACAAAACTAAAAGCAGGATTAGATGTTAAGAAGGTGATATTTAATGGTGGCAATGTGTAATATAGAACAGATACCCAGGAGTGATGATTCAGTGGATAAGACTGACCTAGAGGTAAATGATAAATGAGGGGTTTGGCTACAAATTTAAATATGCTGAAGGGAGAGAGAAGGAAGGAGTTTATATGATTTTATGGGAAGGTGGGGAAATCTCTCAGAAGATACTCTTGGCTGAAGAAGGATAGATGTCTAGGAAAATGGCCAAAATAAGAGGATTTATACACTGTCCTACTGAACTGTGGGAAACTAAATGTCAACTGTAACACAGGTGTATATTCTGGGTTTAGAATTAAGCATGTAGGCAAAAGAGAGAAAAATCTTCATAACAGAATCCCCAACTAAGCATGTAATGGTTCATCAAAATGCTTCATAAGAAAAGTATTCCTGCAAACCTAATTAGCTATTCAAATTAAACTGTGATAGAAAATATTGGCATAAACCAAATGCTGGCATGATTCAAATGTTGAAAAGGAGGACACTGTATAAGAGGAGTCCGCTTCCTCTCGGCCACCTATGTGCTGTGGGTTTACTACCAAATTCAGCAAGATGAATAGGGCAAACTACATAGCCAGGCATCAAGAGGCTGTTTTCCTGAATACAGAATTGCCTGGAACATTCCTTATGTCCTCAGGTTGGGAGACTGATCAAGGAACAGAATGTGGAGAAAAACCCATGTGTTTTTCAGTAGACAGGGCCTTCTGGGGATTTCCTGCTTTATGCAGCAGAGATGCAATCACCAAGGGGTTTGGCTGCAGTGGAAACATCAGGCTTCTTTATCTGCCCACATAATTTTCCTCCATCTGCAACAGGCCCCCTGCCATGTCTGTGACAGTTCAAAGACTTTGTTTAAAGCTAACTTATAAAAAGTTAAGTTGATAAACCCCTCTGGTCTTCAAATACTTAAACAGACGAATATTCCTATAGCTTTTACTCTTCAAAAACCCTTCCCTTTCAAACTTTACCTTGTTGGAGGCTTCATTTTCTTTTTCACTCCAAGATAAAACTTCATTGAACCGAGTGAAAACATTTTCTCATATTTACTACTCTGTAAGGAAAACAAAATAATTTGTAATTAAATAGATTTTAGAACTATCTTAATATTTTCCTGGAGTATGGATACCTGGATTTAGGATTGTTTAGTTTCTCCAATGTTCTATGGATGTTAATACCAAGTTTTTAGTCAATGAAGATTGTTCTGATTACAATGTTATAAATAGAAAATATGGGTCATAAATGTACATTTATAGAAGTGTGTATACATATACACAAAAACAATTTTTGATTCAAAACACCTGGGACTAGATATATATCAGAACTGATCATTTTTCTTTTTTTGGGGGGGGTATTTTAAAAGGACAGTAATATGCAATAGATGATGTAATTTCACCAGTGTTACCTGGGGCAGCGTCCTCTACTCATGTAACTAACGCAACTGCTTTCA
The DNA here is from genome assembly GCA_017311185.1 of Proteles cristata cristata. Taxonomy (NCBI): domain Eukaryota; kingdom Metazoa; phylum Chordata; class Mammalia; order Carnivora; family Hyaenidae; genus Proteles; species Proteles cristata. The sequence goes on from JAESUZ010000127.1 coordinate 1,528,673, forward strand.
TGTGAGGTTTTGCCACCAAATGTACTATGACTTTCTGTACTTTTTGCATTTAAGAATAATGGAAAGCACACTGTGAACCCTGACGGGTACATATTGAACTATCTCAAGTATCCATATTAATGTAATTTTTCACAGTTCATGAAGGTAGACTATTAAAAATAATTTACATCTGCTTTGGTTCAATTAGTCTCCATACACATCCTGATATACTTATTATTGGTAACTAATATTTTTAAAAATCCTGAACACAGACCATCAAAACTTCTATCAAACCATACCCAGTATCCAAGTACTGATCCTTGGATAACCTGAAATAGATTTCAAAAAGATAACAGCCATGAATATAATTATTAACACATGCTTTTTCCAGATCTTAAAAATTCTGAAGGAAATATCTTATTTCAAACTGCATATAGCATTCATAGGTAAGAGTAAGGGGTTGGGATCATAGAAACTTGGGTGCAAATCTGGCTTGCTACTTAGTTTGTGATGTCACATTACTTTACTCGTTTGTAAAGAGGGACAATAAAAATACTGAGTATCTCACGGGGTTATTATTAAGATTAAGTGACTAAGGAAGGGGTTGCTGTGAAGGATTATTCTATAGATTAAGTGAGACAAATGCCTGTAAGGTGTTTAGTCAGGTAATCATCAAAAAATTTGTGTGATAAATTACAGCTGCTGTTATTATGAACTTTGAACATATTACTTCAGAGACAGCAATATATACAAACTAAGAATTCTAAGACAGTGCAAAGAAGCCATTTAGCAAATATTGGCTAAGGTTTAATACAAAGTACATTTAGCTGAAATTAGTATTAAGTTCTATACAAGTTAAAATATTACTATGAAATCTTCATGAAAGCAGTCAAATTTGAAAAGTAAAGAATGAAAAATATGTTTAGAAAATTAAAAATTGCCTTCCAAAGAGATGACAGGTTAGGAGAATGCAGAGTAAACATAAAGGAAAAGCAAGCAAGAATGTATCAGGAATAATGCTTGGGTGACTAGTGGTCTCTGGCAGTGAGAAGGCCTGGGATTTACATGATGAGTTTACTCCTAGTCAGTATGATCAATGTTTGCTATTATCATCATGGTAGATAATTTTAAAAATGTATATTTTTGGATATTTTTTCCCCTTCTGGCTAGATTTCTAGAAATGAAATCACTGGGTCAAAGGTGAGGAACATGAGTAAGCTTTTGGCTAAACTGATAGGCTAATTAAATATACACTCCTAAGTACCTTCATTAGCAATTTTCACTTTTGATTTGGTCAACAATTTATCTTTACGTATTTGTTTGAATTAGTTCTCTCTATATAAAAGAAAAGCTGCCTTATCTTTTAAAATGAGATATTCTTGGGGCGCCTGGGTGGCTTAGTCAGTTAAGCGTCCGACTTTCGCTTAGGTCATGATCTCGCAGTTCGTGGGTTCGAGCCCCGCGTCGGGCTCTGTGCTGACTGCCAGCCTGGAGCCTGTTTCAGTCTGTGACTCCCTCTCTCTCTGACCCTCCCCTGCTCGCACTGTCTCTCTCTCTCTCCCCTAGAAATAAATAAAACATTAAAAAATAAATAAATAAATAAAATGAGATATTCTACAGAAATTGTTTTCAATAATTTTGCTGTTTATTGTTATTTTTATACTTTTACTAAAGTATACAGTTTTTTTCTTTTGAACTTTCTTAACTATGCCTCTTCAACTTAAAAGCTGACAAATACTAAATTGCATGGACATGCAATCTGAATGGTTGCTATTTTTAAAGTTAATTCTTTTGTCAATCTAGAATATATCTTTTATATACAGTATAAAAATTTAAGTTAAAAATTTTAACAATTAACCCAGCCCATTAAACAAACCTTTCTTTAGACATACATTTATGATGGCATATTTATAAAAAATAAATCTTAATAACACAATTAAGCCTTTTACCTGACTTCATGTTACCACTGCTATCTTGCTATCTTTTTTATGCTGGGATCTTTTCATCTAAGCCATTTTAGTTTTATTGCAGATGATGACAGTTCTTTATACAACAAAATGTTTACAAGTATTCTTATATATTTATACTTTGAGGTGATTATTGTATCATTTTTGTCAAGTTCTAAAAATAATTCCTTTGGGATTTTGAAAACAATTACATTAAGCCTATACATATTAGACTTTATATACATTTTATTTCTATCAGTGAAGTTCTGTAGTTTCCTTCATAAACACTCGACTTCTTGTTAAGGTCATTTTCTGGTAGTTTATGTATTTTGTCTTTTAGTTCTGACTGAGGACTGGTCTTGGGGTATTGATTTTGTAGTGTGCCACTTCACTGAACATTAAGGCGTAACACTGAAGTCTAATGGAGAACAGTGAGGCAGCTTTCTAAAAGCAGTAAATGTTTCATGTAGGAAAGAATCAAAGCAAAGAGAATTTAGGAATGTATATAGTTGTGGAGACTCCTGGCCACCTCTGTCAGAGATTACATTGGATTGCAACTGAGTGAATGTCCCTCCTCATGGCTGAGAGACTCCTGTTCCCTTGGACTCAGTCCCAACGGAGGCAAACAGGTGGGGTGAGAGGCAGCAGTGCCAGCAGTATGGGGAAGACAGGAGTTGCACAGCTGAGATCAGTGTTTGCTATTACCATCTGCTGAAGCAGGTAGTCTTGGTTTCTACAGGGTATCAGTAGGCCCAGGACTGCTTACAGTTTGAAGTATTTTTGGTAGTAGAGAGTCTGAAGTCATACAACTGATTCTCAAGCCACTCCTGACATGCAAGCTCATTACTTTATACCACTAATGACAGAATTTGTGTGGAAATCAGCAATGGTGGAAAGAAGCTTATTTAGTTTCAATCTTTAAATATAAAGTGTATATGTAAGGATACTAATGGAAAGTTCTATAAAAAGAAATCTCATTTGGCAAGATTACTGTTGGTTTATTACAATTCTCTTTTTTGGTATGTGTATTTTACGGAGAATTCTTCAAAAACTTCAATATACTGGACTGTAAGGAAGTCTCTAACGTGTTACTTCAGGCACTATAATTCAAAAGAAAGTTTTTAACTAGGCCAATTAAATTAGTGTGCTTAAAAAAATTATTCTTGCACTAAAAGGAGTTTGCTTATTAGTGCATGAAACTTTTAATGAACCCCCCCACTTACTCACTTGCTTTTTTTCACACCATTAACAGTGTAATGGTAATATTCTTTGAAACTTCTCACCTTTTATGTAAATCAAGTCTGAAAACATTTTAATTAACATTTTCTGTGCAGAGAAAACTCTCAAAACAAAATATATCTTCCCCTGTGTATTACCCTAATTTGTTGTTAATGAGCATTCATAAATTATCTCTAATTAACACATACTCTTCTTAAATACACTTTTCAATTTGTAATTTCTACTTCCTCCTCAGTAAATCACTTTCTAAGTATTTACAAGCATACACATATTAATGGCAAAACTGTCAAAACCAGAGCCAAATGTTTATTCAAATAAGTTAGATTTGCACTACTGCTTATTTACTGCAAAACAATTTGAAATGTTAACATTGACAATGACTCAACCATCAATATTAAAAAGGACAGATCAGCAATGTGAAAAAATAACCAGCCACACAAAATCATGTGTTGAAAATAATAATAGTTTAAGGAAAATCATAAGTTGAGTCTCCTCTGCTTGCCTGAATGTGTAAATTAAAAGTATCAGTTGTATTAATTTATTCTAACAGATGTACAAACACATCTTTTAAGCACAGTAATTATAATTCCATAATCTGAGGTCATTGTTATAAAAGCAAAATGTGTTCAGTGTCTTTAAAGTTCAGTGTCTTCCTGACAAATAGTGTATATCACTAAATGTAGAATCTAAAAAAGTCACAATCATAGCATAAAGTAGAATGGCTGTCGCCAAGGGCTGGGGGAAATGCAGAGACAGGTCAAACGGTATAAAGTTTCAGCTGTGAAGAATGAATGTTTTGGAGATCTAATATATATCTAATATATGGCATGGTGACTATAGTTAATAATCCTGTACCATGTTACTTGAAATTTGCTAAGAGTACATCTTAAATGTTCTCACCACACACACACACAGCCAGCAGATAACTGTGAGGTAATGGATATGTTAATTAGCTTGATTACAGTAATCACTGTATCAAAACATCATCATGTACAACATGAATAGACACAATTTTTGTCCATTATAAAAGCCTGGAAAATGAGAAATATTTCAAAATTATGTCACACCCCCCTCACTCTTTTAGACAAACTCAATACTGTCACTATCTACCAATTTATATGAATTATCTTAGACTGAGAAGGTTGATCCTTTCAAAAAGATATAAATTCTTAAAACATATTCTGTGAAACAATATGAGATTCTTTATCTCACAAAATCAATCTGTCTGAAAAAAAAAAAAAAGTCACTTGTCCATGAACAAGCTTCCTGTGGCAGATTTTTAAATTATATATCAGCTTGGGGGAAAACACTATGAAAAACTGAATTGTACTGACTGTCGTATTTAGGTATATTTGGTACTGCTAAAATGAAAAAGACTTATCCTCTTTAAATAAAATTCTGTCAGCAAAACTACCAAGCTAAAATAATGCAAAATTTTTGTTTGGTAAGTCCCCTTACACAGAGGCTTTGGAGTTAGACACTTGGGAATGCATTCTGACTCTGTTGCTTACTGGTTATGTGATCTTGGGCAAGTTAGGTAATACCTTAGTAGGCTCCATTTCTTTATGTGTAAAGTGGGAATAATTACAATGGTAATTTCATAGGATTATAAAGATAAAATTAGATAATCCAAGTGAAATGTACAGAATTCTGCTTTTTATAAAGTAACCACCTGAACGTTAGTTACTGCTATTATGACTGCACTGCTGTTAGTTATTAATGACGACCAGTCGTTTCTAGTAGCGTTCCATTGCTACACAATGGAACCACTGGTTCCTGAATGGGACTGAGATGTTCAGGTTCATTTTTAAATACCCTAAGCAGATAACCAACTATAAAAGTGATGCTTAACGAACATGTTATGTCACAGAAGGGCAAGGATTAAGGGAGTCCATCCAATGAAGATCAAAGTGGGTGACCCATTGGAAAAAACCAAAGAAAATTTAATCAGAATCAGTTCTAGATTGCTAGAATAATCAGCTGTGAAATTCTGAAATTACTTTCACAAACACAAATCTAAAGTGCATGAACCTTAAAACCTGATGTCTTCAGTTCGCATAACCCCAAATTCTTCTGTGCCTTACTTCTGCAAACTCCATTCTTCCCCTACTAGAAAAAGTAAAGAATAGTAATATATAATAACCATCTGATACCCATACAGATTCCCTGCTGGGTCTATGAGATGGAATAATAAGGCAGAAGAGTTCAAGTACAGTATATATTACAGCTCTCTGAACAGAGAGGTGAAGGCAGCCCCCCTGCCTGTACAGTCCACTGTCCTAATCAAAGGAGGAATGCTACTCAGATTTATTTATGCCCACATGGAGGTCTCTCTGCTGGAGGAACACACAGGGAAAGCGGTCAAAGCATGTGGGGAGCTCAACGGAAGCCATAATAAAATAAGGTCAAAGAGCTCTGGAAAGCTGCCTAAGAATTCTTTCTTCATAACTATTAACAGATGTTACTAGTCTGGTCTATCTTTATACATCTCTATAACACATCACAGTGAATCACCACACTCATAAAGCATGCAAGCAATGTTTACCCAAGGGAATTTTATAATTCAATATAAAAAAGTGCCTTTAGATACTGCTGTCATTCTACATTTAAAACAACTGCAAGGTGTTATTTGAATCTCGAGGCAGTAGAGATGTTACTATATACATCCCTGTAACCACCACTCCAAACTGGATAGAGAATATTTATTTCTATAACCTTAGAAAGATTTCTACTGACTCCATCATCTTGCTTCTGCAACAACCTTTCTCCACACCTCAGGCAGACACTTTCTGACTTCTATCATCATGAATGGTTTTACCTGTTCTTAGACTTCTTGTGCACAGACTCATATAGTACTACTTTGTATAAAGCTGCTTTTGCTAAACAAGGATTCAAAGATTCATCCATGTTGTTACATTCATTACTATTCATTCATTTTTACTGCTGAATAATATTCTATTGGTTGAATATATCATTTTTTTACTGATGATGAAACATTTGGAATGTTTCCAGTTTTTGGATTTTAGGAGTAAAGCTGCTTATGAACATTCTTGAACAAGTTCTTCTGTGAACATAATACCTAGGAAATGAGTGGCTGGATAATGGGGTAGATGTATGAATAGTTTTTAAAACTTCCAAACAGTTATACACAGTGATTGTGTGATTTTACCCTTCCACTAGCAGTTTATGAGGATTTTAGCTGATCAACATCCTTAGTCATACCAATGGGTGAAAACAGGGTTGCATGGATTTCATTTGCATGCCCATAGTGGCTATTATGTTGATCACTTTTAGTTCAATGGTTTATTGACAATTACTACACGGTCTTTCACACAGTATCTATTCAACACTCCACCACAAGTTTTATTCGGTTGTCTTTTTATTGTTGATTTGGAGTTCTATACATTCTGGAAATGAGTCCTTTCTCAGATGTATGTACTATGAATATATTTTTCTTGGGAGTTGCCTATTAATATTCTTAGTGATGTCTTTGATGAGCATGCTATATATATACATACACACACATATACAGCATATATACACACACATATATATATACATATACATATATATATATATACACACACACACACATATATATACATTTAGGACTTCTCTGCACTAAAAAATGAGAAGTGCTCAGAAAGGTCATATGAAGTTCTTCAGGGTGTTAGTGTATTAATTTCATATTCCAGAGGCTGCAGGAAATTGTCAGTTTACCATGTGTTCTGTTTACTACACGACTTCACTGCCAAGAGAAGACTGAGAAAGGCATAAAATGAGAATGCTAATACCCACATAAAAACACACATGGGTTCAAATACTAAATATACAAGTACCTTTGAATCCTTGTAGAGAAAGAGATACCCATCTCGTAAAACAATATACCGGTCTTGAAACTTATTTCCAGACAGTATTTTAGATGGTTCTTCTTTAATTTTCAAGACTCCTTCTTTGATACTTTCCAGGGCCCTCCTCTCTGTAAAGTACAACATTACTTTTGTAAGTTAGGTACATTTTCATTTATTTGGAGTAGAATACAAAACATTCTCTATTTTCAGTTTTGATAATACAAAATAATAACTTGTTTCTTACCATTAAGAAGCCTATGGTTAATTTCAGAGAATACCATGTTTCAGGATATTTATATATATTTATAATATACAGGCCTGCCTATGCTGTTCAATTGGCTATTGGCTAATGAGCATTGAAGTGTGGCTAATCTCAACTGAGATGTGCTATAACTATAAAATATAGGCCATATTTCAAAGACTTAGTACAGAAAAAGGTAAAAATATCATAATTTTGTAATATTGATGACATGATAAAATGATAATTTTAGATAATGTGAGTTTAAATAAACGATATTAGTAAAAATTAATTTCACCTGTTTCATTATATCTTTTAATGTGGCTACTAGATAATTTAAGATTACATAATTGGCTTGCATTGTGTTTCTTCTGAACAGGTCTTGAAAAATCAATGCAAATACACAGCTTAAAATGGAAGCCTCTTCCAGGATTCTGATTCAGGAACCTAAAAATTCTCAGGGCACTAAAGAAAATTCTGTACTTATGAACCAAGTAAGGGGGGGAGAGGGAAGACAGAATTGCTAAGGCAGAACATTTATCAACAACTCTAATTCATGCATAGTACAGCCAGAGTCCCATATTTAAAAATCATTTCAACTAATTCTATAAAAATACTTTTGGTAAGAATACCAAACTTGTATTTGGATAAACATATCATGTGTAAATTTATTAATATACCTCCAGTCTAAGACTTTCTCTTTGAATTTTAGATGATATTCAACTGCCTACTTGAGAACTGAAGAGCAGTAGGGGGGGAAAAAAAAGAACCTTAAGCCAAACAGCCATGACATGGTCATTAAGCTGTCAACTTCTACTTTTCCTGGAAAATAAAGAGTAACAACACATATTCCGCAGATTACAGTGGGCCTTGTATTAGAAAAGACCCACAAAAAGATGTAGGGTGGGACACTGTATCAGACTAGGATTGATTAGCAATTTTCTGCTAGTCAGGTGATACAATTTTTAAATAATCATGCGTGGTATCTAAAATTTACAAAATAAGTTGAATAGTTTTAGAAAAAAGAAATCTTAGTGTTAAATCTAACAATTCCTTGGTTTAAAGAAAGCCTGTACTTATAGAGCAAAGACCACACAGTGGCCCATGACTATAATTAGCATAAGAAAATAGAAGTTAAAATACCAGAAATAGGTCCTTGTAATTATACCCAAATATCAGCATGGCATGAATATCTGGAAGCAGAAATCCCCAAGAGTAATTACGTCACTGATTCTGCAAACAAATATAATTCACAAACCCCAACAGTTTTCATGATACATTTACTGGCCACGTAGAACATTCTCTGAATCATACTATCATAGTAAAACAGGTTCTTTTTTGGTAGTTTGAGACTTTAATTTCTGAACAACACTGATAAGTTTTCTCCTTTCATACAATCACTTAATATTCAATTCCATAGAAAAATATTTCAAATGATAGAACTTTTCCAATTAAAAGATTTGAAAGAAGACCTATTATAATACAACTGGAAGGTCAAGAAAAACAAACATATAAAACAAATATCAGTGAAATTCATATTACATCAAAGCACTTCATTTCTTCAGGAAGTATTAAGGGTCTAGTATGCACTTGGTTCTAGTAATATACAGCCTTGAAGACAAAAGAGTTAAATATGGGCTAAGAAATAAAGCTGCGTCTACCAACAGAAGTGAGCAATTCAAAAAACGTTCAGTAGGCTTAGTGATTCAGATGATTTAGAACAGGAAAGTTGAGAATGGTAATAATATCATTAGTTTAGAAATAGGCAATTCTTCTTAAAGTTTCAACTATAATCAAAATGCAATATATTGATACTATATTTTGCTTAAACCAAAGAAATTCCATTTTACAGCTTTTTTTTTTTTTTGAGGGAGAAAAAAAGAATCTTAATCAGGCTCCACACTCAATGTGAAACCCAACATAGGGCTTGATCACATGACTCTAGGACCATGACCTAAGCCGAAATCAAGAGTCATACACGCTCAACTGACTGAGCCACCCAGGTGCCCCTCCATGTATGCCTTCTAATTGTACTTTTTCATTTACATTTTTGTCCAAATGAATAATCCTTTCAAATTTTACCAGTAATCATATGACTACTGCCTAAGCAAACCATTTGTAGGTCAAAGAGAAAACAAGCTTAGGGAAAAAATATGGTTGCCGTGGTTGGGCTCATACTTGTTAAAATTTATCTTAATAACATTTACATAATTAAGTATATTAGCTATATCTTGCAGCATACTTTAAGGGACTCAGGAGGAGGGCTTAGAGACAAATAAATGTGAAGAAGGAGTAAAGAGTGAAAAAACCTTTGAAATATGAAGTTTGCAACTATCAAGGACTTTAAAGAATTTTTAAAAGCTCTCACAACTAAATTCCGTCTGCTCTCAAAATGTTAAAACAAAAATTTCCCACTTATGTAAAGGGCAAAATGAAGCTACATGCTCTGGGGGACATTGTGTGTGATTCAGCACATCATGAAACTAAGGTTATGAACTAAATGGCTTCCAGTCCTTCACTTTTCCAAACCTTTCCAGTACTGCTTGGTCCCTCAACTGTGGCATACTTCACTCTCATGTTTTCACTGCCCCCTCTTCACCCCAGGCAGAAAGCTTACCAGGATCCTCTGCTTCAGGGGAGTCTCACGCAGCACAAATTTCATGCCAGCTATGTCCAACTGTACCTCCTGTTCAGACCCTGTCCAGGTTTGAATTCAACTCTAGTTTGTCAGAAATGTAAGTTTTATTCTTCTGCATGTCTCTTCTGAGCTGGAGTTCAAATTTCTGCTTTTCAGATTTTTGCAGTGGGCTTTCTGCTTCATAATTCTTGAGATTCCGGCCAGTACTCCTGTCTCCCTGCCATGGTTTGGCTTCACAATTCCATGAGATCTTGCTATCTCCATAGTCCTTCACAGAACAGTGATTTTTTAGATGAGAGTCATTTTTTTTTTTTTAAGCTCCAACCTTCAGAGCACTAGTATTTCTAATGCCATATAAGCAGTCTTTCTGGATACAACCCTTCCTATAGCTATTCAAAACACACTGAATCCTTCTGATCCAATAAAAAACAATGGTTTCATATGTCAAATGATTGATATCCATGATATCAATCTTACCCATGGTGTAAGTTAATAAGCACGGAATACTAAAAAAAAAAAAAAAAAAAGTAAATAGGAAAGAAAAACATAGGACACGCCATGTACATCTGCTTTAAATTGAAAAAGAAGCTGACTAAAGGAAATGGTTAATGAACGAAAAGATTTGGGAAAATCATCTAATGTATTTGCAAATATAACAAATGTGAAGATTTAATGCACTCCCCTAAGCACTTAATTCCTTCAGAGAAAGATTCTGGGATGTACCCTAATGGTTACAATTTCCTTTACTACCTTTGTCTTTCATTCTAACAAAACTCCAGCATTCTGTTACATCTAGAGAATCATAAATGCCTCTCCCGTTCTTGTTGATTACTAGGACATGGAAGAAACAATTAAGTTAATCAACCGTCTTTCAAATTAACACTGGGGTAAGGGGAAAAAAAGTCAGTATTCTTAGTTGTGCTATAATTTTGTTATTAATTAGAAAGGCCCTTAAAAGCCACACGTATGGAACAAAACAGAATGGCCAAATTTATTTAAACAGACTATCATATTATTGGGACGATGAAACTGATGATAATAAAAAAAGTTTTTCCAAAGCATTTGAAAACCACAAGTTCTTATACAAATGAACAATTCCTAACTAGTGGTCCCTAATCCCAATGAAAGAACTCATCATAGAGGAGGTGGATGGATCCTAGGTAGGAGAAGGAGATGCAGGGGCAGAGAGAGGGCGAGGGAGAAACTTAAATCCAGGAATGGTACTTCTAAATTATATACTCCTCCTTTATCCTTCATGTCCAGTCAGCTAGCAAGTCAGCCATTGTTTTTTGAGAATTTCTCTCTAGGGTTCAATTCTATTTTATTCCCAATGCCATCACTCTAACCCCTGCCTTTTCTACCTACTTCCTGGGGATTCGAAGATTTTATAACTCCGTGCCCTTTGTTCTAATGGCTCCAGCAAATAATTCCAGATGTGTGTTATGCAAATGCTATTTTAACACATTAATCCCCCCACCCTCCACCTAGTCTAAAACCTTGTTTTTCTACTGTTTAATGCCTTACTTTTCTATCATTAAAAGTCTAAATTCTGAGGCACCTGGGTGGCCCAGTCAGTTAAGCATCGGACTCTCGACTTTGGCTCAGGTCATGATCTCACCATCCTGAGATTAAGACCCACGTCAGGCTTTCTGCTGGGCATGGAGCCTGCTTAAGATTCTCCCTCTTCCCCACACTCTCCCTCTGCCCCTCCCCGGCTCACACAGTACACTCTCAAAAACAAACAAACAAACAAACAAAAATGGCTAACTTTTCCTGACATTTAAAGGGCTAAACAAACTAAATTTCTCCTACCCATCTCTATAAAATATTAAATGAAAATATGTTTATAATTCAGTTGCTCAAAATATACTGTTTGGAAAACCAATCCTCATGTCTATGGCATGTTTCAAGTTGATCACCTGAAAAAACTTGAGAGAAAATTCCACTCTCTTTGCTTCTATGCAAATTCTATCCCACTTCTGTACCCAGTTCTGTACCTATCCACAAAGATTTTTCTAACTATTCTAGTCCACGCTTGTTATTTATATCCTAAACTCTAAGATAAAATTTAGTTCCCAGATGCATAAATCATATGTGCTTAATAATTTAGCTCTTAGGTACGATAATTTCATATATGCTTTTTTTTTTTTTATTTCATTTCTAGGAGAGAGACAGCATGAACAGGGGACGGTCAGAGAGAGAGGGAGTGACAGACTCTGAAACAGGCTCCAGGCTCTGAGCTGGCAGTCAGCACAGAGCCTGACGCGGGGCTCGAACCCACGAACCGCGAGATCATGACCTGAAAGTCGGACGCTTAACCGACTAAGCCACCTGGGCGCCCCTCATATATGCTTTTTAAACAATGTGTGCTTTAGATTTTTCTTCCCAACCTATATGAGAGCTGACACAGCACAGTGGCTAAGGGCACATTCTGAAGCTGGGTTTAAAAAACAACCATATGGGGGTGCCTGGGTGACTCAGTCGGTTGAGCGTCCGACTTCAGCTCACGCTCAGCTCACGCGGTTTCTCTCAAAAATAAACATTTAAAAAAAATTTTAAACAACCATATCCACAGGGGTGTCTGCGTGGCTCAGTTGGTTAAGCATCCAACTTAGGCTCAGGTCATGATCTCACCGTTCCCCAGTTCAAACACCATTTGGGCTCTGTGCTAACAGCTCAGAGCCTGGAGCCTGCTTCATATTCTGTTTCTTCCTCCTCTCTGCCCCTCCACCATCTCAAAAATAAACAAACATTAAAAAAAAAAAAAAAGACAACCACATCCACTCACTCTCAGGCAGTCATCTATGAATCTCAGTTTCTTCACCTGCAAAATGGGAATACATATAATACCCTATGCATTTGGTATGTGAAGTGCTTAGAACAGTGCCTGGCACGGAGCAAGCAGTATGTATTTTTCTCTGTACGCTTCCAAAGGCCTGATGATTTACAGACTGAGTTTATTAAGAGTTTAAAAAAACTAAAATCTGATTCATCCTTGATTTCAGTCTAGTGGGTGGCTTACGACAGAATCTATGGACTGGATTTGGAGACATCTTTATTCAAATGCCTGCTCTGTCACTTGTAAGCCAGTGACCCTGGCGGAGTTATGTAATGTCTCCATGTCCTCACTTCTCCATGTGTAGAAGATCTGGTTAAGTTCTAGACTAAGTAGGCAGAATAAATGAGCTGGTGAATGGAAAAGCATCAGACCCAGCATCTGGCACAGAGTAAATGCACAGTAACTAAAATGGATTTTTATCTTTTATATTTCTTATGTATACTCTGAGCAAAACAAAAGAATATGGGGGAAAAAAAAGCCCATTATTTTTCACGGTAAGCAAAATGAACCCAGCAAACACTCAGGGTTTTCTACCCCAGACAACAGCACAGCCAACAGGCCCCAGGATTACAGTGAAAACACGAAATCATTTCCGTCCAGGAGTCCTTCACAAGGTGACGAAGACTCTGCTCTCATTCTTTTTTTTAAATTTTTTTTAAATTTATTATTATTATTTTTTACAGTTTATTGTCAAATTAGTTTCCATATAACACCCAGTGCTCATCCCCACAAGTGTCCTCCTCCATGCCCATCCCTCCTCCGACTCTGCTCTCATTCTAACCCAAGACAATTTTAAAAGCACAGATTGAGATCTGTCGGCCAACAGTGATCAAGAGTCCGGGGTGGAGGACCTGGGCTGTCACTCCCCAAGTGGCTGGGAGTGCGCACCCAGCGAAGACAGTGGCAAGGACCGTGATTCTGACGAAACTGTGTTTCTCACTGCCTGAACGTGCTCTGTGAAGCTCCAAAATAAAGGACACATGGGAAACACTTTCCAAAAATAAGGGAGCAGTGCAATTTAAAATATAAAGTCATTCAAGGAAAAATAAAAACACAGTCTCTATGTGTCTCCCCTCTTTTGCTGGTAAAGATTATTTCTTCAGGGCCATACATTATTCTTCAGAGTCATACATTATTCTTCAGGGCTGAAAAATTCCTTGTTATTCCACCTCTGCTGTGAATTGTAAAGGAGGCAGATGGGCAGTTTCCAGGAGAGATACCCTCCTGAAAATATGCCATGACCAAGTAATACTTGGCAATATTTGCTGCCTAACAGTTAAAAACTACTTGCAAATTAAAAATTAGGTGAATTTTCCTTTGACACTGATTATATAGAATCATGTATATTCCCCCTTTTTTGTTTGTTTTTTTTTGCATAGCTGACACACAGTGTTACATTAGTCAGGCATACAACTTAGTGATTTGACAAGTTCATACTGTGTTCACCAGCATTTGTCCCATTACAACACTATCACAGTATCACTGACGATATCCCCTATGCTGTGCCTTTTATTCCCATGACTGTTCGTTCTGTAACTGGAAGCCTGTTCCTCCCTCTCCCCTTCCCCCATTTTGCTCAATCTCCCTACCTTTTCCCTCCCTTCAGGCAAACAGCAGTTCTCTGTATTTATAGGTATGCTTTTGTTTATTTATTTGATGTTTTTAAAAAAATTTTTTGAAGGACTTTGAGGGTATTATGCTAAGCGAATTAAGACTGAGAAAGACAAATAACCAGAAAAACATGTATATTCTTTTTACTGGAAGGGAGCAGAAATTTCTGACATATTGCGTTCCCTGTATGACATTCCCTTAAAATGAATTTTAGTAAAATTTAGTTCTACAACTGAGTAGAAACCAAAGTGGATAATAGCTGCTTGAAAGTAATCTATTTTTTAGGAAAACCCAAATATGTCCACTGACTCATTCCTACTCTATTTTCTTCTGTGTTACTTTTACTGAAGAAATGATACTTAATAGAACTAGCAGCCTGTTGACATCCTCCCACAATTAGTCTCCATAAATGAGAAAAACACAGATATAATTACTACTGAAGGACTGACTAGGAAAGTGCCAGAAATTCCATGCCATTTTACTGACAATGCAGCAAATTACAGAAAGTGAAAACCACTTTTCTATTCTATTTCTATTGTTATACTGAATTATAATAAACTTTAAGAAATAAAATTTAGTATCACAGTGTTATTTACCATACTCTTAACACACAGATAATATTTTAGACTTTCCAAAGTGTTCATGTATTTTACCTTATTGATCCTCATGCAATTTTTAAAAAATATTTTATTATTATTTTTTTAGGGAATCCCTACACCCAATGTGGGGCTTGAAGTCAGAATCCCAAGATCAAGAATCACATGCTCTATCGACTGGTCTAGGCAGGTGCCCCTCATGCGGCTTTCTAAAGTAGGAGTACAGGTATCATGATCTCATCTTATAAATGAGAAAACTATGGCTCACAGAGGTTTTGTGACAGGGTTAGGAAACGAATGTCCTAGAATTACAATGTAGGTCTCTTAACATCTAACAAGGAATTCTGTTTTCTATACTGAGGCACCTGTAAATAACGGTCATGGTGCATCACGATCACCACCCACCATCGTTACCACAATAGTAATAAATGTTTAGGGGCCTTTCTTGACCTTGTGTGCCATATTACATTGTTAGATACACTCTTCCCTAAAGCTCAATCCTTTGAGGATTCCATGACATTGTTCTTTGTTTTCTGACAATCTTTCTGATTGTTCCTTCATATGCAGGGATCTCTTAATAGATCCGTGCTTTACATGCTAGTAATTCTATGCTCAGTTCTCTAATGTTCTTACTTTAACACTACATCTACATGACCTTACACTCTCCAGAAGCTAAAATTATGCCCCACATAATGTGCTCCCTAGCAATGAGCACTGAGATCCCTTCTAAACATATACTAAGGGACACTTGACAGAAAACTAAAACTCCAGACATCCAAACCTGAATTCACTGACCCCAACCCTATTTCATCCCAAACAGCAACTTCTTCTATTCTCTTTATCTTAATGTCTCATCGAATCAAGAAACTGAGGACCATATGCGGTTTTCTCAACAATAATACATTGCTAATTTCCTTTGGAAAGCATTCCTTAACTATCTAGATAAAGTCTTAGAGTTTGCTAAGGCTTTGAAATTGTCAGCACTTGCTCAGTTACAAAGTGTTACTCATTTACTTTAAAAAGTTTACTTAACGCGTACTTTTGGTGAGTAAAAGAAGATACAGTATTGTTACAGAGGACAACAGGTGTAAGAAAAACTAAACAAGTAATGATATTTTGTTGAATAAGATACATTGAGTGTTAGAAGAGATGTCAATGATCAACTAATTGAACCATTTTTCTGTGCTTGAAAGCTCTCCATAAACTTCCTGGCCTATAGCAGTCATGTACTGCATGATGTATTTGTAGTCTTATAATTTAAATAGACTTAATACACTGAGATTTTCTCTTCCTTGTGGGTAAAGATAATGCTTAACAACCTTTAATTTTCCATAGTAGATTCCTGGGAGGTTCCTAATAGAAACTTACCAGTTGGTTTTCTCACTATAGAATTTTAACATTAAAAGATGTCAGGAAATTCATGCTTCATGGTGAATATCAAAGACTATCATCAGTTTTCAAGAAGATACTTCTATTTGAAGTGGATTAGGCTTACCTTCAACTTTGACACACATTTGGATTTAAAAAGATTTGATGGGGAGTGGATAGTAAATTCTTTCAGCGAGACTATGATTTATAGACTCATAGTATTTTCTGAAACAGTATGAGTCTGGACTTTTATTTTCTTAAGTTAGTTCATAGTGGAGGGTTCAGCTTTCCAGGTCTGTATTTGCCAGAAGCAGTTGCATTTTGAACCATTCTATTCTAATGCAAATTTAATTCCAAAGCATCTGTCATATGTAGCAATCTAAATTTAGAAACCCACAGGGATCTGCATTTGAGTTACATCTTGTATCTTAAAAGTATTTCTTCCCCATTTAGATTATTAAAACTGGATTCCAATGTATCACACCCAATTGGGGGTAATTTTAAAGATCTTTAATGCTGAAAATAAGACTTCAGCAACATAAAATTATTTATTCTGGAGCCTTACAGAAAGTATACTTTTATGGTTTATTTGGGATAGAGATGTTGAAGCTTAACTCAATATAAGAGATAATGATAACAAAAGACGGTCTAATGAGATTAGCTATGACAAAGTTAAAATGGAAATTTAAATGAAGTTTTATTCTTCCTATCGTAATGTCTCCGTCACTATCATCTTTCTTTTCAAGTTAGTTAACTCCTCATTACAATAATGGCAATAGCACAAAATGTTTCCAAGAAATAAAATGCTGCTTTTGAAGAACACAAAATTGATTTCTAAGTGGAGGCAACAAAATTTATTTACTGTCATACATTTCTATCAAAGTAAAGTATGCTACCTCATTACCTTAAATGAATGAGCAGAAATTAAGTGTTGGATTATTCTAAAATCTATTCCTGCCTGTGATGTCGACATTTTAAATTGTTCAGGTAAAGTGAGAAAATTACAGAAATGAAAACTGTCAACTACTCTAAACCCTTAAACCTATTATTTGATAAAATTCTTGATTTACAAGTAGCTGTTGAAAACCTAATGTTAAACAAAAGTATATGCTTATAATTTGTCACATAAATAAGAAAAACTATCACACAATTAATGAAATGGAACTCATGTAATATACAAACATGCACATATACATACTCATACACACATATACATTTGTATGTGTAGATACAGAAATAGAAGCAGCAATAGGTAGGGGGATGGTAACACCTGTGGCAAGGAGGCATGGATTACGGAAGGACAGCCTCCAAAGGATGGTAGTGCTACCATCTATCTTAACAAAATGTTAAAAACATTAGCTATTCCCTACTGAGAAAAAAACGTGGTTGCTACCAACTACCCTTGTTTCAAATTTTGCTAATTTCCACTTGGCCCCCTGGGTAGAATAACAAAATCTCAAGACAGGAAATGAAATCCGTCACAGTGTTCCATTTCTGCCATGAAAAGCAAAGTCTTTCTGAGGGGATTCCAGTTTTTCTGCTAACAAATTGACAGGGAAATCACATTTGATTTGCTTTCATTAGTTTCCTTTTAGATCCCAGTTTTAAGGAGTAATGGATGTAATGAGTGGAGCAGTAATTTTGTAGTAGGTGGTCACTATGATTGATTTAGGAGACATTTGCCCAGACAGAGACAAAGGAGACTGAATGTCTAACCAACCTAAAATCTATCACAAAACATAGCCCCATAAAAAGTATTTATCAGCTCTTGGTTGCTGCAAGTCACAATTATAAGGAAAAAAATCATGACTTAAGAAACTGATTTAAAAAATAAACAACAGACCAGAGTTGTTTTAAAATGACCATCTTAAATTCACACAGATGTAAACCCAACCATAATGAAAGAGATTATTTTGCTTTGACAATCTGAATATAAATCAAGCTGTAATTAAAAACATTTATAAAATTTTTATTGGATAGAAAAAAAACAAAAAAAACTTTTTAAAAATATGTACTGCATAGGTACTCCTATTTTTGACCAAAAATATATAACTACTAATACGAAATGGTCCAATTAATGTATTTGCTGATGCTGTTACTCTAAAACCTGACTTTTTTTTCCTCCCATGTAAAAAGAAATCATTTCCTGGTAGAAAGAACTACAGATATTGTAATAACACGCTGCATACTGGTTTGGCAAACTGAGGGAGGGGTAGTGCAGGGGGCAGGCATGTATGTTATGGCTCCCACTCCATTACAAAATGAAAGAGATGTGAGTCACAAAAACGTTTGCTGACATTTTACCCTAGAGCATGTTTCGTGCTTGGGTTCTCCAGTCCATATGCAGATGTTTTGTCTAGACCTTATAGAAGCTCGATCCTTTCACACCACAAGGACACAGTCATAACCGCATAAAGAGGACACACGGGACTATATGAACCATCATTATAACATCCAATCTTCTGACCCAGTTGTGAACATAGCCAATGCACAGTAGGTCACTATACCATTTCTTTGTGTCCTTAAACAACCTTAAAGATTTCTACTCAGATGCAATTGCTCTCAACCAGCACAATATGTTTGCTATTTTCTTTTCTTTTTTTTCTTTAAAGATCAACAGCACTTAATGGTATCCATGTGTTGGTTATCCCTCACTCCTACCTGCACAAAATTTATTTTATTCCACAGCCTTTAAGATCTTATTCTTGTCTGTTCTTATTCACCTAACCAAGCCACCAACATTCAAACAAGACTGAAGGTAGTATGTCTAGGAAGGGTTTCAAGATTTTTTGCAACACAATGAATTAGAGATGTCCTGCAATGTCTAATGGATACTGGAAAAAAGAAAAGGAAAATTCTCACCAGAAAAATTAAAACAATTCCTGAAAAGATGATTTTCTAAAAGAAAAGAAGGCATGAGGACTTATTATATATATACATGTATATATTTCATAATGTTGACAAGACTTGCTTGATAAGCTCAATATTTTTTTTTATCTCAGTGTCAAAATGAAAGAATAACAGAATTTAAGAGCTAGAACAGATTTCACAGATTATCTAAATCCAATATTCTCAATATGGGTACCACGGGTGTTCTGAGCCAAATACTTCTTTATAAAGAGCTGTCCTATGTTTTATAGGATGATTACCAGCATAGCATCCCCCATCTCTACTCACTAAATACCAGAAACACCACCCCATGTATTTGAGTCAGAAGTGCCTGGAAATATGGCCAATGTCCCTTGGAGAACAAAACTGCACCCCCCTGAGAACCACTACTCTGTGACATCATAGTCATGTCTGTAGGAGTAGAGAAAATCTGTGTTGCAATCCTTAAGAGGTGTAGGTATGTGGTCAAAAACATATACAGTTATGATAAAGGAATTTAAAGTAAGATAAAGGTTTCTAAAAGGCTAAACGTCTAAAGCAAGAAGAATAACACCTGTTCGGTTTATTGAAATGCATGTAACATGAGAATGAAGAATAACACCTGTTCGGTTTATTGAAATGCATGTAATATGAGAATGACACAGAAGTAGTTCAACTGTTTGCCTTTTGTAAAAATGCTTTCACATAAATATAACATACAAAGGACAGACATATAAGATATAAAGGACATGTTATGGACAATGTTTGTGCCCCCCAAAATTCATATGTTGAAACCCTGCCTCCTGATGTGATGGTACTAGGAGGTAGAATCTTTGGCGGTAATTAGGACTGGATGAGCTCAGAGGGTGAGCCCTCGTGATAGGACCAGTGTCCTAACAAATCACGAGAGAGCTTGCTTCTGCTCCTTGCTCTCCATTCTGTGAAGATACAAGAACAAAGTCTGCAACTGGGAAGGAGGCTCACACCAGAACCAGACCATGCTGGAACCTTCATCTCAGACTTTCAGTCCCAGACTGTGAGAAATACATTTCTGCTGTTTAAAAGCCCTGAGTCTATCATGGTTACAGCTGCCAGCATAGACTAGGACACTGTCATGAAATAAAAAATTTATCAGATTAGCTGTGGTACAATTAAGCACTTAAAGATCTATGGCCATTAGCTGGAGATCCTGAAATCCTTCTGAGGTTTCTAGCATGTAAGAGCTGTACATATATATAAATTTAAACCAAAGACCAATCTGTTCTCAAATCCAATATTTAGTAACTGTCTGATCTGGGGCAAATTACTTCATTTTTCTGCACTTCTCTTTCCCCGTTTGGAAAATTCAAATCACAGTTTGGGAAGTTAAAAGAAATTTAAATGAGCTTTGGTAGGTACAGAGCTTGATTAATAATATGTGATTAATAAATAGTAACAGGTACTATTAATATCAATTATAAAAGTTATAGTGAAGTTTATCTTCCAAAACTTAAATCCTTTGCTTTCAGCCTTGGTTTATGTACAGTGCTGGCAGCAAATCTTCTTCTAATTTGCCAGTTGATGACAATACAATAGATGAATCAGTTTCAAAATAAAAGTTTTCTGATACGTCACAAAGGTTCAGAGACTGTCCTGCATGTTTGCCTTGTGCTAATTTCTTCCACCTCAAATATGTACGTGTCTTCTTCCAGATGGATGGCAAGTATCCTTTTTGGGAGTGCATCATTTTGTACTTTTTCTTCACCAGTATCACCCCAAAATAAGTGAGAATTACACTCAGTTTCAGAGCTATACAACTTGCACTTCTTGAATACCCAGAGAACTTTCAAATGGGAACATAATTCAGGAAGAAGAATCAACATCTATCTAAAGATTAGAAAGACACATAATATTGCAAAAAAAAAATTCCTTTTAAAAATATATAAACCACTCCTTCCTAAAACATTAATTTGGGACTATCAAGTTAGGCAGTATTGGCAGCATGCTACTTTCCAGGAAAATCTGACTCTGGCACGAGGTTCTCTGTCTCTGTGTTCTTCTTCCTATTCTACAATTCTGTGTCAAGTGGATTCTGTTTGCAGCTTCTCATGTTTTACATTACCAAACAATCCTTGAGTTATAATAATTATCTTGTAGCCACTTGAATTGTCTATTGTAGTTGCAAGGTGAAATAACAACACCTACCATTATATTGTCTGACTGTGTCAAGGGCTAAGAACCTCTTCACCACAAGATAAGCAGAGCCAGGTTCAGCTAGTGAACTCCACCGAAGCACCTGTTCCAACACATTTTCTGTGTAGTGAAGAGGGCGTTCTGCAAAAAAAAAATACCAAACTGAAAAAAAAGTAAGTTACCAGCTTTTATACATTTTTTAAAATCCTTTATGAAAGATGTGTATGCAACAGAAAAATATAACCATATCTTATGTTACACAATAATAATGCTAGGACTACATACAAGAGAGCCTAACACATGGAACACCATTAAGCATATGATGAAATTTACTGTATAAATGAATCTGTGCAGGGACATTTGTTATCCAGCTAGTAAAAAAAAATTCAGAGGTGCTATCCTTTAGATGAAATCTCAGAAATGTTATCCTTTTCTAAGAGAAATCCATTTCTTACTCTACTTTTTAATTCAGAAAATATTATGGCTTGCTTCTGGGAAGCTATATGTATATGCAAGTACTTAAGTGAAAAAGGACTAGCAAAGTTAATTTTGCTCAGTAGTAAGTAATAACCTTCACTTATCCCAACATGATTAGCATGTTATAATATCTGATTAATACCAATGAACAATTTATAGCTGATACTATCTTAGTCAATTAACATGGAATTATAAAATATGCCTAAGGGGCACCTGGGTGGCTCTGTCGGTTAAGTGTCTGACTTCGGCTCAGGTCATGATCTCATGGTTCGTGGGTTCTAGCTCCAGACAGGGCTGCTGTCAGCATGCAGCCCACCTGAGATCCTCTGTCTCCTTCTCTCTCTCCTCCTTTCCTGTTCTTGCTCTCTCTTTCTCTCTCTCAAAAGTAAATAAACATTTAAAAATGTTTCTCAGCAGAGAATAGATGAAAATAATCATAAAATACTATATCATTTATACCTATTAGTGAAATATTATGTGGCAATATTATATATTAACTGTTGATACAATAGGCCGAAAGCAAGAAGTTAATTATCTTAAATATTTCACCTTGATAAATACTCATCCACAGGTCTTATTTTAGGCAATCATATATTTAAATGTGTTACAAATTCTTAGCACAGAGTTTAAAAAAAAAAAAAGGACTGGTTTTAGAATCACAATGAAAGCTTTATAGTAAAGTGTTTTTCTTGATCAAAATATGACAGTCAGTTAATAAAATGCTAGAACAGAAACATATGCTAGAATAAAAGAAATTCAAACCACCCCAAGGTACCCTGAAAAATGGATAATTGAAATAGCAAGAGCATCAGCTCTAACGTAAAGAAGCTGATGAAGCTTTCTCAGGATCATAGTTGTATATAAATCAATTCAACTCTTTCATTTCTTCCTAAATACAAAGAGCACAGGATTCTGGTTTTTCATTTTCAATTAAAGTAAAAACACTAATGACAAACAAAGAGCATGTTAAGAGCATCAGACTCATATAGGAACCATGATATAATTAGCGATACAATCTTAAGTAAAAAGACCAAATATATCACATCCCCTTAATACTGATCTCCCCTTGCTATGACCTCAGGATTCCCAAATGTATCAATAATCCCAGGTCCACAGAAGAATACAAATTTTTCTGCTGCCAGTGTAAAGAACCAGATTTCTGCTTTACTATTCAGTATTTATTGGAGCAAGCCCACTCATTATGACAATAACAATACAAAAAAAAATTTTTTAAAGCAACAAGCCCATACATCTTAAAGACAAATCTACATCTTGTGTGAAATATATCCCTTTCTACACAGCAGACTGCTAAGTACATAAGAGACATTTCTATGGCAGACTATAATTAACAGAAAATATTTGGAAATGAACCAGCAGACAAAATTCTTTTCAAAGTCAGCTAAAATCTTCTGTGCTCTTATCAATCCCATTTGTCTTCTTGTCTTCAAGTAATTTGTCAAAAAGGTTTGACAAAGATAACTTCCTATAAATTGTCAAAGTTATAAATTTAATTGCTGATTAATCCATTAATGGTTGTCTTCTATTAATGGAGGTTATAATTAGAATTAACTATATTTCTTTAAAAAACAACTAATTGTAGAATGAGTACTCTCTTTACATTTGACACGATGTAATTCTTGGTTCCACTACTTGCAATCTCTGGGACACTGATACCATTAACAGCTGTCATTTCTGGAATAACCGTGTATCAGACGATAGGTATACCAGATTCTCTGCATCGATGATCACTTTTCATCCTCGTAGCACTCTTCACTAGGTATCATTCATATTTTATATGTAAAAGAAAATGAGGCTCAGAGGGTTGACTAAGGTCAACCTAAGGTCAAACAGCTGGCTCAAGTGAAGAACAAAGATTTGAATCTCAAAAATATCTGACATGAAAATCCAGTATTTTTAAATACTGCACTTAATTTTTATTTTGGGCAAGTATGTAGACTCCCACATAATGATTTTCTTACATGTAATTTGGAGAAAAAGGTATCGACTCATCAAGATTTTTTTGAGTACAAAGCATAAGTAGAAAACAATGTCAATTTCACACCTCCTTCTCTTTCCTACCCTTGGTGACAAGATGGTAAGGATTTCAACATCTTGCACTTAATGAAACTGATGAGCCCACAATCGGCTTAGAGGTGAGAATTCTATTCCCAAATGGAAAACAGTATTTGGATTAAAATAAAAGCTCATTCTTCTTATCAAATTAAATCGGTAATGAAACTTCCAAGTATCGGAACATTTGTATTAAAGAGGGTCCCTATTATAAGTAGATACTACAGCGGTAGCTCTAGTAGTGTTCTTAGTGATATTGAAATCAAAGTATAACTGACACCACAGATATAGAAATACAGATTTGCAGAAAAATTTGTTAAGTATGTTTTTCACATCAGTATAATATTATGACATACTTTAGAGAGTGAAAATCCTGAAGATCCAAGTTCCTGCATAAAAACAGAGCTGAAGCATGGGATGAAAATGTTAAGTATTTATTAGACTATTAATGCTACGTTTATAAAATGGCATTAAAATCCACTTTAAGAGATAATAGGCAGGGGAAATTGAGACATCAAACACTGCTAGAATAGAAATTCCTACAAATAAACAAGTTTTTATTTATAGTTCCATTTGTAACCATCTGTCATGATAGATTATATGGTATATATGTCATCTGGCATTAGGCATTACTAGGAATAAATAACTCGGTTGTGTACTATCTATAGCATAAAAATTGTTGAAAATTCACTATAGTTATTTGAGAAGAACAGGTTATGGAGGAGGTTATTTAGTTAGATAAATCACATTATCAATATCTTTTTTTAAAGTTTATTTTGAGAGACAGAGAGAAAGAGCAAGAGCACAAGTGGGGGAGGAGCAGAGAGAATTGGAGAGCGAGAGAATCCCAAGCAGGCTCCACACTGTCAGCGCAAAGCCCCGATATGGGGCTCAAACTCACAACTGTGAAAACATGACCCGAGCCAACATCAAGAATCAGACACTTACCCGACTGAGCCAGCCAGGTACCCCTCATTTTCCATATCTTAAAATCATGCTCACAGAATCAATCTGGCCTCTTTTGTTAAAAAGAGAGAGCTATCCATTTTCCACTCGAAATAACAGGTGTTGTCCTTAACTTTCTGCAGTAATGACACAGGATTTCCTAAAACAATTATGATTCCCCCAACAGTTAAATTCTTAGTGTCAAACTAAGAGTTCTGCAAGTTTTCTCTGTCCTGTCCACACAATCAGAGGGTGAAAGCATTTTTGTGTCATCAGGAGAAGGGCTGGAAAGAACTCTGATTAAAAATGAACAGATCTTGCATATCACAGTAACTCTTAGGAAGAAACAAGAAAATGTTCTGTTATGATACTGCTTCAGAGACAGCAACTGCCTCAAAAAACTTGAACCTCTCTCAGTGAAGACGCCCACTTAAATGAGGCCCCTTGTGTGTTTTTTCCTTCTTCTTCCTGTGTGAAGATGTGAAGGCCTTCTTCCCGACGTGAAGGCCTTTCTGTTTGAAGATGAAGCATTAAGAGAAGAGCACACTTTAAAAGATTATCTCTGGATGAAGGTGGTGAGCCCTTCAGGGGAGGTTTCAGCTTGTCTTAATGACAGGCAGCAGTGGGTGAAGGATACTTGGCATCTTTCAATGAATGAAACAAGAATGACTTTTTCTCTACCCAGTACAAATGTCAAATGTCCCACCAGACCTTCATTTAAGAGGGAAAACCAACTCAGAAATTAGCTGAGCCTAGAATTTAATTCAGCTTTACATACGCATTTTCAAAATATTTATATGGTTTTAATAGGACCTATTTTTCCATCGATCTGACTACCAATAAGCAAAACAAGAGTTGTCCACCATTTACTATGGTCTGAAATGTCCTCCTCAAATTCATACATTGATACCTAATCCCCAATGTGATGGTATTAGGGGGTAGAACCTTTCAGAAATCTTGAACACAGACCACTTATGAATGTGATTAGTGCTCTTATAAAAGAGACGCCAAAGAGCTCGCTTCCACCATGTGGGAACACAGGGAAAAGACAGCCCTCTATGAAGCTGAAAGCAGGCCGCCACCAGACACCGAATCTGCTGGTACCTTGATCTTGTGAAACTTCTCAACCTCAAGAACTGTGAAAAAGAATTTCTATTATTTATAAGCCCCCAGTCTATAGAAGTCTGCAATAGTAGTCTGACTGGACTAAGATACCATCTCACCAATGACAGCAATGATGCTAATGATATATGAGTCATAAATTGACATGCTTTTTCTATCAGTCTGCTTTGGTACCTGTCATATCCAGGGCAATTCTATTTATAGGTTTGAGAATCTATTTTCATTATCCTCAACCATACAGGGGTGTCTGAGCATTTATATAACATATTTTCCTCTTATTTTTATATAACAAGAGTATTAATTTTTTAAAAGTAAATAGAGTATCTCAGGAGAGTAAGGGAGCATTATAAAATATTATAAAAGGGGCACTGGATAGGAGAGGGTAGAAAATTTAGTGTCACCTAAAACAAAATCCAGCACTTCTGGTTCACTTACCTTCTACCTCTCTATTTATCTCTCAAATTATTTTTGGTTACTTGGAGGATTTATAATTACAATGGAAAAAAGCAGCAATTCTCTACGGACATTCTTCCTACCAACTACAGTTTTGTGACTGCCAATGCCTTCACTTTTAGCTTCTTTTTATATTTCACTTTATCTCCCCTGCATGCTACTAGAAATAAAGCTTTTAACATTTCAGCAGGTCAGGTGGAACACACAGGTTCCGTCTGCTTCAGTAAAGCCAGCACATTCACCGGCCCCTCTGCGGCTTTCCTAGCACTGCTCCTTTAGAAGCAGTTAAAACGATCTTAGTTTTCTCCCCTGGAGAATTCTACTTAAAGAGTCGAGCAAGTATTAAAACCATGCCAAATGTGAATTCTTAACTTTACCAAATGTTTTCTTTCTTGGTGTACACGGGGTGCTCTTTTGGTCATTTATTTAGATATTCATGAATCAAAACAACTTGGGGTCTTCTAAGTGTTTTTATATTTTTATCAAGATAACTTTTTTATTATCAAAGTTTATTTATTTATTTTGAGAGAGGCAGAGAGAATGCGAGTGGGGGAGGGCCGGAGAGAGAGAATCCCAAGCAGGCTCTGCACTGTCAGGACCTGATGTGGGGCTTCAATTTACGAAACCATAAGATTGTCGGGTCAGACCGAAACCAAGGGTTGGATGCTTAACCAACTGAGCCACCCAGGAACCCCAAGGTAACTTTTTTTTTTAAGTTAGAAGAAACCAAAAGACAACAAAAACAAAACAAGAAAAAATCCAACTGAATCCAATGTTACTCCAATTTGTGGAGTACTAATTGTCATATGCAAGTTAATAAGCAGCCATTTTCAGAATTAGCAACCCTTCATTTTCCAAGATGAAATCTAGTAACAATGTTTCCAGATGTACTGCAATCTCTCTTCTAGTTATCAATAATTACTTCCTATCTTCATTCATTCTGCTAGATCCTCTCACTCAAGAGGACTGATGCCCAAAGACACAGGGCTCAAATGATGTGACAGAAGGATACATTTTAAATCAGTCCTTGAGAGAATAAGGGTGTTGGGAAGAGGATGCCTACCCCCAAATCTATGATCCATTTTTTGCTGTGGATGTCCTCATGAACACAACAGAAATAGAAGCATATAGGAAACAATCAGCTGTCTAAGAGCTAACCTGGCCTTGAGAACTCCTAGTGATTCCTAATCTATAAACAGGAATTACTTTTCATGTACCTTCTACATTTGGATACATCAAATCCAAAGAGCAGCAGTCCAAGTCACTCAAGTCCAGAATGCATCTATTTTTATTCTACTTCAGTTAAGATATTTGTAGGGTCTATTCTACATCAGTGCACTGTACTAGAGGTAGTGACAGAAAGGTCTAAAAAATACAGTAAATGTCTTGAAAAACAAATGTTCTAGGGCAGAGGCAGGCAGATACACATTACTATTCTACAAGTCAGATAATATGCAGTGTTATGGATCAATAAACAAATAATTAGA
The DNA here is from genome assembly GCA_017311185.1 of Proteles cristata cristata. Taxonomy (NCBI): domain Eukaryota; kingdom Metazoa; phylum Chordata; class Mammalia; order Carnivora; family Hyaenidae; genus Proteles; species Proteles cristata. The sequence goes on from JAESUZ010000127.1 coordinate 1,556,572, forward strand.
AAAAGGTCAATGGGAACTATGTTCATCTAAACATCATCACAGAAGAAGGAGTATTTGAACTTGATCTTGAAGGATAGGCAATAAGGACACAACAAAAGGGTTTTAAACAGTAGAACAACAGGATCCTATTTGTGATTTAGAAAGATAATTCTGGCCATAATACTGACAGTTGTCCTTTACTTACAATGGCAATAAAGCTAGTAACCTAACCTTTTCCTTAAAAATTAAATAACAAAAATCAAAAGACGGGAACACCTACATACCGTATAGTAATCAAAAACTATGCTTTACTTATTCAGTAGATTTTAATTATACGGCAACTATATGTAAGGCACTAGTCAGACCCTAGGGACAGAAAAAAGAAAGTCCCTCCTTCCTTCCATGGAGCTCTGAGCAAGAGAGACAAGGTGCAATGGAACCCTTAGTATGGGTTTTAAAGGAGGTAAACTGGTGGGCTAGATGGGGGGAGAGTAAAGATGCATTTGGGAAATACTACCTCACCCTGGTTAGGCAAGCACAAAGAATGGAAGGGATTATCTATAAAGAACATGTAAATTGAAAAAGATGCCAAAGGAGATGGGATCAGCAAAAAGCTACCACTTAGGGGGTAGACCAAGGACAAACTGACAAATAAAAGGAGTAGAAACCAAGAAGGACAATCCAGGCAGTATCAAATACAGAGTGAAAGACCTTCAAAAGGAAAGAGAATAGTCATTAGTAATAACTCTACAGTGAGGACAACGGAAGCCTGAAGCAAATCAACTGGATTTGGAAGCTGGGGTCACAGTGGTCATCTGCTAAACTACCTCCTGCAAATGGGGGAGACCAAATCTGGGGGGACACAGCGTGAACCAACACTAAACCATGGGAAGTACTGAATCTTGACAATAAATAATCAAAAATTATTTTATTATTTTAATATGAATCAGATTTTTAAAGAATTATGTATGACAAAAAGAAAGATATGAAAACGTAACGACAGACTAATGAGAGACAAAGTATTTGACATCCCATTTCATTCTAACATTGATTACAACACTCCTATGAATGCACGGTAGGGTATTTCAATGTTGGATTTTAATTTTTATCTTGAGCTTGCAGGTGGCAAGATTCTACTTTTGGCAGTTTGACAACTATACTTGAAAGGGTCCCAAGACCTTAGTAGGTTGCATCTAGACAGATGGTCAAGGTACAAAGACATTCTGCATCTTTTTATTTTTTTTTCCTAGAGGTCCTTAAAACTAATGACACCTAGAGGTGTCATTAGACTGTAAGGCTTATTCAGCATCTGACTACTGGGACAGTCAAGGTATTTTAAAACCTCTATCCTTTCGTGTCTGAAATAATATATGACAAAATATCTGGTCCACTCCACTAAGAGAGATGAAAAGAGAAAACAAAAAATAGATAATAATCTATTTTTTATTTAATAATATTTTTGTTTAAAAAGCCTTTTTTATCTTTTTTAGCTTTAAAAAGGCTTTTTAAATAAATAATCTTTTAAATCAACATTGTTTTTGTTAAAAGAGTAGCATATAGGAAATGAGATGGATGGTTACAGTGCCATTTAGAATAGTTACAAATCAAATTGCTTAACCTTATTATAAGCAAAGGCCTATTTCTTGAAGTAGCAATATGGATGTCTAATGCTTTGCATTATATTTTCATAGTCAATAAAATAATTATTTAGATGAGTAAAATCATAGGAGGGCAAACTCAAGTGGCAATGACATAGAACACATGCACTGAAGTAGAAGGGAATTAAAAATGAAGAGGTTAATCTTTAAAAACCACAAAATGTCTGTACTTTCTTGGCACAAACACAGTACTTGTTCATACTATAAGGAATTTAAGAATCCTTGCATGAAAATCACTTACCTAGCTCTTCATTTTCAATGACTTCAAATGTGGCCCAGAAATCACCTTTCACAGGAATTATGTTCTTTATTGCTAATATATCATTAGTTAATTCCTCTGCTTCCATCACAGGAGAGATCTATAAGAGCAGCAAAGTTTCTTCAGAATGTACGTCAAATACAGAAGTAGCCATATGACAGAGTCAATAGTGGGCACCCCATCCACCAACTTAGGACATTCTAAGTTTCTTCCTTAGTATGTTTACTTAGCTTCTCTAAGCACACAGAAAAAAACCAGCCTGTTCAGATCTTCTCCATAAAATAGAATACATCTTAATGTGAGCACATAAAGATATTACAGTATAGGCATAATCAAGAACAATATGTTTTTTTCTCAATCAGTGAGCAATTAGGGAGAAAAAAATGTACCTAATCATACACAGAAGAACCTTCACCAGACAGTGAATCCAACAGCGTTCTAGGAGTAAAAAATTTCACTCACCAGTTCTATATCCATGAGTTCAAAGTGGTTTGGTTGATTCAGTCTGGACCCTGAATTATACACAGTCGACTACAGCCTACTGTGCCAAAAAGCCCCACAGTCTTAGTGGTCTGTGGTGTGCCCTGTCATGCCAAGTGACAGATGGCGAGGCCCCAACGTAGGCTGGGGCCAGGGCTGCAGGACAGAGAGCAGGGTCTGCAGTGCCAGCCCTGAAGCCAGGTCCACAAGGGTCCCCAAGCCTGAGGCCGTGGCATAAGTGCACTGTCTTTCTCAGGGACTTTGGGGTTTTTGATTTGTTTCTTCTTGTTTTTGTTTTTGCCAATCTTAAATGCATATGGGACAAAAGCAAGCTGGCTTTCTTCAATTTGAATTTAGTTATAATGGTACACAAATAGAAGGTGTTTTAAACATGAAGATACTGTGACTGCAACCTAGTTTGCACATTTTCAGTAGAAGTATGTACTTATTTGAAAATTGCTTCAAACAGGAATGAGCCATTACCATTTCTCCTGTCCGTGACCAAATCACGGGCAAATCGCACATATGTAAGTAACATAGAACACTTTCCATTACAGGTAACTCATACCGTCTATTTTCTAGGCTTCATGGAATTTAGTACTTTCTTTGGAAAATATTAATGATACAATGAAGTCCACTATCTTTTAAACAGTGCAATGAAATATAATCTTAAAAGAAAAAAATCTCACTATCTGGGCAAAGTGGAAAACTATAGTAGAAACATCAGATGAATCATTTCAATAATGCTGTTCATCTGAATGGCTCTGACATTTTTTAAGAAGCATAACTCTTTCTTAAAATAATAAATTGCTGAGAAACCAAACTGTGCAAGAGAGGCAGGGAGTGCCTCAGGTTGACATGGAGTGGAAAACCGAACTCCATTCTTTGTCCCAAAGGGCTCCCAAGGACAGGGAGCTCCTAGAACCGCACATGGCACACTTTGCAAATTATTACCCTAAGGAATATACAGATGAGTATGATAAGCATCAGGGTAGGAATCTGATGACCATGGTATGCGTTCTGGCCTTAACACTTTTAATTCCAAGTTTGCATTCATGTAAACTTGAGACATTTCCTGCTTCATCTATCTCCTGGTACTGAGGTAACAACCAACTGAAATAAATATAACTGAATAGTTTTCTAAAGTCTTAAGCATGAAACAAATGTTAATAATTATTTTTACAGAGAAGCTGGAATTCTTGTAGGTGAAACTAGGCAGTCCTTTATGTGCATTTGCTTAAAATAAGAATTTTGCTCAATTATAATAACTTGTGTTATGGCCTTTATTAGTTAAGACAAAATTAAAATGAGCTACTAAAGAGTGTGTGTATAAGTGGAACTAAGTCATGTGCTCTGAACACCTCCTCTAGCATTAATGATGGATGTGTGCTGATTCTCTGTATTACTTCTTCGTGTCCCCTATGATCAACATACCACCATTGGCATAGGAAATCCGATGTGGTCAAGCAGTGGCAAGGCTCCTGTGACTTAGGAATAAAACTTATTACTATAGCAGTTCACTCCATGTTCTAAGTGAGTTAACCAGTGCCATAGAGACATTATAATCATTTAAAAATATAAATTAATAGTTACAATGCATTTGACAAAACTGAAGTCCAGAAATACATAAGATTCTGTTTAAATCTTGGACTTTAGATGGCAAAATGTCTCCTTCATACATAGAATGTAGTCTTACTAAGCAGGAATCTGAATTATCACTGTTACCCGCCCCCTAAGCAGACTAAGTACTGAATATGGCAGCACGAGAGGGATACTTTTAATTCAGAAAAAAGAATAAAAACGATTCATATTCTCAAAAAAGAAAGGAGTTATCCAATATTCACATATATTGGGACAGAAAGTCTAGGATACAGGAGTGGAAGACTAGTAATAATAAAAAAAATATAGGACTAGTAGTAATTATTAAACACTATGTGCCAAGCAATTTACTGTTTTACACACAGTATCTCATCAAGGACTCACATCAATGATACTATGTAAATATGCTAATTTTTCCTCATTTTTTAGGTGAGATGATTGGGGCTCACACAGAGTAAGTTAAGCTGCCTGATGTTAAGAAGCTAGGAAAGGGAGGAGCAAGTATTTGAGCTCAGGTTACTATTTAGAACCTACAGAATATCCTAATCATAACCCAAAGCACTTTAAGATATTCTCTTTCCAAATAACTAAAATATGGAATTCCTGGAGAATACTGGAATAAAATGTCAATCCTATCAATGAATCATGGTTTGAACTGGACAGGTGAAATAAAATACAAGAGGCGATGGAAAATTCAAGATACGTAAATTAATGTGTATTAATACTTGAGATTTCCAGAAGTACTCTTTACATCCATCTTTAGGACTCACCCGAATTATAATACTGCAGTCAGGTTCCTTCTTTTCTACATACACTTCAATTAACAAATCTCCAGCCTGAGAAACCTAGAAAAGGGCAGATATGAAGAGAGCAGATATAGGTATGTTCCAAGAACATACTTATGATACTTAGGACAGGAAGTCCTAGTCCTTTTTCTAGATATTTTATAATAATGAAATGAGCCTGTTAATAGCACGATAATTCTCATCTTCAGATGTGGTTGACTAAGAAAAAATAATCTACGCAAAGGATGTAATCACAGTGCAATTTTTTCATCTCTTAAGAATTTAGTGTCCTGAAACACTCTTATATTCTTACTAAAATAATGAATCTGTCTACAACAGGGGCATGCAGACTTCAACAACAGAAGGTCTAAGAGCCATCACCATGTATGTTACAAGGAGAAACAAAATTAAGAGTGAAAATGATCCATGTGTAACTGTGCTCTAATCTACAGAGTGAGTGAAACCTATAATTAAAAGAGAAAATAGGTGTTGCTAAAATTTCAAAGAGCTATGCCCAAAAACTGAAATTTGAGGATAAATTAGGTCAGAGCTGTATTACAACTACATAGAGAGGAAGTATATTTAGCAAAGAAAAAAAAAGTGAAGTGACAGAATAAGATAGATGATAAAGAGAGGTTTTTATTTTAATTACTTTCAGCCAAGCATTAAGTGTTACATGATTTGGGTCACTACTATAGACCAGGAGACATATTAAGTGAAGAACAGACACTTCTTCATAAAATAAAAACCGTAAGATACCACTATGTCGATCAGTAGTATAATGTGGAAAAGATTAACACAGAACTTAGCCAACCTATGAAAAATATTTTGAGTGCTTTTTTCAGAAATTGCCTTAAATTATAATAACCACTTAGATATAAGATCTCACAATTTAAAACATGGTCATAATGGGGAAACAATCACTCTGAAGTTAAATTTGCCTAAGAAGAAAACCTGATGAAAAAATTAGGGAAAACATTTAAAAATGTACTTTGAAAAGTATTTTTAATCATTTTGGCATTACATACTTAGAAAAGCTTATTTCCAATTTTTCTTCCTCACTTTCAATGAGACACAAAAATTCTAGGAAAGAAAACATACAGCTGACGTTTCTACTTTTCACTGTGTTTGCATAAACAACTCTCCAGGAAGGACACATTTTAAAAATTAAAAAATGCAAACACAAAGAACTCATACAGTGAAGCCAAAACAAGAATAGTTAAGAAAATTCAAACAGGGATAAGACAGAGAGCCTGTCAGAAAAATACACCAGAACAGAGTTTTGAATGGATTAGAGAAAAACATAGCAAAAGAACAAGTTTTTCCAAAGTATTCTACTTTCCTGTCCAATTACCACTATTTTAAAGACATTATTTTCTCCTATTTACTTACATGTACTTAATTAAAAAGCAGCCAAGACTCATTTCATTATTGTAATATGAACATAAAAGATAAAAAGGGAGAAGGATACTCATATTTTATCTATTTACAACACAGGTAATGCTGCCAAAGATTATCCCTTGGGCTCACACATCCCTCAAACTCCCCCAAAAACATTCATTCAAGAGAAGTGATAAGGTGCCAGATTTCTTAGTTTTACAGCTAACTCCTCTGGAGGCCATGGGTTAGCATGGAGGGTTAGAATGGAGAAGGTGCTTTCGTAGGTAAGTACCAGCACTCAGGGATCCTGGGCACTGGAATGGCAGCCCTTTCTCCTCTCCTTCTTATGGAATGGTAGCTCCGATGACTTCTCTGATATTTCAGGAATGAGGCAGATTTAGAGTTTGACTAATAAGGAAGCATTTGCTTCATTCTCTGAGTGTATATATATATATAAACAGAACATACTGGACCCATTTATATTATTTACATTTGTATCCAGGATCCACTACAACTCCTAGTGATTAGAAGAAGATTAAATACAGATTTTAAGAAAGTTCAATAAATGTTCATCAAACATGGAAAGGTGCCCTGGAAAACAGCAGTGCACCCTGAACACACAAGTCCAATATAATGAGACTGAGGAAAGCAAAAGATTTAGAAAATAGTCAATTTCAGACATAAATCAGCATACGTTGCAAAGATGACATTAGAAAAATTGCCACTAATATAATCATCTGAGAGCATGCAGAGCAAAAGCATAGAGGAAAAAATTTATATTTTCAAAATCATAATGGAAAGAATCATTACGGAGCTGAATTTTCAATTTAGTCTTGTATTTCTTTGGCTTTAAATGCTTCCATTGGAATCCACTGGTACTTTTAATACTGCATTTGTAACTAAAAATTGATTTCATAAAGGCCATTTGATAAGATTAATAATGATTTTTCCTTCTGTATTTTGAAAAATTTACATTAATATTCTTTGGCATTTCACATATGAGCATCATGCTGCAGAATTAGGAAACTATTTTACGTAGGTTTTTCAATCCCCATTACTTTTACTTTGCTTCAGATAGGAACTTGAAAATAAATACAACAAATGTCTTTACTTACAACAGAAGTTTTTGGTTTTTGTTGTTTTTAAAATTACTATTTTTATTCTTTAGAGATCTGACTATTACTACTCACTTGAGTGTCTTTCCACTTGGTAATAAAGCTATTTTCTATGTCCATTTGTTTGACTTGGTCTTCTTTAACCTGTTTAAAATATAATTTGGGACATTCTAATAAAATACAAGAAGTGATGGTACTCATCCTCTCATAACTCTTCAGGAATTTAAAGACCAACAGTTTACAAATAAATGAGAATGACCATCTTAATCAGCATGGGCCCATACAGCTAGGGCAGAAATAAAGCCAACATAATAAAGCCTCATAAAGTTCAGAGCATTTTATGATGACATCACTTCAAGCTGCAGATTCCATCAATGGAAGCTGTATCGCTAAGTGCCTTAATAAGCAAAGGGGTTAATAAGAGATCTGTTAGAGTTTATGTAGGCTACGAGACAAGACTCATCTCATTTCTCAAACTGAAATGATTGTTAAGTGCTTACAAAATTTCAACCATTTAAAGATGGGGTTAGCAAAACTACGAAGATAACCATTTTTTTTTATTAATGTAACAGTACAAATATAGAAAATAAAGAGAGCATGTAAAGCCACATATTATTTTTTTCCTAATTCTTTCATTTCTCAGCATCAGAATTATTGCAAAGAAGCTGCTGTTGATCAAAAACAGTGGACACATATAGAAAGAAAGAAAGGGATCAAAGAGCAAAGAGAATCCAACAATCTTGGTGTCCATTCCTATATAAGGTAAGATACAAATGGTGTGTTTCTATTTTATTAGAGTTTCTTCCCCTTGGCTAAGGAATCTTGCAATCACTTAATGTAAGAACATAAGAACTCTACATACAGTTCTACATAGAATAACCTATCACATTAACCCATTTAATTTCAATTGACATACCCATAACCTTGGAAAACAAGAAATCTTATATAACACCACTTAATAGAGTGCCCCAAAAGGTTAAATGCAACCATGCCAGTGGTAATTAAGATGTCAGTGTTAATAAAGTGATGGAGTTGGACCTTTGACCCAAATACCCTATATCCCCCCATGTTAAAATCTTGGGCTTATTTCCTTGATTTTTACTTCAACTAAGAAATCATCCTTATTCCAACAGTTTTCTTATGAAGTCTGAATATATTAACTTCATAAAATAGCAAACTGAAAGTCAAATGATTAGAACAGACTTACTAAAAACCACAGAACATTATGTTGGGATTTTCTTCATTTCCAGTTCAGACACAATTAAAATAGAACACTAAAATGCATTCAATTACAGAATTTATCAGCTTGTTATTTATTACCAAATTTGTGAAATTCATAATTTCACACCTCTAAGTAGACATACTTAATGCATACACGTACTGACAAGGAAAAAAAGTCATAAAAACTCTATAAATAGAAATATTCTGTCCAGCAGACACCAGATGACTCTCAAAGCAGTCAAATTTAAATGAATGGCTATAGCTAAGAAGGCTACTTGTATCTAAAATATTAAAAATCATGTAACTATGCTTTATTTTTAGATATTCATAAAGATGTGATTATAAACATCCTAAAATATAAATTTTTATTTGCCAACAGTAACATCAAAACTATTTTACAAAGGGCAGGATATAAAATATTTACCTCAAATATCTCAACATAGTTATTAATTAAGTCCTCAATTACATTCACTTCTTCACTAGTTTGTCCTTTAGTTTGAAATAAACAGGATGAAAAGACCAAGGCCAAATTATGAGCATTCATGTGATTGATTTCTGAGCATTTCTGAACCCTGTTAGAGAAAAGCAGAGCTCATTACAACACACTTCACAGAACTTTAGTCATAATACCATTTATCATTATTTAACACACACACATTGAAAGTCTCTGATAGAAGAGGTATAGTGGTGATTTAAAGAACAATGTACAGTTTGTTCTTCTAAGCAGTTGACAGTCAAGTTAAGAATATAAGAAAAAACTACTGTTAAAGAAGATATGATTACAAGTTACAAAGTAGTCCTTGTCTGTGGACTGGGTGAGACCCACCCAGACAATGGTGCAACCTTAGGCTAAGGCTTCAAGAAGGGCTTAGACAATGGTGTAAAATGACCAGTGGGACTGAAGCATAAATGAAAGAGGGAAAAGGAGGCATAGGTAAGAAGAAAAAAATGGCACGAAAGGTGAATTAGGAGGCATACAGTAGAGAGTTCCAAATTCAAGGTTCAAGGCTGGGCTGAATTTTCCAGGAAGTGAAAATCAGGTGAGAAAATACTGGACAGCATGGGCTTGTATAGTTATCCAAAATAGGATATTCTCTCTCACAAATCAAACAATTTAAAAACACAATTACAGTTTTCTTGGATATAACTAAGGTCTTTTTATGGTGAAGAGACATGAACAGAGGAGTCAACTCTCCCCACAATTAGGCTACAAACTGTGGGTCTGACCAAGAACACTTAAAGAACAGTTCACCCTTGAACAACACAGTTCAAACTGTGTGGGACCACTTATGTGTGAATATTTTTGGATAAATACTGTACAGTAATATAAATATATTTTGATTTTCTTAATATTTTATTTTCTCTAGGTTACTTAATTATAACAACATAGTATATAATACATATAACACACACAAAAGGTGTTAATTGACTATATATGCTACTGGTAAGGATTCCAGTTAACAGTACGCTATTAGTAGTTAAGTATGGGGGAGTCAAGTTATATGTGGATTTTGACTGTGAGGGGGAGCACTGCCTCTAAATGCTGCATTGTTCAAGGGTCAATTATATTTGCAAATGTTAAATGCAAAGTGATTAAAAAAAAAACTACATCAACCCAACAAAAGGAAATTTACATCAATAAAAATGTACAGGTAAGAACTATAAGTGATACACATGCGAGTATCTGTTAATGCTATTTGCTACTGACTATACATAATAGCATGCTGCTCAACCACCTAATTACATTTGTAAATTTTAAACTACATCCTGAAAAGGAGAGACCAACTGTATCAAAGGAATAAAACAAGACTAAGCTAGGTACACCTGTCTACAAAAAGCAGATTCCTGCAGTTACCAAAAAGAGTAAAGACAACAGGAATATATATACGATGCTATAAGAAACTCACAATAAAATGCTGCATTGCATAGCAGAGACTAAGTAAGTGCATCATATGTGATTTAGAAGATGCAAAGTGAATTGCAAGTTAATAGAGGAGAGTGTGATAACTGTAGACATCCCTCTCAAAACCACATCTGTACTCTTATCACACTAAATTATAAACATCTGGAAAATTTATCTGCAGGTCTGCCTGTGTTACCAGAACTGAAATATCTCCCAGTCAGGGACTATTGCTTTAATCACACTGGAGAGCACAATAAATATCTGGTGAATGGAATTAAGTAAAAATTAGTCATGGAGGAAGCAATCTGTTATCTGGGGCAAGGATGGAATAAAATGCTAAATCAACCTGACCTTACCAAATGGACCTCTCAAACTTCTGACGACTCTATCAAACATTCTCACTTTTTTTGAGACTTCCTTCCACAATAGCATCCTTCTTTGCTACTCTTCACCTCTCTTCTCTTCCATTTGTGCAGCTGCCTTAATTTCTGGCATAAAGTTCAACGAATATAGTATTTTCCTTTCCTTCATTTCTCTGCCCCACATGTTATCATCCCTAAGTGTTCCTATTCAACCTACTGAGCCTCTTCTCACTCAGGCTTTCTCATTAGAAGCCCAATAAAACTGTTTCCTGATTAGATTCTCTGTGTCTATTCCCATCTCTTTTCAATCAATCCCATTCATGGGTTATTGTCACAAAACAGACTTGATTAGTCACTCTTTGTTGCTTAAAGGAATAAAATCTGAATGTTTTCACATGACCACCTGAGCCTTTCACAACCTCCTGCCAGCCAACTAAACACCAGCTCATCTCCCAGCACACCTGTTTCCTAGAAAATATCTGCCACTCATTTCTTGTCACTTATCTTCCTTCACACCTAGTTCACATACCCTTTTCAATGTAAAGCATCTCCTGATGTCAACACACAACAAATGACTCAATCTTTCCTCCCATATTAAAATTCTCTATATTAAAATCTGTTCCAGTGTTGCTGTGTTTCCCTAAAAATTATAAAATGCCCTGTAGCACTCCTGTGCATTCACGCTGACATCCAGACGTCCCTGGCTGTTTGGGAACTGTGGACTTTAGAGTTTTTGTCATTCACATATTATCATCATCAAATGTTTCTGTTCACATGGAATCTTAATAGGTACTGTTTTGTATACAGTAGAAGCTAAAATATATGTCAGTTGAAGAAACAGAGAGAAAGGGGAAGGATGGGAAGGAACTCGTGATCTCAAAATCAAATTTGAATTAAGAATTTTAAGAACAATTATGTTTAACTCAATGTTCAAAATATTAACTTAATAAACTGTAGCAGCCTAGTCATATATTAAGTTTTTTAAAATTTATTTATTTTGAGAGACGGAGAGAGAAAGAGACAGAGAGAGAACAAGTACATGAGCATGAGTGCGACAGGGGCAGAGAAAGAGGGAGAGAGAGAATCCCAAACAGGCTCCAAGCTGTCAGCACAGAGCTTGATGCAGGGCTAGATCTTATGCACTGTGTGGATCACGACCTGAGCAGAAACCAAGAGTTGGACGCTTAACCAACTGAGCCACCCAGGCACTCCTAAAATTTTGATGAAAAGTCTGTCCCAATGTCTTATAAGAATTTCTGACTCTAGACTGCAAATAAGATAGTTTCAGTATGAATTCAGCTTCACAAAAATTCATTCAATGGTGTACTGCATCCATGTAGAAAGCTACAATGATATATTCCTTAAGCCATATTTATACTTATGGAAGTTTTTGTAGTGATTCTGACAGCAAAACCAACCAACAAACCTTTCATTTTAGTTGAAAGGGTTATCTTCAAACATACCTCATCCTTTAGAGGTCTCATTTCTCAAGCTATGGCTATATTCTTCCTATCCTCCCAAATGAAAGAAACTATATACCCTGATGTAGAAAATATTTTTCACTTTAAAAATTTTCTCATCTGTCCAACAGTATGATGCTAAAATATCAGAATTAGATTAGATATAAATTGACAAGGAATAAAAGTTTATGAAGGGTTCATCATGAGAAAATACTGTGTTCACAGATTCCTGATAGGAAATTTTGGTCTTTGGACTTTCTTCTCTTCTCCAGCTTCTGTCTTAAATGAGTTTTAGAGTTTGTGCTTATATACAGTATTCACTTTGGGATGCTGTACATGATTATTTCTAAATCATTTAAGAAATTTTCCAGTATGCTATTTATCTGAAATGGGTCTTAATTATAGAAAGAAACACTATAGTGATAGTTTGCTGGGAATTATATTTTAAAACCATTTTCTTCACCCATCTGCTCATCACCCACCTCCTCTCTGGCAACCCCTTGTTCTCCGTATTTAAGAATCTGGCTTTTTTGTCTCCTTTGTTTTCCTTCTTTATTAATGTTTTTCCTAAATTCCATATATAAGTGAAATCATATGGTATTGGTCTTTCTCAGTCCGATTTATTACACTTAGTATAATATCTTCTAGGCCCAGCCATGCTGTTGCAAATGACAGAAACCTTGTTCTTTTTTATGGCTGAGTAATATTCCTGCGTGTGTGTGTGTGTGTACACACACTACTTCTTTATCCATTCACCGATGGACACTTAACATTGCTTCTAACCTGGTTATTGTAAATAATGCTGCAATAAAATATGGGTGCATATATCTTTTAGAATTAGTGCTTTCATTTTCCTTGGGTAAATACCCAGTAGTGAAATTAATAATTATGGTAGCTCTATTTTTAATGTTTTGAAGAGCATACATACTATTTCCACAGTGGCTGCAGTAGTTTACATTCCCATGAATAGAGTAGGAGGGTTCCCTTTACTCCACATCCTTTCTAACACTTGCTGTTTTCGATCTTTTGGATAATAGCCATTCTGCCTGGCAGAAGGTGATATCTCACAGTTTTGATTTGCATTTCCCTGATTATAAAGTGATGTTGAGCATCTTTTCATGTGTCTCTTGGCAATCTATATGCCTTTGGAGAAATGTCTATTCAGGTCCTCCACCCATTTTTAATCAGATTATTTGTTTCTCTGTTGTTGATTTGTAGAAGTTCTTTATGTACTTTGAAATATTAACCATTTATCAGATCTATCATTTGCAAGTATCTTCCCCCATTCAGCAGGCTGCCTTGTTTTGTTGATGGTTTCTTCTGCTCTGCAAAAGTGTTTTATTTTGGTGCAGTCCCCATCATTTATTTCTGCTTTTGCTTCCTCTGCCTGAGGAGACAGATCTAGAAAGAGGTTTCTAAGGCCAATGTCAAAGAAATTACTGTCTAGGTCTTCTTTTAGGTTTTATACTGTTTCAGGTCTCACATTTAGGTACTTAATCCATTTTCAGTTTTGGGAGTTTGGTTTTTGTTTTGTTTTTGTATCTGGTGTTAGAAAAGTGGTCCAGCTCCAGTCTTTCGCATGTGGTTGTCCAGTTAAGAGATGGCTTTTCCCCCCATTGTATTCTTGCCTCCTTTGTTGTACATTAATTAACCATGTAAGTGTGAGTTTATTTCTGAACTTTATATTCTCTTCCACTGACCTATGTGTCTATTTTTGTGCTGGTACCACAAGATTTTGATCACTATAGTTCTGTAGTGTATCTTAAAATTTGGGATTGTGATGCCTCCAGCTTTGTTGCTCTTTCTCAAGATTGCTTTGGCTATTTGGGATGTTTTGTAGTTCCATACAAATGTTAGGAGTTTTTGTCCTAACATTTAAAAAATAATGTTTAACATTTAAAAAATTATGTTGGTATTTTGATATGGATTGCATTAAAATTGTAGATTGCTTTAGGTAGAATAGATATCCTAACAATTTACTTCTTCCAATCTCTGTGTGTGGTATACTTTTCCATTTATTTGTGTCATCTTCAGTTTCTTTCATCAGTGTTCTTTTAATAGTTTTTGGAGTATAAGCCTTTCACCTCATTGGTTAAGTTTATTCCTAAGTATTTTATTATCTTTAATGCAATTGTAAAGGAGACTTTTTTCTTAATTTCTTTCTGCTACTTCATTATCAGTCTATAAAATTCCAACAGATTTCTATATATTAATTTTGTATCCTGCTACCTTACTGAATTCATGTATCGGATCTAGTAGTTTTTCAGTGGACTGAAACCATTTCTAAGGTATGATGGATAATTCACAAATATAGAAAGTTGGCCATTGTACTTTAAATTTAAGAAATGACTTGTAGAGTGCCATGTCTGAAATGTCTGGAAAAGCTCCTGAAACCACCCACCTGTAAAGATGTTCAATGACAGCTGCCAACGTTGCTCGGTTAACCCCTGGAAGAGAACGTATAAATGCCCCATACTTTTTAATTCTTTCCTTGTCATCTTGAGTATCTAGAGATTAAAAACAAACAAAATAACTTTAGGCCTAATCTAATAGTCTGTATTACAAATTTTCCTTTTAACAGTATTTTAAAATAATATTCATTATTGTCGTTCACTAAGTGATCTAATCAAGTTTCAACAGAATAAATATTCAAGCTTCTATAACTCTGGAAAGGCATTTACATAGACATTCCATGGCAAGAAGATAGAGTTCTTATGCTTTCTAATTAAAAATGAAGCACTCTCAAAACCCAGGGATGCACTGCACTTTATCTTCTACTTTATGGACTACTGAACTTCATCTAATAGAAATATATTGAATTAATAACTCAAATTCGAATACAAATTGAGAGATAAACTGAAAGTATTTTAACTTTGTCCATGGGAAGAATTCATTCTGTTATTTGCAAATGACATTTCTGGGTTTTTTTTTCCCTTATGAAATTATAAAAATCTTACCAAAACTAATGAACCATCTCAGAGCTATGGACTGTGTTACCCCGCAGATCCATGTATAGGGGCCTTTGACCAGGCCTAGCTGGTCTCTCTAAGTCTTTGGAAGAGGTAAGGGGGCAGTGGAGGAAGTCATATGCAGGCCCTAATAACTAGAACACAGATTTAGAGAAGGATGGGCTCTCTGTCATTGTCACTGAGAGAACTCGGTTATTTATAGAGAGTAGGATGAGAGGTAATTATGTTCCACTCTCCTAACCCCAGAAGTTAAATACTTAGAGAAACTAGACCCAGGAACCCCCAAAGTTCTAGACTCCAGAAGATGTGAAGTGGTTTGCTCTAACCTGATAGCTTATAGGGGAAAGAAAAGGCCATTCTTCAAATAAATAACTTGTGCTGACTTTGTAACTCAAGGGGATTGCACTTATATATTCACTCACAATTCCCAACTACCTTTGGAAACAAGGCTTTTTCATTTTCTGTTTAGCCCAACCTATTCTAGTCACAGAGGGCCAAGAGCACATTAATGATCCTTCAAAAGTACACGGTCACTAGTAAAGGGCATTAGGATCCCTGGGGAGTAAGAAACTCTGGCACAGTTTTGAAGTACACTCCTAATCAAAACTGTAACTGTAGCTCCTTTGTACTGCTTTAGTCTATATGTAAGACCTATAAAAGTAAACGTGATCATACTGACTTAATTCTGTTAATAGATGACTCTCTAAAAGCAAGAGGGGAAAACAACAAAATTATATTCAAAGACTACTGGAAGTGAATTAAAAATTACCCATCATCTCTAATACAATGCAAACATCCTCTTGTCATCCAGTTTCTAACTGTAATGGTATTTATTTAATAAGATGTTATTAATACTAGTACATTTATAACAAGAAGTCATGCGAGTACAGCATATATTCACAAATCTTGTAAGTATAAAATAGATGATATTTTCAAAATAAAGTTTAAGCAATTTGAAAGTAAAACTTAAGACAGATTTCAGGTCACACAGAAAATACAATGAACTATTCAGCTAGCCACAGACTTCAGACAACTTAATGGTGTTCTAAGAAGAATAGATCATATATCATATAAGTGGTATGACACTGTAAGGCATTCTTTGCCTCAGTGCACAGGACCCAAGAGAGCTCTTCTAGGAGGTCATCGAGAGAGTTCTGGTTTGTCCTTGTCAGATCCAACATACAGCACCTCTGACAAGTTAGGGTGAGCTATGTTGAATCTAAAAGCAAACAACTTTAAGGCTATTTGACCTAGCATCTAAAACCTTCTCCAGATTTTCAAAGAATTCACATCCAAGTAAAAGGTGAACATATTCCTCTTTACACTTGCTACTATTTACCAACTACCTACTCCTGGTAGACTGACAAAAGTAAAGACATCTTTGTCTTGGAATCTGACAACTGAGCAAAGGTATACTTGCCTCAAATTTTTGATAACTCATTTTACAATGAAGACAAATTGTTAATGCTTATAAAATAGAGATGCTGTAACTTCATAGTTATAAAATTATAATGAATCTTAGAACAAAAATGGGGGTGGCAAGGTAATTGGGCTTAAAGTGATATATTATCTAATTCTATATTTTATATCCTAGATAACTATGCAATCAACTCTCTGTGATTAGAGTGGAACCTACTGATTTGAGAAACACCAGGAGGCAAATAAAAGTCTTCTGAATTGGTAGTTAAATTATGAAAAGCTTTATTTTAGTAACAATACCACTCCCTTCTTGCTGACAGTAATAAGAGTCATTCTTGGGAGAATTTTTCAAACTGTGGATGTCTTATGACATCACTTCAACAGTAATCCCTTAAAATATCATATTTGTGTGTGAGATTAAACAAATACTGTCACCGAAAAAGCCTATTCTCAAAAGAGGCATATTGTATCATCAAATGCAAAGGTCACTTTCCCAAAAAAGATCTCAAAACAGACTGAATGTACAAAAAAAATATATTAGTAAATTATGGTAAAAAATTCAATAATTTAAAAATTTTTAATTGAAAAAATGAAGATTAAAAATCATTTTGGAACTATTATAGATATATATGAAATGTTTGTGGTTTAAGAAGAAGGATTATTCATAAATTATAGGTATGAGGACAAAGACTACAAAATGAGATGTAAAAATGAAAGAAATCCCATCTATTAGAAAGATGGGATGAAAGGTAATGTTTACATTCCAAAGTCTTCATTGTTGTAATATTTTTGTAAAAGGAGTTATTTTGAATTAATGAAAGTAAATGTAGGTTTTACTGAATCAATTTGACCCAACAAGTGATTTATAAACTACTTTTCTGGAGTCCTTTCTTAAATAGGTTCTTACAGTGTAGCAAAGCCTTTTCTTTTTTTAACGAAGGGAAAATGAAGAGAGAAAGAGTTTAAAGAATATATTGTTACGTACCCTACAGAGGTAAAATGAATGATAAAGGTTAAGAGCCAGATAGGGAAACCATATAAAACCAATCTTACATTAAACCTTTCATTTTAATCTTAAGGAGAAAGTAATAGCATACACAGGCTTAACCATAACACTTTCAAGGTTAAAGCAAAGTAAACATTAAGAAATCTGAAAACCAAGAATTACTTTAACACACTATTTAGCAGTTATTACTATAAATTTCTTTTGAGGTAGATATAAACAGCTATTGATATCTACACAATTTCTGTTCTAAACCATTAGGTACACTGTTCCTTTCAATTAAATTTGCAGATTACCAAATATTTTAGAAATATAATTATCAGATGAGAAGGTAAGCAGTTATTATGTGCTACATTATATGTATTACCTAAAGCGGAGATCCAATATGGATAGAGCTCCTTAGTAAGGAGTGCATCATCAATGTCAGAGAGAAAGTTTTTCAATACTCCTGTCACATCTTCAAGCTGATGTTTTCCAGCCCTCAATTTAAAGCTTCTTGCATCCTTTTTGAAACTCTCCAGGAGTTCACTTATATGCAAAGGATCACCATTCTTTTGATAGATATATTTGCATCCTAAACCTTTGTTAAAAAAAAAAAGTTACATTATAAAAAGTCTAAAATAAAAATCTACGTTTATACCTTAGAAATAGAGACTTTCGCGTTGGGACATTGAGCCAGACAAAAGCATTCTCCAAGAGTTGATATAAACATGCATGAGGAGAAAAAGGTTCCCCCACCTGCTAAGTTTAGTTCTTAAAATGGTGATCAAACTTTTCAGCTATTAGCAAGCTTTTAGCAAGCCCCTGGCCAACTCTTACCCCAGTTCTTCATGGTTTCTTCAAATGTTCTTTTACCACAGGTGTCCTATGTCTACTTTGCCTTCCAGAATTCAAGCCTGTCTCCAGTTCCACTGATAAAAGTGAGGCGCTCTAGTATAAATTTTCTTAACCCTTTGCCCTCATATTTATATATTAATTTGTCTGTTCCCACTTTCACCTTCTTCTGGGTAAAGAGCTGAATCATCTCCTTATCAAAGTTACTGATTCATCAAGTGCTCCATATAAGAAAGAGAATAAGGAGTGAAAAGGAGTGAGGATGATGATACAAACAAAATTTTTAAGTACTCCCTTGCCCCTCCCAGGTCTCTGGTCTCACTTCCTTCCAAACCCCAGGTGACTTGCCTATATTTTTTCTTCCTACCATCTCATGCCTCTGTTCATCCTTCAACCCTAATCCTGCTTCTATGTATCTTTTGGGATCATCTTCATCAAGAATATGAATGACAGCCCATTTTCTAGGTGCTTTTCTGTTTTTATCTAATGAGAATCCTCTGCAGCGTATGACACTCCAAACGAATCCCTGCTAAAATTCTTTTAATGTCCAACTTTCATGACATTATAATCTCCTATCTTTCCCCCCATTCCTCTATGACTACTCTTCCAGTCCTCTCTTTATTCTACCATCTAGTATTACTAAGGATTCCATAAACCCTTCCTCAATTCTCTTCTCTTCCCTACTCCCCTACAAAATTCTCTGGGTGCACCCATCCAGTCGTTAAACAACTACATACACATTCTCACCCAGGTTTTCATTTCTAAGATGTCAAACACACATAATACACTTTAATATACAGATACTTTATAAATATACATTCAACACTTGCTCATACCATTCTCATGAAGAATTCAAAATAATCTAAGGAATTAAATCTCCTGCCCCATTCACTATCTCACCTGCCAATCTCAGTATGCTCTTTATCTTGTCCCTGTATCTCAATACATGGCACTTCTTCTCCTCAGTCCTTTTTAAGTCAGAACTTTGCTTTCTCGCTTACAATATTAAAAAGCCACATATATTTTCATCATAACCTTACTCTGAAACTGTACCCTTCTTTCTATACCATGTGCTGTTATTTTTTACCCTCAATTCCTCACTCTACTGTCACAACTCCCTGCCCCTATTCTCCTGTAGCCTTCCAGTCCTTCTCAACATTGATAACAGCTTGATCTGAGATACAGGTCTGTTGGGGTCATCAACATGCTCAAAAATCTGGATACTGCCCTCTCACTGCCCAGAGGACAAGTTTGAGGATTACAATATTTAATATTCTACACAAATAGGCATAACCCTCCTGCCTCTTTTTTTTTTTTTAAATGAAAAGTTTTTTTTTTTTTTTTAATGTTTTATTTATTTCTAGTGAGAGAGAGAAGAGAGACAGCGTGAGCAGGGGAGGGTCAGAGAGAGAGGGAGTCACAGACTGAAACAGGCTCCAGGCTCTGAGCTGGCAGTCAGCACAGAGCCCGACGCGGGGCTCGAACCCACGAACCGCGAGATCATGACCCAAGCGAAAGTCGGACGCTCAACCGACTAAGCCACCCAGGCGCCCCATAACCCTCCTGCCTCTTATCTACTGTTCTTCTCATGCTAAGCTCTGGCCACATTGAACTACAAAAGGGCTCTCAATAGACAACCTCCTTCATGACTCCATACGTGAGCACACACTGATCCTCCTCTAAGAATCCCAATTCCCTTCTTCTCCTAACTACCTCCTATTTTCTCTTAAGGCTTATGGTAAGCACATCTCACTCATGAAGCTCTCTTGTACGAATTCCTGAACCTCTCTACCATAGAATTTTGTACACCTGAGATGTAACTGCCTAGCTGTTTAAACATCTTTGATTCACAAATCTGTAAAAAGCTAGAAAGTAAGGATTACGTCTTGCTCTCTGTGTACAATAACTCTGACATGACTAGAACTTAGGAAGCACTTGATAAATCATCATTTAATGCAAGAATAAGCAATATCTACCAAAAAAAACCCCTGTGACTAATTTTATGATCTTAAGTTATATTCCTAGTTGAATGAATTTCTAAAAGCTACCACTCAAATAATTAATTGCATGCATAATTTTGTTGACATAAATTAAAATAATTCCCAAGAACTAACTATTATAACTCATTAAAATAAGTTAAAACTCTAAAAATCTGACAGTGAACTTGGTCAAGTTCAAATCTTAACAACCATGAACATTAAAATTAGCCTTCTGATTTTAATACAAAGGTCAGGAAGTTCAAAATAATTGTGACTTGTAAAGGCTCTGAGTCAGCCATCTTCATTCTATTAATCACTGAGCATTTTCTAAGTGTGTATTATATTCTCCCTACTATACATGCTGGTAACATCAGGGTTTTCCCCTATTCTGCTCATTAAAAACAAAACAAAACAAAGTCTTTCACTGGCTTTATTACTTTAATATGCAAGTTAATGTATCTTGTGCCACAGTTACAAAGTAGTTTTAATGTATGAAATTTAGCTGAAAACAGTCTAATGCTTAATGATTTTAAATTCAAAGAAACACCAAAAAGAAATTTCTGATTTCCCTAAAGAATCCTTAAATTGAATACACCGGAGCTAGTAGAGTTATTTTAATCATTTCTCAGCTTAAGAAAGACCCTATGCTATTAGGAAACTAACATGATGTGAAAATTCCCAATGAGGTTATGCTCTTGCGAAAACATAATACGTGTGCAATTCATTTAAACCAATGAAATTCAAGTGTGCTAATACTGAATGACTAATAAATGAAGATGATAACCTTCCTCTACCATTTTCAAATAAGCAGATGATTACCTTGATAAGAAAAATACAGACATACTATCATGAGTTTAACAGAGTAACCGCCACATGTGACTGCGTATTTACAGTATATAATTCAAAGATATATAGTTCAAACTCAGTGAATGTGAATACTAATAATTAAACTTGAATTACACATGAAATCAGCAACATACTTAAAATGGCACTCTCCCCCGAAGGAAACAGATTAATATATACATATTATAAATTTAATTTCTAAAAATTATTTTCTTCATAGCCTTTGTTATTTCTAACATTTGGTTCATAGCAGTTTGTTGTCAGTACTCACTAGTGAAACCTATGATTCACGGTTTTGTCTTTATTTTGTATTCCCACTGCTGTATTTCCAGTACCAAGATCAATGGCTGGCACACAACAGACAATAAATAAGTAACGAACTAATAACACAATGTTTTACTGCAGCTCTCTCACTGATTACACCTTCTTTTCAAATTAAAAACACCCAAGGACACTTCTAACATTAAGAGAACAAGAAGGAAAAAAAAGGTTAATTACTTTCCCAAATACAAGATCAATCATTTTACTCTTTTCCATGCTTGTAATCTAAATCAATGACACTTACCTATAGATTTAAAGGTAGAAAACATTTTTATATTTAAAGTATAGTTTTCAATTTTCTACCTTTTAGAGTACTGAAGAGTTATATAACAGAAGGAATCTGAGGAATTCAAATTTGAAAATAAACATGAAGAATCAAGGAATACTTTACTATTATAGCACATTATTTTAAAATGAAACTAGCCCATGTGTATGTCAACCAATTGTTTTTTATTTGCAAATTATTCATAAAACTGTTAAAATTAAGTAAAAACTATTACAATAACCTTGATTCTTAATATAAACATGTGAATAATAGCATGTTGAAAGAAATAAATACACACACACTTTGAACTCATATCAACAAAAAAATTCTTTTACATACTGTCCCACAGTTTATCATTTCCGAAACATGTTTAGGCAACCCACTGCACTCTGTTAGACGTTACTGTAACCTCCTGTAACCCCTGAAAAATATAGTCTTCAACCTATTTTTAATACACATTTTGCAACACAGATTCTTTCAATATGGCATTTAATTTTTTTATTCATGTAAAAGAAGAAGAAAATGTAAAAGTACGTTGTGCAATTTAAATTTTATTGGGAAAAGGAATGGCATTTGGCTGAACGGTGACTACATTTTTATTTTTCACTGATGTACTTACAAATATAAAGAGCTCTAATGCAGTCCAATGGAGGAACCACTTAAAAAACTCTAAGAATGATATTATGAGTTCTGGGGGTTGAATAAAAACTCTGCAATACTTACCATACTGTGTAACAAATGCTATACAGCTGTTCACAATAATGGGAACGTCATTTTTGCTGAGCTGCTGATCTTGTAATGCATTACCATCTGTACCTGCTGCTTTTTCAATTGCAGTATGCCAGACTGTGAAATCCAACTTGGTATGCCCATGGATGTATAACGTTCTGTAAAGTTTAAAAGCATTTCAAATTATAATTTTTTTAAGTTCAGACTTCTAGATAGATTATCCTTAAATTCAAATAAATATGATCTTGTCTCATCGATGAGAAGAAAAACTATCCATCTACCACTACCTTCCATTTGATTTCTCTTATCTGTACAGTGACAGCTCCCCATGAAGTATAGGAAAGTTCTCTGAATTCATGCTCTTACCTCCCTTCATTTTCTGACCCATTTTATTTTGTTTCTGAATAAGTGAATCGAAACTATTCTGGCAAGCATCATGGGTGACTAGATTTTATGGCTACTTTTTTTCAAGATTTTATAACTGTTGATGATTTCACTTCTTACAAAGGAAAAAAAAATTCATTTTGGTTTTTATAATATAATTATTCCTGGATTTTCTTCCTATCTTTCTGGTTACTCAATTCCTACACAAGCTCATTTCCTCCTCTGAACCTTAGTGCACTTACATGAACTCCAAGGACTCTGTAGAGACCTGTCATTCAGGCGAGTGGTTTCATCCCTCATTTCTCAAATCCCATTTCCAGATTATAATTTTATCTCACAGATCAGATCTCCATGTGATTGAAAAGAGCATGAAATAGTCAAGAGAGTGGAAAATGTAAGCACCACCCAACCTCAACGTTTCACTCCGCACTTATTTCCTTTGTGACCTTGGACAAGTTATCAATCTTCTTTGGTCCTAAATTTCCTTAGTGGCAAAATGAGGAAAATAATAGTACCTACCTCAAGACTCAATGAATGTAATATTAATAACTAAATAGCAAACAATAATACTAATTAATTTTTGGACACTCTCATCTTACTGTGTCACTATTATCTTGAATATTTCTCTTTCTTCATGTCAGACTAGTACTAAAATCCTCCACTGATCTCACCAGAAATATGGGATTAATTAATTTTAGATTGGCTCTGCTTTCTGCCTCCACCCAAACCACATTACTGCCACATGAATTTTGCTGATTCCCATTCTTGGATATATATATATACTCCTCTTCATTCTGACATTGTCTAATTTCAAGTCTTTACAATGCTTCTTTCTTAGGTCACTAAAATGTCTCCTAATAAGCTTCCTTTCCCACTTCTTCACATCTGTAATACCCACTCCTCCAGGCTTTGAGGATGATCTAATATGCAAAACTAATATCCTTTAAGACTGAGAGATGTAACTGACATAATACACAGAAACAGAGAGTTAGTCAAAATAAGGAGACAGAGGAATATATTCCTAATGAAAGAACAACAACAACAAAAATATCTCAGAAAAAGAACTAAAGGAAAGAGAGAGAAGCAATCCACCACATAAAGAGTTCAAAGTAGTGATCATATCATTAAACTAGCTTTTTGTAAGAAATATTAAAGGGGACTCTTAGAGTGGAAAGCAAAGACCAAAAATGACAAAGACACGAAAGGATCTGAGAAAATCTCCAGAAACCACAACAAAAAGTAATCAAATGGCAATAAATACATATCGATCAGTAATTACTTTCAATGGAAATGGAGTAAACACTCCAATCTAAAAACACAGGGTGTCAGAATGGATAAAAATGTAAGACCCATCATTATACTGCCTACAGGAGACTCACTTTGGACTTAAAGATACCTGCAGATGGAAAGTAAGGGGATGGAGAAACATTTATCATACAAACAGACGTCAAAAGAAAGCTGGAGTACCAATACTTACATTAGACAAACTAGACTCGAAAACAAAGACTATAACAAGACATAAAGAGGGGCACTATATCATAATAAAGGGGACAATCCAACAAGATCTAACAACTGTAATTATTTATGTCCCCAATGTGGAAGTATCCAGATATATAAAACAATTAATAACATAAAGGAAGTGACAATAATATAATAACAGTAGGGATTTTAATACCTCACATCAATTGACAGATAATCTAAACAGAAAATAAACTAAGAAACAAAAGCTTTGAATAACACTCTGGACCCGAAAGACTCAAAGTCATGATCATAAAGATGTTCACTAAAATTCAAAGGAAGAATGGATGAACGTAGTGAGAACTTCAATAAAGAGATAGAAAATATAAAAAAGAATTGATTAGAGCTGAGTAATACAATACTGAAATAAAAAGTACTAGAAGGAATCAACATATTAAATGATGCAGAAGAATGGATCAATGTAGAATGGAGGACCAGGGAAATCACCCAATCAGAACAGCAAAAAGGAAAAGTGATTTAAAAATGAGCATAGGTTAGGGGGCAACTGGGACAACATCAAGTAAATGATCACTTGCATAGTAGGGGTCCCAGAAGGAGGAAAAAAAGAAGAGCAAAAGGGACAGAAAATCTATTTGAAGAAATAATGCCTGAAAACTTCCCTAACCTGGTAAAGGAAAAAGACTTCCAGCCCAGGAACAGAAATCCCAAAATAACATTAACCCAAAGAGACCCATGCCAAGATACATTACAACTAGTGTCAAGAATTAAATAGAGAATCTTAAAAGCGGCAAGAGAACCCCCTCAAGACTATCAGCTGATTCTATTAATTTTTTAATTATTATTATTTTTTTATTTGAGAGAGAACAAGCACAAGCTGGGGAGTATAGGGGGAAGGGGAGGGAGGAAGGAAGGAAGGGAGACAAGAAGAGAGACAGAGAGAATCATAAGCAGGCTCCAGGGCTCCTCCCTCAGCTCAGAGCCCAAAGTGGGGCTGTATCCCACAACCCTGAGACAAAATCAAGAATCGGACACTCAATCAACTGAGACATCCAAGCGCCCCAGGAGCTGATTTTATAACAGAAACTTTAAAGAAGGGAGTAACATGATATATTCAAAGTGCTGAAAGGAAAAAAAAAATTACAACCAAGAATACTCTACACCCAGCAATATTATCATTCTGAATTAATGGAGAGATAAGAAGTTTCCCAGATTAGGAAAAGCTAAAGGAATTCATCAAAACCAAACCAGCCTTATAAGAAATGTTATAGGAACCTCTTTAAACAGAAAAGAAAAGGCCCTAACTAGAAATTAAAACCTATGAAAGAAAAAAAATCTCACTGGTAATGGTAAACATACCGTAAAGGAAGTAGATCAAAAACTTACATAGCTAGAATGTATCTATGCAGGTTGTTGAATGCAGGTTAAAAGACAAAACTAGTAAATCACCTAGGACTACATACTTGGTCAAAGTATACACAAAATAATAATGTGCAAAACGTGATGTCAAGAACATAAAATATGTCAGGAGGGGGCAGTTAAAATGCAGTGCTTTTAGTAAATCCTTGAACTTAAGCGACCAATAACTTAAAACAAACTACTATATACCAAAGATATGAACCTCAAGGAAACCGCAAACCAAATATCTGTAATAGGTGTACAAAAATGAAAGAAAAAGGAATATGAACTTAATACTAGGAAATGTCATCAAATCATAAAGGAAGAGAGCAAAATAAGAATGCCAAAAAACTATAAAAAAAACCTACAAACAACAAACAGAAAATAATGAACAAAATGGCATAGGTGCCTATCTATCAATTATTAAGTCAAATTAAAAGAACTAAATATTCCAATCGGCCAGGGGGTGGTGGTGAATGCATTTTTAAAAAGACCTATCTATGTGCTGCCTACAAGAGACCCACCTCAGATCTAAGGATACACAAAAAGTGAAGGCATGGAAAAAGATATGCTATGAAAATGGAAATAAAAAGAAAGCTGGAGCACCAATACTTATCTTAGACAAAACCTTAAAACAAAAAAAAAGTAACAAGGGACAAAGAAAAAGACATTACATAATGATAAAAGGATCAATTCAACAAGAGGATATAACACTTTTAAATATCGCTGCACCCACATACGGATACCTAACTGTAAGAAGCAAACATTAAGACATAAGGGAGAAATTGACAGTAATAAATTGAGAGTAATACATTGACAGTAATAAATAATAGTAAGGGACTTTAATATCACACATAAATCAATGGATACATCATCCAGACACAAGATCAATAAGACACATGGGCCTTAAACAAGATGTTACAGAAGATATACTTAACAGATATAAACATAGGCATTAAGAAGGCCACTTGTGATGAGCACTGGGTGTTGTATGGAAGTGATAAGTCACTAAACTCTACTTCTGAAATCAATACTTCACTGTATATTGACTAAAATATAATAAAAAAATAAATATACATAGGACATTCCACTCAGAAACAGCAGAGTAAATATTCTTTTCAAGTGCACATGGAACATTCTTCAGGATAGATCACATGTTAGGTTACAAAACAAGTCTCAATAAATTTAAGAAGACAAACCATTTCAGGCATCCTTACCAACCACAGTGGTATAAAACTAGAAAAAAATTACAACATGAAAACTGGTGAAAATGCAAACACAGAGGCTAAACAACATGCTACTAAACAACCAAAGGATTAATGATGAAATCAAAAAGGAAACTAAAAAAAAATATGAAGACAAATGAAAATATAAACACAACAGTTAAAAATCTGTAACTCAAAACCAAAAGCAGTTATAAAAAGGTAGTGATACAGGTCTACTTCAAGAAATAAGAATGCGACCGATTTCTGTACGTTGATTTTGTACCCTGCAACTTGGCTGAATTCTTGGATCAGTTCTAGAAGGCTTCTGGTGGAGTCTGTCGGGTTTTCGATGTAGAGTATCATGTCATCTGAGAAGAGTGAAAGTTTGACTTCCTCTTTGCCAATTCTGATGCCTTTGATTTCCTTTTGGTGTCTGATGGCTGATGCTAGGACTTCCAGCACTATGTTAAACAACAGTGGTGAGAGTGGACATCCCTGTCGTGTTCCTGATCTCAGGGGGAAAGCTCTCAGTTTTTCCCTGTTGAGGATGATGTTAGCTGAAGGCTTCTCATAGATGGCTTTGATGATATTTAATTAGGTTCCTTCTATCCCAACTTTCTCGAGAGTTTTTGTTAAGAAGGGACCCTGTATTTTGTCAAATGCTTTTTCTGCATCTATTGACAGGATCATATGGTTTTTATCTTTTCTTTTATTGATCCAGATGGCCAACAGACACATGAAATGATGCTCAGCATCCCTCATCAGGGAAATACAAATCAAAACCACACTGAGATACCACCTCACGCCAGTCACAGTGGCTAAAATGAGCAAATCAGAGAACTCTAGATGCTGGCAAGGATGTGGAGAAACAGGCACCCTCCTGCACTGTTGGTGGGAATGTAAACTGGTACAGCCCCTCTGGAAAACAGTGTGGAGGTTCCTCCAAAAATTAACACTAGAACTCCCCTACGACCCAGCAATAGCACTGCTAGGAATTTACCCAAGGGATACAGAAATGCTGAGGCATAGGAGCACATGTACCCCAATGTTCATAGCAACAGTCTCCACAATAGCTAAAACATGGAAAGAGCCTAAGTGTCCATCAACAGATGAATGGATCAAGAAGATGTGGTTTATCTATACCATGGAATACTACATGGCAATGAGAAACAATGAAATCTGGCCATGTGTAGCAACATGGATGGACCTTGAGGGGGTTATGCTGAGCGAAATAAGTCAGGAAGAGAAGGACAGATACCCTATGTTTGCACGTATAGAAGGATTAGGAGGAACTTGATGGAGGAACGAGGGGGAGAAGAAGGGTGGAAATGGTGGGGTAAAGGGAGAGAGGCAAACTATGAGAGACTCTTGAATGCTGACAAAAACTGAGGACTGATGGATGTGGGTGCGAGGGGGGGATGGGCATGGAGGAGGGCACTTGTGGGGATGAGCACTGAGTGTTATGTGGAAACTAATTTGACAATAAACTATTTGTAAAAAAAAAAAAATAAAATA
Organism: Proteles cristata cristata; assembly: GCA_017311185.1. NCBI lineage: Eukaryota > Metazoa > Chordata > Mammalia > Carnivora > Hyaenidae > Proteles > Proteles cristata. The sequence goes on from JAESUZ010000127.1 coordinate 1,585,113, forward strand.
AAAAATAAAAGCTTAAAAAAAAAGAAATAAGAAAAAATCTCAAGTAAGCAATCTAACTACACCTAAAGGAACTAGAAATATAAGAATAAACAAAGCCCAATGTTAATAGAAAAAGAAAATGATAAAGATCAGAATGGAAATAAATGATATAAAAACTAAAAATAAGAATAATAAATGAAACTAAGAGCCAGTTCTTTGAAAAGATAAACAACACTGATAAATGTTTAGCCAGACTCATTAAGAATAAAAAAGCAGGAGGACTCAAATAAATACAATCAGAATTGAAAGAGAAGTTACAACAGATAACACAGAAATACAAAGGCTTATAAGAGAATACTACACAAAATTATATGTCAACAAACTGAAAAACCTAGATAAACAGACAAATTCCAAGAAATGTACAGTCTCCAAGACTAAATAAGAAACAGAAAATTTGAACAGACCCATTACTTAATTACAAAAGTTAATCTCAGTAATCATAAAAACTCCCAACAAACAAAAGCCCAAGACCAAATGGTTTCACAGGTGAATTCTACCAAACATTTAAAAAAAGTTTATATGCATCCTTCTCAAACTATTCCCCCCCCCCAAAAAAGGAGTACTTCCAGATTCATTCAACAAGGCCAGAATACCTTGTCATCAACATTGATGATGAACTTTGATGCAAAAATCCTCAACAAAATATTATAAAACTGAATTCAAAAATAATTAAAAGGATCATTCACCATGATCAAGTAGGATTTATTCTAGGTATGCAAGGACAGCTTGATATCTGCAAATCAATCAGTGTGACACATATTAACAAATGGAAGAATACAAACAATAGCAATCATCTCTATAAATGAAGAAAAAGCACTTAACAAAATTCAACATCCATTAAAGATAAAGAAAAAAAAAAACTCTGAACATAGTCAATTTAAAGGGAATATACCTCAACATAAAGGCTATTAATAACAAACCCAAGCTAGCATCATACTCAACTGGTGAAAAGATAAAAGATTTTGCTCTAATATAATGTGTAAGACAAGAATTCTCTCACCACTTTTATTCAAAATAGTATTTAGAAGCCTGAGCCATAGCAATCAGACCAGAAAAATAAAAGGCATCCAAATCAAAGAAGTAAAACTGTCACTATAGATGACATGATATTGCTATGTATATAAAATCCTTAAGACTCCATTAAAGAAAAAAAGATTAGTAAAGTTGGAAGATATGGAATTTATAGTCAGAAATCTGAGCATTTCTATACACTATTAATGAATCATGAGAACAAGAAACTGAGAAAACAATACCATGTACAATTACATCAAAAATAATAAAGCACCTAAGAATAAATTAAAGCAAATAAGTGAAAGACCTGTATTTTGAAAACTCTAAGCCAGTGATGAAAGAAATTGAATATGACATGACTAAATGATAAGTGCTATTGCTGGGTCATAGGGGAGTTCTATTGTTAATTTTTTGAGGGATACAGGAGTGCTGATGCATAGGGGCACATGTACCCCAATGTTCATAGCAGCACTCTCAACAATAGCCAAAACATGGAAAGAGACTATGTGTCCATCAACTAACGAATGGATCAAGAAGATGTGGTTTATCTATACCATGGAATACTACATGGCAATGAGAAATAATGAAATCTGGCCATGTGTAGCAACATGGATGGACCTTGAGGGGGTTATGCTGAGTGAAATAAGTCAGGCAGAGAAGGACAGATACCCTATGTTTGCATGTATAGGAGGATTAGGAGGAACTTAACGGAGGACTGTGGGAGAGAAGAAGGGGGAAAATAGTTGGGGAGAGGGAGGGAGGCAAACCATGAGAGACTCTTGAATGCTGAGAACTGAGGCCTAATGGGGGTGGGGAGGCAGGGGAAGGGGGGTGATGGGCATGGAGGAGGGCACTTGGGATGAGCACTGGGTGTTATATGGAAACCAACTTGACAAGAAACTATTTTTAAAAAACAGGAAAAAAATAAAATAAAATAAATGGAAATATATATACCATGCTCAAAGATTGAAAGAATTAATACTATTAAAATGTCCATTCTATACAAAGCAATTTACAGATTTAATGCAATCCCTATCAAAATATCAATGGCATTTTTTCCAGATTTAGAAAAAATACTAAAATTTATATGGATCCCAAAAGACCCTGAATAGCAAAAGCAATCTTTTAAAAAAAATTTTTGTTAACATTTATTCATTTTTTTTAAATTTTTTTTTTTTTTATGTTTTATTTATTTTTAGGAGAGAGAGAGAGACAGCGTGAGCAAGGGAGGGTCAGAGAGAGAGGGAGTCCCAGACTGAAACAGGCTCCAGGCTCTGAGCTGGCAGTCAGCACAGAACCCGACGCGGGGCTCGAACCCACGAACCACGAGATCATGACCTAAGTGAAAGTCAGACGCTTAACCGACTAAGCCACCCAGGCGCCCCTAACATTTATTCATTTTTGAGAGAGAGATAGCAGGTGAGAGCGGGAGCGGCAGAGAGAAAGAGAGAGAGAGACATAGAATCTGAAGCAGGATCCAGGCTCCGAGCTGTCAGCACAGAGTCCAACACAGGGCTCGAATCCACCCACGGTGAGATCAAACCTGAGCCGAAGCCGGATGCTCAACCAACTGAGCCACCCAGGCAGCCCTAGCAAAAGCAATCTTGAGAAGGAGAACAAAACTAGAAGTACCACACTCCACATATTCTAACTATAGTCTAAAGCTACAGTAATCAAAACAGTAAATTGCAGGTATTAAAAAAAGACATGTGGATCAATGGAACAAAATAGAGTCCAGAAATAAACCCATGTTTATATGGTTAATTAATCTTCAATAAAGGAGGCAAAAACATATAATCGAGCTCTTCAATAAATGGTATTGGGAAAACTACATGCAAAAGAATGCCATGGGACCACTTTCTTATACTATAAACAAAAACCAAACAAACCTCAAAATAGATTAAAGAATTATATCTAAGACCAGAAAGCATAAAACTAAAAGAAAAAAAATTTAAAAAGTAAGCTCTTGGAGAATGGTCATAGCAGTATTTCTTTGGATCTGTCTCCTCAGGCAAGATGCAACAAAAGCAAAAATAAACAAATGGGAACACTTCAAACTAAAATGCTTTTGTACAGCAAAGGAAACCATCAACAAAATGAAAAGACAACCTGCAAATTATATAACCAACAAGAGGTTAATATCCATACAACTCAGGGAAAACAAACAATCCACTTAAAACACTGGCAGAAGACCTGAAAGACATTTCTACAAGGAAGTCATTCAGATGGCCAACAGACACATGAAAAGATGTTCAACATCATGCATCATCAGGGAAATGCAAATCAAAACCACAATGAGATATCACCTCACGTGTGTCAGAATGGAAAGTATCAAAAAGAGAGGAAATTGGGGCGCCTGGGTGGTTTAGTCGGTTAAGCGTCCGACTTTCGCTTAGGTCACGATCTCGCGGTTCGTGGGTTCGAGCCCCGTGTCGGGCTCTGTGCTGACTGCCAGCTCAGAGCCTGGAGCCTGTTTCAGTCTGTGACTCCCTCTCTCTCTGACCCTCCCCTGCTCACGCTGTCTCTCTCTCTTCTCTCTCTCTCTCCTAGAAATAAAAAAAAAAAAAAAAAAAAAAACATCAAAAAGAGAGGAAACAGCAAGTACTGATGAGGATATGAAAAAAAAAAAAACAAAAACAAAAGGAACCCTCATGCACATTTGACAGAAATGCAAAACAGTACAGCCACTATGGAAAACAGTATGGAGATTCCTCAAAAAATTAAAAATAGAAATGCCACACAATCCAGCAATTTCACTTCTGAGTGGGAAGGGAAGGGAAGGGAAAAGAGAGAAGAAAAATAGAAAAAACAAGACAAGACTAATTCGAACAGTTATATGCATCCCTACATTCACTGCAGCACTGTTTAGAATAGCCAAGTTATGGAAGCAATCTAAGTGTCCATCAACAGATGAATAGAGAAAGAAGTGGTGTGTGTGTATATATGCAATGAAACATTACTCAGCCATAAAAAAGAATTTGTGACAACATGGGTGGATCTAGATGGTATTGTGCTAAATGAAATATGTCAGAGAAAGACAAATATATGATTTCATTCATACATGGGATCTAAGAAACAAAACAGAAACTGACTCCTAGATATAATGAATAATCTGGTGGTTGCCAGAGAGAAGAAGGGTGAAGGGATGCACAAAACAGGGGAACGGTACAAACTAACTACAAATAAGAGGTACAAGCTTTCAGTTAAAGTAAATGAGACATGGGGACACCACATACAGCACAGGGACTATACTAATATGTAATAATCTTGGAAAGTGACAAATGGTAGATTTATTGTGGTGATCACTTCACAATATATAAAAATGTTGGGTTACTATGTCTATATCTGAAACTAACGTTACCTGTCAATTATACTTCAATTAAAAAGAAAATAAATTGACAAATAAATGCAAAGCAGATGGCATCATTTCCTCATCACTTCCCTTCCATAGCTCTGGACTTTTCAGGATTAAAAGGGCTTCATATCTGGCCCATATTTTCCCCTCCAACTCTGCCATTATCCTAAATACACACTTAAAAACATTCATACCTTATTACAACAAATACCTGGCTGGCTACTCCCACCCTCCCCAAACTGTACTCAAGGAAACCTTCCTTGACACTCTATCCTTAATGTCCTAATGCTTAGTATGTGTCCCTTCCTAATTCTGAAGAGCTGATTTGCCCACCATTACATCTGTTCTATGTATAAATGTTTTTGCTGTTAGAATCCAAACTTTGCACAGGCACGCAAGGAAGAAAGCATTTTGGATTTCTAGTCATTAGCACAATGCACAGCATTTAGTGGTATATAATAGTTTAAAAACCCTATTGCTAGATATAAAACTTGATTTGAAACAAGTTAAAAGTAATCATGATGTATTTAAAAGTATATTTATACCAGAGTAAAACTATTTAATCTTGATTTCAAACTCTGATGGGGCTCTTTTAGACTCGACCTAGAGAGAAAGAAATGAGTTGCATAAACACTAGGTTACCGTTTTATTTTATTTTATTCTGGGGGGGTGGGGTGGGTGTCACCTTTTACATTCCTGATAATTCACTGGCCCTAATTTAGAAAGCAAATAAAAATCCTCCTTTATTCCCTCTAGTTTCTTTTCTATAAATGTTTCTCTAAGAAGATAAAGCTACCAGCATCTTACACACACTTCTAACATCTTCTGAACTTGCTACAACTACTATTTCTTCCCTGACATCCATCTCTGTAATCTTCATCTCTTTCTTCCTGACGTCTGTGTCTATTGTTTTTATATTCCACAGCACCACAGCAGCCATGACCTCCTGTTTCTATAATTTTTTTTTTGAAGAAACCGAACGCTGGCTATAGTATTGCTGACATGCTTTATTTAGCCTTTTCGTTTACTTTACATCATCTTAGGCTCAAAAGCATTCTATTGGTGGGTGTATTTGTCTAACTGAAATTATACAACCTGGGTAACTTCCCTGAGAAATATCATGCCAATACATTATGTAGACAATCAAAATTATGATTTGCTAAATTCAAGAGTTTAGGTAAAGAGAGAACTTTAATTTTCTTTGATTCATACTTACATATTGTTTTTACTGATAAACTCAAAATATTTACAGAATATTTGGCACTGTTTGCTTATTAACAAACAAGTGCTGTGGATGAGTTATTTCAGCAATCAAGGAAAGAAATCCAAAATGCAACAACCTTTCTTCAATACCAGTGTAATTCTGCCATCAACTGTGCACATTTCAAACTTAAATTTTCTTTCTAGTCAGAAGAAATCCCAGTATGACAAGTTTAGCTGTCTCCTTGTGAACTAGTGATGGGTAGAACAAGTAATGACAAGTTAGCTCCTGAGTCAACTTGTCAAAGACTGAATCCTAAGATATAGCATCCACTGAAGTAGATATGTGACATTTAATAGCATCAGTTCAACAACCTTCCTCTGTGATGCTTATCTAAACTCAGTGTACATGGAATGAAGCATCAAAAGACATTTTCAACACAAATCCTGGCCAACTTTTTAATTCCAACTAATATCAAACAATGTTTTTACATTTCTAGGTTCCAAAGTAATTTACATCTTGAAAATCTGAAAAGTTACTTTGAAGAACTTGGTAATAGAGTTCTAACTTTCCATTCCTCAAACATAAATTTTAAAGGGCATTTCAAAGTCACATAAAGAAATATTCCTATATACTATAAAAATCAAGAATAAGACCTAGAAACCAAGCCCCAGGACTTACAAAAACAATTCTCTCAAAACTGCAATATAAAAGCCACAAAGTTTACCTATCACATTTGAGCCTGGTCTACTGATAAAAACCAGACTGTCTTCACAAATAAAATCAATAAATTTGACTGCATAAAAAATAAATAATCTAAAACACAACTAAAAGCCAACCATACCCCATAAATATGACTGAAAAATAGAATATTGTACACATAAATCAATCTTTGTTTGGTCAAAAGTAGTTTACCTTAGGGCACCTGGGTGGCTTAGCATCCAACTCTCAATTTCAGCTCAGGTCATGATCTCACAGTCTGGGGATCGAGCCCCATGTTGGGCTTCACGCTGGGCATGGAACCTTCTTAGTATTTTCTGTCTCCCTCTCCTTCTACCCCTTCCCTTACTCACATTCTCTTTCTCTTTAAAACAAAACAACTTTTGTTTTCATTTCTGAAAGATATTTTTTTGCTAAATTTAGTATTTTAGATTAACAGCTGCTAGTCTGCTTATTTTGTCAGATTTTTTAAAATGCTGTTTGTTTTTCTCCAAAAAAGACTTTAATAAATTGTCTTCTGGCTTGCACGGTTTCTGATGAGACATCCGTATCTTTGTCACCTAAACTTAATGCTTTTTTTCTCTCAGCACTCGATTTTTTTTCCTCACAATGGTTTTCAGAAATTTAATTACGTTGCATCTCTTGATATGGCTGGTTTGTCTCTATCATGCTTGAAGTATGTTGATCGTAGTACATATGCGGCTCACAGTTTTTATCAAATTCATATATTTGCCCATAATTCTATAAAGATTTTTGGACTTCTTTCTCTTCTCAAGTTTTGGGATTCTAAGTACATTTACATGAGACTGCTTGATATTGCCCCAGTGGTCACTGAGTTTGTTGATTTTACTTAGTCTTTTTCTTCTCTGTGCTTCAGTTTCGATAGTTTTCAAAAACTTTCATTCTTTCAAGGTCATCAATCTTTTTTTTTTTTTTTTAATGTAGAATCTACTCTTGCATTAAGCTGATGCAGGGAAATTTTCTTTTCAGATAGTATATCCTTCAGGTTTAGGATAATCCACTTCTTTTTTAATTACCCATTTTCCTCATTATCTTTATGTTTTCCTTTACACTGTTGAATATATTTATAATATTTCATAATCACTATACAGTCTTTGCTAATTCCATTATCTTTCCCACTTCTGGGTCTGTTCCTATCAATTGATTTGCAGTTTTCTCACAACACAGGCAATTTTAGCCAATCACTAGGCATTATGAGTGCTGAGTGTCAGGACTGTTGTCTTCTTTTACAGAGTGTTGATGCTTATTTTGGCATAATTTGCCTGTTTGACCTCTGGCAAGTAAATTACTTGCAGAGCACCTAATGCTTTGCAGGTCCATTTTTAAGCTTAGTAATAAGGTAAAAAATAAATCTACCTTTAACCTAATAACCTTAATTCTATGGTGTTATCTTTTTGAGATCTATGCCAATGCCCTGTGTGTTTAATGAGGTCTAACCTAGCCAGACAGAATGTGAACATACTCCACTGTCATCTAATTTGTGGGAACTGTTTAGTTCACAGTACCATGGGAGCTGTTTCTACCTAGCCTCTAGGAACCTCACCCTACAAATATCCAGATTAGTACTGAGCCAATGATGGAAGGAAACTTCTATGAAGATTTCCAAAAGTCTTTTTTAAATCTATTTTCCTCTGTTCTGATACTATCACTGGAAAATTTTAGCTACTACAGATTTCCTAAACTCCTCTCTCTCTCTCCCTTTTCAATGTAGCAAAAACACCACATTCTGTTATGGTCTGCCCATTTCTAGTGCCATAGATTGAAAAGCGCCCACAGGTAAAAAGACATGGTGATCTTAAATCTTACTTTGTTTGTTTCCCTGCTCTCCATAATTACAATCCTGAGATGCTTATTGTCTCAACATTTGAAAACAGTTTCAAGTACTTTGCCCAGTTTTCTAGTTGTCTGAAATGGGAGGGCATGTTCAGGGCCAGTAATTTCCTCATGGTCAGAAATGAGAGGCTGGCAATTTTATTTAGTCACTGCATCCATAAATCTCTCTCATTTTAATTTATACAGATACAGTATTTTTCGCCTACACCTTCAGACAGGAGTTTGCTGCATAAGTTTAGTGAGAAGCAAGCAAACAATTGCTAAGAAGATCTGCAGATACAGAGACTGTGGCACAAAAATCATGCAGGGAGAAGTATTATTCTAAACGTCTTGTTTCTTCTGAAGCCAACAGTTCAGTAAAATATGTCAAAGCACCTCAATCCCCAGGAAAAGCAAAGGTTCCAGTTTTTCAATCTCATCTCTGCATACTATTTAGGCAATCACCCACAGGAATGGGAGAAACAGCCTTGTTTCAAGTCTGCTTAAAACTTTTAATGTTTCATGTTTAATGTTAAGTGTTTCACTGGTTGCAGAATAAATCCAAATTCACACTTTTAACAAACAGTATTTTTTTAAGTTTTAAAGTATCTTAAAAAAAATACATATTTTGTACCCTTGAAAAGAACCTGCAATCTTTTCCAGAACAAGCCAAGTTATTAATTACATTTAGCTGATAATACTAAGATGGTATCAGTCTATCTTTCCGAGCTCATTGGTTCATGTTTCCTCCTCAGGAACTTAAGGTCAAGGCCAGCTTGCACTGAAATTGTTCCCTAGCCATCCTACTCCTCTGAGCCTATTGTTTCCACTTTATAGAATACTTAGTCTCTTTGCTCCTTCATTTTTTCCTACTGAAATCCTATCTAGCATTCTAAATCTAGTTAAATATACTTCTCTTAAAAAAAAAAAAAAGTCATTATCCTGCTCATATTTCTTTAGAAGTGATATTCTCATTCTTTTGGGTCTTTTCAGGTATTATCACATTCACTTGTTCATTTACTTGATCTGTTATATGAAAGGTGCTTTAAACTGAGTAAAGAAACTTTTGAAGCAAATAATATATACTTTAAAATCTACCTGTGTTAAATAGTCACGCGTTCCCTTTACTGTAATTCTATTTAACAAAAAAAAAATTCACTTTATAATATAAATTTGAATAGTTTCTTTCTTTTTGCAAAACCTGTGGGGGCGGTAAGGAAAGAGAATCTCTTGTTTGTCTTGGCAACATGCAGATTAAACTACCTCTATGAATTAAATCGTCAGTAAGTTACAAAAGCAGTCAAGCTGATATTGTGGGCAATCGGCTACTATTTAATTTGCAATTACATGCACAATTTAGAAACCACTTTAAGATAATTCACCCTCCAGAGTATTGCTAACATATCAGCTAATGCAAAATACAATTCAAGGAGGGAAAAAAAAAATCATATGTAATAAATTGATACGAAAGAAGAATCTTAAACTCAGGGTCTTAATTTCCCAAAATGAGAAAAGTAATCTGTTCCATAATTGTGGAATGTATTGATGAAGTGTTTATTCTCCAGTGTTAGCTTCTTTATGTCAGGAATTTGCAATTAACACTGAATGCAGTCAGGCTTGGGAGCCATCAAGTGCATTATGCTTTACTATAGGTCAACCAAGAAATCTTAACAAACTAAACCCAAAACAAAGAAACATGCCAGCCTTTTCTGTTTCTGATAACCTATCTGAGTTATTCATACTGTATTCATTACAACCAACAACCTTTCAGTTAAAGCTTAATAATAGGTGTCTTTGACAAATGGGCATGTAGCTATAGAAAGTGAAAATCGTGAACAGAGTGGTTTATTCATCAGAAAAACATATACAGAGAGTGCAGGCTAACATGCAGAAATAGTTTTCACATGTTAAGAAAAGGATGTTTTGAACATTCCAGTTAAAGTAGATATATCACCTACTGTCCAGGAAAATGCCTTCTGACCTCATAGTCTAGACCACTCACTAACAATAGATATTCAAACCATAATTTTTTTTTTAACACAAAGAAATCCTAACTAAGTCATAAAAGAAAATCAGAGTCTTAGTCCCAAAAATAGCACCAAATAGCAAGCCAGAAACCCTTAAGTGTAATCAAGAAGGCTTTATTTTCCAAAATAATAATTTTTTAAAGTATACAAAGAATACACATTAAAGTGACACCATCTGGAACACCTTCTGTTTAGAGCTTTTCAGAGCAAAAATGCTCTGTGTGTGCAAAATAGTTTTGCAATATTTTTCTGTATAAAGACACTCACATTATGCACATAAAGATAATCACTGTGAAGATTAAAATATATATCTAAATACTGACTATATTCAGTGGATGAGTATCAATATATGAACTTTTCCAGTTCAGGGCTTTTTTTCCATCTTCCTTCTCTTTAAGAAATATTAATATATTTTGGCACTTTAATCAAAGGTAGACAAAGACAGGGGAAAGATGTAAAATTAATAAGTTTATGACTTGCAAGATATTACTAGGAAAAAAAGACTTAAACTTACAGTTGGTTGGTTTCCTCTTTCTTTTAATTATTCACCCTATCTCTATATGCTATCAATATGAATAATTGGAAGTTGTTTTACTTCCTAAAGCCACAATTTTATCTGTCATTGACAAGTTTAACAATCTACTTTAGCTTACAGTCATTATTTCTCAAGAAATAGATCATAAAAGAGATGAAACAGAGGGCAATGCAATGAAATTATCTTCTTTTGACACTATTAAAACAGTTCTTATGCAATCATATCTATAATTAACTAGCCTTATTTGAGTACTGGGAGAGGGTATCTCTATCTTGGTAAATGATACAACCATTCCTGAAGTCACCCAGGCCAAAAGCTCAGGAGTCAACCCTATCTACCAGGTCAAAAAGCAATGAAAACCATCAGATGGATATGTTTCTCAACATTCTACCCAAAAGCTCTAGAAAGTTACCAACATCCAAAACCATCCATCAGTTCCTCTTCTCTTCCTGTTATAATCAAGGACCTTACTTTCTTCTTGTCCCCTTCTCTTATACCTTCAGTATCTCCCTTCTTGCATCTCTTTCCATCAGAATTTAAACTTGTGCAAATTTAAACCATCTAAAACAAACTGCACACATATTCCCTTTCTGGGACAAATACCTACTACCTTACTAATCCTATTAACCTCCAGACATTCTCAACAAACTTACCAGCTGTTTCAAGTTACAGAATTCCCAAACTTAATCTAATCCAGTTTCTGCTTTATCTCTTTTGCTCTCTTCAAAGTCACCAGATGGACTGTGCATCAATTATCCATTGAAGTATCTGCCCTCCTCAGCACCTAACAGTTCTGATGATTCCTGCCTTCTTGAAATACTCTCTCTGGTTTTACGGTAGTGGTTTTAGGACACCATTCTCTCTTGGTTTTATCCTTCTGGATAAACTAGATTAAAATCCCAAGGCAGCTACTCCACCCTGACAATCAACCAGCCTCTAAAATCATGTGTATTCATCACGGCTATAATACACTACTTCTTCCCTTCTCACTCCATAGATTCTTTCTAAGTGACCTCCTCTTCTTCCTTCTGTAACTCCAAAGTCTATGATCTCCACCCCATTAAGATGTATTTGAACATCAGATCCATAGATGTAACTTCCTCCTAGCACTTTGTCCTTGAACGTTTATAGGCAACTCATGTTTAACACGGCTAAAATCAAACTCCTTATTTCCCAAGCTCACTCTCAAAACTGCTCTTTAGCCATTATTCCCTATTTGAAGTCAATTTTATTCATATAATATATACAAATATAAACACACACATATATACATACATATGTGTACATGTACATATAAATACACAGATCTATAAATATGACAGCCTACTTTGCCCCACATAAGGTGCATGTCCTCGTACATCTGATTCTCTATGTTCTCTCAGAGTTTGTAATCTAGTACACTCCCAATCTCCTAGATGGATTCTTTTTTTTTTTAAGTTTACTTATTTTGAGAGAGAGAGAGAGGGAGAGGGAGAGAGGGTGAGGGAGAGGGAGAGGGAGAGGGGGAGAGGGGGAGAGGGGGAGAGAGAGAGAGAGAGAGAGAGAGAGAGAGAGCGCGACAAGCAAACGTGCACAGGAGAGGAGCAAAGAGATGGAGAGAGAATCCCAAGCAGGCTCTAAGCTATGAGTGCAGAGCCCAACATGGGGCTCATCCCACGAACCGTAAGATCATGACAGGAGACAAAATCAAGAGTCAGATGCTTAACCCACTGATCCACCCAGGTACCCTACCCAGGCTGATTCTTGATGACTCACACTTCTGACCCCCCTTCTTACAGCTCTCTCTTTAATTAGGTAAGAATTATATGGAGATATATATTTTTTTCTAACAAAATATTTTCTAACAAAGTAATTTAATTTTTCTAATAAAATGCTGAAATTTTAAATTCTGGTAACTTATATTTTTTCCCCATTGTATACAATATATTTATTTCCACCATCTTTTTTTTTTTTTTTTACAAATAGTTTATTAACAAATTAGTTTCCACATAACACCCAGTGCTCATCCCCACAAGTGTCCTCCTCCATGCCCATCCCCCCGCCCCCCCACATCCATCAGTCCTCAGTTTTTGTCAGCATTCAAGAGTCTCTCTTGGTTTGCCTCTGTCCCTTTCCCCCACCATCTCCCCCCTTCTTCTCCTTTTTTTATCCAGGCTCTTAGTACATTTGTTGGTTTAATTCTTTTTTTTTTTATTTTTTTAATGTTTTATTTATTTCTAGGAGAGAGAGAGACAGCGTGAGCAGGGGAGGGTCAGAGAGAGAGGGAGTCACAGACTGAAACAGGCTCCAGGCTCTGAGCTGGCAGTCAGCACAGAGCCCGACGCGGGGCTCGAACCCACTAACCGCGAGATCATGACCTAAGTGAAAGTCGGACGCTTAACCGACTAAGCCACCCAGGGGGCCCCTTTTGGTTTAATTCATGAGAATGATATGGTGTGGTAAATAAACAATAGTTGTTTTAAAAATTAAAAAAAATCTTTAGGTTAAGTTACAAACTGACCTCAAGTTGATTTCAAAATGGACTTGTGAAAATAAAAGAAAACCTTTAGAATGGAGTCAGGAGGGAAGTCTCATTTACAGACATGAGTCCGTCAATTAATTGCAGACCCAACAGGCAGGGCATCTTCCAAGCCCATTACTTCAGTCTTTACTAGAGCAGCAGGAGGAAGAAAGGTTTTCTCCTCCTCAGCAACTGCCCAGTCAATGAGAGACCATCAAACCTCAGCCAATGAAAAGTCTCTATAAACTACCAGTTTAGTCCAAAGGGCTTTTTGTTATAAAAGCCCCCACAAGTGTCCATTTGCCTCTATAAAAGATTACTCCTTTTCTTTTCTCTCCGGATTGCCCAATGCTTTCATTGTAGCTCGCTTGTCCCTACTTTCAATTCTGTATTCCCAAATAAACCCATTTTTGCCAGTGAAATAACTGGCAGCTTTATTTCTGGACTCGCAGATTATCCTCATCAACATCATATAGGCACCATAAGGCTGTTACTAGTGCTTAAAATAGTGCCTGTTACACCATGCGTTCAATACATTCTCATCATTGTGTTCTGGTTATTGTCAGAATATTATTGATTTGGAGAAAACAGGAAAAGCAAGTAAAAGCAGGATGTAAGCATGTGATAAATATAGTTGTTTTCAAATGGTATATTTTGTATGACAGCTGTTCAAAGAGATTTAAGGAAAATAACTTGGTTTTATAATTGTTCCTGTATTTTTCTTCTACTCCTGACATATTCCTTGTTCTTCACTTAAGTAAAAATGTTTGCAATATAACTTGTTGATAACTCATGTAGATAAAAATTTTGAAATTATTATCAGAAACACAAGCAGCTTTGACCATTATTTTGCAATTTCATTGATTTTCAACTACTCTATGAACTCAGAGTGTATCTGAGTGCACCTCCTGATTCATGTAGTCCAGTGGAAAGGTCAGGATGATACAAAATAACAAAATGTTTGTCTTCTGGGTTTCCTATTTTACATTCACAAGGAGTCCACTGCATGCAATAAGCACTAAATAAAAATTCATCAAGTTGAACAATTCTAAAATCTGTTTGCTACATTTTAATCCAGGTTAGCCACATTTTAATTAAAATCTATGTATCCTTGATCAAATTCCTCTTAGCCTGAAAATGGTAAAACAAAACAAAACAAAACATAGCTATAGTAATCTGATAATATAAATGATAACTACAATAAATTCAACTACAAGTTGCTATTTATTTGCTTAAAAACATAAGTTCTGGGAGTTCAGACTCCAAATCTGCACTGCGGACCACTTTTTTCCTGCCACAAAGGAAGGAAATTCCATAAAAATGAATAGCATGCATTCCATAAATACAGATAGATGATTGTAAACCTGCATTATGCTAGTGCCTTAATAATACAAAACCATCTAAACATAATACTACCTCATTATTATTGCTGAATATATAATTAACAGTACTCAGAAAGTACAGAGAAACCATCACCTGGTACCAAAAATCAGAATCTCAAGTCTCATAAACACTTATAATCCCAGAAATAAACAAGTAAAAAAATACTAATTATGCCTATAAATTCAAAGAAAAAAAGCTTCTGACATTAATATCTAATCAGCAATATGCTTACTGTCTGAAGCTGTTAATGTCCTCCCATGAAACTGAAGACAGGTTCAGATAACTGTTGAAAGTTGTTATTTGTGTCACCAACAAAGAAAATATAACCAGAGGGGAGGCTAATTCAGCTATATTTTTATATTATAGATGTTTTCGCAAATTATCTTGTACTCCTGTAGAGCTAAACATACTGCATCAGTATAATTATGGATTTAATTTTTTTTTTAATGTTTATTCATTTCTGAGAAAGAGAGAGAGCAAGCGAGCGAGAGTGAGAGTGAGCACGAACAGGGGAGAAGCAGAGAGAGAGAGGGAGACACAGAATCCGAAGCAGGCTCCAGGCTTTGAGCTCTCAGCACAGAGCCTTATGCAGGGCTCCAACTCAAAAATTGTGAGATGGATCTATGACCTGAGCCAAAGTCAGAAGCTTAACTGACTGACTGACCCAGGCTCCCCAACATAATTAAGGGATTTTAAAGCAAATGGTAAAAAATGGGAAAAAAAAAAAGTTTGCTCAAGATTTTATACCTAATCGTGATATGACCCCACCTGTTCCTTCCTAGGCTCTTTTTCTGTATAATGCTCCTGACCTCTTATTATTGGGGTCCCAGGAGCTTCATCCTCAAATCTCTCTTCTGTCTCTACTCTTTGTCTAGGTGAATCCATCCAGTTCCTTAGCCAATGACTCTCAAACCTCGACCTCCAGCTGCAACCTCTCCACTTAATTCCAGACTTACATACCCACATGCCCACTCACCAGCTCCACTCTGCTATCAAAGAGACATCTCAATGTCACCATTTTCAAAACCAAATTCTTGATCTACTACCCTAAACTGACATTAATATCCTAACTCTAATCTCCTACATTTGTTATCTGAAAAAACAAAACAAAACATCATCATCATTCAGGTACTTGCTCAGGCCAAAAATTTGGGGTCATCCTTGACCCCATTCACCTGATTAATGAACAAACCCTCTGGCCTCTGCCTTCACACTGGCTCCAACCACTCCTCAACACTGTCTTATTAGGTCAGTCATCTCTGGTCTGGCCTTTGTAGCAGCATCGTAAATGGACAATCACTTTTACTCTCATCCCCCAAAAGTGTGTTTCCCTGAAGTCAGAGGAGACCTTCAAACACCTAAGACAGGTCATTCCACTTCCCAGCTCTCCAAATGAGCAGCTTCCCTTCATGCCCAGAATGAAATTCAAATCTTTACACAAATCTTTCACCTCTGAGGCCCTATATGATCAAGCCCAGGAAGATCTCTGATATAATTCTTTTTCTTTTTTGAAATAATTTCTTTCTACCCTCTCACTCATTCAAATCTCCCAGCCAACAGCAGCCTGCTTGCAGTCCATGAACAAGCTAAGCTATGTAGGATCTTCAAGATATCCCTGGAACACTCTATTCCTGCCGCTGCATGGCCTGCTTCTTCGCTTCATGCACATCTCTTACCACCCTATCTAAAACAGGATACTGTATCTTTAGGCTCTCTCCTTACAATATATTTCTTTAAGTATTTAAAATTGGTGCACATAAAACTATGTAATTATTTTTTTTTGTCTGTTCATATTCTGCTTCTACTTCTAGTATGCATGTTCCGTGAGAGCAGAAAACCATGAGGGCATAAAAATTATTTTATTCAGCACCATATCCCCAATACCTTGAACAGTGCCTAATATGCAGGAGGTGCTGCTTATGTTTAAGTGAATAAATTCAAGAAATCAAGTTTATTTTTGCATGACTCACATGCATAGATAATTCAGGATATTATTTATATTTATCATAAACCTACATCAAAAATATATTTACAACTGCCAATATGCACCCAAAAAATTCACTTAAATGTGAATGCCCCAAAGGAATCTAAGTCTATAGAAAACTAAAATGACTGATCACATTGATCTTGTCATAATATAAAAATATACAAGCTTTATTAGTATAGTCTTTCTACTGAAAAGTGTGTCTGACACACACACACACACACACAGACATACACATACTTCAGACAACTGCCAACAGGCTATAAAATAATAGATTCTCTCTCAAAGAAGATAACCAAAACATCCTACTGCCTAGAAGCATTACAATAAAGAGTAAAGAGCAAAAATGCACTTACCTCCCTTTTTCTACCAAGAGCAAGACATCTATTTTTTCCCCATTTTGAACCACTGTGCTGATTGCTGTAGGGAGGGAGAAGAGCATGAATACGTCATTTAAAACATGACACTAAATACCCATAAAGACACACTTATTAATAGTACTTAGTCACGTCTGGAAGGAAAGCATCATAATTTTATGATGCTACTACCATCATATGCAATAAAGAACTGTACCCAAAATATAAGATGAGTGAGGAAAACGATCTTACTTAGCTCTTGCAGTCTTCTTAAGTGCATTCTATCCTCCTGAACTTCTTGCAATGGAAGACAAAAATGCAAACTAGATCTGTCCATAGAAAACCAGCCTTTTCTCCACTGATCCAGGGTATGGCAGTCTTTGTAGTAGAGTTGACCAATCAAATCATAGTCAGCTTCTGTTAAGTTTTCAGCAACAAAGGGAACAAAATGCTGTTAAAACAAATACAGAAAAGTAATAAAGACAGTGAAAATAGGAAATCCCTTCCCTATCTACAGATTTGAGGGAAGGCAGAAAAACAAAAATAGTTTTTCACCCTAAAAATTTAGAAGTAACCCAAATTTCAAAACAATTATTTAAACTTGCTATCAGTCTTAGAGCTGAACAGCTATAATGCATTTTCAAATGGCAGCATCTTAAACCACTATTTTTGATATATACAGAATTGAAATAGGAAGACATTCTCTAGGCTGATTTGTGGCATTTTTCAAAATGTCAACCTTCAACATTTGTCTCCATTTGTATCTTGCTGAATCTGTTCCTTTCCCCTTTGTGTATATCATGAATAACATATTTACCTATTAAAGAGACATACACAGACATGACTTCACAATAGTGAAAAGATCTTAATCGTCACAATATGGCATTAATTCAAAGAATGATTTCTCCAAGTAATTTTTTCTCTGCTTAAGGCTCTAGGAAGAAAGCTCTTAATCTCTTTTGACTATAACCTTTGAAAACTTAATGCAGTATGGACATTTTTTCCCACAATCTTGTATAAAATAAAAAGTTTTTTATTTTATTTTCCTGGGCTTTTGAAGTTCAACCACAGACTCCAAGTTAAGAATATTTTCTGGACTTAGGATAAATATGCAATATTTAAATACCTTGGCTATTGCCTCTGTCCATTTTCTTTGAGCTTGAGATGTTTCCGCTCCAAATAAAAATGCACGTTCTGAGGGTAAATAGATCTCAAAGGTAAAGATGGGCCTATAGCACACATGAATAAAAAGTTCCACTGTTTATTTCTGACTCTTATGGAAACAACACAAAGGTCAAGTTTTTAATTAAATTAATCCCTTTGAAAACTGGGTAATGCTTTGAAATCTATCATCTTTTTCCACTGATTTATACTTTAATTCATTCAAATAAATGGAATACACTGGATCAGACAAAAGGAATATTCTTCTGATCACTGAATCACCCTACTGCATGACTTTGTTAATGCCCTATAGTTTTGACCCATGTAGTATCAAAGGGTTCTCTTTGGTTTCCTCTTCTCTCAGACCAGGCCATCTTGAATTACCTATTTAAAGGAAACATTGTCCAAAAGTTCTCTAATTAATTCTCTTGTTGTCTTAACAAATTTTCCTTCCATCATCTCATCTTATCCCCAAACTGTCTCTTCCTACTCAGATAAAATTAGAGTAACATCCCAGGTCCTGAATTCTTCCCTGGGATCCATCCATAGCTCCAACTATTTCCTGGAACATGCTAGGTACATTGTTGTTACCTAAAAGAGCTTCAAAATACCCTACATGGAAGTCCTCTTCCTTCTTCCCCCGCCCCTTTTTTTTTTCTTTATCCCAAACTGGTTATATTTTCCTCATGTTTCAAACTTAGAGGCCATCTATTTTATCACCAAGGTCAAAACCTTGGGGTTTAATTTCTTCTTAACAGCAGCTCTTCATCCAGACAGACAGTTAATCTCATAGTTCAATCATAAGATTTTGTCAAACTCCTGGATTTTTTTTTTGTTTTTAATGATCTCTCTCTAAGTAAACTCTCAGTAACTGTCATCTCTCTACCTCCTGTCTCTCCCTTACCACTTCAGCCAGGTTTCTTCCTCGAATACAAAAGTATGTAACTCCTCACTGCCTCAATTCGTAGTTCAAAATCTAGAAACCGCTATTTCAGGAGACTCAGAATATGGCTGCAATCATTATTTTCTAACCTTATCTCACTGTAGATATTTTCTCCTGCCATGTCTGTTTGTACCAAGAACATTCCACCAAGACTGTTTTAATTCTGAATATGATTATATGCTGACATAAAGTAGTAACATTTTAAATTCTGTTTTATTTACTAATTAAGCATCTGAATACTAGAATGCATTTATTTTAAATTTCACAGTGAGCCATACTAAGTTAATTATTCATTTAGAAAGAAGCACTGTCAAAGTTAAAACAAAATAAACTAATAATCAGTTTTCTCTACATAAAAAATCAAATTAGATTTACTAGAAAATAGTCACCTCAACGAGTATATACTGGTCATCACATAATAATACTATGTTATGTTTAATTTTATGTAAATCACAAAGCTTTACAAATCTCTTCCCATTCCCATAAAATTTATATTAAAATACTATGTTTCTATATAACAATCAAGATTTTAGTATAGTTTTTCATTAATTACATCACAAAATGTAAATTTCACACCAAGTATCTTAGATGGCTTATTTTTAAAAGTCCTTACAAAAATTTATTAAACCATTCTTTGAGTCAAATATATTAAATAAATAATCCTTACTCTTTTAATTGCTACTTTTTTGAAACCATTAAAAGTTAAAGCAAATCTTTAAGGAATTTGGCATTTCAATATGATATTAAATATATTTAGCTTTTTATTTTAATATGAATAACTCATCACTGACTGTTTTCTTCTGTTGCCTATTTGAATGATAATGCATTAAATGAATGCATAAATTATACATTAGTCTTCGATTTTAAACGAGTAAATGATAAATATTTTAGGATTACATGTTCTAGAATGGAATGCTATAAAGTATTTCAAATTAGATGCAAATACGGTAGACTTTCATAGTACCCAGTATAATATTTTAGTTTTTCTACTTTTTAGCAAATTCTCTAAGGAACTTTCAGAGCTGTAAAATGATTAAGCTTCAAGAAACCATTAAACCCTTTTATAATAAGCAAATGAAGAATTAAAATAACAAAACTCTTATTATCTGGAATGATAAATATCAGAAAATACTCGTCACCTCCTACCTGTGTAATAGTAAACCTACCCGGTATTTAAATAGAAGTCCTCTTTGTGGATAGCCAGGCAGATAACTTCACTGATATTAATGGTGCCATTAGGTGTGGTAGACTTATCATTTTCATAGTAACTCAAGAAGCCTCCTTCCAAAACACACCACTTTTTATTTGTCTCTAGGAGTTTAAGACAAATTCTAAATTAAGTTATACCATAAATCTAGTTTTTAAAAAGCACACAGTTTAAATAACAATTGAATTCAAATACATTTACTAATTTCCTATTTTGTATAAAGAGTATGCTAGTGCTGCACGGGATACACAGTTGTCACTTTTTCTGCTCTCAGAAAATTTACAATCTAGTAATAAGAAATGTACAAGACAAAAATAACTTGATGCCCAGAAAAGCAGACAGATCCATAAAGAGACTGCTGCAAACAACTCTGAAACAGCAAGGACTGATGTCTACACAGAGTATTCAGAGGAAAAAATGTAGTGTAAAAAGTAAGACTATGGTTGACGTTAGGTAGGTATGCAGAAGAATAAAGAGGCCATAACCTGTGGTGCCTTAGTTAGGGAATTTAAAATTCAAATTGTAAGGTTCTTCACAGGCCAAATCAAGGCCTACAGGTTACAGGCCAAATCCACATCATCACTTGTTTTTATAAATAAAGTTTTATGAAAATAAAGCCACATCTACTTGCTTACGGATTGTCTGTGGTTGTTTTCCCACTACAAGGGCAGATCTGAGTTGCGGCAAAGATCATCGGGCTTGCAAAGCTAAAATAATTTAATATCTGATTCTTTTCAGAAAAGTTTGCTGAGCTCTGACTGTGTAGCTTATGGTGTGCCACCAAAACGGTTTCAGCACAGGAATATGATCAGAAATGAATGTTACACACGTTGCTTACTGTGGAAAATAGATTTATGAAGGTGAGACCAGAGGCACGAGACCCGTTAGAACACTATCAACAGAAATCTAAGTGAGACACCGGTCAGAGTGGCTAAAATGAGCAAATCAGAGGACTCTAGATGCTGGTGAGGATGTGGAGAAACGGGCACCCTCCTACACTGTTGGTGGGAATGTAAACTGGTGCAGCCCCTCTGGAAAACAGTGTGGAGATTCCTCAGGAAACTAACAATAGAACTCCCCTATGACCCAGCAATAATAGCACTGCTAGCAATTTACCCAAGGGATACAGAAATGCTGATGCATAGGGGCGCATGTAGCGTAATGTTCATTGCAGCACTCTCAATAATAGCCAAAACATGGAAAGAGCCTAGGTGTCCATCAATTGATGAATGGATCAAGAAGATGTGGTATATCTATACGATGGAATACTACACGGCAATGACAAAGAATGAAATCTGGCCATGTGTAGTGACATGGATGGAACTTGAGGGTGTTATGCTGAGCGAAATAAGTTAGGCAGAGAAGGACAAATATATGTTTGCACATATAGGAGAATTAGGAAGAACTTAACAGATGACCATGGGGGAGAAGAAGGGGGAAAATAGTGGGGAGAGGGAGGGAGGCAAACCATGAGACTCTTGAATGCCGGGAACAAACTGAGGGCAGGTGGGGGTGGGAGAGAGGGGGAGGTGGGTGATGGGCATGGAGGAGGGCACTTGTGGGGATGAGCACTGGATGTTATATGGAAACTAACTTGAAAATAAACTATTAAAAAAAAAAAAAGAAGTCTAAGTGAGAAATGAAGACAGCCAAAAGCAGGACAGTGGTAGCAGGGATGGGGGTTAGGGGAGGATGGGTCTAAAGGAGGGAGATGGAGAAGAGAAGAGGGAAGGAAAAAAGTATGCATGCTTGTGTGTGTTTTAAGGAGATAAAACACATAATGGTTAAACTCAAGGAATAAGGAAGAAGTCAAACAGTCATTTTTAGCTTTGATTCCAAGGTGGGCCATAAGGTCCACTTTTATTTAAAACAAAATAAAGTACAAACTGTTTCAGTGGATGCAATGAGTTTTCTTTTAGATTGAATGGGAGTTGGCTGCTGGAAATCCAAGGAGAGATACCTATGAGACCGATCACTATAGATTTGCAAGGAAAAGGCCCAATGACTAGAAAGTCTTTAGATTACAAGTAGATGAAAATATAAACCGACCAAGGATAAAAATCTCAAGAAACTAAATTATAAGGAGCAACGAATGTAGGCAGGACGAAAAGCAATAGAGCAAATGAGAAGAGGCAGTGTATAAACAGAAAGGTGCAAAGCTTTCGAAAAAGGAATGATTACCGCTACTAAATATAGCAAAGAAATCTAATCAAAGATGGGCTGAAACAATATCTGTTGATCTTCCTTATAAGAAAGTAACTGCCTAGGGGCGCCTGGGTGGCTTAGTCGGTTAAGCGTCCGACTTTCGCTTAGGTCATGATCTCGCGGTTCTGGGTTCGAGCCCCGCGTCGGGCTCTGTGCTGACTGCCAGCTCAGAGCCTGGAGCCTGTTTCAGAGTCTGTGACTCCCTCTCTCTCTGACCCTCCCCTGCTCATGCTGTCTCTCTCTCTCTCTTCCCTAGAAATAAATAAAAATATTAAAAAAAAAAAAAAAAGTAACTTCCTAGTGCTATGAAAGAAGCCAGGTTGCAGCATGCTGAAGACTAATTGGGAAGAAATAAAACCAGTCAGGATAGATCAACAGCCTATGACATTAACAAAAAAGGAAAAGATCTCATAAGCTCAAATGAAGGCACAAGCTATGGTAACGTAAATGGCAGGCCATCCAAAAATGTTTCCCAAGCTGAACATTTTCTTTCTCAAAAACATAAGAGAATAAAGAGAAGAACTGGAAATATATAGTTAGATCTTGAGCTAAGATTACTTAACTAAAATGGTACTCCACCCAGCTAGCCCAATTTTTCCAAGACTGGGCTTAGGCACAATTCTCTTGGAACTCTTCTCTAAACTTTTATCATTATCAGGCTGAATTAAGTATCTTCCTGTGGCATCCTCAGCACTATGTAGTGGTGTTACCTAAGAAGGTGGAACTGGAAGTCCAAGACTCTGGATTCTAACAAAGCCTTCATCACTAACTGGGTACCTATGAAATACAACTTCATCATTCTCTTAGGCTCCTCATCTCCAAAATGAGGATAAGGAAAACATCAAACTCATAGGACTGTCGTGATGATCAAAGGATGTACTACATGTGAAGCATGCAGAAGTGACTTTATAGGTGGCTGTTTAAACATCTACTGACAATTTAAAATAGGATATGATATATAACTGTAATATCTGAAATACTAGAAGTTATTTGATGACAAGGACTGTTTTCTTCTATTCTCAAGAATCACACACTGTAGGGGTGCCTGAGTGGCTTAGTCAGTTAAGCATCTGACTTTTAATTTTGGCTCAGGTCATGATCTTGCAGTTCAGGAGAATGAGCCCCGTGTGGGGCTCTGCACTATGATAGCACAGAACCTGCTTGGGATTCTCTCTCTCTCTCTCTCTTCCAGGCCCTCCTCTGCTCATGGTCTGTCTATCTCTGTCTCTCTCTCAAATAAACAAAACAAAACAAAAAAAGAATCACCACCCTCCATAGCCTAGAGAAAGTTTGTTAAAATTATTATTTTCATAAACTGGAAAGTAAATTTAGTAGTTATGGAGTTGATTCAGATAAGGTTGCTAACTCTGTATTAAAAGAAATACACAAGCAAGAAATGTGTTAAATAATGAATAGGAGCATCATAAATGGAATTACTTTTAAGCACAACAGGATGGATCCATGTATGCATCTCCATTCTCTCCCAAAACTACAGCAGAATGACAGTAAAGAGATAGAAAGTTAAAACTCAAAAGAACAAAGACCCAAAGAGATTCGCAGTACATAGCAAATGACTGACTTGTCTCAGAGGCAAAAGCTGGTACCTTCAGACATACAAAAGAAGTTAACAGGAAGCAAGTAATGTTCTACAAAGTTCTATAAACTATGGAAGAGGCTAATACCTAAAGAAGTGTAGGGTAGGAAGTAGAGTTGAAACAAGTTTATAATATAAAGGGAGTAAAGTCCACGTATTTTCTCCCCTGTGCTAATAAGCAGCTAAGCAACAAGCCCCCTCCTCCCTCATGTGGAAATCCTTTACTCTGGAGAAACTGGATCAGACATATTCTAACCTGGGGGACTCTGAGCACTGTATGGAGGCAGAGGTAAGGTGCCATCTGGAAACGAAGTGGTTACACAACATTCTACAGACTCCTGGTTACCTGCCCACATTTTCATACAAAATTTGGAAGCCAGTGATAACCAAGACCCTAATCCCAACACTCTCCCCAAGAAACTCATGGAGTTTTCTCACAACTGATTCCAAACATTTCAAAGAAAGCTTTCAACATAAAAGATAGAAACCAAACCCAAGATAGTAAAATTTTAAAACTACAAACAATATCAGACTGTCAAAGGAAAGATACTGTAGCTTTAAAACAACTACAGCATGGGGCACCTGGATGGCTCAGTTGGCTGAGCATCTGACTTCGGCTCAGGTCATGATCTCACAGTTCGTGGGTTCGAGCCCCGCATCAGGCTCTGTGCTGACAGCTAGCTCAGAGCCTGGAGCCTGCTTCGGATTATGTGTCTCCCTCTCTCCCTGACCCTCCTCTGCTCACGCTGCCTCTCTCTCTCTCAGAAATAAATAAAAACATTTAAAAAATTAATAAAACATTAAAAGTTTTTTTAAAATAAATAAACAAGTACAGCATGTTCTAAAAAGAAAAAAAGAACACAAAAAATAAGTTTTGATAATTAAAATTAGAATCATGAATATTAAAATTTTTAAAATAAAAAAAGAGAGAAAGCTTAGAAAAGGAACTCTCCCAAAAATAAAACGAGAAAAAAGATAGTATAAGATAATGGAGCTGGAAGATCCTAATATTACTTCAAAAAAAAAAAAAAAAAAAGATGGGGCGCCTGGGTGGCTTAGTCGGTTAAGTCGTCCGACTTTCGCTTAGGTCATGATCTCGCAGTTTGTGGGTTCAAGCTCGCTTGGGCTCTGTGCTGACTGCCAGCTCAGAGCCTGGAGCCTGTTTCAGTCTGTGACTCCCTCTCTTTCTGACCCTCCCCTGTTCACGCTGCTCTCTCTCTCTCCTAGAAATGAATAAAACATTAAAAAAAAAAAAGAGAGAGAGAGAAAGAAAAAGATCGGGGGAAAGAATCTATCAAAGACAAAGGATAATGTCTAAAAATTAAAAAACAAGGAACAAATCTGTTTTCCATGGAAAACATTTTATTTTTCCTTTGGTATAGTAAAAGTTAGAAAAAGAATTGCTTATAAAGATCACCAAATACTGTGTTGCAACCAGATTAGGTTAAAACCAAACTAAAAAATAATAAACCCACATTAATTTGTGGCCAACACAAAAAGCAAGGTTTCCTAACTGGCAATTCTCAGCAACCTCCACAGTCTGGAAGTAGAAGCAAGAAAAATAGATGGAAAACACTGGCTAAATTCTTCTCTAGTGGGAGAAACAAGCAATTCTAGAAGGTAGGAAGAATGCTTCTGAAATCACAACAGGGATCCAAATAAAGGTGGAAGAGAGCTGATGAACCAGACCTGGAAATGGTACAGGGCTTAGGAACAAGAAAATCGGAAAGGGTCCAAGAACTACATACAGAAGTAAGACCTGACCACAAAAATGTAGCCATGTAACACACTTTAAAGGTACAGAGTGAGCCAAAATCTGCTAATGCATACACTATGAGAATCTCATTTGTGAAAGTAAATTATACAGATTAATAGAATACCTGAGTCAGTGCAGACATGAGTATAAATAATGGTCCAGACAACATGAAACAATATTGTGATAGACAAAACTTAAGCTAAAGATAATTGGTATTGACCACTGAAATGATAAAGGGAGGAGAAGTTATTAACTACTACAACCAAATTGAGCAAGAAATAATGGAAGTCAGAAGCTACTTCCTAAGGCTGTATGTGCTTTATCTCTTTTAATTTTGAAAGTAAAATTTTGGGTCCGTTCTAAAAAAAAGAGGCAATGCTTATTTGCTAAAGCAGAGTCTAATGGAAGACAGTAGGATTGGGAAGAAAGTGTCATTTTGGAAACAAGTCTATTCAGGCTCTCTCTACTCCAACTGAAGTCTAAAAAATTATGTGCAAATATAAAGCATGTATTTACTATTTCACTCTTCTAGTGGGTTTTACATTATTTACATTATTATACATTCCAAAAGTACACATCACTCCTTGCTTACTTCTCAGCTGAAATTTAGACAATGAAAATATAAATAAATCCAAGAGTTCAAATGAAAGGGATGAACACCAACCACACACAGTAACTTTATATAACCTGTCTTTGAATTGCCAAAATTAGTTATTAATCTTCATCACTCCTTTTTAATTCCCACTTTAAAGAGCTAAAACGAGCAAAAAAACCCATTAGTCATCTTATATATCTCCTAGTGAAAGACACTAACATGAAAATTAAATGCTGAAAGATGTTATTTTCTATAGGTCTTAGTGATGTAATTCAAAGTCTGTAGTTTGCCAAATAACTCTCTAAGTGAGGTAAAATATTAAACTTGAATGTTTTTAAAAAAGAGGGCACCTTGGTGGCTCTGCTGGTTAAGCGTCTGACTCTGAATTTTGGCTCAGGTCATGTTGTCACAGTTCATGAGTTTGAGCACCACGTCTGGCTTTGTGCTGACAGTATGAAGACTGACTGGATTCTCTCACTCTCTCTCTCTCTCTCTCTCTGCCCCCTCCCCTGCTTATGCTTGCTCACTCTCTCTCAAAATACATAAATTTAAAACAAAAAGGAATGCTAAGAAGAAAAAATTATTTGAAATTTTCAGTCTCTGGAGATAAAAATAATTATATTTGAATTATCATCTCACTATCCTATTTCTGGACTCTAATAGAGATTGCACAAACTCTTAAACTGTAGTTATTGCCAAGAATCAAATTATATAAGCAACCTGTAATGTTGCATTTAAAACATACATTAGATCCACAGATATTACAGCTAATAAATAAGGTTTATAGAGATGTAATGAATAAAATCTGTAGGTCAAATAATTTCCAGATTTTGATCACTATAGCATGGTTATTCCAGGGAATGTCTTTCTTTTTAAGAAAAAACATTGAGATACTTAGGGATAAAAGAGCATAATGTCTGCAACCTTCTTTTAAATAACTAAAAAATATGCACACACACACTTACACATGTATGTACATATATACATGCATACACAGAAAGAAAAACAAAGACAGACATTAATATTTGGGAAGTGTGGGCAAAAGGTATATGAAAATTCTTTGTACCATGCTTGTAACTTTTCCAGGTTGGAAATTATGTTAACATAATTAAAAACAAAAAGTCAAAAGAAAGTATTTATCATCCTTTTTAAATTACCCTTTATCACAGGTAGGGTGAGGAGAGAAGTAGAAGAAAGAAGATGACATATAATGTGTTTAGTCTCAAAAACCATCACAAGGAGAAACACTTAAAAGGTGGAAATCCTGAGAGCTTGGGATCACTGTATTCTGAGAAACTTCCAAATGAAAAGCTGAAATGATGACTGGCAGAAGAAAAGAGCACGAAGAATTTCTTCCTGAGTACTAGAAAAGAACACTCCCAGAGACCCAATCAAAGCATACTGGGCAGTGATATACAAAGCTTCCAGGAGTCTCAGATCCTGAGTCAGTGTGTACTCTGTACAGTTATATGAAAATCATGATAGGCCATAATTGTTAAATGAATATTTACTGGAGATTTCTAAACTATACGACAAGGAAAGGAAAAGTCAAAGTACTAATCAACTGGAGTTTTAACTTCAAAACAATGGACTCCGATGATGAGAATAATCTTCGTGAAGAATTACCAATATGCACATTGTGGATTATGCAGATAAATACTGACACAGATCTACCTCCTGTCCTCATGCAGACTGCAATCCAATCTAAGGGGGGATATGGCTGGAATAATAACTATGGTGGAAGGGGGTCCCTTTAGGGGTTAGAAGCATTCATAGACAGAAGCCACCCTTAGACTACAATGTTAAAAAAATTTACAAAAAAAAAACCCAACAGCTTTTGAAATCGTTATTTATGACTAAAAGGACAGGTTTCTAAAGCAGTGAAAAAATACTACAATCCCTCCATAATTCTGGGAAAGAACACTATGAGAAGTTAAGGAAAGGGGAAACTTCCAAAACTCCATTTGGCTAGAGAACTGGATTACACGTAAAGTTAGTAAATAGAAAAGATGACCACAGAATCAGAAGAGACGGCAGAAGACAGGCCCCAGGAGGCTTACAGGACAGGTGTTCAGGAGTTTGCTCCTCTCTCAGCAGACAAGTGGGAGTCAATGGAAGGCTTTAAAAAAGAAGTGCCAAATGCACGATGCATAAATGTAAATGCAGAGGCTAATTATGTAAATTCTAATTGGAAAGAAATGACAGCTCCTTTACAAAGGTGAGTGCAAACTCATTTTAAGTTAGTAACACGGACTTGAGAGGATTTAGTCCTATAGTATTATCATTACTAGAACTCTTGATCTGGTCTTTTGTGTGTGTGTGTGCGTGCACGTGTGTTAAGTGGAAATGGGCCAGAGGTCATACAAGCCAGGCACAGATGTTACCTTTGAGGATTTACAATAACAATGCTGTGATAAGAAATCCTGGCATTCCTGTTCATTTGGGAAGCAACGAAAAGCTTACTTTGGACTGTATCTGTCGGCTTAGCCCAACTCAGATATGCTCTCCTAACTCTGACTTTGAGAACGCCCTTTCTGCTATAGAAGTCTTACTGTACTTCTATACAGTAGACTTCTGTATACTGGTAACCAGATACCAGACGATGTCCACCGAAGTACAACTGGAGCCAGAGGGTAACTCTCAAGATACAAGCTGTTCTTGACAAGAGCTGGTGTGTGTGGTGGCTAGACTGGCTGGAGGGGTTTTTCATTCTATTCAGTTTTGATATTTAGATCAGGGAAGAAAAGGATTATTGGGATTTACTCAAATGCATGTAAAGGACTCCAGAGGTGACCTACTGAAACGCTACTGTGAAGCGATGTGGACAGTATGGTGGGTTCGCTGGCCGTCAGCTACCACCCATAGAATGTGCATAAACTCTGAGGCTAAATGGAAATCTGAAGCAGCTGTGTATACAGACAGCCCCTCCCCTGCTGCTTTCTGCTGTTCCTCATCCTATCATCGTCATATGTGCAATGGACTCTGCTGCATGTTTTATTTACATTAACTCGCTGAACCCTCAGAAAACCCCTATTTGGTTAGTTCTTTTACACATCCCTCCCCGTAGCCTGTCCAGAGGCACAAGATGGTTACCTGGCTTCTCTAAGGTCACACAAGTACTTAGCATCAGAGCTAAGAGTAGATCTCAGGCAGCCAAGCTCTGGGAACTTACTTTACATACTGCTTCTTTGTGCTTGTTATACATGTGAACCATGTATGCCCATTTTTAAAATATATTGGAGAGGAGAAGTCATGGCTTCAAATACAAATATGCAGAGTAAATTTAAGATAGTTAAAACAAAACTATTATTGTTTAAAAGCATGAGGCTGTTTCCTGATGAAGAATTTCCTAAAAAGATGGGATTCAGCATTCACTGAAAATAGGAATTCACACCAGGAATTCTTTTCATTTAAAATAAATGTGTTGTTGGGGCGCCTGGGTGGCTTAGTCGGTTAAGCATCCGACTTTCGCTTGGGTCATGATCTCGCGGTTCGTGGGTTCGAGCCCGCGTCGGGCTCTGTGCTGACTGCCAGCTCAGAGCCTGGAGCCTGTTTCAGTCTGTGACTCCCTCTCTCTCTGACCCTCCCCTGCTCACGCTGTCTCTCTCTCTCTCCTAAAAATAAATAAAACATTAAAAAAAATAAATAAATAAAATAAAAAAAAAATAAATGTGTTGTAGTCTTGAAGAAACATTTTTAGACTATACAAGCCAGGCATTTATAGAACAAAAGATCTTCAAAATTCCTCAATGCTATTTATGAAATCAAATATAAACAGATGATATAGAGTTTCTAGTAAACCATATCAACCACTTGCTTTTTAAAAATCTATCACCATGTCAACAAATCACAGTAATACACCAAGGGGAAAAAAAACACAGTTGAGGGGAAAAAACACAAAACAAAACCAGGATGCTATTATTCAGCTCTATACTTAGGTTTAACACAAGCTATCAATCTTTCTTCTCATGAACACTAAATTGAGAAGAGAAGAAAAAAAAAAGAAAAAGAAAACTACAGATCAGTCTTCATAACCTGAGGCTAGAAGAACTTTGAATCCTGAAAACCTCAACTGACAATCTGAAGCCTCTCGTCGCTCTCTAAAGGACTGCATGCATTTCATCCTGACTGTTTTCTTCCTGTTTAATCATGCTGCTCCTTGGCTGTCTTGACAAGCACCGGCAGAAGGGGTGCAGCCCAGGTGCTTGCCAGCCAGGACCAAAGGTGACAACCACACTTTCATCTCTAAATCTTTCCAAATAATTCCTTTTTCCTTCCTAAAGGTAACACCAGTGTGGGATCTTAAGAGAGGAAAGAAGGAAAAAAAAACAAACAGAACTTTGTTTCTTGATAGTTCAACATTTTCATTTTTAAGTAGACATTTACTGAACAAATTGCTTTGTGTCAGCAATTATATATTTTTTTAACTGGAGCCTGGTTGACATGTCCTGTTATATGAGTTTCAGTTGTACAACATACCTCTCAGGTACAAAACAGTGATTTGATAACTCTATACATTACGCAGGGCTTGCCGTGATAAACAGTTGCCATCTGTCACTATTTGTCAACATTATTGTAATATCACTATGTTCCCTATTCTGTACTTTTCATCCTCGTGACCTAACTAATTCATAACTGAAGGTCTGTACCTCTTAATCCCCGTCACCTCTTTTGCCCATCCTCCCCAACCACCTCCCCTCTGGTGACCACTGATTTGTTCTCTGTATTTATCATTTTCTGGTTTTTTGTTTATTTGTTCATTTGTTTTGCTTTTTAGATTACACATATAAGTGAATTCATATACAGTATTTGCCTTGACTCATTTCACTTAGCATAATATCCTTGAGGTCCATCCATACTGTCCTAAATGCCAAGATACCATTCTTTTCTATAGCTGAGTAATATTCCATTGTATATACACACCACAACCACATCTCCTTTATCCTTCTATGGATAGACATTTAGATTGCTTCCATAATTCGGCTATCATAAATGATGCTGCATATATCTTTTTGAATTAATGTTCTTGCTTCCTTTGGGTAAATACCCAGTGGTGCAATTACCAGGTCATAAGGTATTTCTACTTTTAATTTTTTGAGGAATCTCTATCCTTTGTATCACAGTGGCTGCATCAATTTATATCCCTACCAGCAGCACATGAGGTTGTCCATATCTTGCCAACATCTATGTCTTGTCTTTTAGGTACTAGCCACACTGACAAGTGAAGTGGTTGATCACTAATCCCTAATGATTAGTGATGTTCAGCGTCTTTTCGTATGTCTGTTGACCAGCAATTATATTTTTAGGCACAAATCAAAGACAAAATATTGACAAATCCCTTGTACTTTTACACTGTAATAACTTGATTAGAGAAATGGTCATTTATTCAACAAATATTTATACATAACAACTATGTGTTGACACTATTTTAGGCACCAAAGATTAGCTAAGCTCGAGTAAGCCAGCAAATGCCAATGCCCCAACGAGCTTTTACTCCAGAGAGTGGAAGAAACAAATCAATAAAGGAGGGGTCATCTTCATGCCATAAATGCCATGATGGAAATAAGCAGCGCCCAATGAAACGAAAGAGCTGCCAGGGACAGCATTCCACAGTGGCACTAAACTGTTGCCTGCAAAGTGAGAAAAAGTCAGACTGAGGGAAGTATCCTCCTTGCAAAATGAACAGCAAGTGCAAAAGTCCAGACGGTCAGAAAAGAACATGACATATTGTAGAAACAGAAAAAACCAGTGTGGTCAGGCATGTAAGTGTAGGGAGGAGTAATATGAGATCAAGTGGGGAAGGGACAGAAAGGTGTTTTAAGTCACAATAAGGAACAGGGCTAGATTTTGGAAAGGGAAGCTGCTAAATATATTCAAGCAATGAAAATGTAAGACCTGATTGTGAATTGACAAATCATTAAAAATGATCATGAAATCTGCTTTTGTAGAATGATCTGGAAGGAAACTAGGGTACTTACTGGAAGACAAATATGGAGGGCACTGCAGCCCAGTCAATACATGATAGGGCTAACTGATTCAAGATCTATTTTGAGTCTGAAATGATAGAACTGGCTGACAAACTGGATGGAAAAATGAAGACCATCAAAGAGTGCATTACTAGATTATTTTCCAATAAAACAGTATCTTTTGTGCTACATAGCCAAAGTACAAAAGCTTAATTATATAGTTCTTAAAATAGGATGTTCCAAAATGAGAAAACACCCCTAATTTAATTACATATACAAAGAATCCACCAGTTTCTAAATCCACAGTTAATTTATAAAAGATAAAAGGAAAGAATGATTTAGTTACCAATTTCAAATATTAATTTATTCCTCAAGTGATTAAGAAAAGCAATCTATTTCGAGGATATACCAAAACAAACCAGTAAGTCTATAAATATTATAAGCACAATGTTTATTTTGTATTTTATTTTTGCCAAAAAATAAATGAAAGTTTATTTTTAACTGATGAGTGCTTATGATACACTTAAGTTTTAGAAAGAAAACCTCATATTTCAAATTCCCTATTTCATCTTTTTATAAGTAACTGAAGGGTGAGTTAAGATCTCCCACTATTCAGAAAAAATAGTCTAGAAAACCTGTAAATTTATTTACAAGTACATTAACTGCCTGTTATCCAATTATTTTAATAATTACTACAGTCAATTCACAGATTATTCAGGTACTCCCCTCCCCATTTTTGACCGACTGCTGACCACCTAAGGGTAAATACTAAAGAGCACCAGAAAATCTCTAGAAAACTGTCATTTATTATTGGTTATATTGAGTAAAGGAAGGTATTTAAAAACCAATTGCTGAAGGAACCAGAAACATCTAAATTTAAAATGTCACCCAGCCATCACACTTGGACCAGATCAAAGCATTACAATAACTATAACACAAATCAGATGTACAATTCTGTCTCTTGCTGAGTGTCTCCATTTTAATTATGAGACTAAAGCAATGCTCTACACATAGTACCTGCTCACTAAAGGACAGCTACTATTTTCTGGAAAACCTAATAAAAAAATATAATTCTACTTAGGGATATCATTTCTTTGGGCAAAAAGCATTTATACTGAAATAATCACTTTAAGTGCACAAGAATCAGGATTAACACCCTGAAGTGAGTTTGTCAGCCTATTGTTCCTTTGATAAGAGTAGTGTACCTGGATTATACCACCTAGGGAATTAAATCTAGGCTCCTCAGCCTCTAAACACCCAATACCAATTGGCCTGTACAGCTTAATCTCTCTTAAATTCTCTTTGTTCCAGCAGGACAGATCTCATTACATTTTTCTACCTACATTTCTCAAATTAGTTCGTATGTATTTAACAGCGAGCATGAGACCTGTGTCTTATTCATTTTTGTAATCCCTAATTCTTAGCACAGGCCTGACACAGGAGCTGGATGCAGAGATGGATATATGCCTACCGTGACTGCTCAGATAATTCCCCAAACCTACAATAAGCTGTTCAGTTAAATTACTTCCTATCACTTTTTGAAACCATGCTTAAGTTTGATTCTACTTATACATGCATACACTTATAATCAAAACTGAATACTTCATATCACTTAGTATGCCAACAGAACAGGTACTGGAAGCTTGTCACTTCTGCCTTTGTGTTGACATTTATCTGTATTATCTTACCAGTTAGGGTGTCTGTCCATAAGGAAAAGGGCTGAGTTTCACATTTCTTTAGAATAACGCTTAAATCCTGAAACAGAGCTGGTTGGCCCTCAAGTAGACATCAGTGAATTCTGTTGAGAATTCATACAGCATTCCAACCCAGTGGTAAATCCCTGCTGCAGCGCAGGAAATACTATCTGTGCCTTGAAGCATTTAGAAAATCCTCAAAAAGAAAAGATTTCTCCATTGCAATATCAAATCTAACATCTTAAGGGGGGAAAAATCGAAATTTAAACATAATTGTTTTGATAATGAAATAAAGTTTTATCAGATAACAAAATCTAAAAGAAGCAGAAAAGATACCTTCAAGCAGTTTTTTCTCTGAAGAGACTTTAGAAGCAGCGGTAGGAGCCTGATACAGAAAGTCACAGAGGAATGTAGATTGGGAGGGCTCTTGACCTAATCCACCTTCAGAGTGAATGTCATGCTGAGGGAAATCTGGAAAAATTACAGAAATCATACCTGTGAAATCTAAAATGTATGTGATTTATTTCCCTTCGCTTATGAATATACAGGTGAGTTCTGAGCTAGAAGAAAAGCTACTTCAAATTCACTACAGAATAAATACACAGAAATATTTACTTTGCATAGAATTCGCAAACAAGCAGTTATGTTTATTATTCACATACGGAAATTAAATTTGGTGAAACGATTATGTGGGATTAACTGATTAATTTTTAATTTGTAAGATTAAGGAAATAGAAAAGATTTATTTCCTAAACATTTTCCTTGAAATTAAGCCAAACATGGTCTTCAGCATATTCCATCTTTTTAATAATCACACTTGTCTTCATTCTGACAGTTCTTTTTATCTGAGAAATAAACAGACTTGTGCTTCAGTAATTTCAGAGATACATGGAAGAGACCAGGCTGAGGCAGGGACAGGGACTAACCTGAGAATTTGTTATGGTAGAGAAACTCCATCTGCAGACTCTGCCCCGCCTTCTTGGCCAGCAGATAGGGGGTGCTGTGCACAGGGTCTCCTGTTGCACACATGACATCTGCTCCACTGAACAGCAAAGCCATTGTTTCCAGAACATCTGGTTTCACTACAGCAGCACATAGAGCCTGGTTAAAAAAAAACGACCTTTAAAGGGAAGAAAATACAACTCTAGCTATTAAAATTAGTGAAAGTCTACCAAACCATTTATAAGATGAAGTCCACATTCCTTTTTTAACCAGGAAAACTAATAATAAGCATGCCCTGAAATAAGCAATAGGTTCAAAAGGACTGCTTTGTATGCATGTAAATTACAACCTAGTTTTAATCTAGTTTAACCTAGTGTAAATTACATCCAAGTTTTAATTCATTGTTCTATTGCTGTGATGTTCCAAACCTTCCAATCCATTGTAGTTGCTCAGGAAGACATTGTTTATGCTTATGTACTATGATAATGGCAGTGCTCCGAAAATGCAAAACATTTAAAATGCAGTTAATCAAATACCTATTATATCTTTTTATCATATGAATGTTGAATGTATGTATTTTTCAGCCTAATCAAGATCTATATAATTTTTGAAACTATTGCTGTGCTTTGGGAATTTGAAAGAGTGCAAAGCAAACCCAGCATCTTTCCTTTTGTGTGAAGTTATAGGGAAGAAGGAGGAAGAGCAGGCAGGAGGTAATAAAACAATAAGAATTACTTACGTTATATATCACTGTACAAATGCTAGGAACCGCTGGAACCTAACTGTGTTGTTGTTCCTTTTGCTGTTACCTCGAGTAAAGCTGTTCACATCTCTTCTTATTCCTTCTTTCTTACTTTTACTGGTTTCCCATTTGCTTCCCAACCCTGTGATTTCAGCACCCTGACTCCATCAATGTTTTAGCCCAGAACTAATTCACCATTTCACCTCCCTATTGACAGGATGCACCTGGACAGTGCACTGGTTATTTTACTCACTGTAATGCAACTTCCGAATAACTGCTCATTAAATATGCCAATAGGGAGTTCAGGGTGTACAGCAAAGAGGTCTCAGGATGCACTCACAATTCCAGCCCTGGATGGTCAACTATTAATAAATGTACTTATCTTTCCTACCATAATCTCACCAACCAACAGAATTTCCTTTCCATCAGGATCAAACAGCCTGACTTGTACCTGACTTTGCACTAATTTGCTAGGTGACCTTAGGCAATCCCTTCTCCTCCCTGGGTTTTAGCTGACCTCATCTGCAAAATGAGGGTGCTGGAAAAGAAGCCAGCTAACATCTCATCCACTGCAATAGCCTTTGACTGTCTTCCCATTTAATCATGTGTTTACTCTTATTCTTTCATCTGCTCACTGTTTTGCTTCACAGAACACAGTATTTGCTATGGTGTATTTACTGGACTCTGGCTGTTCATGGACAGTCTACCTGACAACCACTCTAGTGAATAAAAGAAGCACATTTACATTTTAGCACAACTGTATTGCCAGAACCTGAAAAAGAACTCAGACTTATAAGTGTGCAATGAATATCTATCCACCACAACACTTAATGGGAAAAAGATAGTCTCTTCAACAAATACTATTGGAAACTGGATAACCACATACAGGAAAAATGAAACTGGAGCCCTACCTTATACCATTCACAAAAATGCATTCAAAAAAGATTAAAGACTTAAACATAAGACCTGATACCTTAAAACTCCTACATGAAGACACAAGAAAAGGCTCCTTGAAATTGGTCTTGACAGTGACTTTTTGGTGACAACACCAAAAGCACAAGCAACAAAAGAAAAAAATCAACAAGTGGAACTGTATTAAACTAAAAAGCTGCTTCACATCAAGAAAAAAAAAATCAACACAACAAGAAGAAAACCTACAGAATGGGAAGAAGTATTTGCAAATAAAACTTCAGATAAGGAGCACAGATCAAAAATATATAAAGAACACACAAGCTCAACAACAAAAACACACAATTCAATTAAAAAGTAGGCAGAGAAACTGAATACACAGTTTTCCAAAGAAGACATCCAAATGGTCAACGGTTGCATAAAAATATGTTCAACATTATTAATCCTCAAGGAAATGCAAATCAAAACCACAATGAGATAAATCTCATACCCAACAGAATGGCTGTCATCAAGAGAACAAGAGATAACAAATGTTTGTAAAGACATAGAAGAAAAAAGACCCATTAAACACTACTAGTGGAAATGCAAACTGGTTTAGGCACTAGAGAAAGCAGTATAGAGGTTCTTTAAAAAATTCAAAATATAACTGCCATATTATCTAGCAATCTTACTTCTGGCATATATATCCAAAGGAAATAAAAACAATACTAAAAAGATACCTGCAATCTCATGTTATTAAAGAATTACTCACAATGGCCAATTATGGAAACAGCGTAAGTATCCATCAACAGAGGAATGAATAAAAACAATATAGTATAGTATTCCACAATGGAATATTATTCAGCCATTGAGGAAGAAGGAAATCCTGCCATTTGGGACATGGATGGAACCTGAAGGCATTATGCTTAGTGAGATTAGCCAGATGGAGAAAGACACTTTTTACATATCACTTATATATAGAATCTAAAAAAACCAAACTCCTAGGAACACAGATTAGTTTCCATGGGGCACCTGGGTGGCTCAGTCAGTTAAGCATTCAACTCCTGACTTTGGCTCATTATGATCTCCTGGTTTGTGAGTTCAAGCCCTGAGTCAGGCTCCGCACTGCCAGCATGAAGCCTGCTTGGGATTCTCTCCCTCTACTTCTCTCTGCCTCTCCTCAGCTCACACACACATGCAGCTTGCGCTCTCTCACTCTCTCTGTCTCAAAATAAACAAACTTAAAAAAGACAGATGGTGGTTACCAAGGGGTGTGCGGAGGGGAGAGGTGATGGGGAGATGTTTCTTAAGGGTACAAACTTGCAACTAGAAAGCAAGTAACTTCTGGAGATATAATGCACAGTGCAGTGACTATAATCAATAATGTTGTATTATTTATCTCAAGATTGTTAAAAGATCTTAAATGTTCTCAATAAAAAAAACAATGATAATTATGTGATGTAACAGAGGTGTTAGCTACAACTATAATGGTAATCATATTACAATATATAAATGTATCAAATCAATAAGCTGCATAAACTTAAACAGCGTTTTGGTAAATCACATCCCAATTAAAAATATATATATTCAGGGGCACCTGGGTGGCTCAGGCAGTGAAGTATCCAACTTTGGCTCAGGTCATGATCTCACAGTTGATGAGTTCAAGCCCGGCATCATGCTCTGTGCTAACAGTTTGGAGCTTGGAGCCTGCTTCAGATGCTGGGTCTCCCTGTCTCTCTCTGCCCCTCCCCAGCTTGCTCTCTGTCTCTATCAAAAAATAAATAAAAATAAATTTAAAAAAATTAAAAATATATATATTCAATAAGTTTTTTGTATAAATTATTTGCTGACATTAAGAGTATCATTTTTAAGAACCCCACTGTAGAAATAAATCCTAATTGGTAGACTTCTCTGTAATATTTTTAGGAAGAATGCAATTGCTAATAATTAATGTAAGACTTATCTAATGTCTGAGCTCATGGAACTGTGTGGTGTGGCAGAGAGGATTTTATTTGGGGGCATCAGTATACCTACTAATAAGATAGCAATCACCATCAGAAAGAAAGAAACCACTGGAAGGAGATATGCCCTGGTCTCCAAACATTATCAATTACTTCCTCAAATTCACAATTTACTATTCATATGTTTATGTATTATGGACCTCTGGAACACAGAATTAATCCTAATCCTTCATTAACATTACCCTGTTATTATTCCATGACTATGGTATAACTTGTCAATTACAATTTAATAATGTAATTAGCACCAATGAAACCACCACCCAAAATAAAATAATTTATTAATAAATGTCTTAATAATAACCTATATAAATAATAGCTCCCAAGTCCCTCCCCCATGCCATCTCCCTCACTCTCCTCTACCTCAAGTGCCCATTCAATCCTTCACTTTTTGTGTGCCATTGCCTTAAAATCTATTGGTGGCCTCACTTTGCTATTACCTAAGATGTACAAAGACTAAAAACTTAGTTTAGGGGGAACTTATCTGATATGTAAGTCAATTGTATAATATAATTTCTACAGAAGTAGTTTAGGGGAACTTATCTGATATGTAAGTCAATTGTATAATATAATTTCTAGAGAAGTATGAAAAGGGTCTTTATGTGTTTATTTTCCAAGATGTCCAGCATGATATTTCTTATTTGAGGATTTTTATCCATAAGCACTGCCACTAAAAGCATGCCAGAAAACTGATAATCATGAAAGAATGTATTCTCTAAGCACAAAAACAACAGGCATATAAAAAGCACATATATTAAATATCTTTACATAGACAAGCCTCCTAACACACAGGAAGTCGAAGCAGCAATTTAAAAAAAGAAAGGAGGCAGGACGCTTAACAACTCCTTTGCCAAAAGGGTGAAGAACAAGTGGGCAGCATAAAACAGGCACAGGTAGATCTGGAATCACTCCGCCAAAGGAAAATAACACTTCAGGCCAACAGCACAAAGCAAACCACTGCTTCTAAAAATACACTGAGTAAAGGATGTGGATTTTGGTGACACAATGTCAGCACTGTACGAACTGAAGTTATGTTTAGTGTCCTGTCCCGAAAATAAGGGAAGTTGTCACAGTTTTAAGAATAATGACTAGGTGTGGGGCGCCTGGGTGGCTTAGTCGGTTAAGCGTCCGACTTTCGCTTAGGGCATGATCTCGCGGTTCGTGGGTTCGAGCCCCGCATCGGGCTCTGTGCTGACTGCCAGCTCAGAGCCTGGAGCCTGTTTCAGAGTCTGTGACTCCCTCTCTCTCTGACCCTCCCCTGCTCACGCTGTCTCTCTCTCTCTGCTAGAAATAAATAAAACATTAAAAAAAAAAAAAGAATAATGGACTAGGTGTGATGATGCCAGGGTTGCTCAGTCAGTGAAGCATCTGCTTCATTGAGCCCATGGATTTGGGCTCAGGTCATGACCTCACGATTCCTGGGATCAAGCCCTGCATCACATGGTCAGTGCAGAGAGCCTGCCTGGGATTCTTTCTCTCTTCCCCTGTATCTCTACACTGCCCCTGCTCACAAGCATGCATTCATATGCAAGCTCTCTCTCAAAAACCAACAATTAAGTATGGGGATAAAAAGAATAATGGACCTAAGTTACCTAAAAACTCCAGTTATTAACAAAGAATTTATCCACCACTGATAGTGAAATTCTTAAGTAAAATAATGGTAAAATCAGTAAATAGTACAATCTCAAAAATGGAAATAAAGTAACATTAAGCAATACTTTTATCAGACGGCAAAGGACATTTTAAAATTCTTTTCAAAATCCTTGACATGTATTTAAAAATTTTTTTTTAATGTTTATTTCTGAGAGAGACAGAGAGAAAGAGTGAGAGTGAGTTGGGGAGGGGCAGAGAGAGGGAGACACAGAATCTGAGGTAGGCTCGAGGCTCTGAACTGTCAGCATAGATCCTGACACGGGGCTCAAACTGAGGAGCCATGAGATCATGACCTAAGCCATCCAAGCCTCCCCCTTGACACATATTTTAAAAGACATCAAGATCCATGTCTATTGTTAAATATTTGTTGATACCTTATTTAATTCTTCTTTGGTGAGAGATGCCAGTAGGGTCTTCCTGAATCTTCCTTCTTTGTACTTCTGAGTGATAAAGTTTTTTCTCTTTTCTACAGGTGAGTCCATGTGTAATTCTTCATCTTTGTGAAGATTACCAGCCCAAAAGTCATTTGCTCTTTTGTTTCCAATGACAATAAAGAGCTGAATTGTTAAAAAGTTATGAAACAATATCAGTTAATAAAATGCATTTGAGTTTGCAAAAACCTGACTCACAAATTAAAATATAACAGTATAAAATATGCAAAAACACAGGAAAAACCCAAATCTTTCAGGAAGATGGAGTGTGAAAGCAGATATTATTCCTATTTTAAATACAGCCTCGTTGCTTTTAATAACAGTACAACATTAGCTAGGAAAGAAACTGCGAGCAACCAAATTGCAGCAAAGGCATTATTAA
Source organism: Proteles cristata cristata (assembly GCA_017311185.1). NCBI lineage: Eukaryota > Metazoa > Chordata > Mammalia > Carnivora > Hyaenidae > Proteles > Proteles cristata. The sequence goes on from JAESUZ010000127.1 coordinate 1,626,234, forward strand.
TTTTTGAAGCTCACATGGAGACAGATTCATTTAAAATGGCTGAGTAGGTGGGTTAATGTGGTTGAGAGTGGTACTGGAATCCAAGAAGAAAATGGAAATGGGAGACAGAAAGTCAGATGAGCGCAGTTAATAACAGAGCATGGCTGAAAGAAAAATAGAAAATTCTGCCAAACGTTTTCATTCACTTTTCTAATATTTTATCCATGCTGGGTTACAAAGAAAGAAGGAAAATTTTGGCTTAGAAATAAAAAAGCTGTCAAGCCTTTAAACGTAGTTATTACTATTAGATTCCTTGTACTTTTTATTTTTAAAATAACTATCTCATTTAAGAGGCATTCTAAAAGTTGAAGTCGAAAGCTACTAATATTAAACAGGCTATAAGCCACTTGTGCAGTGTGGTGAAAACTTTCTCACGGAGCTCCTAACATAATTGTGCCACCCACTGCCAGCTACTACCGGACCCCTGCTGACCACTGTCACAGGTAAGTCAGACTTACCTCAATGAGTTCATTGCTCCAAATGCTGGCATCCATTTTTAGACTTCTAACCTTGGAATCTTTTGGTCCTAAAGATCTATGTTGTCCTGAAGGTAAAACACAATTATACTTCTATTTTAATTTCTGTAAATGGGATTATATTTTTTTTTATAAATTTTTTTTAATGTTTTATTTATTTCTAGGAGAGAGAGAGAGACAGCATGAGCAGGGGAGGGTCAGAGAGAGAGGGAGTCACAGACTGAAGCAGGCTCCAGGCTCCGAGCTGGCAGTCAGCACAGAGCCCGACGCAGGGCTCGAACCCACGAACCGCGAGATCATGACCTAAGCGAAAGTCGGACGCTTAACCGACTAAGCCACCCAGGCGCCCCAATGTAAATGGGACTATATTTTTTAAAAAATGTCTATGTGTACACGTATGTGTGTAGGTATATATCCTTTCAACTGAAAACACCCCAATATCTACTTTCTTTAATGACCATAGCATCAAGAGTAGTGGTGGTAAGTTTATAGAAATCCCAACCCCAATGAAAATAAAAGTAACCATCTTCATCACTACCCTGTGTTGGTATAAAACTACAGTCTTAAAACTATGTATATATATGTATGCCTATGTATATGTGCATATTTATGATGTGGTAATTAGCAATTACTGGTTATCAAAACTTTTATGACAAGTGTGTTCAGTCGCATGTACGTGAACATGGATATCATTGTACTCCTAAAAAGAAAACCTAGATGTGTGGTCATAGAGGTCTTGGAGAAAGTGAGCTACATCCCAAACTTTACTTTCCAGCTCTACCAGGTGCTGTGCTGGTCCTGGGAATTCAAAAGATGTCTAAGAGTTGATATGTCCTCCACAGATCTATAAATAGTCATTATAGAGGATGATAAGGGCAAGGCCAGAGTTGAGGACAGGTTTCATTGAGTGAAAATGGAGGAAGAGCACAACCTTAGCTGGAGAAAAGACTAGGATGATTGCTTCAAGCCCTTAATATTTTTCGAGTATTACATATTACAACTCTAATACACATGTATCTAAAAATCTGAAGTGGATTCTTTATGCTTATGCCTGACAGAGAAAAAAATTCAGCATTCTACTCTCATCAACTCAATTATGCTGCATAAATCATCAATCAGTCATTACAGGGCACCGAGGACTGTGTCAGACGCTTTCTAGGCTGAGAAGGAACAAAGGTAAACAAGACGCTGTCTTTATCTTAAGGGTTTTTTGCCTATGAGCATGAAAGCTTACTCCTCTTTCTACATTTGGGAAGAGGTTCCTTTCTTCCTTTTGTTAAAATGGAAACTTCGCAGAGCACCAGGTCCTAAAATCCCAATGGCAGAAAGATGCATAGGTTTGCATTTATAAAGATGACCTGAAGGTAACAGAAAAGGGTCAAGCTCAGAAAACAAGCAGAAGAACTGGCAGGAACCCTTCGGGTAGCGAAGGCAAGAAATGACAGGAATCGAGTTGAGGCAGCAGGAGGAGAAACAAAAGGGGGTACAGATGTAGAGATCCTGAGATGATAAGAACAGACGGAATTTGGTGAGCTTTACGGAAAGGGGAAGGGGCAGGAGGCTCTCGCAGGCTTCAGGCTTGACTACAGGGTAGACAGTATTGATTCTGACCAAGATGTGGAATATAGGAGAATGCTCAGTGTTATGTAATGAGTCGGGCAGCAATAACAGCTCCATTTATGTGTTTTATTTATTTATTTATTTATTTATTTATTTATTTTTTGAGAGAGAGAGAGAGTGCTTGCATGAGCAAAGGAGAGGAAGAGACAGAGGGAGACAGAAGATCCAAAGCAGGCTCCTCACTAAGAGTGAGATCATGATCTGAGCAGAAGTGGGATTCTTAACCAAGCCACCCACGTGCCCTTAAGAGATCTATTTTTAACATGCTGTTTTTGAGCTATCACGAAAATCCAAAAAGAGACTCCAGTAGGCAGACCTAAGGGTATGGTGTTCAACAGGGTGAGAATTGCCCACTTAAAAGTGACTGCTAAATTTAACTGATAAACACCATCAATCAGGAACATCAGAGTGAAAGACAACTGAAGATGTAACCCAAAGGAACACAAGTATCTTAGGAGCAGACAAAGGAAGAGTAACCTGAAAAAGCATGACCAGAGAATTAAGAACACACTAAGAGAAGACGGTATCTTAGGTTGAGGGAGGAGGGAAAGTCACAGAGAGACACGATGGTCAAATACTGCAGTGTCGAACACTGCCGAGATGACAAGAGAGGAACTGACCACTCACAAACTGAGAGAAAATGCATTGGTATATACAGTGAGAATATTTTTACTGGACTACAGAGAAAAGAAAACTGATTATAGGATGAAGAAAAAGTAGGAGTGAAAGAAATGAAGAAAATCTGTGCAGAATTCTATTCCTGAAAGTACCCGGTCTATGAAGGGAAAAAGGGACAGAGAATGATACACAGAAAGTTTTCCGGAAGCCAGTGTCGACAGGACAGACTTGCCTGGGTATACACACTGAAACAAGAGAAGCCATGGTTTCATAATTACAGAGAGGGAGTAAGTGATGAGATGAGGATCTTGAGAAGAGAAGAAAAAAGCAGGGGAAATAAGTAGAAAGAATATCCTAGAACAATACAAAAGCTCTCTTTCAATGAGCCTGGAAAGGCAAAAAAAGGTTGGGAAAAAATACAAAGTAGAGCCGGGTTAGGTGATGCTTCTTCTTACTGCTATTAACGTTAATTACATCCTGACAAAAATCTTGGTGTGCTAAGAAATGTGGAGGCACAGAGCTCTAGAAAAGACAGGGCTTGGTCCCAGTCTTTGCTTGAGCTGAGGTTGTGCTCTTCCTCCTTCTTCCCTCAATGAAACTCACACTCAACTCTGGCCTTGCCCTTAGCGTGCTCTACCAAAATTACTATTTATAGATCTGTGGAGTATGTATCAACTCTTAGACATCTTTTGAATTCCCAGGACCAGCACAACACCTGGTAGAGCTGGAAAGTAAAGTTTAGGATGTAGCTCACTTTCTGCAAGAATTCTGTGGCCACACACCTAAGCTGTGCATCAGGTGTTCACAATTGTGAACCCCCAAGTACACTGAACTGTCAGATGGTCTGTAAGCTGTAAAGTCACCATAAGGTAACCAGTCATAGTACCATTTCCATCATAAACCTCAATACTCTTCAGAAATGCTTCTATATAAAAACTCTCATTCAAAGAGATAACAGATCTGGTACACCAAGTTTAGAGCTCAGAATGACCTTGATATGAAATAAATATACATCCTAAAAAATATGACTGGGGGAAAGATAGGCAAATCACACAAAGATCCAAGTGTGTTCAGGGTACATTATGAAACACACTCACCTTAAAATCTAAAAATGTCAACAGTGTCGTCATAAATTCCACACATGGACCAGTAGGCACACATAATGATTACATGCTTAAAAATCAATTTCTACATCTAAGTCATGCATAAGAGAAGTATGGAATAAGAAGATATTTCTAAATTTAATTTAAATGTAATAAGCTTTCTCTGTTTTTATTTTTCCACAACTGTTAGCTGAAACACATCACATAGGACAATAAAGAGCATCCGGAGCCAATCTGCCACTGAACAGTGACAAGCATAACTTATCACTAATTACCTGCACACTTCTTACAGATGACAACACAGAGATTGATGGACGCCCAGTCAGGATCTGGGGCTTTGCAATCTGCACAGCTCCTGTTGGACTCATTGAACCAAATCTTCTCAGCTACTTCATAATCAGAGAGAGTTTCTGCTATTGATTGCTGCACAGCTTCAATCCACTCTTGTTTCTCTTTCTCAGACTCGGCTGTAAAGCTGCAACAATTAATGTTTCTGCATTATCGACCTCCCTTGTAAAGGCCAATTAAGCAGTATGTTCAGTTTGCATATTCATTTCACTCACAAATTAAATAGCAGCTGAAATATATGCCTTCCAGGCAGCTGAACAGTCTTTTCTGTTAAAAATCATCTAATTTAAAAACTACTTTTTTCCCTTTAGCATCCCACATTGCTTATGAATCTGTTTACATATCTCAAACCAAAACGAACATGCACTTTTTTCTGACCAGGAGATTAAAAATTGCTTTCTGAGGTCAAGAGCTTAACTGAGAGGCCAAGCGTCCTAAGCAATGGTTATATAATAATCAGTGAGAAGATGGCGGTTTCAGAGTTTCAGGACTATTGGATTATTTTGCCAGGAAAGTGTTCCCTGATAGTCTGAAACGAAATTACCAAAAACAGCCACCAAAATTTTGATTTTTTTCATTCTTGAAAATAGATTGTCTTTTTTAATTAGAAGAACGTCCAGATGGCTTTAAGAAACTGAGAAATCAAAAAAGTTTTAAGTGATTACTATTCTAATGGAATTCTAACTCATTTTTAGTCATGTTCTGATTTATCCTAATTCTTAGTATTTATTGGATACCTGAGTAAAGGGATAAAATAGTAAACACAGGCTCACTCTAAGAAATGTTTACTGAGTACCTACGATGCACCACAAAATGTGCCACAGGACTCCAAACTCGGTCAATGACCTGCAAAATGTTCACATTAGAATTTTCTGTTCTGAAGATGAAAATATTTTGAAAAATAATGAAAATAACAGACTACTAACACAGTGCAAATAATCCATAAGGAAACATAGGAGACTACATGGATATTTTTCAAAGCACTTTCTGTTTCCATCATCAGTATAATATTCAATAAACCTCCTAGGTGGTTTCTATTTTATTACAAAGAGGTTGGTCACAGCCAATAGTTGCTGGTACATAGATTCTAAAACCCTTGGAATGACCTGAATGATAAGTGTCTTTTATAGGCTTGTGAGATCATTTGTGGCTGGAGGCCTAAATAGTTTCAGGATGGGAGCTGGTCAAGAGAAAAGACCAAGCCAAGATCAAGGAGTAAGGGGGTTCGACATTTCAGCCCAGACCAACAGGGAGAGGTGATTGCAAGTATTCAATCAATCATTCCTACAGAATGAAACCCCAATAATATCTACTGCACAACAGAGTTCAGATGGGCTGGTGAACACACTAAAGTGCTGAGAGGCTGATGTATCCAGGGAAGGACAGAAGCTCTGCATCACTAACCCTTGTACCCTGTCCTGTGTGGCTCTCCCATTTGGAAGTTCCTGAGATGCAGTCTTTATAAGCAACTGGTAATAATAATTACACTGTCCTTCTGACTTCTGTGAGCCACCCTAGCTAGAAAATTACTGAATCTGGCACAGCAGGGGTCGTGGGAGTCCTGATGTGCAGCCAAGTTGGAAAGAAGTGTGGCTAAGGAGAGGGTCCAAGTCTTCTGACTAGAGTCTGATGTGAGGGCAGCTCTGTGGCACTGAGACCTCAAACGTGTGGGGTTTAATGCTCAATCCAAGAAACTGCTGTCAGAACAGAACTGAATTGTAGGATACCCACTTGGTATCTGGAGAAGTGGTTGCGGTGAGGAAAAAACATATATACTGTGTCAGAAGTACTGTGAGTAAAAACAGTTCAGGTAATGTCTACATTTTCAGTTTAGGTTTGAATCTGCATATGTGAAAATGAAGTTTCTTATTCTTTAGGTGATTTTTTCCTCAAAATTTGAGCCACTAGACACATTCTGACAGATAAAATGAGTACCAGACTTGGGAATATTTTTGAAATTGCTAGGTAACTGTTAATCCTTTAAAGGCCTCTGACAATTGTCTCTGACCTGCAAACTACCCTGTGATATGCTGATTATTTGTGACAAATGAATTAATATGGTTGAGCTCACAGATACTGACTTATGCCTTTTCTGTGTGCTAGAGCTATGGAGTCAGTATAGATTATTAAAGGACATTAGGAACTTTACATTTTGTTCTTCCTGTCTTAAGAAGCAATTACAAGAATACCGTAATACAATACATATAATGAAATATTAAAAATATCTGATCACTAAGGGGCATCTGGGTGGCTCAATTAAGTGTCTGACTCTTGATTTCAGCTCAGGTCATGGTCTAAGTGTTCACGGGATGGAGCCCCATTTCAGGATCTGTGCTGAGTGTGCAGCCTGCTTGGGAGTTTCTCTCTCTCCCTCTCTCTGACCCTCCTTAATCATGCTCACTCATGTAGTCTCTCTCAAAATAAATAAACATTAAATATATAAATATACATGTGTGTTTGTGTGTGTGTGTGTGTGTATACACACACACACACACATATACATATTTGATCAATAAGTGCGATGAGATCCATCACCATCATTTTAAGCAAGAGTTCCTTTTAGGAAATCATTATGGAAAAACTGAAATCAGGGATTGATTTTAGAGGAGGATTGCATTTGATTAGGCTCAAAAAAGATAAATAAAAATACAGCTTAAAGATAATGTAATATTCTTTCTTTATTCCTTCAAAATGTGAAGAATTTTTTATATACTTGATAAAAAATTTAATATATTTATCAAGCCTTAGTTACTAAGAAAAAGATACATTCAGTAAAGATAAGACTCAAATTTCATGAAATTAGCTAATATCTTTGTAGGCTGTGTGTAATAATTCAAGTCACTTTTACATGGTGTTTTTATATACTGGCTAACAAGTTAGACAATAACAGAAAGGAACCAACATAATTTTACTAAGTGATCCATAAGAAATAAAATCACCACTAGCCATGTAAAAGTAGATCACCCAAGCTTTCTTGGAATAATACAAACACAAACATTTGAATATAGCTTACCTAAAACTCCTGTAGGGAGTGATTATTTCAAAAGACTGTTTTACAGTTCGAACCACTTGCTTTACGTTTGCGACATTCATAGGAATTATGGTAATACCAAGTCCACTCTTAAAATCCTAGTTGGGAGAAAAACATTAACACATTATAAAGAAACAAAATTACAGATTTGGAGAGTACCACTATATTCTCTAAAATCCAATAAATCCTACTAAATTGTACTACACATATATATGTGGAATTAAATGAGTCATTAAAAATGGATTGACAGTGATTTTAAGTAGGCACTTTAAATACATGATATTCATTACCACGTGCTTAGCAATTTTCTAGTAGGGGACTCAAATGACACTGTGAGGTTGGTATAATTACTATTTATAAAACAGAAGGGGATGGGGCGCCTGGGTGGCTTAGTCGGCTGAGCTTCCGACTTTCGCTTAGGTCATGATCTCGTGGTTCGTGGGTTTGGGCCCCGCGTAAGGCTCTGTGCTGACTGCCAGCTCAGAGCCTAGAGCCTGTTTCAGAGTCTGTGTCTCCCTCTCTCTCTGACCCTCCCCTGTTCACGCTGTCTCTCTCTCTCTCTCCTAGAAATAAATAAAATAAAAAATAAAAAAATAAAAAATAAATAAAAAAGAAGGGGAAACCGAGGGCCAAAGAGATTAACATCACATGTAGAGTGCAGCTAGTTGGACGTGGTACAAAGGGACTGAAACTCAAGCTACCCGACTGGTCTTTGTTTTACTATGGGAGGTTACCTTCGCTCTGTCACACCCTGTCCTTTACTCTCACACAAAAGCATTACTTATTGTACAATTTTATCTCATTTCCAATATTGATTACTTTCCTCCTCCAATTAAATCCGTAAACTCCTTTTATGCTATTTTGGTATGAAAACTATCATCTGTTCAATACCTACAGGTACTGCATTCACTTTGTCTCACCAAAATTAGCAAGTGTTCAAAAGGCTACAAAGTCTTCATTCTAAAAGCATTAAAGTTTGAAATATTATCTAATCATAAAGGTTTTGGAATTTGACTTATCACATAATCTCAACACTTTAAAAAATATAATTATTCTCTACCTCCAAAGATTATCTATGTAAACAGTTTCAGATTAAATGTGCTCTGAATTCCTAAATTAAACCTGAATAGAAAAAGTAGCCATACTAAAGATTATATACATACATACGTTTATATATATATATATATATACATACTAAAGACTATATATATATATATATACACACATGTATATGTATTAATATATATATACATATATATATATACACACACACACATGGGTCCATCTTCAATAAGAATACATCAGGCAGATACCGGGAAAGATCACAGGCCTTCTCTTAATAGGTTAAAGTAAAAGTACTATTTTCCCATCTTCCTTGCAAGCTAGGAAGGCAATATATCCTAGTTTGGGTCAATAAAATATAAACAATTCCTGAGATGGGGCTGGAGGGAAAAATCTTGAAAGAAGAAAGACTTTTACCCCTCGCCATTCCATCTTTTGTTTGAAATACATCTAGAGGCACAGAAGCCATTATAGAACATTAGAATCCCTGAGAGGAAAAGTCTGAGGACAAATCCCCGTACCTGAAGATGCCAGGGTGAGAAAAAAATAGGAAAAACCTTGTTCCTTGGTGGCATCAGCTCTCTGTGCCCTACACCAAGAGATTTGTTAAAACAACAAATCCTTATCTTGGCAATCCTTGGGGTTTTGCCGTAGGATACTAATGCAATCCTGACTGACAAAATAAGTGAAATAAAATAATCTTATAACAGATTCCCCCACTTGTAAAAGTATCCACAGTTTTCATTCATAAATTGCAGAAAAGCCTCTCTTCATTTTTTTAATGTACAAGTATTTAGTAAGAATAAAGAAATGACTCATTCATAAAACATATCATAAATTTGAATTTTTTTTCCCTAATGAAAGTACAAATAGCTTATTCTATTAGGAAAAAATAAGCCAGAAATTGAGTCAATAATATAAAAAATAAGATGCACAGACAGGCTAAGTGTCGCAAAATAATTAGAAAAAAATGTAGTATACTTCTACTTCGTAAACCCATTCAAAAATCAGTACCTGATGTGATATATGTGGGACAAGAGGAATCCAACTTTTCCAATATGGTCTATTTTAATAAGTTTCAGCATACAGGTTCAAGGTTATACTTACAATTAAAAACCAAAAACAAAAATTCTCAATTGTCCATACCAATTCTCCGGCTAGATGATATAACTGTTGGAGAAACTCCCAATGCAAGGGATTGAAAACTCAAACTCCTTTTATCAACGAAGAATTTAAAGTAGGGGTAACAAGGTAAGGCTTTTTTTATTATTATTGAAGTAGACTTGACATACAATGTTACATTAGTTCCAGGTGTGCAAACATCGTGATTCCCACCACTTTATAAATTGTGCTATGATCACAAGTGTAGCTACCATCTGTCAGGCAAGGTAGGTTATTTTTAAAACAGCTTTCTGGTGGCCCAACCTGATATAGGAGTAACTCTAGAATAGACTGCATGTCCTTCAAGCAATTCTCCATAATGAAGAACTGACAAGAGCTGGATGTGCTCAGTTCTATATTCTCTGAGAAGGGCCTGGCTTGCAGGTGCTGTTTGTTGTTAAGGGTAGAGGTATATACTCAAACCATCCGATTAGCAGATGGTAAAACTGACAATATTTTATGGAAACTGATGAGCTTCATCCAGGCTCCAGCCTGAATTGGTGGCCCTTATTTGTACAAGCAAGGTGTGAAATGTCTATATATATACAGCTGCAATTTCTGGTAAAAATAAAATAAGTGAGGGTCAGGAGGTCTAGACCCCAAATTTCTCTGAAGCAAGGCAAAGATGACTTTTTTGGCCTGGAAAAAAACTGTAACCCATTTATCAGCTGCTGGCCATGGCCATATGGTTTTGAGTAATTAGAGTGTCCACTGAACTCACCAGCACAAATGGACTGTAAAATGTACAGGAGATTAACAAAATAAGTGTCAGTCTTCTTGAAAAGTAGTAAATATGAAACAACTGTATTTCTTATTAAAAATATTTGTGGTGGCACTAAGCCCCTTTTTCAGGCTGTATTTAGAATGTATTTATAATATATCTAATCCCTCAATGATGACCAAATTTTCCATGTTGATCTCTCCCTCTGATCCTGAGATTCTGGTCCACTGAATTAGAAAGCAGAGCTTAAGAAATCTGGTTAAAAAGCAAAACCACAGTCCTATGAGTCTCATATGCAGCCAATGTTGAGAAAACTGAATTAGACAGCAGAACCAGCTGGAGAATCTAGACAGGATGAGTCTGCAATATTTAAATATCAGGATATCAACAGTTCCCTCTGCCTTCTGTAGAGAAGAGGGGGGAAAATTCAATGATCATACAAAAAGCATTTGAAATCATTAGGACTACTGGTTAAAAATACCAGAACACAGTGACACAATGGTTTTTCAAGATGCTGTGTGTCCCTAGGTGCCCACTCCTTTGCTATTGTCTAAAGGATTTAAAAGCATCAGACTTCATTAAGTATATATGGTGCACTCCGTAACTGGTTTACTATTTGTGTAGTGCTCTGAAGCTTACTGAAAGCCATGAACCCCCATCTGATCTTGTAAATTATTCTGTGAAAAAGGCAGAGAAGATATAGTCATTTTTAAAATGGGAAAATTTGTCCTGGCAAAACAACACTTATTACATATTCAGTGAATGCCAGAAATCATGCCAAGTCCTGAGTCTGCACAAGAGCATAAGACAGGGTACCCACCTCTGGGAAGCTTTAGGCTAGGGAGGAAATGAGCAAGAATTGTAACAAGTTCATAGTTGTAAACACTGAATCCAGCCAATCTCTGAAAAGAGAGCTGTGTTCCTATGAGACTTTCCAAAGGAGGTGAACCTTGACTAAATAAATGACAAAATCCAGACCAGCTTGATCATATATATGTATCTCCTGCTTCACTTCACTCATTTGCAAAATGAGCCATACTACACTTCATCAGTATGGTGAGGATAGAATCAATTATCCCGAAAATACTTAAAAGAACCCCAGGCACGGAGTAAGTGCTACATAGTTCTGGTAAGCTACTGCTATTAGTTTCTACCTCTTGAATTTGAAACCAACTGAGCATATTAGCTATGAAAAAGTTAATTACAGAAAAACACACAAATTACTAGCAAATACACATAAATTTTAAAAAATGGGGTAGTGGCTGAATGGCTCAGTATGTTAAGTGTCTAACTTCAGCTCAGGTCAGTCTCACAGTTCGTGAACTTGAGCCCTGCATCGGACTCTGTGCTGACAGCTCAGAGCCTGGAGCCTGCTTTAGATTCTGTACCTCCCTCTCTCTCTGACTGTCCCCTGCTCGTGCTCTGTCTCTCTCTCTCTCTCTCTCAAAAATAAATAAACATTTAAAAAATTAATGGGGTGGAAGGTAAATATTAAAAAACAAATTACCCATTAACTACAATCTGATTGTCAGCCATATTCTCATTTTGAAAAATAGGCACCAGTCAGGGATAGACCACACTTTCAGTACTTAAAATGCTATAAACTGGGTGGAAAAAAACAGGAGCATGAAAATTCAGTGGGTAGAAGAGTACTATAAAAAGCATAAACTAAAAACAGATTCTGGAGTAAACAATATCTTACATTTAATTTGCAGTCATAGAATGTGGGATCTCAAAAAGCATGAATCCCACCACCAGTCCTACTATAATGATGGCCATGCTTGGTAGAACAGATCTGGACACCTGCAAAGGTGGTCATGACCATGTAGGAGTCATGCGGGTCACGACCGTTGGGAGTCAGATCTGGAGGAGAATCCTGGATAAGCCATTTATTGGCTGTATGACTACTGCCAAGTTATTTATCTACACCTCTATTTCCTCATTTATAAAAACACAGTAATATCTACCTTATATAGCATTATAATAAAATTGAGTGAAATATGAATTTAGGGTCAAATACATCCAGACTATTTATGAGTTCTAAACACAGAATTTGTCTTCAATTAAAGTATTTCCATTTTATTTATAGTAATGAAAGCATTCACCCAATGATTCTATACTATATACTCAGATCATAATTAATGGTAAATAGTTACCAAGATACTAGAATGGGTTATTTGTGTGAATTTTTAGAACAGAACCTGGTTAAAACTACATTTTAAAACTACATAGTGAAAGAGCAAAATACAAAAAATAAAATTACTCCAAACAGAACAATTAAAGAAGGGTTTGTTAACCCCAAATTTGCTAAAATCTCAAACCTATTTTTGGAAATACTGGATGCCAGGTTTCCATGCCAGAAATTTAAGAACTTGGTGCTTAAACATTTGTTGAAAACAGATGTGGCATTGTATGACACTGACACCAAATTTCCAGGGAAACACCAGATGCAGAGTTTGGCCAGATACAGAACCCAGAGAGTGTGAGGCCACCACATACACCCTGCTGCTTCTTTTTGTGCCACTCAACCCACAGTCCTATGAGGTCTATTTAAATTCTATTAGAGTTTCATTCCTGGGCCAGACACCGGGAACATTATGTAGGGGGAGCAAGGGGCAATGAGTCTCTTGTTATACCCTGATTTGAGAATGTTTAATCAAGTGAATTTATATAGTTAGAACTTCAATGCCACAATTATCATTAAATGGATACACAAACCCACCAAGCAAGACATCTGGTTGTAATGAATTCACTAATATTAACATGATTCTCAAAAAAACTCATCACAAAAAAAAAAAAAAAAGAAAGAAAAAAGAAAATGGGAAACTGGCTGTCAGGACAACCTAATAAATGGAAACCAAAACCAATTATCTTAAATTTGCCTCACATCCATTTGCAAAAATTTCATTCAAACAGCAGTACCATGTATATACAACACTACATGTCAGTGTGTGTTCATATTTTATTACTATACGCACTACACTACATACAACAGTGCGCTTCAGTGTACATTCGTATTTTATTACCTCATTTAAAATCTTAAATACTGCCTTATATACTATGTCCGCATCATTTCAAGATAAATTCACAAAATAATTATTTTCCAAAACACAGAAAAATCTATCTGCTTTGAAATAAAAAGCTGTTTAAACAAAATTCCTACACAATAAAAAGAATGAAAAGGCATAGCTCAAAAAAGCAGTTACAGAAAATGACATGATTAATGTATTTTTATATGAACAGCTTTAAGAAATTATCAGAAAAGAGGGGCGCCTGGGTGGCTTAGTCGGTTGGTCGTCCGACTTTCGCTTAGGTCATGATCTCGCGGTTCGTGGGTTCGAGCCCCGCGTCGGGCTCTGTGCTGACTGCCAGCTCAGAGCCTGGAGCCTGTTTCAGTCTGTGACTCCCTCTCTCTCTGACTCTCCCCTGCTCACACTGTCTCTCTCTCTCCTAGAAATAAATAAAAATACTTAAAAAAAAAAAAAAGAAATTATCAGAAAAGACCAAAAAATCCCAATAAAAAAATGGAGAAGGAAAATCAAAAGAGAATTCACAGAAAATAATTTAAAAACAAAATTTAAAAAGAATGATAAGCTCTTGGGGCACCTGGGTGGCTCAGTCGGTTAAGCGTCTGACTTTGGCTCAGGTCATGATCTCAGGATTCGTGGGTTCGAGCCCTGTGTCAGGCTCTGTGTTGACAGCTAGCTCAGAGCCCGGAGCCTGTTTCAGACTCTGTATCTCCCTCTCTTTCTGACTCTCCCCTGCTCACACTGTCTGTCTCTCCCTCTCTCAGAAATAAATAAACCATTTTAAAAACTTTTTTAAAAAGAAAAGAATGATAAACTCTGTAGTCAAGAAAGCACTGTAAATGACCACAAATTCAACAAGGTCATTCTGCAAAATGTTTACTGAGTGTCAGCTACTGGCCTGAAACTCCTGTAGACACAGCAGTGAATAAACAATCACACAATTTAGGAATATAAAATTTATAACACGTTTCAGGTTAAAGTAAAACTGTTACCTAATTCATGTAGTGAACAACATTTTAAATGCAAACAACTCTTTAGGAAAAGGTCATTTTAAAAAAGGCTACATACAGAAAGCTATCAGAAATCTCATTTATTTACCACTATGTGTGCTATCCACATTGGAAGATCAGATCCTAAACAGCAAGCATCTTCTGGTTTCTTCTGTACCCCTAGAGCCCAGAGCAGCACTCAGAAATGAGACGGTGTCTAATAAAAATCCATTTTGCAAAATGGACAAATACAGAAATACAGAGAAGTGCAGTATAAGCTATACAATCTGAAACACCCAGCTCATTTTATACAAAGTTGAAGAAACACTGAAAAAAAATTATCATAATTATAATACATTGCAGGCATATAAAACATAAGCAGAGACAAAGAAGAGAACAATATTTGTAAAAATTAAACACTGCGTTTGTGAGGTGATGTTAAATAAAGAAATGACATGTAATTTATGTGATAACAGCGCCACAGTGTTTTGCAATTGAGTAATTAGGTAGAGAATTTGTGTCTGGTTCAACTTTGCAAAAGTCCTCTCTAACAAATGTTTTTACATATCTCTTCATAGTTCTCTTCTACTTTTTACAACCTGGGATGGGGAGGGGCAGGGGTTGTCACAGAAATAAGATCCCCTAAGGCATTTCTCCTACTCACTCCAGAGCTTCTGCAAGTTCCAGCTGCTACAATCTGCTAATGAATGAAAGGGAGACGCAGAGGTGAAAGAAAATAATGAACCTCTGAAGGGAGCAACTGGGCAAGTGAAAAGTCCATGTTAATTCCACAGAGTTGAGACACGACAGTGTCCATGAGGGGACCAAGACTAGCATTCCCCTTGCTACCATTATACCATGCCTCTTTAAAATGGTAGTAATTACGACAGCCTGTTCTAATAGCTATTTTAACTTAGAAAATTTAAGCTACTGATTGTGTAGAAGGGACAGATCCAGAAAAAGCGAATTACTGAAAATATATTTGTAAGGATGCTTGACATGGAATCTTAAGGAAACCTTTTGGAAGTAGAGAGAAAGCTCTGGAAAGGACTAAAAATAATCCACAAAATTAGAATACATTTACAGACAGATTCAAAGAACTTATGGGAAATGAAACAATTTCAAACTGTTTTCCAAACACTGTCCCCTTTATGCTGACTTGGCAAATGGAGTTTACTCCACTAGATCATACTCTGGCAATAAAAGTTTATGCTAAGAAAGAAAAAATTAAATGTTATTTTAGGATTTATAAGCTAAAATCTGTAATTTCATTTAAAAATTGAGACTTTAGCAAAAATAAATAAATACCAGTACCTATATTTCAAAACTATGCACAATTAATAATAGTTCTTCAAATTTTCAAAATTCATTACCACTAATACCAATCATCTTAACGTTCCACTTAAATGCTGGACATTGAACATTTCAAAATGTTCAATGAGAAAAAAACTATACTTAAAAATGAAAGTTAATCACAAAAAGAAGTATAACAATCCCAAGTTGAAGGATGATGAAGCACCCAATGTTGTTTCCAGGCTATTTTTACCCATTTTCCAATCCCAAAATATCTTGCTCTCTTTACCTAAACGCTTATCATGTTTTAAAGGGGGGGAAAAAAAACCCAACAACACAGAAACCTCAGACCAGTGTTTCAGTGTGTGGTGCAGTTTTTGGATCACATGTCACTGAATCATATGGGATGCTTTATACAATGTGAATTCCAACATTCCATCCCCAGAAATTCTAAGTCTACAGTCTGGAATGAGCCCAGATAGCTGGAATTTTAACACTCAACTTAAATAATGGCCTCAGAGATAGTAAGCGATCTCTCTTCTTTACATGACATCATTTAAACATAAAGACATTAACTTAATTATCTGAACCAATTAGTAGCAGAGAAAGAATGAAAACCCAGAACGCTACTCTGTCCATCTCCTTTGCTTTAAATGAACATCTCACCTTCCATTTAAATAATTCTTCAACATATGCTACCTTTCCACCTCTATCTAACTGTTTACTCTCTCTGGAATGACCTCCTGAGTAAATTACTATAAATATGTATAAACAGAGGCATGAAAAATAAAAATAGTTCATATGTTAGGGTAGTGTAGGTCAATTTTCCTTATTCTTTAAATTCTATTCACACTGTAAGTTATGTGGGCAATAAATCCACTATTTTAAAAGTTTAAAATTGAAAACAATTTAGCTTTGATGCATGTAACCAAATTAGATCCAATTCAAACTTAGATATAGAAATTCAAAGCTAACACCTCTTACTTTTTACTTTTTATTTTTATTAGAAATTAAAATTGACATGTTTCCGGTGTAACACTTCTTACATTTTTATAAGTAGATTTTTTCCATATTTAAAAAAACACAAGATTACTTAATGGATTGTACAATTAAAACTTTCAGAAGTTGCTTTGAACAATTATCTTTTAGTGCTTTTCCTAAATGCAAGCATTATTAAAGCCCTCTGCATTCAGGAGAAAGATTCCTCATTTAGCACATCACCCAAGTTCTTCACACAATCTGTTCAACCATGTGAAAAAACCGATGGGCAACTTTCCCCTGGAGAAAAGGATATACCATGATGTAACACAGATGAAACTGGAATGGTAAGTTAGGGCCTAAACACAGAAGGCCTTCCTTAATTTGTCCATTCAGTCTTGAGCCAACTAGTTCAAAACTTGACTCAAGAACAAGTCCCTTAAGACCCAGCTCCATATATCATGATGCAACTTTTTAAAAATAACACATACACAAGCAACAGTATGTATTCTTTAGGGGTATATAAAGGCACGTTAGTGCATAGAAAAGGAACCTAAATATACATAACTGAAAATAGGTGTATGTCTCAAAAGATAAGGGGTCCAGCATTAATGCTTTCATTTTTAAGAGTATATATTCATTACCTGTGTACATGGAACTGTTTCTAATCTCGAGACTCCATTAGATGACTTTTTTGCACTTCTATGTAACTTCTGCATGAGCCTAATAAAGCACTGGGCTCACTATCCATTAAAAACACTGATCTTGTCTAACTTTTCATCCTGGAAGACAGGATATGTGTCCTCAGCAAGTGTATACCTTGCAGACTACCTCACCTGGTAGAATGTATACTGAATGCACACTCTGAGCCTCCTAAGCAACTAAGTTTTTCAAGGAAAGAAGCTTAGTGTATCTCCAATAGATTATAGGCCAGAAATGGTCTTTTCAATACACATTTTAAAAAGTCAGTTTGGTATAGTGGCTAAGATGCTAGACTTAGAGTCATATACTTCTGGTTTTGTTATGCATGAAGATCTGTAATCCTTACTCAATCCTCATTTTCCTCATCTATAAAATACAGAGAAGAATATCCCTCCTCCTATATCTATGGGTGAGATTAAAAGGAAATGTTTATAAATTAAATAGCACAATACCTGGCACTCACCAGGTGGTAGTCATTATTATGTTTTTTATGTTCAATTGCTAATATTAAAGCAATAATTTCATATAACCTCTTTCTAATAGAGAATGTTAATAAAACTTTAAAAAAAATCTACTTTAGGAAATTAATGTAAACCTAGACAATCTAGCTAATAGAAAGCAATGAAACTAATATTTGAAGTCCATCAAGTCTGTGCAAGTAAAATATGAACACCTCAATTAATCTGGCAGAGGAACTTCCATACCAATAAATGCAAATTATGCATTTTTAAACTCCATTCCAATGAGAAAAGTTTTAATCATCTTACTTCACAGGCTAAAAATGTTCATATTCAGCTCATACACATTATAAGCTGTACATCACTATTCTTCTTGAGGAATATGCTAACTATCCAAGTTATTAATATGCCAACAGTGCTCAATGATGCCTTTTACAGTTAATTGGCTAAGAAATCTTATCCAAAAAATATAATAAGATCATGCTGAAGTTCAGAAGATGCCTTAAAGATCTATAGCTAATTTCTTAAAACCACCATTTGTTTTGAATTTATATCTCTATTTTTGTTATGAAAATATTTAGATCCCAGCTAATCATAACCCATTATGATGTATTACAAAATGAGTTCCTCTTGGATCAGATATCCAAAGCACATTGTGTAATTCCACAAATTACTAAGTATCTATTACATTTTAGGCTAAAAGATTAAGAGTTCAATCCACAAAAGGAGTATTTTCCAATACATATTGAAAACCAGATAGGTCAGAGAAAAGGAAGTCTATTCAATCAAATTTAACTGAATTTGTCAGAACTTTAACATCAGTCTCCTCAAAACACTTAACTTCTCTATTAAGTCAACAACTCAAGCCTATTTTATATTTGGCATGTATGTGTTTGTGTATGCATATATGAACTACTTGTCTATAGTAAATTATCTCCTCTGCAAGCAACATATCTGCTCAAAGAAATAAATTAAAATGCTGGAAACTCAAAATATGTCATCTGTGCCTACTCTTAAAATTTTCTATCACACAAGAAACAACAGGTACAGAACTGAGCCTATTTCATCAACAGCCAAATGATTAATTGGTTCTTAATTATTACCTCATGTAGTTTTATAACATTACTTTAGGTAAGGAATATTCTTCAAAAATTATTTTCAATGATCTTGTCAGTCCCTTAAAAAGATGATGTCTAACCTCAAATTTGATGTAGATTATGTTCCCGCCATTGGAGGAACTGAGAAAATTCTACAAAACAACACTTTGTTATATTTAGTGCAGTACTCAAGGACTGTACAATATAAGACACTAATAAGTCTAACGAAGCATAGTTGTTAACACAATCAAGGAACCACAAATTCCAGTTGCTGTAACATAGCTCCTCACCTGTTCGTTTTTGCAAAGCCACACGCTGTTTCCACTTAACACAGTAAAAATTTTGGCTTTGTACCCTCTCAGTTCAAGATATCCACATTTCTCAGGTGCAGCAGCTGCTTGAGACTGTAAGGCAGGGGACTGCGATTTCAGTGCATTTAACAGTATGCTGACCCAGTCATTTCTCTCCTCTGAAAATGAAGACAGGAGAAAATACATCCATACTCATATAAATTATACAGACACAGAAACATGGCAAAGGATCTATTCTCTCTGTAACACATCACTTACAGATTCTTTCCCACAACTGCAATCTAAATGCTACTGCAGTCAGAGCCAATGGCCCTATTCTGTAAGAGAAAAGAAATAAGGCTACACAGGTGTTCTGTAACTAATACCACTGGCCTCACCTGGGAGCTTATTAGAATGCAACATCTCAGGCTCCACTTTGGACCTGATGAATCAGAATATTCAGCTTAAGAAGATCCCCAGGTGATCTGAATCCATGTTAATATTTAAGATGCACTCTTATAGATTATTTATGAGACTGGATTTTGTTTTAACGGAAGTAATATTGAGACCAGTTAACAGATTTTACCTGGCAATTAAAGTACTCAAATGCCCAGAAAATCTTACTTCTGTTACTTAGAGCCTACTCTGCCTAAGAGTACACAGACTTGATAGTCACTCAATCTAGTCTCATCAAACTAAAATAGCATCTCATTTGGTAAATTAAAATTCAGTTTTCTCCCTCTACAAAAGTGGAGTGACCTTCAACTATGCATAACACACTGCGTCATGGGCACAGAAATTTGATCTCGTCCCCAAAGAGCAATCAAAGTCATAAGTCAAGTTAGATATGAACACAGAACACAGAATATTATAAATGTCATACAAATGATATCATATATGAATCAATTCAATGGAGGTATGTGATTTGCTGAAGTATGTCATACAGCTAGTGTAAAATTAATAGAATCAAATATTTTAACTCTCAATTGTTTTCAGCACTATAGAAAAACAAAAGACTGTTAGTTCTTGGAAGAAAGAGCATTTGAAAAGACAACTGGGGTTTGGTGAGGGAAGAGCAGAACTTTATAACTCTAAGCAAAGAACACAAGAACAAAGGCAGGAAGAACCAACATCTGTTCAGGGACTTAAAGAGAAGCATACTGATAATTTTGAACTCACAAAGAAATAATAGGAAATATGGCTACACCTTCTGCAGTACCTGTAAGGAATTTTGCCTCCAAACTTTATTACGGAGGGGTAAAAAAAAAAAAAGCCACGATTCTTAGCAAGGAAGTGACATGATTAGCATGATGATAGGCAGACTAAGCTTGGAGATCAGAAATAAGGGAAGAAAGGCTTGAAGTACAATGAAAATGGAAACAAAGGAATGCCTGAGAGGTCAAGACACTGAGGGACAGAAAAAAGTAGCTGAAGTTTTAAATACGTTTGACAGGTATTCACACAAGTTTAAATTATCAGATAGCTTAGTACCCTGACTTGACCAAAGAATGTAAGTTTCCTTTTGTTGAGAAAACCACCCCAGGTTTTCAGTGCCCTGGCAGGAGCATCTAGGTGGACTAAACAATGTGTGACTGAAGTGGCCTACACAAAAGAACATCCATGGAAGTGGATACACGTTTAAGGTAAAGGGAGGTGAAATGGACAAATCTTGAGGTACGACTATATCTATGAGGCTGGAAAATGGGCTAGCAAAAAACAAATGGAGAAGTAGTTATCAAGGCAAAAGGGAAAAGGCAAAAAAAAACCCCAAACCAAATCAAAACAAACACACACACACACACAAAAAACCACAGACAGAATTCCAGGTAGGAAAAATGATCAAGAATGAAGAGGAAGGAAAAAATAAGCTGGCCCAAGATTGGAAAATGGGATAGTATTTCAGATCAAAGACTGGTCTAGACATAATTACTCTATTGTGGACTGAAATAAGTCTCCATATTAGACTTGCTTGTATTCGAACATGAACCCTTGCATTCGAATTACTCACTCGAATGAAAAGTTAGTTTATAATTAAGACTCAATTTTAAATGATCTTTATTCCTGCTCACCTTCAACACTACTAAAATCAGTTGTGCATTGAATGACCAAGACCAAAGTGTTTATTAAACCTCATTCAACAAGGCTTTACCTCTAACTCCCAGGTTATAGTGCCCATGTATTGCTGCACGTGCATTTAGCCTCAGTCCTTCCATCTTGACCCAGAGTTTATCTTCTGGGCCTGCACTCGGAGGACTACATGACTATCTTCAGGTGCAAGGAAAAAACAAGTAAGAAGACAAGGGTTAATGTTCCCTGTTAATGGTTATTTATGACACAGTTTGTATATTCTGTCCTTTAGATAATGGCTACTCCCTGAAACTCCCCTACAACCCTAAACGCTGCCTTCAAAATAACAAATGTTGTCCTACACACCAGGATAAGGGCTGTTCTCTTTATCACTTTGTAGCCTTTTTACAATAACTGGTCAATTCTGCTTCTGTACTGCCCACTTGCCTGCTTGCTCATTATAAAAAGCCCTAAGTCCTTGGGCTCGGGGCCACACATTTAGCCTTCTGTGTTAACTCTGTGTAGTGCTGGCCAGTAATAAAGACTCCCTTAATTTGTTCAGCTTCAGTGATCCTGAGTGGTCTCTGTGTCTCTCAGCATAACATTTTCAGAAGGAACTATTTATCCAAATTCCTCAGCATCATTAGAAACTAAAGCACATGAAAATATTCAAGTAAGTAAATGCCAATATGCAACACTAACTCTACATGTTAACTTTTTTTTGTTTTGTTTTGTTTTGTTTTCAGAGAGAGAGAGAGAGAGAGCAGGGAGGGTGTACTGAGACAGTGAGAGAGGGAGAAAATCCCTGACATGACCCCACGAACCATGACCTAGCTAAAATCAAGAGTCAGATGCTCAACTGACTGAGCCACCCTAGTGCCCATACTCTACATTTTAGATCCACATGCACAGATCCAGAGTGCACTGATAATTTTTTACATTTTCAGAAACAACAACAAACCTTCTACTGGTTATTACTTGTGATCATTAGTTTCACACAAAATATTCTTTTTTTTTTCCCAATATCATAATTTATTTTTTTTGATTGTTTTTTTTTTTTTACAAATAGTTTATTGTCAAATTAGTTTCCACATAACACCCAGTGCTCATCCCCACAAGTGTCCTCCTCCATGCCCACCCCTCCTCCCCCCCACATCCACCAGTCCTCAGTTTTTGTCAGCATTCAAGAGTCTCTCATGGTTTGCCTCTCTCCTTTTCCCCCACCATTTCCGCCCTTCTTCTCCCCCTTGGTCCTCCGTTAAGTTCCTCCTAATCCTCCTATACGTGCACACATATGATATTTGTCCTTCTCTGCCTGACTTATTTCGCTCAGCATAACACCCTCAAGGTCCATCCATGTTGCTACACATGGCCAGATTTCATTGTTTCTCACTGCCATGTAGTATTCCATGGTATAGATAAACCACATCTTCTTGATCCATTCATCTGTTGATGGACACTTAGGCTCTTTCCATGTTTTGTCTATTGTGGAGAGTGCTGCTATGAACATTGGGGTACATGTGCTCCTATGCCTCAGCATTTCTGTATCCCTTGGGTAAATTCCTAGCAGTGCTATTGCTGGGTCATAGGGGAGTTCTATTGTTAGTTTCCTGAGGAACCTCCACACTGTTTTCCAGAGGGGCTGTACCAGTTTACATTCCCACCAACAGTGTAGGAGGGTGCCCGTTTCTCCACATCCTCGCCAGCATCTAGAGTTCTCTGATTGGCTCATTTTAGCCACTCTGACTGGCGTGAGGTGGTATCTCAGTGTGGTTTTGATTTGTATTTCCCTGATGAGGAGCGATGCTGAGCATCGTTTCATGTGTCTGTTGGCCATCTGGATGTCCTCTTTGGAGAAGTGTCTGTTCATATCTTCTGCCCATTTCTTCACTGGGTTGTTTGTTTTTCGGGCGTGTAGTTTGGTGAGTTCCTTGTAGATTCTGGATATCAACCCTTTATCTGATATGTCATTTGCAACTATCTTTTCCCATTCCGTTGGTTGCCTATTAATTTTCTGGGTTGTTTCCTTTGCTGTGCAGAAGCTTTTAATCTTGATGAGGTCCCAATCATTTATTTTTGCTCTTGATTCCCTTGCTTTTGGGGATGTGTCAAGTAAGAAGTTGCTGCGGTGGAGGTCAAGGAGGTTGTTTCCTGCTTTCTCCTCTAGGGTGTTGATAGTTTCCTGTCTCACGTTCAGGTCCTTTATCCATTTTGAGTTTATTTTTGTGCATGGTGTGAGAAAATGATCTAGTTTCATTCTTCTGCATGTTGCTATCCAGTTCTCCCAACACCATCTGTTAAAAAGGCTGTCTTTTTTCCATCGGATATTCTTTCCTGCTTTGTCAAAGATTAGTTGGCTGTATACTTTGGGTCCACTTCTGAGTTCTCAATTCTGTTCCATTGGTCTATGTGTCTGTTTTTGTGCCAATACCACACTGTCTTGATGATGACAGCTTTGTAGTAGAGGCTAAAGTCTGGGATGGTGATCCCTCCCATTTTGGTTTTATTTTTCAGTATTACTTTGGCTATTCGGGGTCTTTTGTGGTTCCATACAAATTTTTGGATAGTTTGTTCTAGTTTTGAGAAGTATGCTGGTGCAATTTTGATTGGAATTGCACTGAATGTGTAGAGTGCCTTAGGTAGTAATGACATCTTAACTATATTTATTCTTCCTATCCATGAGCATGGAATGTTTTTCCATTTCTTTGTGTCTTCTTCAATTTCCTTCATAAGTTTTCTATAGTTTTCATCATACAGATCTCTTGTTTCCTTGGTTAGGTTTATTCCGAGGTATTTTATGGTTTTTTGTGCAATTGTGAATGGGATCAGTTTCTTGATTTCTCTTTCTGTTGCTTCATTGTTGGTGTATAAAAATGCAACCGATTTCTGTACATTGATTTTGTACCCTGCAACTTGGCTGAATTCTTGGATCAGTTCTAGTAGGCTTCTGGTGGAGTCTGTCGGGTTTTCTATGTAGAGTATCATGTCATCTGCGAAGAGTGAAAGTTTGACTTCCTCTTTGCCAATTCTGATGCCTTTGATTTCCTTTTGTTGTCTGATGGCTGATGCTAGGACTTCCAGCACTATGCTAAACAGCAGTGGTGAGAGTGGGCATCCCTGTCGTGTTCCTGATCTCAGGGGGAAAGCTCTGAGTTTTTCCCCGTTGAGGATGATGTTAGCTGAAGGCTTCTCATAGATGGCTTTGATGATGTTTAAGTAGGTTCCTTCTATCCCAACTTTCTCGAGAGTCTTTATTAAGAAGGGATGCTGTATTTTGTCAAATGCTTTTTCTGCATCTATTGGAAGGATCATATGGTTTTTATCTTTTCTTTTATTGATATGATGTATCACATTGATTGATTTGCGAATGTTGAGCCAGCCCTGTAACCCAGGAATGAATCCCACTTGATCTCGGTGGATGATTCTTTTTATATGCTGCTGGATTCGATTTGCAAGGATCTTGTTGAGAATTTTTGCATCCGTATTCATCAAGGATATTGGCCTGTCGTTCTCTTTTTTTGCTGGATCTCTGTCTGGCTTGGGAATCAGTGTGATGCTGGCTTCATAAAATGAGTCCAGGAGTTTTCCTTCGCTTTCTATTTTTTGGAATAGCTTGAGAAGAATTGGGATTAATTCTGTTTTAAATGTCTGGTAGAATTCCCCAGGGAAGCCATCAGGTCCAGGGCTCTTATTTGTTGGCAGATTTTTGATCACTGATTCAATCTCTTCACTCGTTATGGGTCTGTTCAGGTTTTCTATTTCTTCTCGTGTGAATTTTGGTAGTGAGTGTGTGTTTAGGAATTTGTCCATTTCTTCTAAGTTGTCCAATTTGTTGGCATATAATTTTTCATAGTATTCCCTGATAATTGCTTGTATTTCTGAGGGGTTGGTTGTAATAAGTCCATTTTCATTCATAATTTTGTCTATTTGGGTGCTCTCTCTTTTCTTTTGGATAAGTCTGGCTAGAGGTTTGTCAATTTTGTTTACTTTTTCAAAAAACCAACTCTTGGTTTCATTGATCTGTTCAATTGTTTCCTTGGTCTCTATGTTGTTTATTTCTGCTCTAATTTTTACTATTTCTCTTCTTCTACTGGGTTTAGGGCATTCTTGTTGCTCTGCCTCTAGTTCCTTTAGGTGAGCTGTTAGATTTTGGACTTGTGCTTTTTCTAATCTCTTGAAATAGTCCCGGAGAGCAATGTACTTTCCTCTTAGGACTGCCTTTGCTGCATCCCATAGATTTTGAATTGTTGTGTTTCCATTTTCATTTGTTTCCATATATTTTTAAATTTCATCTCTAATTGCCCAATTGGCCCATTCATTCTTTAGAAGGGTGTTCTTTAACCTCCATGTTTTTGGAAGTCTTCCAGACTTCTTCCTGTAATTGATTTCAAGTTTCAAAGCATTGTGATCTGACAGTGTGCATGGTATGATCTCTATTCTTTTATATTTATTGAGGGCTGCTTTATGTCCCAGTATGTGATCTATCTTGGAGAATGTGCCATGCGCACTTGAGAAGAAAGTAAATTCCCTGGCCTCAGGATGTAAAGTTCTAAATATATCCGTCAGGTCCATCTGGTCCAATGTATCTTTCAAGTCCATTATTTCTTTAGTGATTTTCTGTCTGGCTGACCTATCCATTGCTGTAAGCGGAGTATTAAAGTCCCCTGCTATTAGCACATTCTTATCTATAAGCTTGTTTCTGTTTGTGATTAATTGTTTTAGATATTTAGGTGCTCCCATATTCGGTGCGTAGACATTTATGATTGTTAGTTCTTCCTGATGGATGGACCCTGTAATTATTATGTAGTGCCCTTCTTCATCTCTTGTGATTGTCTTTATTTTAAAGTCCAGTTTGTCTGATATAAGTATCGCTACTCTGGCTTTCTTTTGATTTCTTGTAGCATGATATATATTTCTCCATCCCCTTACTTTTAATCTGAAGGTATCTTCCCGTCTAAAATGAGTTTCTTGTAGACAGCATATAGATGGATTTTGTTTTTTAATCCATTCTGCTACCCTATGTCTTTTGATTGGAGCATTCAGCCCATTTACATTCAGTCACACAAAATATTCTTGCCAAGTAAACAGCATAGAATGTTTTTTATTTGTATTAATCTGCATAAGTCATTTAGTTTGAAATGTAAGTCATATTCTTTGATTGAAAAGAAACCTACCTTAGGCTTTTTCTTTTTTATTGAAATATAATTAACAATGTTTTATTAATTTCGGGTGTACAACAGGATTCAACCATTCTATACATTACTCAGTGCTCAAGGTAAGTGTAGTCTTAATCCCCTTTATCTGTCTCACCCATCCCTGTCCCTGATGCACCTTGCCTCCTGGCAACCACCAGTTAGTTCTCCATATTTAAGAGCCTGTTTTTCTGTCTTTTTTCTTTGTTCATTTTGTTTTGTTTCTTAAATTCCACATGAGTGAAATCATGGTATTTGTCTTTCTCTGACTTATTTGATTTGGTAACTCATAACTTTATGAAGTAGGCAAACTGTTTATGGCTCCTATTGCTATTATAGATCTCAGTTTCTCAGGAAAATAATTTGAAACTGGCAATTGCGGCCGTTGGACTTAAGCGTATTATGGTTACATCTTAACAAATGGTTCTCTTATAGCCTAGAACTATTATCTAGCTCCTGAGGGCCTCATTTACTAATAGGAAGTAAACAGTCATGAGTAAATACAAGAATAGTAACATTCCATCTATTCTTAATTACGTATGCCAATGGAGATAAACAGTGATACAGAAAATTCTAACATAATAAAACAGATTACAAGCATCATTGGTATTTGATTGTGCAATGTGTGTATCCTTAGACATGGGGAACATGCTTTGGCAAGCCAGAATATTCCGAGTCAAATATTGATTTTTCCCTTGGGCTAAGTGTCTTGGGCAAAAGTAGACAGTATGCTCCTCCCTACTCTTCACACCAAGGTTCTTTTATTCTTTCCAACAACAAATATTTACCTAGTGTCTAACTTGATCTTAGCACTGTGCTAAGCACTATTCCTTATAGAATATGCTCTGACCTAAATATGGCTTTGCTCAAAGTATAGAACTCTGGGCTGGAAAAAGGGAAAACAAACAAAATCACCACTTTCTTATAA
Organism: Proteles cristata cristata; assembly: GCA_017311185.1. Classification (NCBI taxonomy): domain Eukaryota; kingdom Metazoa; phylum Chordata; class Mammalia; order Carnivora; family Hyaenidae; genus Proteles; species Proteles cristata. Next base: position 1,653,436 of record JAESUZ010000127.1, read on the forward strand.
TTATTCTAGAATGTAAATAAAAGATGATGATTCCCTCAAACTAGTTTTTGAGGTTTTCAGGAATGAATGCCAACTAGTGTAAGAAACAAAAAAGTAAAGGGGAGCCTGGGTGGCTCAGTTGGTTAAGTGTCCTACTCTTAATTTTGGCTCAAGAGGAGGAGGTTATTTGGCTCAGGTCATGATCTCATGGTTCACGGGATGGAGCCCCACATCGGGCTCCAGGCTGACAGCACTAAGCCTGCTTAGGATTCTCTCTCCTCTCTGCTCCTCCTCCACTCATGCACGTTTACTCTCTCAAATAAATAAACATTTAAAAAAAACAAAAAAGAAACAACAACAATAAAACTAACAGGAGAGACAATATTCTCTGACCACTGCATTTAGAAGTAGGCATATTCATCAGTAACATAAAGGATTGATTATACTAGGGATTACCTCATAAGGACTGTGTATAAGATTAGTGACAGAACATAACAGTTTAGATTGACCTTTACTTTTGATATGCTATAATATAACCAAAGATTCCTCAATGTAACCCATGATCAGTTTTAAGGAAGAAAGTAACTGCATATACCATGGCTGTTTATGAAATTAATAACCATTCATTCATACAAATATTTACTACTAGGTTAATAAGTGCCTACTAGGTTCTAAGACCTATTCTGAATACCAGGAATGGAAGCATGAACAAAACAGACCACAGCCTCAGCCTCCTGGAGTTTTCCCCCTGGTCAAAAGAGTAGGCAATAAAACAAAGATATGTAATCTATTACACAGTGACAAGTGCAATGGAACAAAATAAAGCAAGGGATGAGGGACATAAGAAATGTAAGTTCTTATGCTGGGTACTCGAAAAACACTCAGAAAGAAGGCAACTGCTAACCAGTTATATTAGCATACCAAAATCGTTAAGCAAAAACCTAAAAAAAGAGAAAGTGATGAAGCAAGTTGGGAGGATGGCTGGTGGAAGAGCATTCCAGGTTAAAGAAAGCAGCCAGTGTCAATGGCCTGGGGCAACAGATCTGACATGTTGAAGGAACAGAAGAATTGTTGAAATGCAGTGAGTGAGAGCACAGGAGGAGAAAAGGACACAGAGGCCAGAGCACGTAGGGGCTCTTGGACATTAGTACTTTACTCTCAGCGAGATGGAGAGACAGCACAGCATCTGAAGTGGATGGACGTGAGCTGACTTCTTTGATGAATGATCCCTGACAGGCTATGCAGAAAAACAGGCCTACAGTCGATCAAAGGAGGTTATTCCAAAACCCAGGGAGAGGCAGTGGCTTGCATTAGAGTAGTAATGACTGAAGAATCCAGGTTTCCAAAGTCAAATGATTAGATATGCTGATGGGCTGGATGTGAGATATGGAAAAAAAGATTCAAGAATGACTCCACAGTTTGTGACCTATTGCAATAATCCACCAATGTATACAATGGAGAACTTTTTTTAAAGTTTATTTATTTAAGAGAGAAAGTGAGAGCAGGGGAGGGACAGAAAGGGGCAGAGATAGAGAATCCCAAACAGGCTTCATGGTGTCAAAGCAAAGCCCAACATGGGGATCCCATGAACTGTCAGACTATAACCTGAGTCAAAATCAAGAGTAGGACACTTAACCGACTGAGCCACTCCAGCTGCCCCAACAATGAAGAACTTAGAATTCCCCTAGCTCTCACTCCAGCCAGTTAATCATGTTCCATGACTTGCTTCTAAAATCATTGACTATTTCAAGGCAGGTAAGTCTACTTGTCCACAATAACTAAGAGAAATGTATGTTTCTAACCCAAATGTTAATAAATAAACAGACAGATAAATAAATAAATAAATGCTTTGCAATATCACAGCTGCCACTGGAGGGCTGTAAAATGCTGTCTGGAAACAGAGCTGAAAGGAAAACCAGCTGCTTGTGTCCAACGGGTTTAGAATAAGCTTAGGTGGACAGAAGCAGGAGACTGTGGCTGAAAGCCAGTACTGAAAATGGCCCAGAACACAAATGATAACCATTCAGAATTCCTAAGCCCTTTTCTAAGGATGCAAACCGCCGACTCAAAACATCAACTTCTTTTTGAAGTAACGCACCTGCATGTGTGATCACAGGTGCCAGGGGAATACAGGCTGGAAAGATCATCGGTGATTATGACGGTCCCTCTGGCCAATTCCAATGATTCTGCTCCAGGACAAATGAATCCAACTAATTTTCTTTTTTAATTTTGGGAGGAGTATTTTAAAAATGCTATTACCTCAATATAATTCACTTTCAACTAACAGCATAATAATACTGCTCTAGGAAACATGGGGGAATTGAAGCCTTTGAAAATTTGTGGGAAAAAGACGCTAAACTGTAATCCTATCTAAGCAATGTTGGTGGGCAACACAGCAGCTTAGAAATTGTGACACTGGGGAGACAAAGGGCAGATGTTGTACACAGGACCTTCAGAACCTTCTCACCAAAAATCAAGAATTCATTTCTGCTAGTATGTCAAACCATTTCCCCTTTGTGTTCTAAACTTTCATCTTGCTTCTTGATTAGATTGAAGTAAAGTTTCATTTGGCTTAAAATTCATTAAGTCAAATAATTCATAAGCCACTAAGGTTGATTTCTCAGTTCTCAGAAAGTAAAATGTAATCAATCATTTGTATTCACAAAAGGAGAAAAAAACAATAAAACATTTAGCATCTTGTTGAAGGTCCCCTAGTAAATATATCAACACACATACACTATTTACACACACACCTATGTATATCTATGTATATCTATCTTTAAAAATGTCAGTTACTATGTAAAAATGACTTTCAATGAAAATAACTCGGTAATTCCATTTGGACAGTCTCAGTTTTTACTGAAACAGTATTTTCACACTTTAAAACTTAAAGACCTAAGTTTATTTAACAAATAGTAATGTATACCATAGTTTTAATGCAATTATTATACTGTTTATCAATTATGTGATATATGAATGACATATGAACTACATATCACAGGAAGACACTGGTGGATTGTAAACACTTAACTTTGAAATGTGTGGGTTGATACATTCTACTTAAAGTCTGTTTAACTTTTAACTACAGTAAGTAAATATGGCTAAACAGATTTCCACACAGGTTGGAAGCTTTACTTAGTATGGTCTATCTTAACATGCAAGCCATGTGGCATATGTGAAATTCATTTTGAGAAGCCAAGGGGAAAGGGATAAGCACCTCAAAGAAACAGACAGTCACCTTCTGGGCAGAGGAAACCAAAGCATAAGGAAAGATCATCACGATACCCTGTCAAGAAGAGAATATCTTGGGCTTTCCTGGCCACGCAACCTGCAGCTTTACGCAGTGCTGCCTGAGGCACATAAGTAAATGAATGACATTGGCTATAATCTAAAAGGTTTTATTTACAAAAACAAGCAGTGGCCAGATTCAGGATGTAAGCCATGGCCTGCCTACCCCCTCTGGAGACAATAGCTCACAATGGTTTTTTAAATAGAAAATCAAGTAAGAAACACTCTTTCCATTACATATGTGCAATATATACCTAGGTAGCCCTCACAACACAATGTTAACTAGAAGCAAGGCACTTTGATATTTCTTATATTATTCCATGTTCATTTTTCTGTTTTGGAGGGATTTTTTTTTTGAATACCATCAGAAACCACCAAGTTAATCTCACAAATGAATAGTGAGTCACTCAAAACCCAAAGCTGTCTCGGTGTGAACAGCAGCTGGAATTTATGATTTACTGATTATCACAAGGAATAATGAGAGCTTTCTAGGAATACAGAAGATTCATCGAATGTTTTCTATTTGCCATGCACTGGCAAATAGAAATCTAGCAGTATAAACAAGACAAATACTGCTCCCAATATAGCTAATATTTTTATAGTTTATATAAATGTAAAATGGGATATGTGTAAAATGGGATAATTGTAACATCTATATCCCTCACAAGATCACTGTGAAAAATGAAGCACAGATTACCACATGTACCAAATATTTAGTAAGTTCTCCATATCACCATCATACAAATAATTAAGGACCAACTACTTTCAAAATCAAGCTGAGCTATAATCTATACTACAATAAAACCTTTACAATAAGTTAAAATTATAATTTTTTAATTAATGAAGATGGCCTTACCTATATTATTTAAAAGCAGTGAGTATTTTATAACATACAGTGATGATATGTTGACAGTCAAAGTAGAGAACTCTTAGGTCTCCTGGCTCTCCCTCCTTCCCACCTCCAAAAGTGAGAAAAGATCTAAAGGTTTAAAACGACTCCATCCACAAACCAACCACATGCCGTCTAATTTTCACCATCAACTTACCTATAGCAGATGATGAAGGTAAAAAGAATTTAAAAAAATATAAAAGATACTCCAAAATCTGTATTAGTAGGACATGTGTTCAGTTAAACCTGCCAAGGGAAACTTGCAGAAAACTAACCTTTTAATAGTTAGAAAAAATGTTTTTGCATATCAAATAACTACTCTGCATTATCAAAACAACAGCTAAAATATGGACTCCACAGGAGCAGAGATTTTTGCCTACTTTTTTTTGTCACTGCCATGTATCCGTAATTTAGAGGAATTCTTGTGACTTAGCAGATTCTAAGTATCTGCTGTATCCAAGACGAGTGAACAAAAATCAAATGACTTATCAACTTGTTTAGGGCATTCAAAAGAACATAAAATGTAAGTTATTTAAAAGTAACATATTTAAAGATTTCTTGACATTTACAGCTTAATTGGTTTATGAATCTTCTGATTGGTCAGGAATTAATGTCTCAGTGTTTTTACAGCAATAAAGAAATAATCTTACCTTCTTTTTCTACTCTAAAAACAAAAGTTCTTTGTGTTGTAACAACTTCAAATTTGTTGTCTCCTTGAACTCGGACCGTAGATATAGCAGAAAGAGGAATTATTCCTTTTGAATACTTCTCCTGTGTTCGTTGGAGAAAAAACCATACAAATAAGACAGATTAAAATGTAATTCTCACAACCTCATCAAAAAAAGAATGGTAGTATATTTACAAGTGCTTCTCTTTCATAATTTTAATCTAAATTTTTTAAATGACATACAAACAGTATATACATCCTCATTCACACTTAACACCTGAGAAAGGAAAATATTAAATGGCTCTTTCAAGTAAGATGTCTTTTCAATTTTCTCTTCATCTGGAATTAAAAATAAAGGCAAAGAATCAAACAAAAACAATTGTACTAGACCAGCAATATAAAGTTCCAAAAACCAACAGTATGTTTTTTGAAACAATCTGATCAAAATGATTTTATGGTGTTTGCAGGCATCTGCTGGCCATAATGGGTACTGTAACTAACCTATTTCAAAACTACTGCTATCATACGTTATGAACAAGAACGTATCTCAAACCCCAGATTGTCGGATTAAGTATATTACTCAATGATTCTAATCATTATGTTAGTATCACAACTGCATCACTTTACCTTTAATTACCCAACAAAAAAGATGAAAGAATTTAAAAAGATGGATATGAATATTTGCAATTGGCATATACATATTACGACTGTGGCTATATCCAACTGGCATTTACATTTTATCATTTTGCTCAAGAAGGCCATCCTGAAGACTCTTGGTAGCTTTCTCTGTCTTCATTTTTCTTGATCCACCAATACCATCTGGCATAATGACCACCCTACCATTTCAGCTGTTTATTAAGGGTGTAATATTTATTGGGCCTTGTGGTGGAAAGAAAATTCCAGGGGCAGCGGGGCAGCTCAGTTGACTGAGCATCTGACTTAGGCTCAGGTCAAGATCTCATGGTTCATGAGGTTGAGCACTGCATCAGGCTCTGTGCTGAAAGCCTGGAACCTGCTTTGGACTGTGTCTCCCTTTCTCTCTGCCCCTCCCCTTCTTGTACGCTCTCCCATTCTTGCGCGTACAATATCTCTCTCTCTCAAAAATAAACATACATTAAAAAAAAATAAAAAAGAAAAAGAGAAAATTCCAAATAGTATTTATACATTCAAGGAGCCTCAAAATGAAACACCAGCTGGGACACCTGGGTGGCTCAGTTCATTGAGCACTGGACTTCAGCTCAAGTCATGATCTCACAGTTAATGGGTTTGAGCCCCGCCTTGGGCTCTGTGCTGACAGCTCAGAGCCTGGAACCTGTTTCAGATTCTGTGTCTCCCTCTCTCTCTGCCCCTCCCCTGCTCACTCTGTCTCTCTCTCTCAAAAATAAGTAAACCATTTAAAAAAAAAAATGAAACACCAGCTAATGTAATGAGAGAAAAGTTTAAAAACAGTACAAACCATGGAATATTAAAGTATAAAGATAGGAATGTTCAGTTCTGATGAAAAGAGGTCAGATGTGTTTTCACAGATATAATATGAGAGCCTGACTTGAAGAAACCTTAAGTTTACCAGATAACCAGTTGGAAAACATGAATAGTAGAGGTGTAAGGAGAGAAATGACCAGAGCCACAGTGTAGAGCCAAAAGAGGTGAAGCTGGAAACATACATCAAAGGAAACATTTTGTAAAGTCTTAAATGTCAGAAGAGTTTGAACACATACTTATAGGGTTTCTTCTATTATTTCCTTCCACACCATTATTCATGGAGCCCTAGTTTTTTATCAGATCCCAAGTATCTGAAGCAACTGGTTAGGAAAAAAAATTCATTAAACCATTCTATGCAGACTTCGGCTCAAGTCATGATCTCATGGTTCATGAGTTCTAGCCCCGTGTTCTGGCCCCACTGAGAGCTCAGAGCCTGGAACTTTCTTCAAACTCCGTGTCTCCCTCTTGCTCTACCCTTCCCCTGCACATGCTCACTCACTAGCTCTCTCAAAAATAAATAAACATTAAAAAAATTTTAAGGGGCACCTGGGTAGCTCAGTTGGTTAAGTGTCCAACTTTGACTCAGGTCATGATCTAGCAGTTCATGAGTTCAAGCCCCATGCTGGGCTCTTGTGCCGACAGCTCGGAGCTTGGAGCCTGCTTCAGATTCTGTGTCTCCCTCTCTCTGCTCTTCCCCTGCTTGTGCTCTGTCTCTCAATTAATTTTTTTCTTTTTAATTTAAACCATGCCAGGCAGAGAACAAGTGCCACGGTCATATTCCTCTCAGTGGTAAACTCCTGCCATGCATACCAGAGAGGTAAGGGACAGTCACCATCAGCAGCATGCTGTTCTACTGGGAGGCTGTCCAGTTAAGATACACTACACTGCCAAGGCATTTCCCTCCTACTACTTTCTCGGTTTCTCCTCTTCCAATGCTCTGCTCCACTCTGCCATCCCTGACTATATGTATGCATCAAAACCCTATGCATTCTTCAACACCACTTAAAATGCCAATGCCACAAAAGCTTTCCCGCATTCCCTCACACAGCCAAAACTAATAGGATATCTGAAATGTAACCAACGATGTTGAGTGGGAAACCTCACAGAAAAAGGAGGATGTCAAGAAGCAAAGTAGCTTTTCTTCTTGTTTTCCTTTTTTTGTTTTTTATCCTCTCTTAAAAAAAAAATCCCTTCTTACTATTTCAACCACCAACTTTATGAGGAAAATTCTCATATCTGTTTGGTCAACTCCAGCCCCATATTTCAAGTCATCAATTGTATGTGGAACTATTCCATAAGCACCTCAAACTTTAAATTATCTCCTGAAAACATACCCTTCTCCTTTATATCCTGTTCATTAAATATCACTCTTCTAGTCAGTCTTAAATAGACTTTGATTTGTGCTGATCCTTTGCGCCCACATAACTCGGGATCCCCCAGAGCGACATGCCAACTTTGTCCCCTCCACTCTTGGACTCTCTCCAGTTACGTGAGTCTTCTTTACAGTTCTAACATCCCATGTTTCTGCCCAATACAGTGCCTTTGCTTACTCTGTTCTTCAAGGAATGTGTCCTCTCCAGCTTCACATATTTACTCCCTCTACATCGTTCACATTTCATCATAAATAGATGCTCCAGAAGAAATGTTTTCTGACCAGCCTCTTCTCACCTGGGCAGATAACCTTAATTTAAGCTAACAGCAACCTGCATTTTTCCTTTATAGCAATTACTAACTACAACTCAAATGGTGATTTTTATATTTCCTGTGTAATCAGTTCATTAATACAGTCTCCCCAAAGAGACCATGGGTCATACATATGTCTATTTTCATCATACCTTTCACATAATCGGCGTTGTAGAAGTATTTTCCCAGTGAATGAATTCTATGTCCAATCACAATCATCTCAAACGGACAGCTCATTTTTAATGTTTTTTTTTAAATTCACTGTAACACTTCCACTGGCCTACGCAGCCCACACTGATAAATTAATGTCTGATTTACTGCATACTCCCCTGATTTGCCTCCCTACTTTCAGCTTCTTTTACTTCTCATCTTTCTTGCATATTATTGTGCAAATGTCATAGTTGGAATATATTTTAAAAAGCTTCATTCAGGGGGATAAAAAATAGATCTTGAAGTTTGCACAGGATTTTGATGGATGGCAATGGCTCAGAAGGTTCAGATGAATGAGCAAAAACATGCAGGTGAAAAAACAGGAAAAAAGATATGTTCACGTTCCCCACCATGTATACCCAGACACCGCCAAACAAAGTTGTACAAAGAAATACACAACTGACTGGCTTAAAGGAAACCCAATAAATGCAGGTGGGTTATGATGCCAGTACTAGGTAACACTAGAGCACTTAGTGCTACCAGAATAAGAAAAGTGGGAAGATGTCTCCCCAGCGTCAGGCAACCTCAGATGTAGGAAACAGCAGTGTACCTTTGGGGACAGTTCAAGGGCCTCTCTGGCTATAAATCTATAGTAGCAGAGAGCAGACTGAAAAATCTAGAAAGTCCAAAAACATTTACACTCCATCTTTAAGGGGATCCATCCTCAAATCTTATGTTGCTTAAAAGTTACAGAAGCCTATAAAAACATATCTCCAGTGAGATAATTAACCATTTGTTGAATTAAAATGTTATCATTAAAAAGGAGATTTTCCTTCCTCTAGACCTGCTTAAAGAGATTAAAAAACAGTTCCTTCAAAAAAGTAACCCACCCACGTCATAATAATACCATATTTAACAGGTAAGTACTCTATAAGAGGAACAGAAAAACAAATAAATTCCCCAGGAGTGATCAAAATTAACAAGCTAATTATTATGCCCTCAAACCTACAGAAGTTACAGTTTCTCTAATGGCTCATTTATAACCTATTATGAGATCCCAAGAAACCTCATAACGTTTAATACTATATAGAGTTGGTTTTACATTTCACTTCTAACAACACATGATAAAGACAATATAGAGGAGGAAAAAAAAAAAACAGGCTTAGAATGATTGTGTTTTTCAGAGTGTAAAATTTTCCTTAAGGACAGAAATTGTAAAGCATCCCTTGAGCCTGTAACTCACAGATATCAAGGTCAAGTCTGTCATTTATCTACTATCACTTTCAGACAATGAAACGACTACAGGGCAATTCTACCCACAGCTGAGTGAGAATGGGGGTGAGTCAGATTTCTTGGCAGGTGACAAGATATCAGGGCTGTTGGGATGATGCCATTTTCAGCAATACAATGAAAAAGTTCTTGCAGAGACGTGACTGAGCAGCACTGACAAAAGTGAATGAAAACCAGGGAAATATACAGGTCTATCCAGCCATACTCTCCTCGGGTGCACCTTTAAAACACTGAAAAGCCTAACTACTGGGTGCACATGACCACAAAAATGACACACTGATAGGGGACAATAGTGATGGCCACACCTGTGCCTTCTCTACATTGGCCTTAAAACACCCTCTTCCCAGTCCTCCAATCCAATCCACTCTCCTGCAAGAGAGTCACAAAGAAACGGTATCTCCTTTTAGGAAACATTCCAGTATTTTAATTTTTGCCAAGATGAAACCAATCATCTGGATAATAAACGAATGAAATGCCAGAGAAACAATGATGAAAATTTTTTTTTAAATTGTTAAGTTAAAGAATTTGTAAACATTCATTTTAACATGAACTTTTTATCACAATTTCAAACCAAGGCTACATTATCTCACTATATCAATATATGCAAATGTGACAGGTAGCTGTCTCCTCACCGCAGTTGAAATGAGCTCTAAAATTTTTTTTATATGTTTATTTATTTTTTGAAAGAGAGAAAGAAAAAGAAACAGAGACAAAGCACAAGCGGGGGAGGGGCAGAGAGAGAGGAAGACAGAATCTGAAATAGGCTCCAGGCTATGAGCTATCAGCACAGAGCCCTGATGCGGGGTTCAAACTCACAAACTATGGTGTCATGAGTTGAGTCCGGGAGATCATGACCTAAGTCAAAGTCTGGTACTCAACCAACTAACCACATAGGCTCCCTGAGATGAGTGTTTAAAGGACAAACAGAATGAGCCCAGGTGGACACAAATACCAGAAATCCTCTCTCCCAAGTGGAGATAATGATACCACCACCAAAAAAGCCTCATGGAATGGAAGCCTGTCTCCTCCTGAACAATCTTCCCCTCATTTCGATCAAACCAGAGAATCGTGCAGCTGCTGGAAAAAACACTAGAGGTTAGATTTCAGCAGATGCAGAGACCACATTGGCTGGTGCAAAAACTGTCTCAACATTCAAATGTACAAGCAAAGTAAAAAACACTAGCTGAGGCAAAAAGACAGCTTTCAAAAAAAAATATTTATCCCACCATCTTGCAAACCTCAAAAAGGTATGTTTAGGGGCACCTGAGTGGTTCAGTTGGTTCATGGGACCTAACCGCACATCAGGCTCTACATTAACAGCACGGAGCTTACTTGGAATTCTCTCTCCCTCTTTGGGGCACCAGGGTGGCTCAGTCGGTTAGGTGTCTGACTTCGGCTTAGGTCATGATCTCATGGCTCATGGATTTGAGCCCCGAGTCGGGTTCTGTGTCGACAGCTAGCTCAGAGCCCGGAGCTTGCTTCAGATTCTGTGTCTCCTTCTCTCTCTGACCTTGCCCTGCTCACGGTGTCTCTCTCCTTCTCTCTCAGAAATAAATAAAACATTAAAAAAAAAAAGGCATTCTCTCTCCCTCTCTCTGCCCCTCCCAATTGTGCACACTCTCCTCCCAAAATAAATAAACATTAAATAAAAGTGTGCTTAAATTTATTTGATGCTTTATTTGGATCCCTCCAAAGTGTAACTACATAATTAATACTTCTCTGAACTTTCTATCATTCTTAATATTGTAGCATGTAAGTGTATGCTACATTCTGTCTATCTAAAAGCAAATTCTCTTTTGCCCTGTAGCACTGAAGAATCAATATATACAAGGGAGTTTAAGTTTCTATTCAAGCCACAGATATCACAATAGGAAGTGAATAGCTCCTTATGAGAAAATAATGTTAAATTATAAGCTATAAATAAGAAAATGTGCTTAAATGTTAAATGAGTATGTTAAGGGAATGTATGTAGTTAAGACTATAAAATTACCAGATTTTAACTAACTGAAAATATACATTTATATATTCCCACTTTTCATTAAGGAAACCGTCAAACACAGAGAAGTTGAAAGATTACTACACTGGACATTCATGTGTTTTCCACCCAGAGTTGACAACTGTTAACGTCTTCAGTTTTTGTTTTACCTAACTATGTGTGTGCGCAAATATATGTATTTGTAAATATAAATATATAGGTAAGTAACATCTGAAAAACATGTGCAGATATGACATTTCAAATATTTCGGCCTACATCTCCTAAAAATACAGACTGTCTCATACCTAATGAAAACATGATCAAAACAGTATCATGTGGTTAAGACTCACTTACCTAAAGACTAAACTGTGACCACTTTCACAACAAGGTATTCAAGGAGCTCTAACCCAAAGAACCTTCTCAGCTTCATCTCCCACAAGTCTCCTTCATATATTCTAACCAGAAAATTGATTTCCCACCTGGACATGTTATTGTTCTCTAAATAGGCATGTTCTGTTCTCTCTAGTCTCAATGTACAAATGTTCCTCTTTTGTCAAGACTCATGGCAAAGGAAATCTCATGTAAGGAGCCTTCTCTGGTTCTTCCACACCCTTCCAGAGCACAAAGTAACCTCTCTTGGTGTTGACATTTCCTCCCTGTAGTGCCCTCTTGTAAACATTCCTTAGTGCTCTCTAGGAGAAAGGCCATTTCTTATCCATTCTTAGGTCGTTCACAATTCCTATAGCTTGTAGAAGACACTCCATAAATAATTGTTGGGAGTATATTTTTTTAATCAAGCTTGTATGTGTCAAGGAAAAGTTAAACATGAAACAAATGTTTCACCCTGTGTAAACTCTTTTCATTTTGACAATCCAACTCTTGTTCTTAAAAATCAAATTGCTAGCTTAGTATGCTAAAATACACCTTCTATATATATATAAGACAACCTTTGAGAAATATAAAATGTACTTACCTTCTCATTATTGTAATAAGAAATGCTAAGGCCATCAAATTTCACCCATCTCTTCTGAAACATGCGTTTTCTGTAAGATATATGAAATTGTTATCCAACATTCAAGTATCATGAATTTGGCTTTTAAATACATTTGTAATGTAACTGTGTTTAGTACATTCCTATTTGTTATTGATCAGTGTAAAAAACATAGGCTATGATGATGTACAGTTCTGGCAATGGTATATGACTAATGATACATAAATGACACTTTCTAATCAGTTAACATATTTAAAACAATGATTCTGTTGGTATTGGCACAAAAATGGTCACAGATCAAAGGAACGGGAGATCCCAGAAATAAACCCACATTTATATGGTCAGTTAATCTACCACAAAGAAGGCAAGAATATATGATGGGATAAATAGGCATTTTTCCAAACAAGATATTCAGATGGCCAACAGACACAAGAAAAGATGCTCAATATCACTAATAATCAGGGAAATGCAAATCAAAACTGCAAAGAGATAGTGCCTTACACCTTTCAGAATGGCTAGAATCAAAGTGACAAGAAATAACAAATGTTGAAGATGTGGAGAAAAAGGGACCCTCATGCACTGTGGTGGAAATGTGAATCAGTACAACCACTGTGCAAAACAGTATGGAGTTTCCTCAGAAAATTAAAAATACCACTAAGATTGAATAATTCCACTACAAAGTATTTACCAACAACAAAAAACAAATAAAAAGCAACAGGATTTTGGAAAAATATATGCACCCTATGTTTACTGCAGCATTATTTACAGTAGCCAAGATATGGCAGCAACCCAAGTGTCCATCCATAGATGAATGGATAAAGATGTGGTGTGTGTGTGTACAGATATACATATATATATATATATACACACACACACACATATAACAGAATATAGTGCAGCCATAAAAAAGGAGATCTTGCCAATTGTGGCATGTGGCAAGATCCAACATGGATGGACCTAGAGAACATTATGCTAAGTGAAGTAAGTCAAACCAAGAAAGACAAATACCTTATGATTTCACTTATATGTGGAATCTAAAAAACAAAACAAATGAACAAACAAAAAGCAGAATCAACCTATATAGACATTTGATGGTTGCCAGAGGGGTGAGGGGTAAGAGGATGGGTAAAATGGGTGAAGGGAGATCCAGGCTTCCCAGTTATAGAATGAATAGATCATGGGAAGAGAAGATACAGCATAGGGAATGTAGCCAATGACACTATAATACTGTTGTATGGTGACAGATGGTAGCTACACTTGTGCTGAGCACAGCATAACTTATAGAGACATTGATTCACTATATTGTACATCTAGAACCAATGTAACATCATATATCAAATATATTCAAGTACAAAACTTAACTAAATAAAACAATGATATTGTTAACAGTATTAATATCCACAATAAGGTTGAGTGGAAAACAAAGTGTAGTCAGAAACACTATCACTGCACCCATTTCCCCTAATGGAAATAACCCTTTAATAAAGATAATATACGGGCAACTGGCTGGCTCAGTTGGTAAAGCATGTGACTCTTAATCTCGGGGTCATGAGTTCAAGCCCCATGCTGGGAGTAGAGTTTACTTAAAACTTAATTAATATTTTTAAAAAGAGAACATAAGCTTTCATCCTTCATTAAGCTTACAGCATTTATCTTATTTTACCTTAACTTTTGCTTTGGAGCATTTAGCAATATTTTGCTAAAATAACAAAGCTTTGTCAACTGAATTCATAGAGATAAATTATTTAATTTTCATCAAATGAGCTGAAAAAAAGCCCTGTATACAAAATCCTTTACAATCATCCAAAATTCACTAAAATGTTAACATTTTTCAAAAAGAATCAGATGAGGGGCCTCTGGATGGCTCAGTCAGTTAAGAGTCCAACTTCGGCGCACGTCGTGATCTCATGGTTCATGGGTTTGAGCCCCACGTCGGGCTCTGTGCTGACAGCTAGCTCAGAACCTGGAGCCTGCTTCAGATTCTGTGTCTCCCTCCCTCTCTGGCCCTCCCCTGCTCATGTTGTTTCTCTCTCTCAGAAATAGATTAAAAAAAAAAAAAAAGAATCAGATGAAAGACAAATGCAGTTTAAAATGATTACTGAAAATGAGAAATAAAGCAAATAATGTAATCACATGTTTCCTACTTAGGTTGAAAAGAAAAAAACTTTTTCTGACTATTTAAGGGAAAAATGAAGAACCAATCCCACATGGGCTTCTTTTTACTTTGTTTGTTTCAGAAGCCTTCCCTGAAGTGAGATAATCCTATTCTCTAAGTGTCTTTTCTCTACTTGACACAATACAGATATTTTTGGCTTTTAACACAGATCATATATGAAAGCTAATTTTCTGTTTAAATAAAGTCATTTCTAAACAAATGCATAAATAACAATCACGTCTACCTTTTCCTTTTGTATAAATAAGAGACTGGTATAACATTCTGTGATTTTCATAAAATTTAAAGATAGAAAAATAACTTCTACAAGTGTGGAGAACTTGTCTTCCCAGCTGTTTTCTGAGCACCAAACATGGATCACTCCAGTGAAATACAGTGAGCCTCCCACACTGATCTATTCTGCTTCCCATAAAATTAGAGCAAACTTGATCAAATGGAGAGAAAAGTTTCAAAGTTCATCAGCGCAGGCATTTTCACATATAAACATTTGAGTTAGTTATGAAGTAAAATAAAGACTTTGAAACCATAAGCACAACTAACTACTCAGCTCTTTTTCCATCATCTGCTTCTTTTTAACTTCCTTGATCTGTATTTTCTTGACATTGAAACATCCAATAGTCAGTTGATTTTTAAAACCCAAGGGCTTTTTAAATTCCCAGCCTTAAATGGTAGAGAAATATTAAACACAATAATTATACATTGAACAAATTAAACACTTTGCACTCATGTCACATTGATCTCTGTCCCACGTGAAGTCAGGTAAACACAGATCTTCCCACACAATGTCAGCAATAATTCTGTAAATCAAGATTTTGTTGTGAACTCTACGTACCTTACATTGTGAATAGTGATAAGCTAGAGCTCAACAGTACCTATAATCTTTCAGTTCAGAATAAAAATAATCAACATCTATAGGGAGATCTTAGGACCTTCCATTACCCCTCTATTCCCTTTGCTAATGACTTCTCTTTCAGAGATCCCCCCGTACTACCTACACAAATATTCCTTCCCTGATGACACAATCCAAAGCAGATGACAAAGTTATCCTCTCTCAAAGCACATTCTCCTTTCCCTCCTAACAATGAACAGAATCTCTAATTGTAACGTACATACATTTGTTTGCTTGCTCAAAGTCTGTCTCCCACACTGTACCTTATGCTTTACAAGGACAAAGTCCAAGAGTGTTTCATCCTTTACTACATGATCAGCAACTATACAGAGACAAGTACGGCACTAAAAAAAAGAATCTGTCGAATGAATGAGTGATATGATTAAGCATAGTCCCTTTAGCAAGATGACAAACCTCAGTGACTAGCACTCAAATAATCAGCACCTTAAAAAAAAAAAAAAAAAAAGGAAAACTTCTGAAAACTCAAAATTAAATTCAAAGTTTCAAAACCTGCCAGAGCACAGAGTGAAAAAAGTTTGGAGACTACTTTAATATGTTTTACTTAAGATTGTTAACCGCAGCTACTTGGATTCCTAAGCCTTTCTTAGAATTCCATCACCAATCTGATAGACAGTTTGGGGTCTGAGGCATCATCCAGGACTATAACATTTGTATCCACAGAAAAATGAGAAGGGGAAGGCACAGGGCAGACAGCTCAGGGATCAAAGATATCACCATCTGACCCCATCTCTCAGCACTGAAGACCAAGGGTACACTCTATCCTTGGCTCCCTAAACAAAGCCTCAATCAAAACCTTTACCGATATGAGGCTTCTTAGTTTCTGAAGTATTTTCCCATTCATTTAATTTTCACAACTACCAAGTAACTATTAGATGTATTCAGCCATTGTAAATCAATTATTTTTAAATATTACTAAATCCCTCTAATAATCCTATGGAGGGAAACCTTAACAGGACAAGTCCCAGCCCACAGGGGAAAGGAATGAGAAGCCACATGGTGTAATATCTGAGGAAACGACCATTCTGCAATTGGAGAGAGCCACTGTGCAGTTGACTAATGGCCCTCTCCTTCTGCTGTATTCATTCATGCAGGCAGCCATCAAATCTGTGGGTACCTACCCAGTGGACAGGATGCTACAGCCATATTACTTCTGTCTCTAGACTTGTTCTTGCCCAGCCTTCTCAGATGCTATTTCCTCTACTTAGAGTGCTACTGGCCTGTTCTTGACATGGTCAGCTCCTTATCCTTGAAATCTCAGCTTAAAAGTATCCCCTCCAGTAACCACACTGACTACCATATAATTCCTACAGATCCCCTTGGTCTCTTACTCCATTTCTTCACTCAAAGACACCTAGCAGATTTTGGCATTACATATTTGCTTTGTTTACCTATCTCCCATGTGAGAAATTGAGATACCTGAGTGGAGAAAGCATTCCTGTTTTGTTTATCAATATAAAACCGGGGCGCCTGGGTGGCTCAGTCAGTGAAGCATCCAACTTCGGGTCAGGTCATGATCTCACAGTTTGTGGGTTTGAGCCCCACATCAGGCTCTATGCTGACAGGTCAGAGCCTGGAGCCAGTTTCAGATTCTGTGTCTCCCTCTCTCTCTGACCCTCCCCTGCTCAAGATCGATTGATCTCTCTCTCTCTCAGAAATAAAAACATTAAAAAAATTTTTTTAAATAAATAAAACCAGCGACTGCCACAGTTCCTAGCAATAAAATGAGCTTAATAAATATTTAATGAACAAAGGAACATATTTTTCACTGAAAAATGCCTACTCAAATCTGTGTTATTTATATATAAGATAAACACCACTAAAACATTTTATACTTAATTTCATGTTTTGTTTTTTTCAAATACTGAAGAAAAGATTTTTTTAATATGATAAAATAAAAGCTTTGTAAAATATTTTGTTATTACAGAAAAATTAGAGCTTACAGAAAGCTCATCATTCATTTCCATGAAATTCATGGAAAATTCATCATTAATATCCACATAATTTAAAAATACATTTTATGTTTAAACACTTAAAATATACTTTGTAAAAAATGTATGCATTTGACATGTTATTTAAAAATGCAAATCAATACAAAATACTTCCAGAACTAAATTTATATAAATATTGTTTAATCTATTTTGCTTATTAAATACATCAACATTATATTAACTGTTTCCTGCATGTAAGGTCAATACTGGATTCTAATAGCTGGTAATTAAAGATAAGAACTTACATTTATATCCTTTCTCACATTATTATTCTTCTTTCTAGCAAATGAAAACTCAGATTTAATGTTGGTAAGCATTACAAATTAATTAAAATTTCAATGAAATAACAGGGAGAACTGAAGAAGGTATTTCTAAATGTCAGTGTACAATTTTAAAATATAATACTAAATTTTTAAGAACTATCTTCTCTGTGCAAGGATTATATATTTCTGTCACATTTTTATAAAAGGTTATTAGATCTCAATCAGCTAATTCCACTGGAATTACATAAAATTAATCTAATACACACAATTAGAGGTTGCAAAAGTAAACATTTACTCTGGTTTGTTATACTTTTTCTCTTAAATTTTGCTTTACAGCTTAATTTACTTAGTAAGTGTTAAAAAAATAAGATATGGTATAAAATACAGTGTCATCCTATACTGTGTTTCTACTGTCACAGGACACAAATTAGATCTGAAATAATAATGAATTACTAAATAGAAAAGAGATTTTTAAAGCACCAATTAAGAATTTATTTGGCATAATAATCCTCATAATAAAAACACCAAACAGTATATTGTGCTTTTCTCTAAGCCACGCCACAGGGCAAAAACAAATACTAATTCATTTAATCCTCCAAGCAACCACATGAGGTGGTATTATTATTCCCATTTTACAGATGAAGGCACACAGGCACTGGTAAGTTAAGTAACTTGTCCCACAACTACTAAGGAATGTGTCTGTGAGTCAGATCCAGGCAATCTGGTTCCAAAGTCTGTGCTCTCAACCACTACACACAACAGACTCAGTATGTTTTATAGCAAGGCATCCTGGACATCCCTTCAGGCAGCGGTAACATTTGACCTCTACCCATTTTATACGTGAGTTCAATTTTGCAAAGTGCGTCAGAATTCCTTCAGAAAAAAAGGTGGAGCAGATGTGAAATGTATTAGCCCAGAGGCGCCTGGGTGGTTTAGTCGGTTAAGCGTCTGACTTTCACTTAGGTCATGATCTCACGGTTCGTGGGTTCGAGCCCCGCGTCAGGCTCTGTGCTGACAGCTAGGTCAGAGCCTGGAGCCTGCTTCGTATTCTGTGTCTCCCTCTCTCTCTGACCCTCCCCTGCTCACACTGTCTCTCTGTCTCTCCTAGAAATAAATTAAAAAAAAAAAAAAAAAAGAAATGTATTAGCCCAGGTTTTATCCCAGTTTGTTTTTAGGATTCTGAAGGGAAGCATTTTTTTAAGAAGCTTTTTTAGAATAATTTATAAGACTTGTGCCACGTTCCTGAACGCCACGTTCCTGAACGAATTCCTATAAACTCTTCCCTTGAGCTCTGGGAGGGCAGCTGGTGTGAAGTTTCAACTGCGACTGTAAACACAGCCTTGCCACCTGGTGTCGGTTTTTGTTGTCTCAAAACTGTGTGTCTTAAGAATTTTTTTTTTTTAACAACAGTGCATCTACAGACAATTAAATCTGTATTTATGAAGTACTCACAGAGGTATTCCTGTTTTAATTTCATTCCTAAGTGCCAACAGGGTTGTGGAGATTTTTTGTTTGTTTTTAAAAAGATGTACTATTTAAGCTTTAAAAAATGACCAAATCAAATAAGTATGGTAACCAAAGATATTAATGTAAGGTGGCAAAGGCTACCAAACTGTCATCAAATAGGACACAACTAAAATGAGCCTCAAAGGCACTAAGTCAAATTTATGACTTTTATTAATCATGGAATTTAAATCATCACAAATATACTTCTCAGTAAGTCTAAACAGTATCTAATGAAATGTGTTCCAGATTCATCTGCCTTATTTATATAATCCTGAAGAATTATATGCAAACTTTATCTTAATTGCTACTCTAACCCTAAACAGCCTCAATGTTTTAGAACTATTACAATTTCTAAAAGTATAGATTTTTATCTGATTACTCATGTTTTTATTTAGCTAAGTTTTTATTTTACCTACTCTTTTAAGTATGAGGCTTGTAAATGATGCAGTATTAATTATGAAGTATTTAATAAATATAGATGAAAGAAATTATTATAATATTTCTATAAAATGCCAGCACTATCTCTTCCCGGCCTTTTGGCTAAGACCAAGTGTAAAATGCCATCACTTTTCTATTCCAAAATGCAATTCCTCACATTTTAGCAAACCAAAATGATAGTTTCTGAGACTAGGTGAACTAAAAGGAGTTAGAGCCAAAAAATCAAAAACAAGGCAAAATTCTCTGACATTCCAGCTTCTATCTCACACTTAACTCCTTCATTTTTTTTTTAAATGTTTTATTTAGTTTATGTTTTATTTATTTCTAGGAGAGAGAGAGACAGCATGAGCAGGGGAGGGTCAGAGAGGGAGGGAGTCACAGACTCTGAAAAACGCTCCAGGCTCTGAGCTGGCAGTCAGCACAGAGCCCGACGCGGGGCTCGAACCCACGAACCCTGAGATCACGACCTGAGCGAAAGTCGGACACTTAACCGACTAAGCCACCAGGGCGCCACTCACTTAACTCCTTCAATGAGAAAAAAACAAATGTTATTTTAATGTAAAATCTTAAGTGATAAAAAAAACTTTTGGAAATCAATAATAAAGCATTAATTTTAATACATCACAACCAATTTTTAAATATTCACAAAGAGCTTAGTGCTTCCTTGACATGGTATACAAAAAGCTATGTTAAATGATTCATATCTTATGGAGTCACACCCTGTACACACATACACACACACACACACACACACACACAAACAGGAAAGCAGATTCTAGTTCAGATGATCAGTTAAAAGCTTGCATTTACCTCTACTCCTCCCAAAGTTGTTTCAAAAAGTTAAAAAAAATTAAGTAAAAACTTACAAACCAAAAATGACGATAGAAGTAGACGACAGGAACAATTTACGAGATAAACTTGTACCCCTCATCACTCCATCCCAGAACCCTCCTTCTCTTCACACAGCTGGAAAAATGCCCCTCCTCTTGCTGAACAGAATATCAGAGTTTTCGTTCATTGCAGAAGATCACAAGTGAGAGAGTCTCTGGACTGGGACACTCACACATAATTGAAGGTTGGGAGTGATATTCAAAACAGAAGAATTAAACAAAAGTCCGTGTTATAGATATTTGTACTCAAAGTCCACTTTCCCTACTAAGTTTCCAAAGTGCTGTTTACCAGCCTTATCACCCTAAAAAAAAATGATTCATTTAAAAGGTAGTGGCATGAGGAGTCACCAGGGAAACACGTTAAAAGTCCAGCAAGATCATCTTACAAGAAATGAGTTAACAGGACTCATGAGAACCTGTTCCTAGCAGCTTTGCAGGATCTCACTTTAAAAATGAAACTTTGAGGGAGGGGGGCGCCTGGGTGGCTTAGTCAGTTAAGCGTCCGACTTTCACTTAGGTCATGATCTCGCGCTTTGTGGGTTCGAACCCCCATCGGGCTCTGTGCTGACTGCCAGTTCAAAGCCTGGAGCCTGTTTCAGAGCCTGTATCTCCCTCTCTCTCTGACCCTCCCCTGCTCACGCTGTCTCTCTCTCTCCAAGAAATAAATAAAACATTAAAAAAATTTTTTTTTTTTAAAAATGAAACTTTGGGGGACACCTGGATGGCTCAGTCAGTTAAGTGTCAACTTTGACTCAGGTCAGGATCTCACGGTTCATGACTTCAGGTGCCACATCAGGTTCTGTGCTGACATCTCGGAATCTGGAGCCTGCTTCAGATTCTGTCTCCCTCTCTCTTGGCCCCTCCCATGTGCTGTGTGCACCCTGCGCTTTCCCTTAAAAATTATTCTTTAATTAAAAAAATGAAACTTTTGAGGAAAAAGATGGGGAATGATCCCCCCCAAAGAAATAAAAGAAACAGACTGAACAGGAAAAGAAAAGCTTCATAAAAGCACATTAAGATCTTTAGAGATAACAAAATATTGATGAACACGAACAGTAAGCTATAAAAACAACAGTTAAAGAAAGTGCTTTTGATATTAAATATAGGATAACAAAAAACAAAAGTGGGTTAGAAAATAAAGATTGAAGAAACATCCCAGAAATGAAACATGGAAAAGCTACATTGTTTTCAACACCAAACTACCAAGAAGTTAAGAAAAAACAGACTAGTTAACAAAGAAAGAAAACAAGAAAATTTCCCAGAACTAAAAAAAGTGGTCTACATACAAAGGATAAAGAATCAGATTTCTCAATAACCAGTTCTATAATACCAGAGCTCTAGAAGACTATGGATTGCTAATCTGGAGGCAGTATTCTTTCTCATCAAGACTTCTGAGACATGATAAATCATCAGTAAGCATGTTTAGGAAATAATATAACACTTTGAAAAATGCAAAGTCTCAAAACCTGCCCCTCCTATCCACTGTGTCTGAGGAAGCTCCAAGAAGCACCGGTGGGTATGCTGGCAGTAAGACAACGACAGGAGACTGAGGAAAGACCAACACACCAAACACAAAGAATCCCTCGGACAGTAACGAAAGGGATCACAGAACGCTAACCAGCGAGGAGTGCAGCAGGCCTGGAGCCCACCAGGCCAAACCACACAAGATTCCTTAGGAGGCTGTGACATGATAAAATTGATTTCCATTTTGGTTACTTCACAGATTTATAGTTCTTAGGAAGAATTCTGAGATGAATGAACGAATAACATTAAAAAAGTAGTAAAAAAGTTAAGAGTTTTAAATTCCAAGGAAAACTAAAGATCACAAAGAAAAATTGATCCTATGTTATTGAGCTCACCTATGAAGAGCATTTATAGTCACAAGAGTATAAAACTAAATGCAGATATAATCTAAATATTTATACAACTTCAATAAAAGGATGATAGACAGGAACCACGTCTTTGCCAGAAGGGGCAGGGGATGGCTATAAAAATGTATAAACATGAAGGGTGCCTGGACGGCTCAGTCAGTTAAGCATCTGACTTCAGCTCAGGTCATGACCTTGCAGTCTGTGAGTTCAAGCCCTGCATCGGGCTCGGTGCTGACAGTGCAGAGCCCGCTTCAGATCATCTGTACCCCCTCTTTTTGCTCCTCCCTTCATTGCACATGTGTATATGTGTGCCCACTCTCAAAAATAAACAAAAAAATACTGAACATACATTATATTCCATGGTAGTACCTCAAGAGATAATCCCTAGCACTGAAAAGTAAGAAAAAAATAGCATAAAAATGTTATTAAGATAGGGGCACCTGGCTGGCTCAGTCTGTAGAGCATGCAACTCTTGATCTCAGGGTCGTGAGGTCAAACCCCACAATGGGCATGGAGCCTACTTAAAAAAAAATTGCAAAAAATTATTTTTCTATTTAAATATTATTAAGAAATATAAAGCAAATACCAAAAGAAACTACAAAAAGAGTTGAAAGTGTCAGTCTCTGGCAAGGATGTGGGAGGGCAGGAAAGTTGCTATGTGTTTTCAACAAGCCACTTAGAACTTTCTGACACTTTAAACCACATGCTTTTATAATCACCAGAAACTTTATTTTAAAAGTTTAATGTGGGGGCGCCTGGGTGGCTCAGTCGGCTGAAGGTCGGACTTTGGCTCAGGTCACGATCCCGCGGTTCGTGGGTTCGAGCCCTGAGTCTGGGTTTATGCTGACAGCTCAGAGCCTGGAGCCTGCTTCAGATTCTGTTTCTCCTCCTCTCTATGCCCTTCTCCAGGATCATCCTCCCCCACCCCCCACGCCTCTCTCTCTCACACACGCACTTTTGAAACTTTGAAAAATGCAAAATGACACACGCACGCGCACACACACGCGCACACACACTAAACATTAAAAATAATTTAAGTTTTAAACATTTAATGTAAACACGCTGTTTCTTTACGTTCTATTTTCCAAGGTAAAAACTGACTAGAACTCACTTTCACAAACACTATCAGAGGTCTAAAATAAAGTGCTGCTCTTCTGAAGAGAAAGGAAACTATGGTTTATTGAGCCCCAACTGTCAGGCCCAATGTTACCTACTTTTTCAACTGATCCCACAGAAGAGTCTTGACCTTACACTTTTACGTTTGGGAAATGGAAGTTCTGAGACACTGAGTCACATAGCAAATGAGTAACAGACAGCTTACAACTCCAATTTCTTTCTGATTCCAACACCCTCACTCATTTCTCTGCCACTAGATGGACTAAAAGAAATTAGTCATGGTATTTAATAAATACTGAAACTCAGAAGTTGTTCCCTGAAACTACAAATAAAATATTGAGGCTTTTTATTGGCTTGGCACAGTCTTTACAAACTAAGTATGATTTGAGAAATGGCCAACTAGATATCTTTTATCACAGATTTAAGATTCAACTTTAAGTTCAACACAGTGCTTGGTATATAGAACACCCTGGTTGGATAAAAGACTTGTCAACTTTCTACTACATTTGCTTTTCACTGAAAGGCCAACCAGAGGTCAGCATTCCCAGGAGATGTGAGGCACACCCACACTTGTGTACCAGCGTGAAGAATCGCTCCACTCAAGTAGACTTGGATACACTGGCCACACGCTGGGAAATTGTTCACTGACAAAGGCAACAATTAATAAGCTCAGATCTCCCACCAAGTCCTGGACTACTGGCTTCTGGGAGATCCCAACTACTGTCTGGTATTTGATCTTTTCTTGGTCTTGGACCATTGGCTTTTTCATTTTCCTCAGCTCTCTGTTCAACCTGGACGTGCAATCCACTGGCAGTCTCTACGTCCTGGTTCTAGAGGCCAACCTCGTGTCTTCCATAAAATAATCCAGCTAACCCTGGCTATCCATCCCAGAGGCTTCAGTACCCCAGATACCATCTACGTCGGTGCCTTTTCATTTCCTCTAGTCAGAAAGTATTTCTTCTAAAAATGCTAGTTAAAATCTTATCTACTTTCCAAAGCCTAAGTGAACTGCTGCTTCTCATTCCTAGAAGATCTCTGAAGAAATGTTTTCTCAACTCCATTTTGGTTTTATTTTTATTTGCTTCCTTTTTTCTGCCCTAAATGAAAGACACAAGGAAGACAAGGAACAGATACATCTTGAGTGTTTTTGTATTCCTCCACAAATTATTTTTTTAATTAATTAATTTATCTATTTATTTACTGGTGGGGGAGGGAGGGAGAGAGAGAAAACCTAAGCAGGGGGAGAGAGGCAGAAAGGGAATCCCAAGCAGGCTCCCCACTGTCAACGCAGAGCCCAGATGTGGGGCTCAAACCCACAAACCGTGAGATCATCTCTTGAGCTGAAACCAAGAGTCGGCACTCAATCAACTAAGCCACCAAGTACCCCTGCGTTCCTCATAAATTATTAAGGATATTCTATATTTGAACTGCTGAGTTAGCCTCACATGTTCTGCTTCTGCCCTCCTAGGCTCAGATTCCCACACAATGCCTCTCCATGGTTAAAAAGTTAATATTTTTTAAAAGAGGAATTTAGCTGAGTAAGAAAGTCATAAAACATACTTTCTAGTAACATATGAATTCAAGATGCATTGCAATTTTTATAAAAATGTTGGTGCATTATACTCATACAAATATCTTTACAAAACAGCAAGTTAAGAATGTCAAAAAGGTTTCATTGTTGCACATAATGCCTAGATATTTCACTATGTGCACCTTCTATCAAGGGTGCAGCACATTCACCATGTTGTCTTTTCCTTACAGCAACTTGCAGAATTCTTCCTCTGGTCACATACTTGGGAAATGCTGCAATACACTGTATCCAGTCTTCCATATCTGCATCCACTCAAACTGACTGAAGAGCTTGTACTTAATATGGGGCACCTGGGTGGCTCAGTCCGGTTAAGTGTCTGACTTAGGCTCAGGTCATGATCTCACAGGTTATGATCTCACAGCTTGGGAGTTCTAGCCCCGTATCTGGCCCCATGCAGACAGCTCAGAGCCTGGAGCCTGCTTCAGATTCTGTCTCCCTCTCTCTCAGCCCCTCCCCTGTTCATGCTCTGCCTCTGTCTCTCAAAAATAACATTAAATTTTTTTTAATTTAAAAATTAAAAAATGTTTTAAAAAAGAGCTTGAGCTTATTAGTTACAGTTAGGAAAGGGGACTGAGAAAGACTTTTTTATCCTCAAAACTCTGAGTTTCTTTTTTAAAAACAAGTACCATTTATTAAGTTTTTCATCTGCTTGACCTGTTTGAAAGACAGACCTAGACCTATGTTCTACATTTTAAGAGTTTTTTTTCATACAATTTTTGAAATTGATAGTATCAGACTATATCATAATCAGATCAAAGAAAGTGAATGTTCATATTTTAAGCTCAGCTGTGAATGTTTCAGTGTTTCTTTAACTGTATGATAGTATATACTTTCTTCCCAAATACTGGGAAGTTTTCACATACTGTGCACTGATGCAGAAAGGGCATTTCCATTGCAAAAAACAAAAAACAAAAAACAAAAACCAGATACTTAATCATGTGAAATAAATCCAGATTATAAATTTGGTTATTTTGTTTAATGCCCCTCATGACTGAGAGCAGTTTCAAACACTGTTTGGAGAAGGATAACTGAGTGTGGCTATTTGTTTTTTAAACCGTGTTCTGAAGATACATGTAAATGTTTTTAAGAGGAAAACAGAATGACAAAAAGAACAATGAGAGCCTACAGCTCTGTTCATGTATACCAGTACCACCAATGCACCTGTAGATTTTCAACCAATACAGTGCTCAGAGTTCAATTTTTATTACAAAACCCTTACACTTAAAAAAAAAAAAACTGCCTTTTCTAAAAAATGTAAAGAAAAAATGTCTAATGCTTGTTTTTTTCACTGATTTCATTCAACAACCAATACTAAGAGCATCTGCCACATGCCAAGCTACATTGTAGCTGCTAAGGATGTCACAGTAAACAACATAGAGGACTGTCCCCATGGAGTATACATAAAATAAATGATCAACCATATGGGCCCCAAAGAGAAAAATAAAGTAATTAAGGGAGTGACGGGGTGTTGGGGAAGAGGTGTAATGATAATTTTAAATCTACTCTTCAGGACCTCAATGCAAAGGAGATATTACAGCAAGAACTTGAGAAAGGTAGGGCACACAAGCCACGTTGCTCTGTGGAAAAGAACATTCCAGCCACAAGGAACAATAAGGGCCAAGGTCCCCAAAGAGAGTTCCTGCTTGTTATGACTTCTATACTGATTAGAATAAAAGAAAGTATCTTCCCTATTTTGTGATCTATCAGATTATAATTTTCTTTTTGGGGCCCAGGAGAGATAGAAGAAGCCAGTAGAAGATTTTAGCCAACTATCTAACCTGTTTTATGCCTCTATGGCCCACAGGTCAGATCTGGCCCATTATGTGTTTATAAATAAAGTCTTATTGAAACACAGCCTCAATCACTGGTTTGTATATTCTCTGTGGCTGCTTTCATGCTAAAACTGCTGAACTGCTGATTTCTCCCAGAGATCCCACAGAGGCCAAAAAGATTAAAATATTTATTATTTGACCGTTTATGGAAAAGGTTTGTTGATCCCTTCTCTCTAGAATTCAGAATGCCATCTACAGCAGTGCTACCTGCTCCAGACATGTGACCATGAGTTAAATAAAGCTCATAACCTCTGCATAAGGAAGGCAGGCATCACTTTGTCTAATTAATGAGTATTTTAACACCCTCACAATAGCATACAGAATCCAATTAAGAAAAGGAGAAATTAAGATTCTACTTCTGATCTAATAAATAATACGTGCTTCTTAGCCAGTAACACATACTTCTTTTCAAGTCATAGCAGTAAAATCATATAGAAGAGTTTAATCTCTTGGTGATATTGCAAGTTCTTTGTTTAATTTCTGATCTCCATTCATCCTGGGAACCAGGAGAAAAACTGGTAAGCCAGAAAACTCAATTATTTCCCCTAAAATGGAAAAACATAAATCTAGACAACTTACAGCATCTAACCTTAGGCAGATTCTAAATAGAAAGGATGGAAAGCCTGAGTACTGATAGAGAGAGAGGAAAAATGTTCTAACTGTCCCAGAGGTAGACAATAATGGGGAAGCTTTCTCAGTGTGCCTGCAGCATAAACATACCAACCCTGCAGAGAACAAGGTACCACCCGAGAGCAGGCAGGAAAAGGAAACCACAGCTGCTGGAGGCTCTGTACCCAGAGTCTGCGAACTCTCCTGGTGATATTTAGAGAGAGCACTGGGATCTCCCTAAACACCTTAATTTTACAGAAGTGAAAGATCCGAGAATATTCAAGCTCACTGGTTCATTCCACCAGTGTGTACTTTTTAATGCTTACTCATACCTTTGCTATTAGACTATCAAGAATACTGATGACTTATGAAAAGTAGGCAATGTTGACTACTTTGTTACCTTAAACAACCAGAAAGGAGACAGGATAACTGATACTAAGAAGTACTCTGCTTCAGTTCATTCATCTAATTTGCTAAAAGGATGCAATGATATAAACTGTTAACCATATAATGATTAACCATAAAAGTGTTGGGCTTTTTTCTTCTTTCACTTTCTTAAGAAATGTAATACTTGCTCCCACTAGTCAACTAATGCTTCTGGTAACTTTTTGCTAATAAAATTTATTTCAGGTCCAAGGCTTTCTAGAAATAATGCTCTTTTGGGGGGGAATAGTAAAGAAAATCAGCATATTGCAAGGACTCACCACATTCACTACTTAAACATGAGAGATTTAATCCCAAAATAATTTAATAATTCATGAGGAATATTTCAAGTAAATATTTCTAACGGACATTCAAAAATCAGGATGCCAGAAAACAATTCTAATTAAACACCATACCTCCCCAAATACTTCTCAATACTGTATAACCCTAAGTGACAGAAGTTTCTTTGTAAACGTCTGAAATGATAAATCTATTTTAAAAGTATAATATTCAAGGGACTCTGACCTTCTATGCAGCATACAAAAATCAAAACAACGTATTAATAACAGTGAAGCCTGAAATCTAACAATGATGTACTTTCTCTAACTACAATTAAGACTTGTACTCCCAAACAGAACCCTGTTATAATATGAGCAAAAGCCAAACAGTGTGGGCCTAGTAATACCAACTCAATCAGTATTGTTTTTCTTTGCTACAAACTGGGACACAGTGCATTTTAGTGTAAAGTTAGAAACTAACATTAAGGATCTAGACGTGAAATTGCAACTTTCGGTTCCAATTTGCTATTCAGAATCTTAACCCAGCATTCCACATCATGCACTGCACATGTTCCTCCTTATGTCTAAAGAAGAGCATTTGCAAAAGTATATTCAGAACTCCTAAAAACTTAATCTGTGTGCATAGAGGTGGGGGGAAGGAGTGTAGAGAAGCAACAACCTAGTAGGTTTAGATATGGATAAACTTGAACTGTTAAAAATATGCTACTTATGAAAAAAAAAATGAAAAACTACATACCCTTGAGGTGAGAGTTTGTCTAGCCATCCAGATTTAACCTTCCTTGCTGAGGACCCATAAAAACAGGCATAGGGAGATATTGCACTTGAGGAAATGATCGAGGACTCAGTATTTCCACTTGTTGAGCTTAACGGATAACTGTGCCTATTAACAGGGTCCAAATTCAATGCTTTTTGAGTCCTAGACTTAGATGCCTTTGAATTTTTTCTTCTTAAACTCTGAAAGCATTCTTCTACTGTTGAATATTCTGATTCTGAAGCAGAGTCTACTGGAAAATTAATTTTGTCCTCTCGAGGTATCCAAATATCTTCCACTTTGTCTTCACGTATATTCTCCTTCCTGTTATCATATATGCTAAATGGAAATAAAAAGTAACATATACCATTTAAGCCAGTGGTTACTTTTGAACTTTATAAACAACAAATTGCACAGAAACTTAAGGTCAGAAAACTCTTAAGAGCTCAATTAACCCATCTAATAATTTATAAAACTCTTCCAGAAAAACAGAAACCTCTTATTATCCTAAGACACATTTAAACACTACTAGAAATAGTACAGTTTTTCTTATGTGTCATTAATCTGATCTGTTTATTTGGGGGTGGGGGGTGCAGAATGGTGGTAAGGGTAGAGATGGACCACATTCCCTCCAGCACAATTTATCATTTTCACCAACACCATTAAGTAGCCAGCTCAACCTCCAGTCCCTAGTGACATCGTGAACCACTAACTCATCTATTTGGAGATCTTACTTCCAAATTTGTTGCCCCTTTCTGGCTCTCCACAATTCAATTCCAAGAGCTTCAGTATTATTTTGCAATACTAATGAGGAAAAACCACCACACCGTTAGCTAGAAAATGAGAGTCAAGATACAATCAGAAGGTAAAAGCTATGTAACCTATAATATTCACCAGAACACATTCATAATAGCTAAGCATATTTTTATAGATTTAAGAAATGACAAAATTGATTCACTCAGCTATTTATGTAGAATAAAACACACTACAAATAAGTTTTTACTAATCAATGAAATAGAAACGTGTAGGAGTCAAATTACATCCTTTTGGACAGAGTGTTCTAAAACTATTACTTCCTTAAAGAATGATTTAACCTGGCCCCTTCCACATTTTGCATTATAATACATTCATATCCAATGCTAACTGAAGATCCTCAATTATTTAGTTTCAAAGTAAGAAAACCCCCAACAATATCAGATTTGGAGAGAAAAGAATAAAATTGAAGATATAAAATGAACATTAGGTAATGATGCAGTGCACCAAGTCCTAATAAAACTGAAAAAACTAAAATTTCAGTTGGTGCCTCACAAACTGCTTAATTTCACGGGTGATCCAAA
The DNA here is from genome assembly GCA_017311185.1 of Proteles cristata cristata. Classification (NCBI taxonomy): domain Eukaryota; kingdom Metazoa; phylum Chordata; class Mammalia; order Carnivora; family Hyaenidae; genus Proteles; species Proteles cristata. The sequence goes on from JAESUZ010000127.1 coordinate 1,683,827, forward strand.
TAACTGGGTAACCGTCAAGCCACTTGTCAATGCTGAACTTCCAATAAAAAAGGATATATTACATTTGTAAAAATTCTGCACCTCAGATAGTAATTTTTTTGGCGCTGCCTCTCTTTCATATTAACATAATTGCTCATTTTTAATGCACAATTGTGGGTACCACCTATTTTCCACTTTGGGACGACGGGAAGAGTGGTTTCAATTTGGAAAAGACAACATAATCTGCTGCAAAACACCACTACCTACCCGATTTACAGACTCTAAGTTCAATTATTAAAATAAGGGCCATTACTCAGGGCGCCTGGATGGTGCAGTTGGTTAAACGTCCAACTCTTGATCTCAGCTCAGGTCATTATCTCACGTTCATGAGATTGAGCCCCATACTGGGCTCTGCCCTGATGGCATGGAGCCCGGTTGGGATTCTGTCTCTCCTTCTCTCTGCCCCTACCCTGCTTGTGCTCTCTCTAAATAAATACCCTAAAAAAATTTTTTTTTAAATAAGTGTCATTACTGAAACATCAAGAAAGAAAAGATTTGAACTTACCAGTATAAACTATTTTCTTATAAAAATATGAGCAAGAAGTCAACACTGCATAACATTATATTCAAAAGAATTAATCATCATCAATAACGACTTCATACCTTGACTTCACAAGAAAACAGTTTTTTTCAGTTGTTGATTCCCCTTTCAATGTTTCTTCATGGGTCCAAAATTCATTCTTGATAGATCTCTTCTATTAAAATAAAATATATATATATATATATATATACACATATATATAATATAATATATAATTAGGGAGACTATACTAAAAATTGCCTCATGATGTCTTTTTAAAGATTATATTTAAATCATTAGTAATTCATCATTTCATCCAAGAAAAACAGAAGATGCCATCCAAGAACAAAATCTATTTACTTTTACTTTCCCACTTTTTGTCTTCCAACTTCTCTTTTATCCTGACCAAGAAATAAAATAACCAAAAGAGCACAAGTGCTTGAAAAGAAGGAAAGACTACGTGATAAACTAAATAATGAAGATATGTTAGAAGTAGATATTTCGGTATAAGGCAAAAAGCAAAATCTAAGGGGTTTCTCTTTGTCTGCTTTTGCCTTCTTTGGGGGTTTATCTTTAAGCTTATCTTTTGGAAAATTCTGAAAACCTCCCTCCTGTATTCCTGAAATTGAATGTGTTTTTGTGATCTATATTTAAAGATACACATTCACCATGATTTTATTTTAACAGACTTTTACTGACTGGAAATGTCCTGCTTCAATATAACCCATTCTTCAAACACCTTAAAGGAAAATGAAAAGGCAAATATAGGCAAAAAAGCAAAGACTTGATTATGGAAAAAAAAAAAAATGAAAATGTATGGGACTAACCTTGGAATTTTCTAGTCTCTGGAGGAGAAAGGTCTCTCCATAAGGAAAAATGGAAGATGAATTTTCCTCATTTGAATCTTTTGGGGAAATTATAAGACGACAATGAAAAGATATAAATAATGTGAATATTTTTTAAAAAGGCATGCATTTATTTTAGAATAAGATGACAACTTAAGCTTTATTATTCCCTGAGAGTCCAAAATTATGCTTAAAATTTTCACCTCCAAAGCAACTCTTCCTATGGTCTTCTTGATAGAGCACTCATTGTATATCCTCTCACTTCACAAACGAGGCATATTACTGTTTCTGAAAATGTGAGGTGTCATATATGCCTTGCTAACCTCTAATATCCACACTAATATAACTGAACACATTTTCCACATATGATGCAAATAGTCACAATCTCACTTATATTAATTCCTAAATAAGAAAACAGTATAAACGGCATAAAATTAGCATTAGATTATAATTTCCAATGAATAATAATTAAAAGTTCACTAACACAGCAACTAGATTCTCTATTACTCAAAACACCAGAATCTGCTTAATATACTCTAACATCACAGCCACTAACACACCTGTAAATAAGTTATTTCAAGAGAATTTCCACTGTCCTTGTGTTACACCCATCCACAAGAAAGAATTTATAATGCTTGCATTCTCTGCTATGACAAAAAACCTTTAAAGGGTAAGTAACCAAGTGTTTGCCACCTTACTGTTAAGAAGAATGCTCCTGAACTTATAGAAGCAGAATTTTCAGAAAGAAAGAAAAGCCTCTGTCAATGATCAATTTACCAAAATAATGTCAGCCCTATCCCGTTACCATGGTAAAATTACTTTCCATAAATCTACGTCCTGTAGCTTAGACTGTCAGAAACCACTTAATTTAGTAATATACCCTCAACTATGGCTAACGATAAATGAAGTCGGGGTGGGGGTGGGGGGATGTTTTTACATTAGTATCTGAAGATTTCCAGGAGTCTGAGTACATATAATTGTCTTTTATCCATTCGTCATTAAAAGCATGTGAGGTATTATGAACCCTAGCAGATAGTTATTCCCATTATTCCCTCTTATACAGGGGGCCTACTTTCTCAATCACAATTTTTACACATTTAAGACTGTCAAATGAGTGCTACTTTACAAAAACTTTACACACTGAGACTCACTTTCCTGTGTCACAGACTTTCCAGTTGAGGTAGCAACATTTCTTCTCTCACGGAAATAGCTTAAAGCAAAGGGGGGGAAAATTAAAACAGATAAAAATTGGTAAGTTACAATATTGAGTAAAGGATACAGACATACATTCTCTGAGTAGAAAAACCAATATTCAAAAATAAACTTGATTCTAATTAAACAGAATGGCTAAAATTCCACAGATGTGTTTTTCTAAACAGCCTTAAAGAGATTTCACTAGATTTTATAAACATTTGCCTCTCATATTTATACTTCACAAAAGTAAATGAATATTTGCCCAATTCTAGTATGTACATTCGAACTTCAAAACTGCTAGGCATACCACTGTCGACACTAATTTTCTAACTAGATTTCAGTATTTATGTAGGTTATTTTGCCATTAAGCCTTACAAAATTGAATCAAAAATTTGTCAGCTCTATAAGCATAGCATGAAAATATATAAGACCTTTCCTTAAAAAACTGCTGCCTTGGGAGAGAAAGATTACAGGTAACTAATTAGAATACAGCCTAATAACAATGATGGAGGAAACTGTAGAAACAGATTTAATGAATATCCATTACTATATGAATGAGTTCTAGGTCTTCAACATCTTTTAAATTTATATCTGCCCAAATGACAACAAGGATATAAAAAATTAAGAATAGAAACCAATGAAATAAAATATAGATAATGCTTAAAATAATTTTAACTAAAGCTGGTTTCAAAATGATCAATCAAACTGATAAACCTTAGGGAAGGTAAATAAAAGACAAAAGAGACAAACTACCAATATCAGCATGAAAGAGAAGACATTACTACAAATTGTACAAACATGAAAGGGATAATTATAGATTATTGAGAAAAACTTTATTTTGATAAATCCAAAAACTTAGATTAAATGAAAATATTCTTTGAGACATAAGTTGTTACCAAATATGACACAGAACAGAAAAATCTTAATATCCCTACATCTATTAGAGAAATTGAATTTAGTAATTAGTCACCTACCCACAAAACAATCTAGGCCAAGACATGTCACTGGTGAATTCCACCAAGCATTTCAGAAAGAAATAATACCAATTCCATGCGAACTTTTTCAGAAAACAGAGAAAGAAAGACTATTTTCCAATTCATTGTATAAGGTCAGTACTACAGATACAAAACCTGTCAAAAACAAAACTAGATATCTATTAAACAGTCCTCATCAATTTAGATGCAAAACTCATTAGCAATATATTAGCAAAACAAATCCAACAACTCATAAAAAAATAAATAAATAAAAAATAACCAGGTAAGATTTACTCCAGGAAAGCAAAGTTGTTTTAACATGGAAAAAAAATCAAGGTCATTCACCAAATTAAGAAAATAAAAGAGATAAAAATCAGTCTCATGACAATAATCCAGAAAAACCAACTGACAAAATCCAACATCTATTAATGACAAAGACTCTCAGTAAACTAGGAACAGAAGAAAACTTCCTCAACCTAACAAAAAGCATTTATGAAAAACCTACATCATAAACAATGCTGAATGCTGAATGGTTTTCTTTAAGACTGAGAGTAAGACAAGGAGGTCTGCTCTCACTACTTAGAGTCATACTATTTCAGAGGTCCCAGTCAGGACAATATGATAAGTAAAAGAAATAAACGGTATGCAGATTGGAAAAAAAGTTCTCTTACAAGCAGAAGGTATCTATTAAGTAAAAAGTCCTAAGGAATCTACCAGAAAGATTCTCAAACTAGTAAGCAAGTCTAGCAAGGGCCCAGGATAAGGAGAAGATATTAACAAATTCAATAGTATTTCTAAATGTTAGCATTGAGCAACTGGAAAAATAGTTTGAAATATAAATTTTATTATAGTATCAACAACATGAAATACTAAGGAGTAAATTTGTCACTGAAAACCATATAACATTGAAAAATTTAAAAAGAACAAAGTAGATATACATGTTAGTGGACTAGAGAACTCAATATTGTTAAGATATTCTTACTGATATACAGGGTCAACATAATTCCAAACAAAATCCCAAAGAGGTTTTATATAGAAATTGACAAGATAACTCTAGAACGGACACGCACATATAAATAACGTAGAATGGTCAAATATCTAAAAGAAGAACAAGTTGGTAGATTTATACTACACAGTTTCAATATTTAGTCTTAAACCTGTAGCAATCAAATCGGTGTATAACTGGTAAAAGGATAAACACATCAATAAATGGAATAAAAATTCCACATAACTCCCAAACATGTACGGTACACTGATTTTTGAAAAAATGTCAAGGCAATTTAATGGGTAAAGGATAGTCTTTTCAACAAGTGTTGCTGGGATAACTGGATATCTAAATGAAAAAAGGAATGAACCCCAACCATTACCTCATACCATATACAAAAGTTAACTCGAAATGGAGTTTAGACCTACATGTTAATGCTAATGCTCTAAAACTTCTGGAAATATAAGAAAATCTTTGCAACCTTGGAGTACGCAAAGATTTCTTTAAAAAATTCAAAACCGGAAAAGAAAACTACATATGTATTTAATATATAAGTACTTAATAAAATTAATATAAGTTAACATACATTATAAATATACTGTAAACATTTTAAAAAGAATGTTAAGTATATTAGTGGTTTTTTAAAGCAGATTTTGCTGGTTTTACTATTAGTCATATGAAATGTAAAGAAAAATGCTTGTGATTTTAATTGATTCTGATACTCAGGATCCACCTCCAAGAAATTACTGAACCTATCAACCAACTTCATTGGATCCACTGTTGATGAAAGATTAACTTAACACAGGAAACAAAGAGTTGTTTTGAAAACTAGCCATCAGTAATTTATATTCTCATTTACCTATGAATAAGTTATCACAAGGCATTTTATATTCTAATATCTATTATGCTGAAAACACTGTTAGGAATGTATATATCTGCATCTCATATTTCATCCTCATAATAGCCTATGACAGAGGACCAGTTGTCCTAATCTTGCCAAGAAAGAAAGAAGGCTCTCCCAATCCAAGTCCACAGCCACCAAGAGACAAAGCCCCCATTCTTTCCTCATTTCTGCCTCTTTCCTGCCCTATTATCTTCTCACCAGTTATCCTAAAAACTTAAATTTGAAACATAAAGTATGGCTGATTTATACAATTAAAAATCCATAATGAAAAGCAGTAGCTATCACCTCATTAATTAGGCTTTCGTGACTTTGGTCAAGTTACAGAACAGTCCTGAGCCTGGCTGCCTCATTTACTGAAGGGGAAAAATTCCCAGGCTTGCTTCCTGAGAATGTTATGAGGATTAATGAGGAAAAGCTTTTGAAAAGCATAAGGTATACCCTTCACAATATAAACACTTAGCAAGAATGAGCCAATTATAATTTTTATTAGAGGAGAAAATGGTCCTTCTGATAAACTTCATGTGCACATTTGTTTCTTAAAGTCCTTAAAAGTATTCACATTCTTCTTTGTGACAGAGAAAACATGTCAACAACCTAGTAAAGGAATAACTGTATTTTTTAAATAAAATGATACACAGCAATTATTATATAAAATATGTGCATCAATGTGGGTAAATCTCAAATATAAAGTTAAGTAAAACGCCAAGTTACAAAAAAAAAAAAAAAAAAAAAAAGCCTCCGATTACCAAAATGAACCTTCAGCATTCTACAGATGTTATTTTTTCATATATTTTAAACCACTAAAATAACCAAGAAAAGCAGTGCTATAAAGGTTAATTAATGTTAAAGATCTCCCTTTATGATCTACACTTACCTACTACTTAGACAAGGCAGTCACACCAAAAAATAATTATACACCATAAATGGACCATCATTTCACAGAATGTTTTTTAAAAAGTGCAGTTCTTGCAATTCATAACAAACTAACTACAACGGACTAACTACAGGTCACTACAGAACTGAATTCAAAAGAAAAACATGATCATTAGGCAGTAGTTTAAAACTGCCTGGAGGTTACATATACCTAACTAAACACACAAATCTGACTTCAGAAAATATGACAGTCTATTAACTACAGCACAGACTATGAATGTGAAATTTATAATGCACAGATATTTAAGTCTCAATCCAAGATGTTCCAAAAAACTGTCCTTAGGAAAAGAATAAATGGTAATTACAGAAGGATTACAACACAAAAGGCTATATCACGATCCTCAAACAGTTTTTTAAATAACTAGCAAAAGTTGCAGCTCAAAATGTACTTTTTCAGGGGCAGAAGTCATGAATAGACAAATTTCCAAAAAGACATCTAGATGGCCAAGAGACGCATGAAAAGATGCTCAACATCACTGATCATCAGGGAAATACAAATAAAAACTACAAAAAGATACCACCTCATACCCATCAGAATGGCTAAAATCAACAAAGAAACAGTAGGTATTGGCGAGGATGTAGAGAAAGGGGAACACTCTTGCTCTGTTGGTGGGAATGCAAACTTGTGTAGCCACTCTGGAAAACAGTAGGGAGGTTCTTCAGAACATTAAAAATAAAAATGTTAAAAAGAGAACTACCTTCTGATCCATCAATTGCACTACTAGGTATTTACCCAAAGAATACAAAAATAAGAATTCAGAAGGATATATGTATCCTGATGTTTACTGCAGCATTATCTACAATAGCCAAATTATGGAAACAGCCCAAGTGTCCAGCAACTGATGAATGGATAAAGAAGATGTGGTATTTATGTATAAAATGGAACATTACTCAATCATCAAAAAGAATGAAATCTTGCTATTTGCAATGATGTGGATGGAACCATACAGTATGATACTGAACAAAATAAGTCAGAGAAAGACAAATACCATATTATTTCACTCATATGTGGAATTGAAGAAAACAAAACAAATAAGCAAAGAGGGGGAAAAAAGAGAGGAGGACTCAAACCAAGAAACAAACTCTTAACTACAGAGAACAAACTGAGGGTTACCAGAAAGGAGGTGGGTGGAGGGATGGGTAAAATACGTGATGGGGATTAAGAAGTGCACTTGTGATGACCACGGGGTTTTGTATGGAATTACTGAATCACTATATTCTACACCTGAAACTAATATTATACTGTATGTTAAATAACTGGAATTTAAGAACACATTTTTTTCCACACAAAGTGGTACTTTTTATATTATGAAATAAAAAGTATAAACCTAATGTCATTTTACTTATAAAAAATATGGAGCAGATACGTATCATTATTCTCTAAGAATAAATCAAACTATTAACTACTTAAATTTTGATATTGCAAAATTTAGATTAAATCCAAATTTTGCAAATATTGAAAAAAATCAGCCTATTTTTTCATAGAATTTATAAGACATTTTAAAGACATATAAGGAATTTTGGATTGCTAAGCATTTTTCTGCTATAACATGAAATGTCAAGTTTTACTTGAACACGAAAAAGACAGGATGACTTTCTATATTTTTCATATTCAATGCATGCAACCACTGCTTACTTTACTGTACATTTTCTGCTTAAACATCTTTCAACATTAAAGTCTATTATAGGGTTTTCCATTTCTAATGTCTATATCGTGTCTATGTATATCTAGAGAAAAATACTGAAGATTGCTATTTTTAATAAAAAGTACCAAGACAACTGGAGACTTCAGGTTTAGATTTCAGACTTGAACCTTCAGTCAATATGATATACCTGTCTTAACAATAAATTATAACAGATGTCCTCCAATCACATGAGGCCCCGCCTTTCATATTCCTGCATCCCATCTCTGCTTCCTTATTTCCCCTTCCCTAAAAACATTTAGAGGCACAATACCTAAAAGAGAAAGATATTGTAACTTGTGCCAAAGATAAAATAGTTCTTTAGGGAAGGAGGGTAAGAAATGTACCTCTTTAAAAAAAATAAAAGAAAAAGAAAAAAGAAATGTACCTCTTTAGTAGCTGAAAGGTCTTGTTCTTTCCTGTCTTCAGCACTGAGGTGGATCCTCTCAAAAGGATTACAGGACACACCTAGGACTCCCAGGGAAATGGCAAGATGCTAGACCTCATTTTTGCTTGCAGGCCTCCATAGGAGACCTCCAAGTGAAACTGATAAGGGAAGAGCTAGCTCTTCAAGCCTAGTTCTGACCTGGCCCTCAAGAGAGAGGTTAAAAAGAGAGCCTGAGGTTCATTTGTCCATAGCCCCACCCAGCCCAGCCCTTCCAAGAAAAGGCGCAGGAAGGAATTCAGGAAAAATAAATTCAAGGACAAAGATAATCCATTTGACCAAAGAGTCCATTTTGTCAGATAAATAGGGAAGGAAGAGGCAGTGGGGGAGGAAATGATATCCAGGGAGAAACAGAAGGCTTCACACCAAGAAAACCCATCCAACATCATATACCTTTTAACAGATCCATGAAATGCTTAGTAAAGAAATTATGTTAAACGCACTGGCCACAAAGAAATAGTTTTACTTGGTACATCCAGAAATGTACTAAAGATATCATTTAGATGTAATCTGATTACAGAGAATCTTAGGTTATATAATCCACAGTTTTATTTTTAAACTCATGTTATGACATTTTAAAATCCTGCAAAATTGCTATTTGCAATTCAGGCCAGGGCCACAAGGAAAAATACAAGTGAAGTCTGAAAATAATTTATTTTCTCATTGTAGGATTTGAGCCCCACAGACAGTCACCATTTATCGCCATAATCAAAGAAGAATGGTTATGAGGGGTAACCTGGCAGAGCTATGATGCAGCTATGAAGTTTTTTACTAATTTTAACATTATTTCAATTCTCATTTTCAAAGACTCACACTCACAATGTGAATTACAAGTCTTTCAAATGATATAAAGCTTATATTTCCAAGTGAAAAAACATCAAGTTTCTCAAGAATTTATGAAAAATAGCACATTTTGTTTAAAACTTAAGCCAAATGTTTCTTTTCTGAAGTTATCTTTACGACTCCCCAAAGGATTCTGTTCTGGCAAAGACACAATTTTAATGTGTGTACTCATGTCAAACCGCTTTAGTTACTTTGTTTAAAATTAGCAAAATATTTTAAAACTAAAGTGTCATACAAAAGTTGGTAATCTTCTACATTCCTGAGTAATACTCAGTCCTATTTGCAATGAACGTTTTTAAGAATATTTCCTAAATGAGCGGTTAAGAAAGCAGGTGGGTTCTGGAGCCTGATGTACTAGAATGAAACCCATTTGCCACTCATGTGATCCTGGAAAAATCAACCCAGGGCTCAGTGACCTCCTAAGGAAATGGAGGAATAATACGTACATCACAGGGCCAATTAGAGATTTAGATAGCCCATAGGAGGTTATAAAACAAACTGCCATGTAGGATGTTTAATAAGTGACACTATTACTACTGATTCCCAAGGAAAAACTAGACTTTGCTTTTGGCGCCAGGATGCCAAGACACAATGACAAAATAAGCAGGGCCTCTGCCCTCAAAAAGTTTATGCTCTAATGAGAGGTTCTTAAATTAACAGACCTATAAAACGCCACATTTTCTTTGGCAAACACTAAACTTTCACATTTTCTCCTGCAAATACAACCAGGATCTTGCACTGTAATTACCAAAGACGCCCACGGGCAAGAGCACCAGCATTAGAGGCAGAGCAGATCCAAGCAGGAAAGGAGGCTCTTGCAGAAATGCCAGCCTAGAGCCTGCGCAGGAAATCCATAATTACATCTAGTACCACAGCAGTTAACAGTAGAACAACCTCAGGACTCCAGCAGAGACAAGCGTTAGCTTTTAATGAAGGAAAAAAAAAATCCCACCACAACCCTGAAGAAAACCACAACTATTTTAGGTGTAACCCTCAGAAAGGGACGAAAGTTCTCTCTACTGTTAAGTCAGCGCTGAGACTTGGCAATTACCTCAAAGTACTAACAACCCAACGTGCTGCTGGGCCCCTCTTTAGAATTCCGGTTGCAGTGAACCGGATTTCACACTGCACGGTTACCATGTTTCTACATCGGTTTCCTACACTACACTTCAAATGCCTCCATTCCTCTCTACCTCCGCACCTAGCACCATGACCAGCAAGTGCTCCCTAGATGTATCTTGAATGACAAAGTCATGCCAACGCGTTGTGTCAAGCAGTAGAAATACAAACATTAGAAACGTGGCACCTGCCAAAGGACAAATAATCCAGCCAGGAGACAGAGTCAGAAATTCAAATATAAGAATCAGCCTCATGGAAGAATTTAATACCAGGTGTGAAGGAAGGCATGGGAAGGAACTGCCAGGTAAAATTAGAAGAAGGGACTTTCCCCCCATTTAAATGGAAGAAAACTAAAGAGCCCCAGGTAATTATAAGTTAGAAACAGACTCTGGGAAATAGTGTACAAGAGAAATGGCATGTTCTCATTTTAGAAGAAAAAAAGGTTTGCTGAATAGGCAAATTAAGAAGTCAAATTTACCAATCCTAAAAATATGCATTAAAAGCAACTAAATTCACTCAAACTGAATACTTACAGCTCATCATGAAAATTCTTACCTCCCTGAAATTCCTTTTGTAGACTCTGGAATCTCTGGTACAGGACGGTGTCTTAGCAGAAAAGATCTAGATGGTCTTGAAACCAACTTGCTACGGCTTCTCATGGGCACTAGACTTGGTGATGACGGAACATACAAATCATTTACAACCATCTCTCCTTGAAATTGAAAGAATGGGGAGGGCAGTGAACTTTCCAATAAACCATTAGTTCCATTTCCAGAATTTGCCTCTGATACGGAGCAGCCAAGGGGAGAAAGGCATCCAGAGTCTGCATCAGAAAGCTGGCTCACATTTTCTGAGATCAAATCAGCTCTGTTTGTTTGTTGCTCTTCGACTGCACAATCCATAATTTTCTCTGTAATCAAAGATTCTCCTTTAATATTTTCGCTACCAAATAAAGTGTGCTGAAAAGAATTCAAACTCGGGTGTGGTTCTTCTTCTGGAGTGGGAAAGTTGTGTTTAGGAAGAGACAGCTTATCACCTGATTTAAGAGACTGGCTATTTTCTACACTAACATCGTTTCGATCAAGAGTTTTGGTAACAGTCTCCCACTGCGTTGGGCTGGGTGCCTGAACACCACCTGCATCTGAAAGGTCTACAGAGTTACTCCCATCAGAGGAGGGTGCATGGTGATCCTTTGAAGTCTCATCATCCTTCTTTGTTTTATGAACATTTGCATATATTGGGACATCTTGCATTTTTGACAAGATTATCTGCAACTGTTTCAGTATCCTCCTCCGGTGTCCTGTAGGTGATATTCCAATTTTGTGCAGCACACTGTCATCGACTGCCGCACAGTCCTTCACAGAATCAAAACCAAACTCACGGAAGCGTAGGAGATACTGCTCCAAATTAATGCTCATTAAGAAATCTCTGATATCAATATTTACTTCACTGACTGAGGACATAATGGTGGCTTCATTACTAAGCTGAGTTATCAGCAATACAAGAAGGTACACATAAGAGTGCACTTCTGTATTGGTTTTTCCTCTGTCACTTGGAACAGGTTAATGTCTCAAAATGTTATTTTCTTCACAGTGAATGCTTTATGTGCTTAAGCCTGAAAAAGAAAAGAATATTAATGGATTAGGATATTTTAGTTATGAAAACCTAGTTTGACATGATAAACTTTCTCTGGAGACACACAATAGAAACGAGGATAATTACTTTTGCTCACTCAGAGTTTAGAATCGTTGCCATTACTCTGCATGCCCCAGAGAATCCATTTCTAGGGAAAGTGTGAGGATACAGGGCAGAAACGCCATGGTGGGATCAAACGATGATTTTCGAAAATAACTTTCTCACAAATATAAAATGAGCATGTGTCAAATAATTTATTCAACTCCTTAAGGAACCAGTAAGATGTTAAGACTGTTTCCAGAAACATTTGTGCAATAGGTTTAGACAGAAAAAACTGTTTAATGTTAGACTAAGATTAGTAGGTTAGATTTTAAAAAACTGGTTAATGCCCTCAGGACAATAGAACCATAATCTCTGGGGTTCTCTACCAGACAAAAACCTATAAGCTAACAGATAACTTCCCAGTTCAGGGCTCTAACCGCAAACAGAAAGTAGAGCACAAGATAAGAATTATATACCCCCAGGGTGGGCCTGTTAAACAGTACCCCCACACAAGGCACTGAAAGACCACATGACACATATCTATCCAAAATTCAGAAAATTTTTCCTAACAGTAACTAGATACGAACAACAACTCTTCCCTATAATACCTTTTCTGCAAAGACACTCTTAAAAAGCACAGCTAGGACATATTCCTCAGGTTAATAATTTTCAATTCAAAAATAGAGTAGCATTATATGTACAATATTGATATACAAGATAAAACTGGTTGAATAATTTGTAAATACATTAGGTAACAGGAAATAATATGAAAAAAAAAAAGTCTAAAGGTCACATCTTCCTTTATACATAGCAGATGTACATAGTTTCATTTTACTCCCAAACAACATAATTAAAGTGTTTTAAGTCAATTTATCTAGGTGCTGTTTCTGTGACCGTGTTCAGTCTGTGAAAATGTAGGACATATGCACACTCCTGTATATTATGTTTCCACAAAAAGAAAAAAAAGTAGAGAACATGCATAACATATGCTGAACTAGTAAAATGAGACTCACCCAACCTAGGTCAATTTATCTGAAAAAGTGTTAATGCACTGTCTTGGGAAATCACATTTCAAAATAACTCTCCAAGAGACACCACTCAGACACTGCATGCCTTATCCACCAAAAGGCCAAAAGCTATTGCCTCAACTATTTAAAAATATCAGCAAACACTGACAAACACATACACACAAAAAAAGGGAAAGCACAGTATCCTCGGGCAGCACTGTAGATGCAGAGAAAGAAAAATACAGACAAGAGATACAAGGTAGGAAATGACTTTGACAATAGGGTATCCTCTGTCACACCCAAAATGACAAAATGTCAGGAGAAAATAAAAAAGCAGAATGCTAACCTTCAACACTTTATACAAAACTAATTCTCAGATATAATACTCTTGCTCTATATGATTACTTTGGAAATAAACACACTACCTAATTTTTTTTTTTTTTTTTTTGCACATCACAAATGGAAATAATTATTGCCAAACTGGGTAACACCTAGATCTTGGACTTCCCCATCTCCTGAACTGTGAAAATATACACGTCTGTTTTTGTTAAGCCAAACAGTCTGTGGTATTTTGTTGCAGCAGCCTGAACTGACTAATACTCTCCTCTGTCTTCACTGCCCTTGCCATGGTCCAGACATTCGAATCTCCTGCCTGGATTAGAACAGTCTCTAAGCAAATCACTCAGCCTGGTCTTCATGTATCAGTGATCTACTGAAAACTCCAAATCTATCATGTCCCTCCAAATCCTCAACAGGATAAAGTCTAAGCTTATTACCATGTCATATCACAGTCTGGTCTCAGCCTAATAATAACAATAGCAGCTACTATTGATGTAAACAGCAATTATGTGCCAGATACTATGCCTATTATTTACTGCAGGGTAGGTGTTCCTATGTACTAGCTACAGTAATTTCAACCATGCCAAACATTCTACCAGCATCCTTCGCTCACTTTAGCTCATTACTGTTAATTATCATTCTTAAGGCAACAAACTATTTAATAGCCCCATACCTTTGGCATATGCTCCATCTGCTTGTAAATCTGAACATTTTGCAAAATCCTATGCATGATTTAAAATTCTAAATAGGAAGGCAGGCATTAATCTTCTCTGTGAAGGCTTCCTATCAATCTCTTAAAATACAACAAATCCTCCCTTTCTTTATATACATCTATAACTAGGATCTTAGAACTCTGCAAAGTACTTGGGACATGTCTAAGGGATAAGAGAGGATAGTAGGGATAGAAGAAGTGCTTGAGAGGCCCGTTTTGTAGTTTTGTGGTATGTGTGTATGAATATATTCTACACAAAGCCCTTGCCTTCCCTTGGAGTATACACATACACTTCCTGGTGGCTGAATCAAGGATGAATACACCAAAAGTTCTACCCAAAACCTCTGCTATCACTCAACATGCTGACCATGAACTTGGTTTCTTTTCAAGATGTTAGAGGCTCACTCCCACAGGCACTACCATCCTCGCTACACTCTATCGGCTCCATCCCCCAGTCACCAGGCTTTTTAACTGTCTGACTACTCAAGGGTGTTCAGATCCAGTTCTTTTTTCTAGCCCATATGCATATCGGGTGAAAAGAGATGAATGTGGGTACTCCTAAAACTGAAGATCAAAGGCCTCCACACTGTGACCTCCACTTGGGCACACTGGCATGCATGTTGTGCATGGTCAGTGGCTCTCCAAGGAACTGATCTGTGATCTTCTGTGCAGCAATGATGGCTGATTAATAGACTCAGAAATCTGTACTTGTAACACACCCCAAAGATGACTGGGATATGCAACGAAATTTTACAACTTTAAATTCCTCACATTTCCAAAATACGCTCTACACCATCACACTTGAGCTTAAGCTCATTACTTTTCCTCCCCTAAGGACTACCCCTCCCAACTCCTTGCCATCGATGTAGTGTCAGACTCAAACCCAACCTCCTCCACTTCCCACCAGTGTAAATACAGGCACATGTCTGTGTGTTTGTTTCCTTACCCATAAAATGCAAACACTCAAAGGTATCTCAGTGCTGGTGAAGATTAACTGTTCAAACAGTGCTTAGTAGACATACAGTTCCATCACTATAATTATTTTCATGCCTATCATCATTATCTCCCCACAGCTGAAACCTCTGCCATTACTTAAAGTCTAACTCAAATGCCATTTCCTTCACACGGTCTCTACTGAACAATAAGTAAACCCTCCTCTCTGTATTCCTACAGCATTTACTTCTTAGGGCTTTCAATAATCTTCCATGTATTCCATAGCAACCTACAGAAGTGGGATGGTGCAGTGAAAATCCAAGATTAAGGAGCTGAACACTCCTGGTCAAATCCCAGTTCCTCCACTTGTTAGTTTTGTGATCTTGGACAATCATTTAACCTTTCTGGGCCTCAGCTCATTCTCATCAGGAAAACAGGAGTAACAATAATACCTATTTCATGGGTCTGTTGTGAAGCACTTAAAATACTAACTGAACACAAGGAATGTTAAGTGTTTGCCATCAAAATTATTTTTTATTATCCCATAATAAACTAATAACTCTGCCAAGATGACGACCAGCCCACATAAGCTGCCCAATAAATGCCAGTCGAGTTATTTATTTAGAAACACAGTGCATGATGTATGTGTAGTACATGTTTACAGAATGCACAAATAGCTGGCATTACAGATATGCCTGTACATCTGCCCATCCTATCCTGACCAATCTTCAAGATGAAGTAGAAGAGAAATAACATTTACAAGTACCCATCTCGTGCCTGGCTTAGAGATCACTTAATAATGCATTATCTTATTATCTTATTGGGCTCAACCTTGAAACTCTGTCCTCTACCAACTACTTCTCACCACTTCTGCTCACAGCCTAGTCCAGGCCACGGATTCTGTCCTACCCCCCATTACTGCCCATACACACAGTACAGTCTCAATACAGCAGTCAGAAAGATTCATTTTATAACAAAAGTCATAACACATCATTCCCTGTGACTCTCCAACTTCACATTTCCTGGCTGTGGAATGGACATGGAATGGACATTCATTTGCCACCAAATTGGCCTCACTTTTATCCCCACCTCATGAGCTCACTTCTCACCCTTACATCTCTTTCAAATCTGCTTCCCCAACTCATGGCCCATGGCTCCCTCCATCACTTTGGCTGGTCTCTGATCAAATGTGGCCACTTCAGAGAGGCCTTCCCTACTTCCCATCTGCATACAAGTGGCCTTGTGCCTCACTACTCTTACTCTATTTATGGCTTTGTTACTACCTGGTATCTGTGGACAGAGAGGGCAGCAATCCTGTGTACTGTTCCCTGCTCTAGCCTTTATGTGTGAACACTGTCAAGAACATAGCAGGTGTTCAATAAAGGAAGACTTCTTCACAGCTTTGAGAGTATTTAATATGGAAAGCATAGGGGTGCCTGGGTGGCTCAGGCAGTTAAGCTTCCTACTTCGGCTCAGGTCATGATCTCATGGTTCGTGAGTTCAAGTCCCACATCAGGCTCTCTGCTGTCAGCACAGAATCCACTTTGGATCCTCTATGCCCCTTTCTCTGCCCCACTTCTGCTCATTCTGTTTTTCTTTCTCTCTCAAAAATTAGTAAACTTAAAAAAAATAAAAAAGAAAGTATAAAATATATATAGTTTTAAAGTTTGTCACCAAACTTGTCAGAAACAGAAACAGGATTCAAATCCAGAATCCCCCAATCCATCTAACCGTTAAAAGAGATCTTCAAATTAGGAATGGGGGGGGGGGAATCGTGGCAGGAGGTCAGCTGGAAGCATTCCAAACCCCTCCCCTAATGTCTCAGGTAAGGTAACCCACCCCAGTGAGCCCTTCCCCATTACCCACCACCTGGGAAGCTTTGTCATACCCCACCCCCTCTCATTGAGCTAAGAAAGAAAACAACTGAAAACCATGATCAATTCATGAAACCATGAAGTCATTAAAGTATTCAGTGCTGATATTTGCCTGACTCTAATGTCTTACAGGAGGAAAAAAAGCAGCACCATACAAATAAATTTAGTCATACCTTTATTTTTAAAGTACACCTTTTTAAAAATCAGAAACATAACCTTAGAATGTTTAGAAACTGCAAATGTGTCAAAATAGGCTTATGATCAAAGAATCACAAGACTGAAAACATCTACCAAAAAGAAACTAGGCTGCCACAAGAATAATGAAACTTTCCAAGGTTATCAATACAAGTCTTACTGATCTGAAGAACAATGAGACTTAACTGTATTCCAGAACAGTGGTTCCCAATGGAGTGAAACTATCTCCTGGGGGAAACCCAGAAATGTGTGAAAAAAAAATTCTTTTGCCTGTCATGATGTTTGAGTGGCACCAGTAGACAGTAAAGCTGATTCATGACACCCTGTGATAATACCTAAGGTAGAAACCTCATGTACACCTTTGCTCTTCTAAATTTCTACCACTAGTCAGTTACCCTGACAGGGTGCCTGTCACTGTAGATGATAAGGGAACTGTCCCTGACTTCAAACTGAGAATAAACTTATTGTGGAGAAATAGCTAGTCCCTTAAAGGAGTTCCACATGGACAACATGCTGAACTAGTTAGTGTGGGACACAGGTCTTAACTAAATTCTGCCTTTCCCGCACTACACAATACAATCACAAGAAACAGGTATCATGGTATCTCCTATCAAGCAAACTCATGTTTAATACCAAGATATTCACTCCAAGTATTCATAAAGATAATATATTCCACTTTGACTGGTCCCCACAACCATGTAGAAGAGGAAGTACTTTAGAGAAAATATGCTGTTGTCACATTACTCCATCCCATAGTACAGAATAGACTGCAATGGGTCAGGAGTCAGAATCCTACCTTGTTTTTCCAGCCTGAGTGCTTAGCTGCCAAAATACTTTAAAACTGGTCCTTTAGCACCCCACTCCTCTACCACCCGTTCACATATCTTAGCTTGTGGCGACACAACCCCCATTAAATCCCACACAGGAAGCCTAGCTCCCTCAACCTGGCCATCTCTCTGGACTGTGGTCACCCACAGGCCCTGACCTTCACTGACATGTTCTCTGCCCTGAACGCTACTCCTTCCCACACATCAAAACACAGCCATTGTCTTTCATACTCCCTCAGGCTTACACTGCTACTAATAATGGCCAATATTTGCAGATGTTTACACACCATCTATGTAAGGTCTCAACTAACCCTCACAGCTGCCTTGGGAGGAAAGTCCCATGCCCAAAACCACAGCATGGATAAAGAGTGGATAAATTCCAGAATTCTAAGGGTCAGACTCTACAACCTGTGCTCTTAACCATGATGCCCCCTAAGAGTTACAGAACGGATTTAACAAGAGTAGTATCAAGCACTTCAGATTTTTGCTCTCCTTTGACTTTCCTATGCATAAGCACTTATAGTCACTAAGAAAATTGTTTCAAAACACCATGTCCTGCAAGCTCAAGTTTTATATACCCTTTCAGTTTGACTGTGGGTACGTGTGTCCATGAAAGTGGCTAACATAGAAAGCCAACATTCATTTACTTTTACTTGTGTGGGATTTAAGACAAAATGACAAATTAGGGGAAAAGATCTTTGAAATTACTATGCGAAGTAAAAGTAATGTAAAATAATTTATTACAACTTATTTTGCATCCATCACTGCAGAAAGGCAGCCACTGTAGTGCTATATAAAACAGCAGGAAGCCAAAATCAGATAATCAAATATAACCAAAGTAAGTAGTTACCTACCAAGAGAATAGTTAATGGTGGACAAAAACAAAATCCCGGCTTGACTAGAATAGAAAGTACTGAAGTACTGTCCCAGAAGGTATTAGATGAGGGTTTTCAAGGTTTAACTTTAAATGTGATGTCAAAGGAGATGAGAAGTGGAAGCAACCCAAATGTTCACTGATGGATAACAAAATGTAGAGTACACATACAACTGAATACTACGAAGCCTTAAAAAGGAAGGAACCGTTGAGGTACGCTACATGGACAAACCATGAGGGCTTTATGCTAAGAGAAATAAGGCAGTCACAAAAAGACCAACACTGCATGATTCCACTTCTATGAGGTATCTAAAGTACTCCAATTAATGGAAAGTAGAGAAAGGGCGGCGGGGGGGGCGAGGGGGGGAGGAGGGGTAGCTGTCCCATGGGTGTGCCGTTTCAGTTCTACAAGATGAAAAAGTTCTGGAAGTCTACTCACAACAATGTAGATCTACTTACTACCCAACTATATGCTACGAAATAGTAAAGATGGCAAATTTTATGCTTTATTTATGTTTTATTTTGTCTTTGCCACAACAGGAACTGAGGAGACAGACTAGAAAGTTTGGGCCAGCTGCTCAGCTTTTCTTCAAACTGAATTCCCTGTATGTATTTAGAGCTTTTTTCTTTCCTTTAGAAGCCAGTGCAGGTCTTACAACCATCTAGCACCACATTCGGGAGTTTTCCCTACCTATTCCATCCCCTCTTCCACCAGGCAGTAGTACAGGGAATACAGGGTCCAGAGGACACAGCGCAGGGATTACCAGTGATCCCTGCTCTGCCATGTGCCAGCTGCATGACCTTAAGAAACTTCCTTTATTTCTCCGAGCCTCACCACTGTCATGACAATAGTGCCTACTTCACACGACTGTTTTGAGGATGAAATGAGTAAATATGCATAAAGATCCTGTAACAGTCCCTGGCATGCAATAAGCATTTAATTAGTGTCTGCTGGATGGAAAGTAACTGAGGTTTGAGCTAAACATAGCCAGAGCCTGGGCAAGAGCATTCTGCAGCTTGGATCAAGGAGAAAGGATTGGTATAAATTATATTTTGATTATTTTATTTACTGTGCAATCTCAAAAATACAACTCTTTCAAAATCTAGAACTCAGGATCCATTCCCACATCCAGTGAAGGCTAAAAGTGATAGTTCACTTCCTTAACACAAGAAGTCACCAACGGGTTCAGTAATACCTAGGGTTAGGTGTTTTAGATAATAATCTCAATATTTAAGTGCCTGATACTCTCCTTAGCTTCACTAAGTCTTTCTCTTTCAATCTGTCCACTGAGATTTTAATTGGCTACTGTATGAAACTGGTTTTCAGTTCTAACCCACAGATCTTTAAAGGAGAGCCATAATTCTTGGGCAACCAGGAAGGTTTCGTGTTGAGCTCCTAAAGAGTAGAAGTGGGGACAGTGAAAAGGAATAAGCCAAAGCCTGCAACCTGATGGAGGAGCCCTACCTGTGTGCCCCTCACTGGGCACCTGCTTCTGCCCAGTGACAGCTCCCTGCTACCCCTCTAGAAACCAGCGACATTCAGCTGAAAGAAGAATGAGACCACTTAGATCTCTTGATAAGAACACAAGCACGTATTTTTCAGGATTCTGTTCCATTTCATGCTGCCCTGAGTACAGCTTTAATTTACTCAGGTCAAAACTAGTAGGATATTACAGCTCAAGAGAAAGATTTCAAAAGTTATGCTTATGCTATATCCACCTTATATATTTTTTAATTCTAAAATTTTAGTATGAATGTAAACCCCACCATTTCTCTGAATTTGAGTCTCATTTTTAAACAACCAGATGTTTCAAAATAGCCTACTGTGAATTGTTTCCTCTCTTTGCATTTATAAATAGTATCCTGACCTCTTTTCCAGCTAATTTGGGAGCTGGCTCCTATTGATTCCTTTACTGTCTTTTTCTTAAGAAGAGAGGGTATCTCAGCAAATGTCTTCCAACTTACTGACTCATTTATTTACATGCATCCATTCAATAATTATTTGAGGAGTACTAACTACTCTCCAAGAGTAATAATAGTGAGAAATATTTGCAGTTCAAGATTTCAGCACCCATTCTCTCATTTGAGAGCAACATGAAGTGCCATAAAGAAAATGAAGATGCAATGTCTTCTCTTGAAGAGTTTAAAAACCTTAAGATTAGACAGAATTAAGTAAAATAAAATAGCACACGTAAAATCATTTCTTTACCACTCTGGTAAGTGCCAGTAAAAAATACCGAAAATGGAACGCTGAGGTACCCCATAAAAAGCACGTAAATAGTATTAAGAAAAATCTAATTTTGTGACTTTGACTTTCACATGGTTTACATTTTAAATATTGCTTTACTGTTGACTACATAAAGAAGTAGAACCATCATCTTTCATGAGTACCAGAGAACTCTAGAAATCTCAAATTAATTCTAGGAAGGCAAGTGAAATATGCAGCCATTCATGGCTCTGAGGATGAAGTGATCAGTGAAGGTGTGGTAGGAAGAAACGGTGATGGAGACAGCACCATCTGAAGCAGAAGAAATGCCATAAAAGGGGCACCGAGAGAGAGGTCTTCAGGTTCTAACAGGAAGGAGATGAGAACAGTTGGACCTAATGTTCGAGAAGTTTTATTAAATAAAGGGTGATGCCAGAAAAGGAAGCTGGAGTTGGTTATGGAGGGTCTTGAACAGCAGGCCAATGATTCTGAACTTCGTCAAGATACTATGAAAGAGACTTAGCAACGACTGTTACCATCCCCACCCCCACCCCCCCACTCCCAGGGGCCCAAGACACCTTACAATCAGCATGCAGACCCCACTTCCCTTCTGCTCTTCCCTGATCATCTCTCCAACTTCAAATTGATTAACCATGTTTCCATTTCCTAAAGCTATGTAATACAACCTGTCCAGTCCTGTGCGCCCCATTTTTGTAAGAACGAGGAGGGTATATTCACCATCTTATTAGTCCCTCCCTAGGTATCCCTCACCTACTCACCTACTTTGTACACAAATGGAAGAAGATAGGAAAATAATTCTTCCCACCTCTTCACTAGTAGTTTTTACCTCTGAAACTGCTCCAAATGACTACTCCGATCTGAATCAGGATTCCTTGGTCTCCTCACAGTATGGGTAAAGATATGTGTTTATTTGTATACTAACAAATTCCTTGTAAAGAGAATACAATTGACTTCAACTAAGAAAATAAATGAGTAAAATGGCTTAATCATCATTAAATTTAATCTGGCCAATAAAAAAAATTTCTAAAATAACAAACTACAGGGATCCAGGACTTCGCAGAAAGGATTAAAAATACATCTCATAGCCTCTAATCTCTCATCAATTCACATTTGGTGAAAGCTAGGAAATATTTCTAACATTAATAAAAAGTTCTCTACATAATTAATATTTTACAGAGAATTCCAAAAAGCCCTCAACTTAGCAAGTGCCAAGATTGGATCCAATAAATGAGTCCATAAATAAATGAGAGAGGGGAAAAAAAAAACACTTGTTAAAAGAAAGCTAAGAAAGCTATGAAAGCAACAACCATCATAATACTTGGCAATTTCATAACATCTTTCACCAAGCTTTCTCAAAGTTGCGGGGAAGTGGGGTATAAATTTTTTTTCTTTTTTACAAATAGTTTATTGTCAAGTTGGTTTCCATATAACACCCAGTGCTCATCCCCACAAGTGCCCTCCTCCATGCCCATCACCCCCTACCCCCCAGACCCATGAATCCTCAGTTTGTTCTCAGCATTCAAGAGTCTCTCATGGTTTGCCTCTCTCCCTTTCCCCCACCATTTCCCCCCTTCATCTCCCCCATGGTCCTCCGTTAAGTTTTAAAAAAAAAGGAAAGAAAATGTCTTGGACATCATGAAATCCATAATCCTAAATCTAGGGTTTTTAAACTTCATAGTTTCATAGTACTAATGTAAAAGTTTCCAAGAAAATTGCAATTCACTGTAATCTGATTCTTGTACTTAACCATAGTAACTAACAATAGTTGAACTGAAAAGGATTAACTGAGTATCTATGAGCCTTAATACTGTTAGAAACTTCTGGTAATATCAGATGATTAAGAATTTATCTTTTAATATACCATCAGCAAAATTATATACATATATATGTATATATATATGTATGTATATTATACACACACACAATCAGGTTTCCTTTCATTGGCAACCAGTATATCTGGCAGGTTTACAGAGGAGAGAAAAAATACTAACACATACACACCCACGTAAATAAGTTTTAACAAGTCAACTGACTTACCCTCTAGGTACATTTTAATTTAAATAAATCTTTGAGTACTAACAAACCAAATCTATATAAAACACTCTTGGTGTTAGGACCCACTTTAAGTGTGTATCTGTTAAAATATGTGTTTAAAAGGGAGCTAGGGACCAGGCTCCTGCTTAGTTTCATGACCCATTTTACTCTTTTCCTTCTTTTTTACACTGTCTTATTAAACAGTGTAATGTCAAGAGAATTTTCCGTCAATATTTCTCTTGTAAAAGTGCATGGAAGTCATAACTGAAAGTTTAGATGATTCTTTTTCCCTTAAAAAAAAAAGTTAGCTTCTTTTTTAAAACAGCCCTAACTTCATCTTCCAATTACTTATGGGCAATGTTCCATCAACTCATGCGGGTGTAGAGTGCTTAAGTGCGGGGAAAATCAATACTGAGCTTGTAAATATAATACTATTATTGGTAATCACAGTGACATCCGATTAAATGTACTTTTAAAAATAGTTTCCTTTTCAATAGACTTTTTCCTTTTTTAACCAGATGGCTATATTGCACTGAGCAGCCTATTTCAAGGGAAACCTGGCAAAAAAAAAAAAAAAAGTTCCTATTTCTACACAAACTTGCAAAAGCCAAAAATGTCATGATTCTGCACAAATGTGCTTCTATTTTAACTCTAACTGTCAAAGGACAAAGTTCACAACGTAATTTCACAAAGCCTTCCCTCAACTAAAAAGAACTCCAGATCGCCAAAAGGAGGTGAGTAAAGTGTTTAAGAAAACAAGTCCGGGCGAACTTACTTTACTAAATGAGATGGATCACGCCTTCTCCCAAGAGATTCTTGTCTCCAAACTAAAACAAGAGCTCAATCTAGTAAACTCACTGCCGACAGGACCCGGTGTGTGGTGTTGGGTTCAGGCAGGTGGAGGCCAAATGACTGTGATTAAAGTTAATTAACAAGCCGGTCGTATCAAAGTGTATAACCAGCAGGGTGCGGGGGAGCACCGAGATCTGAGCAAACTCATTATCTCTACCGAGTAAATAACTTGGTGCCTGAAACTCGCTAAAGGACAGCTTCTTTTTATTTCGGGGTGCGGGGTGCTGAAGGAGTCGTCGAGTTGTCTGCGCAGATTCTCGCCATCCCCGGCCAAATCTCCTTAGTAAGGAGTTTTTGTATCACTTACCCGCTTCTGGTTTCCTTTTAGACGCCCAAACGCGGGAGAGAAATCCAAGGGGCAGAAGCCAGAGCCGAGCACTTGGCGCTCTGGAAATTCACCCGGAAAGTGCCCGAAAGCCGCAGCGCAGCCCGAGACGGTCGCCCCTCCTCGCCCCGGCCCCGCCGCCCAGCCCAGCCCACCCTCGGTCCCCGGTACTCGCCTCGTGCGCCGGCAGCCGAGCTGGAGAAGCGAGGCGGGCGGTGACGCCTTGGCGCCGGCGTCTCTCCCCAACCGGCTCGCTCGGTCCTCAGCCGTCGGTCCCAGGCGCGGGGCCTCCTCGTCGCCGGTGCCAGCCGGCTGCCCGCACCGCGTTTGCTGCCGGGCGGCGGCCGCGCGGGCGGCGCTGTCACACGCGCTGGCGCGCCGCGGCCGCCGCACCTGGAGGCGGGCGGGGAGCGCGGGGAACGCGAGCCCGCGCGCAGCTCCGGAAGCGCTGCGGCCGCCGCCCGGCGCCCGCCCAGGTGCTCTCGCGCTGCGCCGCTGCCGCTTCCTCTCGGGCCGCGTGGGCGGGGAGCCGGCGCCGGGCGCGGGGGCAGCCGGGGCTCAACCGCTGGGGCGGCCGAGCCGGCAGTCCTGGTTCCGCGGCATAGCTGGGCGGCTGACTCAGTCCGCCGAGGCCCGGCAGCGCCTGGCACCCTCGCCACCTGGCGCACCGAGGCCCCGAGGCCCCCGGGCCAGAGGGGTTGGGGAAGCTGCGAGGGCGCGTCCGGGAGCGAAGATCGGCGAGGGCATCACCCTCCCCGGAGGGAGATGCGGGGGACCCTGCCCGGCCCCTGCCGGCAAGTCGGTTTTTCCGCGCTCGCTGAAAAGGGGTTGCTTGTCAAATGGGCGGAACCTCACCACCACTGATTGTTAGTCTTACTCTAAGTACTTTCCGTGTTACCTCAGCGTTTCTCAAACTGAAGACTCATCTAGGGCGCTGGTTTTCCCAGGCTGCTGCTTGGTCAAGTTGCATTCCGTGGGCCCGGGAATCGGTCTACCAACCTCCGTGCGGATTAGCCTGAGCCCATTATATAGGATTCTCCAAAAGGTGTCGGTGAGGGCGGGACTGACATCTCCGTTTAATAGTTGAGAAATCGGCGAAGTAGAGCACCTTGGCCAAACGACACAACTTGAAGGGGTGAAGGTGATTCCATTTAGACCTGAACTCTGAACCCTGAGGAATACAGCCTATTCCCTGATTTTCTCATTTCCCCCTTGTCTTTTTCACCTGGAGGAGAGGGGTGATCGTGCCCCCCCAGTCCTTCTGGTACCTGAGCTTGTTAGATCCTGGAAAGATGGCGCCCCTTGGACTTGTACCTTGGCACTATGTTCTTGGACGTGACAATATGGTGGCAGGGGCCCTCCTGAAGAAAAAAAATACCACCCAGTGTCCCTGTGCGTCTCCTAATACCTCAGTCAGTAAAATCCACTTGTTTGCCAGTGAGTTCAAAGGCCAAACCCTTGGTGTTTGTTTTTTTTTTAAATAAACATCTCTTCACAGACTATACCTGAAATTTCTCTCTTGAAAGATGAAACGTTCTTATCTTTCCAGTGATAGAAGTAAAGCAATTAGGGAAAGTGGTGAGCTTATTATCAAAATGAGATAATTGGTGAGGGCCAGCATGTAGGAGGCTTCCCAGGAGCTGGGCCGGTTGTAGGCGTCATCTTCACCAAAACACCTCCCACCAAAAAGCACCCTCCTACCTGGGAAGACTCTGAAGCAGCTTTAATAGGCTCCAGAGACCCCAAATCCCCATTTCTTTTGAACTAAATGCTTCACAGCAAGCCCTGTTTGCACCAGGAAAGTTTTCTTGACATTTCCTAAACCTCAAGTATGATCTTTTCTTTGGATTCCTGTAGAATTGTATTATGTGGTTTTCCTGCCTTCCTTTTAGGTTCTTAATCTGTTGAGTTGGGGTTGGGTTTTTTTTTTTCATTTTTTGCTTTTTTCTAAGATTTCTCCCATACTTGTCATTTATTTTTATCTGCATAAGCCATCCTAAATCCTTTTCTGAATAATGTGGGTTATAAACAAAAACTCCTAAATTAGTAATGGTATGTCTCAACGCCAAACATTGCTTTGGCCTCAAGTACTTGGTAGGTTTTATAAACTTAATTGGGACTTTGTGTCTCTTTGCAACAATATCTTAGTTCCCTGATTACCATTCAATATTGTTTAGAAAATTTATTGAACACTTACTTTTTGATAATACAGTAGTAGCAAATGCAATACAACCCCTGGATTTACAGCCTTCGCTGGGGGGAAATAAAGTTAAGAGCTGTAAGGCACACCAATGATTTAATAATAGCTCTGGGAAGTGAAAGAAAAACAATGTTCCCCCATTGACTGTATACACTGATTTTAAGATGTATTCTGGTTTTAAGAACCTTCACATATGGAGGAAAATAAAAGATATGTGAGGAAATATGTCAAAAGTACTGTTATTGTTTATTAATCAAATCAGATTCCAGCCAAACATCTAATATGTATGTTGTAGACATAAAACAACTCTATAGGTTAGAACTCTTTTTCTAATTTTTTAAATATAGGCTTACTTGAGACTTAGGTTAAGTAGTCAATAGTGTATAAATTAAACACATCTAGGCTGGATTCGTATACTATAAATTACTTAGCCCTTACAGTGAGGCATTCAGGAAGCAAAGTATACAAGAAAATTAACTTCATAACCAGTGAGGTATGATATCTGTTTACTGCCTGGGCCATTGGACTATATATTCCCAGAAATTTCCATATAGTTTGGATTTATTCCAAAATGACCTACTCCCACCCTTATTTCCTCAAGTTTTAGTCAGAGAACAGGTGTAACTATGTATTTTGCCAGACTTTGGTTCTTGCTCCCCAACCCCTCCTAGCCAGAATGCACTGTGTTTCTGAAAGAGGTAATTTGACAGTGGTAATCTTCCTCCTGTCCTCCCCTTCTCTCTCCTTTCCCTCCTCCTCCTTTTCCTTAATATCTTCCAGGCTTATACCTATAAGAGCATTTAGGTGTCAGTTGCTATTCCCAGCACTTTACTAGCAAAAGCTCACTGAATTATCTCAGCACCTTCTTGAAGAGAGTGTTATTAGACCCATGATAAGAAATTTAAGAAATAGAGATCAAGTAATTTACACCAATTAGGAAATAAACAGATCAGAGCCTGGAGCTTGCCCCAGATGCTGTGTCTCCCTCTCTCTCTCTGCCTCTCCCCTGCTCCCTCTCTCTCTCGAAAATACATATTTAAAAAATTAAATAAAAGTATATATTAATGTATAAACTGCCTATTCCATTCATGTTTTATAAAACGGTCTTATTCACATTTTAGCATGCAACTTTAATATCAGGAGAGCCACATTTTGAATCATCAGTTTTTTATCTTTTTTTTTTTTCAGAGCATATAAGTTTCACTTCTAAATTTTTAAAGAAACCTAACTTTCTGAATCCTTTTATGATTCTGTCACCGGGAATGTTTATTACAAACCACAAGTTCCCACCTGCATTATATTAAGAAGTTATATTTTCTCATTCATCCTAAATATGTACATTTGTAATCTCTACCAGTTTTTTGTTTTTTGAATGCTTTTGAAAAGGACGCTTACACTAACGTAGGGCACTTGCAACTATGAGCTCATACTTCCATTAATTACTTAATCTGTTTTAAATATCTTCATCTTCTTGATTTTTGTTAAATGTTTTATTTATTTCTAAGAGAGAGAGAGAGAGAGACAGCGTGAGCAGGGGAGGGTCAGAGAGAGAGGGAGTCACAGACTTAAACAGTCTCCAGGCTCTGAGCTGGCAGTCAGCACAGAGCCCGTCGCGGGACTCGAACCCACGAACCACGAGATCATGACCTAAGCGAAAATCGGACGCTTAACCGACTAAGCCACCCAGGCGCCCCTTCATCTTCTTGATTTTTAAGCCAATTCCATCAGATGACCTCTGTACATATTCTGAGCCAAGACTGATTGAAGCTATTTCAGTCCACATGCCCTATACCCAACTCCAGTAGTTCAAGTAATTTGCAGCTTGAATTAATGTACAGTAATTCCAGAAGGGTAGCAATCCTCGAATATATAGATTCTCGGTACCAGGCACTATGACACATTTTTAACACTTTAAATACTCTCAGAAGGTTTGGAAGGTAGATACTACCATTACCTCCTTTCTTAACCAGTGAAGAAATGGAGACACAGAGTTTATTTCTTCTAAGAACAGTAAGGGAGAAAGGATTTGAATCCAGATAATGTGGATTCAAATCCCACATATGTCTTAAGCATTCTGCCTCAGAGAAAACTTTTAAAGCTTTGGCCAGATAGACATCTTTTCTGATGCCTATTTTGTGGGAGAAATGATGTGCCTTATGTTCAGGCTCTCTCTTGGATTTTCCCAATGACCCTTGTTTGTACCACTATTGGAGTAGCTGTGTTAGGGGATTTTGCATTACAGATACTGAGAAGCTTTTCTTACTACCCTTGGATTCCCTGAAGTTCCACTACCTCTTTGGAGCACTCTTGACATTTATGGGTACTTGGAATTTTTTACTGCTGTTTGAATTCCCTGAAGTGCCCATCATAGGGCCTTGGATAAATTTTGTTTTATTCAATTGAAATACTTATATTCATTAGGTTAAATACTTGGTACTTTGTTATAAGTTTTAAGAGTTGTTTTTGAAAGTTTTATTAACTTTCTCACTACAAGGGACCAGCCTGGTGGATGTCTACTGTAAGGTAGAGAAAGTAGCAGTGTTAAATATGCAGTCAATTAAATTAGGCCAAAGGGTGATACGATTCTGGAAATAATTTATTTTGAAATATAAGTTTTCCAGGGGCTCCTGTGTGGCTCAGTCGGTTAAGTGTCTGACTTCAGCTCAGCTCATGATCTTGCAGTTCATTTTGAGCCCGAAGTGGGGCTGAAGCCTGCTTCAAATTCTGTGTCTCCCTCTCTCTGCCCCTCCCCCACTCACACTCTCTCTTTCTCTCAAAAATAAATAAATAAATATATATATATGTATATATATATATATACATATATATATATATATGTTTTCCAGAACTCATTAAATATTTTAAAACATGATATGAATTGGCAAAAGGTTAGAATTAGGCTGGTGGCAGCAAGAAAAAAAACCCTAAATGTCGGAAGCAAATTTTGGGGCCAGTTTCAAAATCACTGGGCCCCATGAACCTCCAAATTCTGATCTCAAAGCCTTCATCGTTCTCTTGTGGTCTGAAAGAGTACGTAATCTCTAGGGGTTGTATCTCACAGGAGAGAACACAGATACCCAAATCTAACTAAAGATCTCAATTATGTGAAGAAAAATTTACTCATACAACTTGAGAATGTACCATTTAATGAGAATTTTGTCTCTCCTGCTGCCCTGTAAAATTTCAAAGATATAAAAGATAGGATGTAAATAAAATAAATAAAAATAGAAAGTTTTCCTATGAAACTAATATTTCAAGAACGTATTTAGGTACTAGAGATCAGAGTATTTCTTTGATACTGATACGTATCTTACACTTTACTACTTCTGAAATGGGAACTTATCTTAAGATGAATTGCTGCTGGCCAGGCAGTAGTCATAGTATGACTTGTCATTGACTATGTATTCGGGAACCTGACCACACGTTTATATTGTCATCATTTCAGTTACTTGCACTGACAATCCAATGGTCCAACACATGCTGAGCTTGTCATTTACAATGTCTTTAGAAAGATTACACTAGGTTTCTGCAAAAAGTCAAGGAAACAGAACAGTGTGATTTTAGATGAAAATCTACATCTAATTCTCAGAGCATTTTTTATACGTATATAATAAAAATTCTAAGTGATTTGTGTTGTGTCAGAGTTTAGGTCTCATGGTTTATGGTTATTTAACATAACTATCTAATTTTATTTTTCTCTGGAAAAAAGTTCCTTAAGGAAAGATGATTGTTAAATTCTAGAGACCCTAATTACTGTCCAATGGATTTGCAGATGAAATAAATTCACAGGGTGTAAAATCATTACCTCCACTTTGTTGTGTCAGTTGTTCTCAGATGTACGTCCAAAATTGAGTTTGCTAAACACACCAAAAAATCATATTTGTACTACAGTTTGAAAATGCTATGTAGTTCTGTTTTTTCCCTTTTTGCTAAAAATGCTACCCTTATAATAGATAATTAACCTTGACAGCTATTCTGACAAGAAACAAAAGGGGGCAGGGATTTATAGAAGCAAAAGATAGAAAGGTTAGAAATACAAAATCAGGGGCGCCTGGGTGGCTCAGTCGGTTAAGCGTCCGACTTCGGCTCAGGTCATGATCTCACGGTTTGTGGGTTCGAGCCCCGCGTCCGGCTCTGTGATGACTGCCAGCTCAGAGCCTGGAGCCTGTTTCAGATTCTGTATCCCCCTCTCTCTCTGACCCTCCCCTGCTCATGCTGTCTCTCTCCCTCTCTCAGAAATAATAAAATATTAAAAAAAATTTTTTTAAATACAAAATCAACAGCTAGAATTAGATCCCCTAGAAAGCAATGAAATTAAGCTATTAAAAAACGAATTTGAAAAGCATAGATTAATACCCATGTACAAGATAAACAAGGGGCGCCTGGATGACTCAGCTGAGCGACAGATTCTTGGTGTTGGCTCGAGTCATGATCTCAAGGTTCCTTTTAAACTTTACACTGACAGTACAGAGTCTTCTTGGGATTCTCTCTCTCCCCCTCCCCTACTCAGGCATGCTCTCTCTCTCTCTCAAAAATAAATAAAAGTGGGGGGCCTGGGTGGCTTAGTCGGTTAAGCATACAACTTTCACTTAGGTCATGATCTCGCGGTTCGTGGGTTCGAGCCCCGCATCGGGCTCTGTGCTGACTGCCAGCTCAGAGCCTGGAGCCTGTTTCGGTCTGTGACTCCCTGTCTCTCTGACGCTCACGCTGTCTCTCTCTCTCTCTCTCTCTCTCCCCCCTAGAAATAAATAAAACATTAAAAATAAACAAATAACTAAATAAATAAATAAATGAAAGTTTTAAAAGGTAAAAAAAAAAAAGATACATGTAAAACAAGGAAAGGATTAATAAAACCTCATACTACAAGACAACTGCTTTAAAAGCAGAGGTCACAGACTAGCTGTGGGCAGCATGAAGTCCATGTATCTTTCAGAAGCACATAGAGTTTAGTGATTTTTAATTAGTTTCCCAGATATAGAAGATTTTATATTAAAATACGGATTTTCAGCTTCTCTTAAAAAATCAGAATGTCTGACAACTCTGAACTCATATTCCCACAAAGCAAGTCTGAACCAACTGGAAAACTGGCTGCCCTTTCTGGATAGGACATACATTCTCTAATCTGCTAGAGTTCTACTCACCCTGTTTCTCCTTAAGGTTATAACTTCGGAACTGTGGAGGCTGCAACTATGAGACATGGCCTGAAATTATGAGTAGTGGAAGACAAGCTATAAGAGTGACATGCTTATGGATTTCTGAAATGGAAGTCTTAGAAATAGACAGCCTAGGTCAAAAGTTAGTACCCAATATATTAAGAATGTTTTATCAGCAGAAGCAGCAACAGTATGATCATCATAATAGCTAGTATCTATTGAGTTCTTAAAATAACTCAACACATTAAATACTTTGTAGCTATTATTCATTCAACTAATTTTTGTAGATGCTGTAATATGTGATGAGTCACAGATGCAGAGATAAACATAGACATACTTCACTATCTTTTTGGAACTTGCAGTATGAGAGCAGAGGCAGATACTACACAAATTGTGACACAAATATGTATGTATATATGACACATATATGTGGTATTAGACACATATAGATATATATAACACATAGTATACATATGGCACATATACTACATAGTGTATCTATGCATGCCTACATGTGCATTTACATATTTACATGTATATATAGTATATACATGTATGAGTATGTTTAAACCATATGAATTTGCTGATATTTGTCTGTATTTAACCTCAAAAATGGTCACTGCATGAAGTTTTTTTTAAATTATTTTTTAATGTTTATTTTTGAGAGAGAATAACTGAGTGCGAACAGGGGAGAGACAGAGACAGAGACAGAGAAAGAGGAGACCCGGAATCCAAAGCAGGCTGCAGCCTCTGAACTATCAGCACAGAGCCTGATGTGGGACTTGAACTCACAAACTGTGAGATCATGGCCTGAGCTGAAGTCTGACACTTAACTGACTGAGCCACCCAGGCACCCCAGCACGAGGTTTATATTAATACATTTTGACTGAAAATGGAAGAAATGCTTTTCCCCTACTCTCAATCTTTCCTTCATGCAGAGGGAGTTTCTAACCCTCCTGGCCTCTCTTTGCCCCCATTTTCACACCTCTACGCACTACCCTTTGATATTTATTGGGTGTATTTGGAAGGAGGGCCTGGCTACATGAGCTCTGCTTGTCCCCTTTCTTGTAGCATGGGCTGTTGTCCCAAGAGCCAGAGCTCTGCGTTGCTCTTCCAAGCAATAGGTTTAAATATGTTCAAAGCTATAGGTTTAAATATATTCATAGCTTCAGAAACTGACATGTTGTGTAGAAGTAATATTGGATTCCTTGTCTGCCTGATTCCTTTCTTTCATTTCAAACCAGACACCCCAACATTTGTGGTATTAGGAATGAACGAGGTTTTATGCAAGCATGCAAGCAAATAAAAAGGAGACAATAATTTTTGATCATTTAGTCAGAAGAATCCTCTTAAACAAGTAAGGTTTACAACGAGATGGAAAGGCTGGGTGGGAGTGAGCTATGTGCACTCAGCTTGTGTGTGGGAGAGCACAGAGATAGGCTCCAGGCAGAGAAGAGCATTTGTAAAACCTCAGATGCACCAAAAGCAGGAACTTTGGAGGAACTGAAATTAGGTCTTTGAGTGAGATAGCGAGCAAATTAGGATGGATTTGAAGGGACAGGCACGTATATTGTGTATGGACTTCTAGGCCATGTCTAAGTTTGGGAATCTTATCAGAAGTCATTGGGATGGCTATCTATCAGCTGAATACAATGAGATGCAGAAAGGTTAAACTGCAAATGTACTGTTTGATAGCACACACGTAAGATTCCAGGGACCTCTCTTTTAATTGCCCTCCTATCCAAAAGAAGTACACAGTCTAATTGGAAGAAATTTCAGGGTATATGTGCGTTTGTAGACTGTAACTTACACATAACAGATATGACTAATTAATTCACCAGCTTGTTGAGGGATTTATTAAAAAATGTTGGGTATTAATAATTTCATTCCTCTAGGTTTGAGGAAACAAAATGGACAAATTAGTTAATCCATCCTTTAGTTTCTACAGAATTCTAATGTTAGGGAAGATTTTTTTTTTTTAAGTGCAAGATCCGTCATTTGTGTTACATAAACAAATTCCATCATTTCCTCCCAAAACAGGTAATTTAGTGTAGACTGGAAGAAGGGGAACAGAAGATAAGAATGTCTGAGCACTTCATGAAAAAGTTTTGGTAGGGAGATTGGACAATGAAGACACTAAGTTACTCTCTCTACATCTAAGAGTGCCACAAATGGACATGTGATTTAAGGCTTCATTAGTTATTGACCTCACGTACAGCTTGTACATTGGTTACTAGCAATTTCTATGCCATCAGTGGCGGCTGTTCTTACTTTACAAAAAAAAAAAATCCATATATCCTGTTGCTGTCTGAAAAGGCAGTGTTCTCAGTGTCTTTAAAACACATTTTTTAGAAAAGATATCTATCTGCCATTTGATCATCTTCTCTGTGTGAAATATGACATACTATCTCAGTTATGCCAAACAGCAGGTGCACAGACCTTCAAAGACCTAACTCTCAACTTTGCACTTCCTTCACTCCACATGGCTTCTGCAGCATCCTGTGTAATGGTTTTATATTTTTTCCTGTGGAAATTCTCAAACCTGCACTATTTCAGCTTCAGTTCAGCTTAGCGATCAGAATACAGGGTGTCTGCTTAGTACATTTTGCAAGCATATTAAGGAGGCTGTGGCAGTCATGCTTGGTTGAACTTCTCTTCTTTCACTTGCAAAGGAACTACTACTCATGCATTCATTCAGCCATGAATGCTTGGCTTTTTTATTATAGTTACTAGGACACTGAAAAAGGAGTTTTTTGTTTTTGTTTTTCATTCATCTCCAGAAAGAAAAAAAAAAAAAGAAAGTAACACAGTACTGGAATCAGCCATTTGTCTTTATGCCCCAAGTAGGGACAATTTTTACTAAAGTTATAATTTTTAAAAAGACACCAATTTAATGCATCACAATATCTTCATGAAGTACCAAGTGCATTTTCAAATAAAAAGCACAACATTTATACAACAATCAACTGGGTAAATATTTTTATTGAACCAGCTGAATTCAATAGGCAATAATTAAAGATAAAGAACTTTAGTTTCTCTTTCATTGTCCCTTCCAAACTGTGCTTTTGGATTTACTCTACTCTTACCGGTGAATGAAATACAGGGTGGATCCCTTAGATTTTTCTGATCTGTGTCAATGAAAAGAAGAGTCTAATTTAAAAAAAAAATTTTTTTAATGTTTATTTAGTTTATGAGAGAGAGACAGAGTGTGAGTGGGGAGGGGGAGAGAGAGAGGGAAACATAGAATCTGAAGCGGGCTCCAGACTCTGAACTGTCAGCACAGAGCCTGATGCGGAGCTCGAACTCATGAACTGTGAGATCATGACCTGAGCCGAAGTCAGCCACTCAACCAACTGAGCCACCCAAGCGCCCCAAGAATAGTCTAATTTATGTAATAAAAATGTCCGGGTTGATCTAGCACGACAGACCAACTCCAATCTAGTTCATTCAATATAAAACATACTGTTCTCCATTACCACCCTCTTTCCCACAAGCCTGCTTCAGGACTATAATGTTTCCTTCGGGTGGCAGGGAAGGGAGGATTAGAGGACTAGATGTGTTTCTCTCAGTTGCTCACCTCATCTCTCATCTGCTAACTGCTGCATCAGACCCCTCAAGGATCAAGTCAACAGGAAAAGGCTCTGAGAGGAAAGGTTGTCTCTCTTTTTAAAAATTTTTCTTTAAATTGTTTTTATTTATTTTTGAGACAGAGAGAGACAGAACATGAGCAGGGGAGGGGCAGAGAGAGAGGGAGACACAGAATCCAAAACAGGCTCCAGGCTCTGAGCTGCCAGCACAGAACCCGAGGCGGGGCTCAAACCCACAAACCATGAGATCATGACCTGAGCAGAAGTCGGACGCTTAACTGACTGAGCCACCCAAGCGCCCCAAAACATTGTCTCTTAAGTGGTGGGTACAGCTGTAATTTTCTGGCTTTTTGTCTCCTAGTTCTCCCTAACTCTGCCCCCACTCCGCCACCACCACCACCACCACCACCCCATAACCACTGCTGGAGTCTGGACTTTAATGGATGCTCCAGGTATGCTGGAAATATTTCCTATCAGCCAGGAGCTTTTGACACCTCAGTGGCCTTCCTGGTACATTAAGTTTCTTCCACTAGACTGAGGGCCTACTTCAAACCTATCATACAGTCCACAGTCTTCAGCAAGTTTTAAGACACACAGGTGGCATTTACTACAGATATGTGCACTGTTGTCCTTTTTTCCAAGCTGAAGCTCAAACTACTGCCCATACTATATCAAACATGACTAAGAATACTAGATAAGAGCCAGCGGACAAGTGTATTATTGGAGAGAGACGAGTTGTAAGAACATGTCCACAAGGCGGGAATCTCATTTTTTACAAAAGCTCAGGCATCTGTGCATGTGTGGGTGATCATACTTATTAAATACTACCCATATTTGTTAGTGCTGGGGTCATCTTTATTAACTACCCACATGCAAGCCTAGCACATAAGCTGTCTCTCGTAATCCTCATACCAACTCTAGGAATTGGATTCTATTATTAGCCTCATTTGATAGATGAGGGTACTTAAAGGTTTAAGAGTTTAACTAACTTGCCCAAGGTCACATACCTTATAAATTGTAGAGCTGGAACTCAGCTTAGTACCATTGTCAGATGCATAGGTCTTGCTCACCCCAATTACTACATAAGGCCACCTACCATTGGGACCTGACTGTGATTAAGTAGTGGCTAGAGCTGGGATATTTAAATGGATTCTTGCATCCATAGCCAAGGGTTTGCCCAGATAACAACAGACTTTGACAGCAGCTGTCTTCTCTCTTTATGGATAGAAATCTTTTACTGAGTGAGGTGTTTCCTAGGTACAGACCTACACATGCCTGTAATCTTCCAATTGAACAATACCAAACAATAATACGACCCAAGTCTTCAAAGTCCCCCTTCCGCCCTCTCGCACATCTTCTTGCATATTGCAACAAAAATATAGTCAACAAGGTTCTGATTCAAATTTCTTTTGTTCTATTGTTTTTTTTAAAATGTTTTATTTATTTCTAGGAGAGAGAGAGACAGCGTGAGCAGAGGAGGGTCAGAGAGAGAGGGAGTCACAGACTGAAACAGGCTCCAGGCTCTGAGCTGGCAGTCAGCACAGAGCCCGACGCGGGGCTCGAACACACGAACCACGAGATCATGACCTAAGCGAAAGTCGGACGTTTAACCGACTAAGCCACCCAGGCGCTCCTCAAATTTCTTTTGGTAGTTAATGAAATTTATAGTTTACTTAGTTATGATTTCTAGGAGTCTAGCTATGCAAATATGGCAGCTCTAGCTCTCACCATCACATCCACATCCCAGCTGGTGAAAAGGGAAGAAGAAAATGCACAGTGTATTTTTTTATAGGCCATACCTAGAAATTGTACATTATTTTTACCCATAACCTGTAGCCTAAAACTTTATCAAATGGCTGCATCTAGCTTATGGGAGGCTAAGAAATGAAACCCTTATTCTGGGCCTCCATGTGCTCAATTAAAATTCCAGCATTCTTTTACTAAACGGATAAGAGAAGAATGACTATTTGGGGAAGACTGGCAGTTTTTGTCATCGAGACATTAACTACAAGCTATTTAATTACAGATCTCTACCAAAAATGGTGTTTTAGCTTTAGAATAGTTTATGTTAGGCAGTCTTTTCTGCTGGAGATTGAATAGCAGAGCCAGTTGGCTAAAATGGTGTGAAGTCTGAGTCAACAGAAAATTCTTCATATGGATGGCAGAGGGTGGATCTTTCTATCATGATGGAAGATACATCCAACATCTTCAAAAGTATTATGAAGTTGTTAAAAATTATTGTTGGATCTATCCAGAGATTAAAAAAAAAAAACGCTTGCTATGTCTCTGTAGTGCTATTAAGATATTGATTGTGTTAAGGCATAAAAGATTAACATTAAGCTCATGCAGATGAGTCCATGATTGATATGTGCCTGTAAAGGTCAAGGAGTAGACATTTAAACTACGGATAATCTCATTTATTTCTACTGGATTAAATGCATCATAAATAAGAAAACTAAAAATGAGTGAGCTATTACTAAATAAAAGTTACAACATAGTCAATAAGGAATACTTATTCTGCCTAAATACACATATAAAAACCATCAGGCTATCAATGAGATTACCTTGGATAATAATCCATTCTAAAATCTATGAGGATAGAAACGGCATGGAAAAAAATCCCACAGGGGGGTGCCTTCCTGGCTAAGTTGGTGGAGCATGCCACTCTTGATCTCAGAGTTGTAAGTTCGAACCCCGTGTTGGGTATAGAGATTACTTAAAAATAAAATCTTTTTAAAAATCTCATAGAAATTTCTATAAAGGACCATTTTCCTTTGGAAAAAAGAATTTTAAAAAAATGTCTGGAACCACACAGAAATTATTGCAACTATCACAAGTAAATTGTTCAATATTTAAAGACCAAAATTGTCTCACATTTTTCTTATTTGAACTAATAAACACTAATGCACAGTGAATTTACCACTTTGAACAAAATAAGTCAGTTTTTAAAATCTTGTCTTTATATAGCTCTTACCTATATGGAGTTCTGATTTCTTTTAAATTTCTGTATTTTCATTTACCTTTCTTTTCTTTTTCATCTTTTCAAATATTTTCCTAGGCATTCACTTTTATTGACAAGAGAACTGCAAATATCTACATGTCATTTTTTGTTAGAAATTGACAGCTTTCAAATTCTGTTCATATGCAATTTTCATTTACTCCTTGGAACTAATGCATATTAATGCAAAGCACAATATCTTATTAGAGATATCTGAAGCTCAATACATTTCTTAATTTTCTCTTATTTAACTAGTGAAATCCAGGGGTTCTGATTTACGATCATTTTACTTGTTGGAAGTTCTTCTTGTACTCTGGAGCCTCCAAAGCATTAAATGTCACTCCACCCTTTCTCTGAGTTCTTTCAACCCACAAATATCATTTCAAAGAATGTAGGTTTTGTGTTTCCTGGGAGACCAGGTACACACAGCAATATTCTTCAACAAATAAAGAATTTCTTCTTTTTTCAATATTATAAAACTTGGGAGAAATTTTTATATTAAATCCTAAGAATCATGGACCATATATATATATATTTTACATTTACAGTGGTGGCCTCTGCTTGAAACCTAGGTATTTTTATCTTTGTATTTGGATAAGTTTGGGTGCATCTAGAGGTTCTATGCCAGTAGTTTTGAAAATCTTTTTGTAGCAGAAGACTCCTTTGCCCAAATGAAACCTTCAGAGGAAATGAAAATGAAACAAATAAAATTGATGATAATCCAGTTGAAGGAGGGAAGGCATGGGGGTGGGACCTCTTCCCCTCTGTGGAAGTGTGGGTAATTCTAAGTACTTCACTCTACCGGTGACACAGATTGCCCTTCCGCTCAGCCCATGACTCAGACCTCTGCCATAGGGCAGGACTTGTCATAAAATAGACTCTAAGAGTGAAAGCTGTGCCCTACAAGTTTAAAAAAATACTGAGAACCCAACAGAAAAATAACATGTAAAGTACATTAAAGAAAGCAGCCTTCGAGAGAGGTGGTGGTATTATGCCGGAAATTTCTGGAGCCAAGAATCACCACAGTTGGAACAGCAGAAGAAGTAGGATGGATCACCATTTTGACATTCAAGGAAGACCTCACCTTTGATGCCTATCAGCAGGGACAAAGTTTCATCACAGTTTTCAAAGCTTGGGCAAATAGACTTCGCAAAACCTGAGAAATAGAGGAAAACTGCAGGTGCCCCAAAGTAGCTGACAGAATGTTTCTTGAGGACATCTAAGGCAACCCTTAAAAACACTCTTAAATAGTGGAGGGGAAGAAGGAGGTAAGGGAAGAGATCTAAACCCCTTTAATTTACTAGAAGCTGTATAAAAATGAAGGTGTCAGACAGGGTCCAGTCAGGAAAACAGAATTCGCATTCAGAGCTTCAGCAAGGAAGACTGAATCATAAGGAATAGTCACACAGGTGTTGGAGCCTTCAGAGCAAGAGGGGAGCACAGGTGCAAACTCAGAGCTCATAAGAACAAGCACATATTGCCCCAAGGGCTGTGGGAACAAAAGGCAAAAGATAGAAATTATCTCCAGAGTAGCCCACTTAGAGAAGGAACCTCATAGAGCTCAGGCTCAGACCTCTGATCAGGGGTCCCATCTGGCTGATGCTAGTTTCTCTAAGGCAAATGATGAATCTTGTCCTAGAAGTGCCAAACAGAGTGAGAATAAACAGTCATTTTGGAGTAGGTCCAGTGCTGCTGGGCAGTGCTGAGAGAAAAAATAAGAAAGAGGAAGGTTCTTTCTGCCCTCCACCTCCCCCTCCCTTGTTTCGAAACTCCCTCTAGTGACTCCTATTGGCAGAATGTAATAGGACATCCAGCTAGCAAAGCTGTACCATCCTCAGGCTTGCAGAAGGATGCTTGTGGGGCAGGCACAATAGAGAACTAGAGCGAGCAAGCACAGAGAAGAACTGTGTGTGACTATTCTTAAAGCCCCATATTTTTTTCCTCCCAGGTTGGTGTGATAGTACCATTGCTGATATATATATTTTTATTTTGATTCTGTATCATTCAAACATTAGTGTTGAAAAGCATAAAAGAGATAAATGTATTATAAAATACTTTCAAATAAAAAAATACTTTGATAGAAATTATGGCAAAGCCCTTCTTTTTGAAAGATATTTTTCAACATTCAATTTTATATATTGACATAGTAATATTAACTCCATTCAGTATATTGGGGATATATTTTAAGAATAATTGTAGACATGTGAGACATTTTTAATAATAGAGGCTTGACTGATAATGCCCGCTCTTAAAATTTTTCTTTTTTTTCTTTTTAAAAAATTTTTAATGTTTTATTTATTTTTGAGAGAGAGAGAGAGAGAAAGACAGAGTATGAGTGGGGGAGGGGCAGAGAGAGGGAGACACAGAATCCATGAAGCAGGCTCCAGGCTTCGAGCTGTTCGCAGAGCCAACCACAGGACTCGAACCCATGAGTTATGAGATTATGGCCTGAGGTGAAGTCAGCTGCTTAGCTGACTGAGCCACCCAGGAATCTCTAAAATTTTCTTGACTAAAATGTTATCCTCTGTTTTTTAGGACACAAAAGTCTAGAGTCTCAGTTAGGTACATTTATAGGTTTTTGTACTTATTTAATGGGGGGGCCAAAAATTTGGCCCTGCACATCACACATTGTGAGATAATAGGATGAACTTCTACATGGGATACGCCAGTGACAGACTTTAACTTCAATAATTTATGGTCACATTTTCTTCTTGCATATTTGGCATTTTAAACAAATGAATTGTGCTTACTTTAATCTAAAACAAAGGATATTGGACTCTGAAGACTGACTACATACATCTTGATCCCTGGGCTAGATCTAAATTGCCCATTCATTCAACAGATGTTTGCACTGTTACTCTATAAGTCATGGTTCAGGCAGGGGAGGAAAGTTAACCCTGTGTTCTGGGAAAAAGGATTTATTATAGGAATTAGACTTTACAATTGAGGGTGGAGCTGGAGAAGTGAAAGTCTAGAAGGCAGAGTTTAGATCAGAGTAGTTAGCAAGCAGCCAATCTGAGAAAAGCCAAGTACAGCCTGTTGCTAATTTGGAACCATAAAAGAGGTTCCCATGGGGAGCTTTACGGAGAGTTGCTCTTTCCATGGAGACCAACTCTGTGGGTCCACAGACAAGTGTTCTCAGGTATACTTGAGGTCACTGTTGATCATCAGGGCTAGTGGGATGCAAGAAGGCCTACTGGCAAAGCAGAGGAGGGAAAAAAACACTCTTGGAACCCAGTGATCACAGCCTCATCTGTCCATCATTTCATCTGGCTGCAAAACAACCTTCAGAGAATAATGTTTGCTGCATCACTTCCAATTTTCAGATCTCTTGCAAGTTCTTTCTTGGCTGTCAGCAAGGGGACCATATACATGAGGGGGTTCTGGGAAACATAGTTCTCCACTTAATGAAGATGACATAATAGTTCGTCACAGCCTGTCCATGCAAGAAACTTATTAAGTAATCTTCTGTAAAATGGAAACGATAGCAGGGTGTTTGTGAGGATGAAATGACATAATGCACGTAAAAGTTTTAACAGTGTCTACCACATGATGAACACTCAAAAAGTGATTATTATTGTATTAAATAAACAAAAATGGAAAGTAGTATAAATAACTTTGCTTAAGGTAAATTAAGGCTATTATATGTACACTGCTGTAGTAGCCCTGGGAATGTGTCTCTTGGATCTCTGCTGAGAGTAAAAGTAATACCGGCCCTGGCCAAGTGCTGGCCACGCCTTCATGCTGGCCTCCAGACAATGGCTGGGTGTGGCAGCGATCCTAAGGCAGGTGTGTTGCTGGGAGCCTGGCAATTCCTCTGGCAGTAGAGCCTTTGGCTCAAGACTTTTGGGACTGTCGTGCTCGACTTTCCTTAGAACTGCAAGGCCCGTCTAGAATCTTCCCTTCCTTCCTTCCTTCCTTCTTTCCTTCCTTCCTTCCTTCCTTCCTTCCTTCCTTCCTTCCTTCCTTCCTTCCCTCCTTCCTTCTCTCTCTCCTTCACCCAAGTTCAGGGCAAGACCTCTCCCAGCTCCCTACCCTTGTCTCTCACCGGCAATTCCCCTAACAAATTTCTAGCATGTTTAATCTGGTACTGGTGATTGCTTCTTAGAGGACATAGACTAACATGAGTGCAAAAGAAAAATATCAACACCCTAAGAAAGTAAGGTCTAGCAGCAAAAAGGGGAAATTTAAAAAGAGATAAATAATTTAGAAAAACTGATCTTCATGACTGGATTACATCACCAATAAGATCTGTCTGGGTATTTATTCTAGAGTAACTTCCTTTCCTTTCCTTTCTTTCTCCCTCCCTCCCTCCCTCCTTTCTTTCTTTCTTTCTTTCTTTCTTCCTTTCTTTTCTTTCTTTCTTTCTTTCTTTCTTTCTTTCTTTCTTTCTTTCTTTCTTTCTTTCTTCATTTCAAGATATATATGAATTTTTTTTAACATAGAGTTTATGTGGTTTATATAACCTGCCCTCCCTGACAGCAGCCTGCTGTGACTGGAGAGTCATAGAGTCAGAAGGAGAAAATCCTGTTTTCCTGAGACCACACTGATGAAAACCCATGGGAGCCACTCCCATTCCATGTCTCCATACAAGGACTTTGGCTGGAATGAAGCCAACCCTGGAAGAATATCCTGGGAAGACTATCAGGTTTTCCAACACAGTCCCAGGTAATCCAAGCAAGTGGAGATGTATTTCATTCTGCTGTTAACAGTGCAACATTGATTAAGCTGGCATCTAGTCTAGCCCAAAACACAGCTGATATCATATTTGAATGAGCCTATAAGAGATGTTAAAAGATAAACTGAGGCACATATTAATAATTTTTAAGGATTGGGGCGCCTGGGTGGTTCAGTTGGTTAGGGTCCAACCAGGTCATGGTCTCACAGTTTGTGGGTTCAAGCCCTGCATCTTATTCTGTGCTGACAGCTCAAAGACTGGAGCCTGATTTGACTCCTGACTGGAGCAATCACACTCTCTCTCTCTCTCTCAAAAATAAAATAAACATGAAAAAAATTAAAGAAAAATGATTTTAAGGATTTCTTAAAGCAAAAAATATATTTAAATCCGGCAACACCTAAAACACAGTGGTCCGAGCATACCCTACACAGGAGCCAGGGAAGACTCTTCTGTGAGGTGCAGAAGCAAAGAAAGGAAATAATTTGATTAGCTTGAAGCTTAGTTGGCTATTTGTGATTGGTTGCCCGCAGCATTTCTATTTCATAACCTTGAGGCATTTACAAGCTTACAGTTTGGTTTGTTTTATAAGCCACCATAGCATTATAGCCTCATCAATCTAATGGCCACCTTGTTTAAGTAATTGAGTAGGGTAAACTAATCATTTCTTCAATTGCTTTAAACTCCATTCCTGCTTCAGTCGAGGTTATCAGCAATACACATATCTAAGTTAAAACTCTTCTGTGCTAAAGAAAATTCTTTTCCAGTAATGCAATTTAGTGTTCAAATGCCTTCTCTGAACTCAATGGAAGACCCATGAAGAAAGTTTGATGCTTTTTCAAAGCTTCTTGGGGAGGTCTTGTTCATTATTTTAGTGTTCTTTACATAAAGATATCTATGCTAAAAAGATCTAGAATTCAGTACCAGAAATGTTTTCTACCTCTTTGCATCTAAAAATAAGAACAAAAAGGGCACCTGAGTGGCTGAGTCACTTAAGCCTCCCATTCTTAATTTCAGCTCAGGTCATGATATCGCAGGTTCATGAGATCAAGACCTATGTTAGGCTTGGGGCGCCTGGGTGGCTTAGTCGGTTAAGCGTCCGACTTTCGCTTAGGTCATGATCTCGCGGTTCGTGGGTTCGAGCCCCGCGTCGGGCTCTGTGCTGACTGCCAGCTCAGAGCCTGGAGCCTGTTTCAGTCTGTGACTCCCTCTCTCTCTGACCCTCCCCTGCTCACACTGTCTCTCTCTCTCCTAGAAATAAAAAAAAAAAAAAAAAAAAAAAAGACCTACGTTAGGCTTTGTGTTGGACATGGAGCCTGCTTTGGATTTTTCCCCTCTCTCTCTCTGTTCCTTCCCCCTCAAAATAAATACATAAGCTTAAAAAAAGAATGAACTTACCTCTTTTCTGGTAATTTCCCCCTTTTTCCTTGTATGATTTCTGATCTTTCTGGTTTTATTTTTATCAATCATATGTTTATGAGTTTTTTAAGAACCATAAAATATTTGGATTTGTTTTGGAGGGGAGAGGAATAAGAAAGCTATAAAATTTTAAATTATATATATAATATATAAATTCTGTATAAATGTTTACTCCATTCAAACTATGATTATAAATTACTGACCAAATTTTAGAAATAAATGATACTTAAAACTTTTTTTTAATGCTTATTTTTGAGAGAAAGAGAGAGTGCGAGCATGGGTGGTAGAGTCAGAGAGAGAGGGAGACACAGAATCTGAAGCAGGTTCCAGGCTGTGAGCTGTCAGCACAGAGCCTGACACAGGGCTCACAAACTGTGAGATCATGACCTGAGCCAAGAAATAAATGATACTTAAAGGAGTTATGAATAATTTAATAATTCT
This sequence comes from Proteles cristata cristata, assembly GCA_017311185.1. Lineage (NCBI taxonomy): Eukaryota > Metazoa > Chordata > Mammalia > Carnivora > Hyaenidae > Proteles > Proteles cristata. The sequence goes on from JAESUZ010000127.1 coordinate 1,728,659, forward strand.
AATTCAAGGAAGTGCGTGAAGTTTATAATCCATGTTGGTTTGTTTGAAGGACAAATCTTTCTCATCTGAGCTGGGTACTAGAACTGGAAAATAGAGTTAACTACCCACAGATGAGTTCTGCAGTAAAACTTTAGGCACTGCCGACAGTTCTTCCTGAGTGTCCTCATCAAAAAGGAAGAAAGTAGAACTAAGGAACCCTAAGAGATTACTTCCAGCTCTGGCATCATAGAATTCCTTTCAAGTTTAAGCTCTATGGATTTCAACATTCAAATATCTAATTATCATAAGAGAAAATGTCCAGGAATGACAAGAAGAAGTGGCATTAGCAACAGGAAGTGTCCAAACTTGCATCTACTTTAAGACATGCTCAGGAAATGGACTCTAGTGAAGCATTTCCTTTTATATTAGAATTTGAATGTTATGTTATGTAATGAGCCTTTTGAAGTTCTAAGAACTCAAAATTCCATTTAGTGATCTGACAACATGAACATGGACCTTTAACCAGTCAAAAGAACAAATTCATATTGGGGAAAACATTGATACTAAATATATCTACAATTTCTTAGACATTATAGTAGTTTTTTGAAACCATAGCCAGTATAAAAACCCACTTTTTGGTACATATCATGTAAATCAGATACTATGCTTGACAACAACAGAGAATACTCTAATTATTTTGAAATAGTGATTTTGTTTCAAGCATGACTGTTAACAATTACTTTATTCTAGCATTCAAGATAAATGAAACTGTCAGATCTGAAAGAATTTGGTATTGACTTTATTGTGAAATAATCAGATAATCTTTACATGCTGCAACAGGTTGAGAGCTGTCCTTTTACCTGTAGCACTAAGATAAACTCTAAACAAAATTACATAAGAGAGACAGAATACACAGCATTAGAAATTGTTTCTTTAAGTTTACCTTAAATAGTCAGCTAATTAACCTCTCCTGGTAGGCTGAACTACGCAATAGGATCCAAGTTTTCCAGTTTCATTTCAGTTCCATAAGGAATGACACTAGAATCTCCAGAGCCTAACAGAGTATTTGACATAATAGTAGATGCTTTGTAAACATTTGTAATGAGTGGACATATTTGTAGGTTATCTTGCTCAAGGGTCATCTTGCTTGAGGGTTTAAAACTGAAGTTATCCATATTCATCAAAATGGTTGGATTTACTTCTCCACAGTATATGGAACACATTTTAGAACATGTGTGTAAATATATATATGTATATTTAGATACCAGTTGTATTTCCAGTAGTGTATACAGATGTTTGAAGGTGGGTGCTGTTGTTTTCTTGTAAAACATTGAAAAGGAACTTCCTATTTGTGGGGAGCCCCTTGAATCTGAGCTTACAAAATGCTATAAGCTCTATTTTATCTTGGTATTGAGGCTCCCCGAAGGATATATCATTGAAAACCTCACAGGAAACTGTATTTTATGTAGCAGATGCAATCAGCCACAGCACAAAAACAGCACTTAGGAGAGTGTGGAAGGCTTATGAGAGATCCAAATGCTTTGAAACTCAAGACTCAACTCACGGGGGTTGGAAGTAATTACCTTATATTATATCCTTCCATTGGTTTACCATTTTTATATCCTAGAGTAAACATGGGGGGGAAAGTCATGTTGGCAATTACAACAGAAGAGTAGTAGAAATCCCAGGATCCTCTGGAGAAGTAGCAGGTGTGAGTAAAAGTGTTTCTTCCAGGGTCTGACATATTGTAGGCCAATAAACAAACAAACAAACAAAACCAAAACGAAAAAGAAAAAAAAAACACACCCAGAAACCAATGCTTACATTTTCATTCAAACTCACATCTACCCAGTGTTCTCTGGACCAACCAAATTCATTCATCCACCAGCCTGAGAGATTCGAGGATTAAGCAGAAGACTGTCACCATTGACAAAAATTGGTAGATAACCTAGAAGAGCTTGTTTTTAAGTCCCAGATGCTAGCTGAGTCACACTTGTCCCCACGGAAACAGGATGTGCTTAGTGTATCTAGGGGATGAGTGGAGCAACAGCGTGGTTGCTCAGTCTCATCCCTGGGGACAGTTTCACCACCACGTCCTTCTGATTGCTACACTCTTGGCTCATCTGTGGTTCCACTGTTCAATCTGCAAGTTAGGGACTTCGTAACAGATTTGAAGTTGACTTGAGGATGTCTAAAGTCACTTATATTTAGCATCCTCCACTTTACTGGCCTGCCTGTGCTGTCTGCCATTTCTTCCCTTTCCTCTCCTGGTCTAGTCTATAGAATTCATTCTTCTGAAACCCTGTTTAACACATGGCTAATTTATTCTTTTGATATAAACTTTTAGTTTCCTTTGATTCCTGTTAAATGCAATGTTTGGCCATTTTTGCTAGATTTTTTCTTAATGTTTATTTATTTTTGAGAGAGACAGACAGAATGCAAGTGGGGGAGACACAGAATTTGAAGCAGGCTCCAGGCTCTGAGCTGTCAGCACAGAGCCCGATGTGGGGCTCTAACCCACAAACTGTGAGATCATGACCTAAGCTGAAGTCAGATGCTTAACCGACTGAGCCACCCAGGAGCCCCATTTTTTTGCTAGATTTTTAAGATCCACAGGACAAGACCTATTTTTTTAAAAACACACAGATTTAGGAGAATGCTTGGCACACAATAGACCCACAATATATTTTGACTGATGGGCAAATATTTCACTTCCAGGCTCCTTGTCTCTGTAATATGTAGATGTACGTGTCAATTGTCCTCACTTTTACCAGCAGAGATTTGATCATAAATACCTAGGTTCTCTCAAGTGGATTACTGCTGATGAGCTTGTCTTGCTGTTTGTGTGAGTCACGGCTCAAGGGTGATAATTAAAGTTGTCCCCAACTAGGTTGCAATGTCTATGACTGACCCGAATCTCACAGCTAAACTGCAAGCAGGAAATGACCACTCTCACTGAAATAGTTCACACTGTATAGAAGCTGAAGCTGTATGCACATGGCCGACTTGCTCAAGAATTCACTTGCCTTATTATATTCTGCTTCTTTGTTTATTTTGTATCAGACGAAAGGGCATTGCCACAGCTGCTGGATTAAGTAATGGCTCAAAATATCAGTCTACAAGGTCACGCAAGCACACTGCTATTTCTTCCTTTGAACAAGGATTTCAAATGCTGCAAAAACCCTCAAAACACATATACAAACTCACATGAATAGTCCTCCCACAGATCATCTCTTCCTCTCAAAAAGAATACTGAAAGTATTTTCTTATTTTTTTCTAATTCCTAACATGTTCTATGCTACCTTTCCTTGAAGTGCTCTACTTTCTGGGTTCTTAAGAATGTTGAGATTGTGAGGAGGAGGACACTTGTGGGGATGAGCACTGAGTGTTATTTGGAAATTAATTTGACAATAAACTATTTGTAAAAAAAAAAATCACTGAGAAAGAAAAAAAAAGAATGTTGAGATTGTTTTGCAGGTATTAAGCTTAGAGCTTGCTGCTGAGGTGAGAACAAGTAAAGTACAATAAAATATTTGGAAGTCTGGTGCTTTTTAAAAACATAGAATTTCTTAATGAGAATATTTTGAATATATTAAAAATGTATATTTAAAATCTTATAACATATCCCACAGGATAAAGCTGAAGGATCCTTGCATTTCCAGTAATTGAATTAGTAATTGTCAATTCTTTAGAAATTGATCCTTTTTGCTATTCTAAGCTATCATTCAAATTTTAAAAATTTAATTAATAAAATTTTGGTTTTCAAAATACCCAAACAGAGGAGTCAGCTCTTTCTCTTGTACTTCTGAAATAAGAAACGTCCTCATATTGAATATACTGGTATATTTCTCCTGGTATCATCAGTCCCTCCTAGGACATAAATGAGGCACTGAGAGATTAACTATTTCAGAACATGAGGAAGCTTCTCATGCAGAGGCATTGACTTACTGTTCTGTCCTGTAAAATCAAATGAATTCATAGGCACATTTACTAAAATGCAGTTAAATAATTAATCCCTAAGCACCAGTTTATTTTCTTTCTAGGAATTCTCTTAGACTTTAGAAAATTACAAACCAGTTTAAGATTAAGCATGTCCAGGGGTGCCTGGGTGGCTCAGCCGGTTAAGTGTCCGACCTTGGCTCAGGTCATGATCTCTCACGGTTTATGAGTTTGAGCTCCATGTCGGGCTCTATGCTGACATCTCAGAGCCTGGAGCCTGCTTCGGATTCTGTGTCTCTATCTCTCTGCCTCTCCCACTCATACTTGTATCTGTCTCAAAAATAAAATAAAACAATAATTTTTTTAAAGATTAAGGAGGGATTACAACCATGTATTTACAACAAAGGGAGTATGAAGACATATTGGACTGTACTATTTAAACTACAATTTTCTGGGGCGCCCTGGTGGCTTAGTCGGTTAAGCGTCCGACTTTCTCTTAGGTCATGATCTTGTGGTTCGTGGGTTCAAGCCCCGCGTTGGGCTCTGTGCTGACTGCCAGCTCAGAGCCTGGAGCCTGTTTCAGTCTGTGACTCCCTCTCTCTCTGGCCCTCCCCTGCTCACGCTGTCTCTCTCTCTCTCCTAGAAATAAATAAATAAATAAATAAATAAATAAATAAATAAACTACAATTTTCTGACTTCCACCCCATCAGACAAGGATGGCTTATAGCAATCACTATCAATTATTTTTAAAACAAGACTAATATTCTTAAGCAATAAGTGCATATTTAGAAGTGTAGACCTGATTTTCAGACCTGATTTTCAAATAATGCTCTTAGTTCCTTTGTAGGTAAAAGCCAAGAGTTAAAAACGCCCCTCATCTTGTGTTAGATAATACCACAGAGAGTACTTCTAACTTAAGATTTAGCTTCTGTCTACTGGCTAGACCTATTTAAATTTCCTTAACCCGTTTAATGAGCTCCAAAAATAAATGTATATTACAGAGAAAACTGAAGCACACTCACTATTTACAGAGAAATGACACAGAGAGGGCATTTATGCAGTATGTGACCTAAATAACCCAGAGCAGATTTAATTCAATATGGGATCTTGAGGTTACAGTGGAGCTATTATCTGGATCTATCAATAATTGTAAAAGCATCTTTAAGCACCTTCTTGGATTGTCTGTGTCTTAACAAAAGATAAGTCGTCATGAGAACAGAAATTAATTTACTTATTTTAAAATGTTTGTTTGTTTGGTTGGTTAGAGAACACTAGCTCATGCTTGTGCCCACTCATGAACGGGGAGGGACAGAGAGAGATGAAGAGAGAGAATCCCAAGTAGGTTTTGCTGACAGCAGAGACATGGAGGGGTGCCACAAACCATGAGATCATGACCTGAGCTGAAAATCAAGTCAGACGTTTAACTGACTGAGTCACCCAGGTGCCCCAGAAATAAATTTACTCTTGTACTTGGTGTTTTAAATTTTTTAAGGTTTATTTTGAGAGAAACAGAGATAGCACAAGTGGAAGATGAGCAGAAAGAGAGAGGGAGACAAAGAATCCCAAGCTGGCTCCATGCTGCCAGCACAAGGCCTGATGTGGGGCTTGAACCCATGAAATGGGAAGATCATGACCTGAGGTGAAATCCAGTCAGATGCGTAACCCACTGAGCCACCCAGACGCCCCCTTACTATTTTAAAGTTAAGTAAAGTTCCCTTAAAATTGTATAGCTTAATTTTGAATTAAGCAATAAAACAGTAGAAAAATCATGCAATACTAACAGTGCTAAGAATGATAGAAAAAAAAGTTCTTGGTGATATCACTTCACTGTGAAGACCTAACATAAAGGCTGAGATGTACAATTGTAGATCCATTCTTTAAAAAAAATTAAGTAATGCTGTTGAGGAAACTCACAGACCTGCCAAGACTCTAGTGCAAATGGGTTTGTCCAAGTGATTTTTGGCAGTAGAATCAAGGCAGCAAGAGAGAAAGAACAGGAAAGATTCACTGAAAGGGAGGGACAGGTGGGACAGCATTCCAGAAAGGAGATGCCTGTGATAATTTCATAATATAAATGCCTGCCTAGGGCCAGTTATGGCTGTCTTCCTCCCACCTATTGCCATTCACTGTGTCAAGATAACAATGGTCAAAGAGGCGAGAAAGCTGTGGTTCTGAGGAGCTGAATACTTTCTATTTATAGTGAACTTTATTTCTGAGCAACAAAGATACTTGAGGGTTGAATGTGTGTAAAATTGTTCTCTTGGTAATGATAATATGGTCGTGTCCTGAGGTGGTCTTAGCCCATCTATATTCAACTGGAAGAGCTGTAGTATTTCTGAAAAGCAGCAAATCACACATCCCTCAGTATCCTGTCCTCATGTTAAAAGCGAGTTTCCATGATGTTGAGGGTGTAGTTCACGTCGAAGAATTTGTTTCTTGAAAATTGATTTTTGCAGTGTGAGGAATAAAATGTCAATTCCACTTTCAAAGAGTTGAGTCCTTGTATGACATGTCTAGGAATAAGGTCTCTCAGAGATATCGTAGAGTATAGGTGAAGGGTCACTTTGTGGAGCTGAGATCTAGGATACCACAGTCATTTTCCATTGGCAGATTATGTTATGACTGTACACAGGAAAGGAAGAAAACTGGAAGCAAACTTGGAGGAATATGCAGTTTATACTAGACTCTTGCTTTTCTCCTTTCTAGACATTTCCTTCTTTCAGTTATTTCTTCTTTCTCTTTTCCAGAACTGCCTTCCAAACTCTAATCACATCCTGGAAGAAGTCAAGCCATGAGAAAGTTCTAAATACTGGGATACCATAAAGTACACAGTAACAATGCATCTGACACACCCTTGTTTGAAACTGTCTCCAAAAACTTTGGCGGAGAGGCAACTATCTAGCTTTTATTTCATAAAACTTTACTTCATTGGTTTCATGTCAGAGGCTTATGACTGTATAAAGAGTCATAATCTTTACAAACACATCAGTGACTCAATGGAGCAGTGTTGTGAAGCTATAATCCAAACCCTGGTATTAATTTCAGAGGCCATTAATGCTATTAAAAGAGGAACTTTTGCTAACCAAATAATGGAATGCCTTTAATTACTTTTCAGTTTGAATATAGTCCCTCACATCCTGGACAGACCATTTTCTTTACATAGCGACCATGAACTTGCTGACAAAGACTTTAAGTATTAAACTCCCAGGTATGACAAGGCAGCTCAAATTCAGTTATTACTGTAATTGAGTGGTAAAGATAGAGAATTTACTTATAAAGGAATGTCACTATATCTGCCAATATGTCTGCTGTAGCTTTGCAAATCTGGTGACTTAGTTTAAATCAACTCTTTTAGGGGCGCCTGGGTGGCTCAGTTAGTTAAGTGTTCAACTTCAGCTCAGGTCATGATTTCATGGTTCGTCAGTTTGAGCCCCATGTTGGGCTCTGTGCTGACAGCTCAGAGCCTGGAGCCTACCTCAGATTCTGTGTCTCTCTCTCTTTCTGCTCCTCCCCTGCTCAAACTGTCTTTATCTCTCTCAAAAATAATAAACATTAAAAAATTAAATCAACTCTTTTTACTTCTATTTCTCATCAACACATAAAAATGGCACAAATGAAAGATAAGTTTCAAACCTATAATTAAATTGCTCTATCACCATTTTTATTGGCATACTTTTTAATGAGTTTTTCAGTCATGTAAATTCATATGAAAATCATTAACAAGGAGTTAGTTGTCTATTTGGCCCTTATTTGGAGCCCAAATTTTAAAACTTCTGTGAAAAATAAGGTGCTTGTGATTTTTATGAATTAATTGGGAACGTGAACCCTAAGCAAGTTTTTGACAATATTATGGATTTTTTAGATTATTTTTTAAGAATAGAATGATTTAAGAAAAAATGTGTGTATTATTTCTTACATTTCATCATTGTTTAAATCATCAAACATTTGTTTACCTTCTGCTGTTTCTAGAGCTCTGTACTTCAGATGAAGTATTTGATATTGGGCCATTACCAGGTGGTAATTATTCCACCTTTTTGAGGATCATGCCAAGCCCAACTGACTACTTTTAATTTAAGTTCATTCTTGAGCACTTGCCACTGAATTCCAAGCATTTTTGAACAGCAAAAATATACTCTTTATAAAGCCAATAAGAATATGTGTTTGTTGTTATGCAGTTACTCATTTGATGTGAATATGTTATGCAACTTTAATATCATCACCAAAGGACCTGCAGTGAATCCAACATTTGGCCTTAATTCTTCTTTAATATATATTTTGGCCTTAGTTCTTTTTTAATATATGTATTTTATTTATATCAAAATAATAGATGTATATAGTTATTTTTCTTAAGTTTATTTCAACAGAGAGAGCAAGAGAATGCATGTGTGTGTGTGCTAGCGCATGAGTGGGGGAGGGGCAGAGAGAGAGGGAGAGAGAGAATCCGAAGCAAGCTTTGTACTGTCAGTGCGGAGCCCATCCATGGGCTTGATCTCAGGAACTATGAGATCATGACCTGAGCTGAAACCAAGAGTCAGACGCTTAACCAATTGAGCCACCCAAGTGCCCCTATGTGTATGTCGTTCTTTAAGATTCAACAGCATGACAACAGCTTTAAAGAAAAGCAATAGCACTTGCTCATTTCCTTCCTCCCAACTGAAGTATCCAAGTATCTGTCAATGCCTACAGTCAAAGGCACCAGGAAAACACCTATCATTGAATAGGTAGAGTTTATTACTCATTTCAGTAAAGGAGAACTCACATCAGGGGGAGCCATCGGGTGTCTAGGTTAAAGAGACTTATAGGATTGGGCTTTGGTTATGTGATTTGGGGGGAATTTCTTGCTCTGCATAAGAATTTGTTTAGAAATGGGAACAATTCGGGGCACCTGGGTGGCTCAGTTGGTTAAGCATCTGACCTCAGTTCAGGTCATGATCTCACAGTTTATGGGTTCAAGCCCCTCATAAGGCTCTGCACTGACAGCTTACAGCCTGGAGACTGCTTCAGATTCTGTGTCTCCCTCTCTCTCTCTGCACTGCCCACCTCCACGCCCCCGCTTGTGCACACTTTCTCTCTCTCAAAAATAAATAAATATTTTTAAAAAAAGAAATGGTAACAATTCTATGATTGGGTATTCCACTAAATCTTCTCTATAGGGATGGAAGACCGAGAAATACTAAAGCTTATTTGGTAAGAAGCAGCCCTCAGTAGTATGAATTGAAATAGGGAGATGTTCGGTACTTTGTGACTAGGTCAGTGCTCATCTTGTCTGTGTTTAGACATGATGGTAGAGTGGTCTTCATTTTGCCCTTAATTTGTTATAGTTACAGAGTGTCCTTGTATGATACTGATGTTCTGTGAAATGTTTTGTGTTCAACAGGAGAACACCAGGGCCTAGTAGTGAGTGTCAGGCTGGTCCCCAGGAACACTAGAGCCCAGTGAGCAGGGCTGGACTAGCCCTACAGCTCAAGGGTTGCTTTCTTCTCTCCCACATCACATTCAACTTTTTAGCAGTTTCTCAAACTTACCTCCAGATCCTTAGGTTTTTAATTTTTGATTTATTTAAAAATATTTGACTTCCTGCTATAGAAATAAGCCTTTGGTTCTCTTATCAATCCCATTTATATTCACTCTTTACATACCTGCCTCCTTTTCCCCATCTTGGTAATGCGCCAATATCATCAGTATTACTCAAAAATAATTATAGTTATTTTTCTTTTTATGGCTATGTAAATGTTATTCAAGGCAGTACTGTACAGTATACTATGATTGTATATCCTTTCCTTTAGAATTTGATTTTATTGATTGTCTCATTTTATTTCATTTGCTCAGTTACCAATAATTCTTCCCCCAAATTCTCCAGTAGAATCGCAAAACTTTTCTTTGAATGGTTAAGGCAGCAGATAGTTCTGTAGTTCCATTTTTCCCTTGCAGACTGCCCTCCTGGATGCTCAGGTGACTGAGGAGCCGAGGATGTCTCTCTTTTTTTTTTTAATTAATTTCTACACTCAACGTGGGGCTCAAACTTACAACCCCAATATTGAGAGTTGTGTGCTGCACCAACTGAGCCAGCCAGGAGCTCCTGGACTAGGGGCTCTTGAAGCCTATGGCATTGCTGTAACATTGCAACTTCCTTTTAAGCATTTAATTTGTCCCTCTTTTTGCTGGCTTTCCTGTTTCCCAAGTCTTTTTCCATCTATTAACTCTGCTGCTTTTGATGGACACAGCCCTTAGTAACTTCCCAAGAAAGTATATACAGAAAGCAAATTTTTTGTTATGTGCATATCTGAAAATGCCTGCTCCCCCTACATACTTAAAATAATATTTTCTTATTTTTTCCAGCTTTATTAAAATATAATTGACAGGAGTCTTATTATGTAGGCATAACTGATGAAATCATTGGCCAGTAGTGATTGATTTAAACTCCAGCCCTTCTCGCCTTTCTGAAGGGAGGATTATGGGGGGTGGAACTGAAACTTTCAACCCTCCAGTCTCCTGGTTCAACCTCCTGACAATCAGCCCTCCTCCAAAGGGCTGTCCTATAGGATAGGGATAGGAAAGGGCTATCTCATAGCTACTTCATTAATATAACAAGGGCCACCTTTATTGCTCTCACCGTGTAGGAAATTCCAAAAGTTTTAGTAGCTCCTGTCCAGAAATGGGGTCTAAAACCAAACATATATTTTTTATTAAAAATCACAATATCACAGTATTGCAATATGATTATCACCATAGTTAGCCAATCCTTCTATCCCATCATGTAATTCTCATTCCTTTTTTGTGTCCCTGCACACTTGCATGATAGTTTGGGGGAAACAGAATTCTAAATTACAAAGAGGTTTCCCTCTGATTATTAAAGTCACAACTCTGTTATTTCCTAGATCTTCATGTTACTGTTGAGAAATTCAGTGTCTTTTGATTTAAATGTGACCCTTTTCCCTCTTTAGAGGCTACTAGGATCTTTGTCCTTGGTATTTTGAATATTCATTGTGACATGACTAGTTATGACTTTTTTTTTTTTTTTTTTTTGCTTGTATTGTTCTGGGCCCTTTCAATCTACAATATGAAGTTCTTCAGTTCTGGGAAACTTTCCTGTATAATTTCCTTGATAATATATTTCCTTCCATTTTCTTCCTCTAGGGCTCATATTATTTGGACCACCTGGATGGAACCATTCATTTTCCTTAACCTCCATTTTCCCCCTCTTGTCTCTTTGTCTTTTTGTTTGACCTTCTGGTCAATTTTCTCATCTATTTATTTCTATCCATATACCAGTTTGAAAAACTCCTGTTTGTTATCCTATTTTCATTTCTGTGAGTTCTTTCTCGTTGCTCAAACGTTCCTTTTTTTTTAGAAAATCTATTTGTTTGTTTTGCTCTGTAGATGGATTATGTTCTCTAATCCCAGACTCTAAGGATGCTAATTATAGATATAGTTGATATTTTCTACTCCTCCCGGTGTTAGTTCTATTTCTCAAGCTCTTTGTTCATGTTTGCTTCAGCATCTAACATCATATCAGAGGTTTTTTTCAAATGCCTGACTCCTATTGTCTATTACTGCACTCTTAAAAGTGAGGCATTAGGATAATCTTTGAGAAACTTCTTATGCTTTAGTTCGGGATTATGACTGGATGCTTCACTGTGATGGGGCATGGGAGCAGGATGGATGGGCGGGGCAAGGAAAACTAAAATTTCACTATTAACAGATTTTTCTCTTTGGATGTTCAATTACTTTAGAGAGGGAACATCTAATCTTTTGCCTGAGAGGTTATGCTTGCAGGCCCCTGTTCTTGGGACTGAGTAGAACGATCGATGGGTTGTGTGGGACCTCACTGTTAACAGTCAGATTTCACTCAACCGTTGCCATCATAGCACTTCCTTCCAGTTCTTGGCGAGGCCCAGGCAGGCCTCCTACCTTCCTGCTGCAGTTCCTTCATAGAGAAAGTCTCTAGCTCCTGAAGTGTGGGAGAGAGAGCCTTATCTGGCTATTTGGAACAGAGGAAGGGATTTAGGAATTTACCTGCTCCCCAAACTGAATTTCAATAAAAACTGGCTTATGTTCCCCTCTTTACTCTCATTGTCAGATGTCTCTAATTTCTGGTACCTTATGAGATTCCATGGCAAGAACTGGCCTATTTCCCCCACTTCCCAGACCTGCCCCCCATATGTGCTCTCTTTGCTTGGTTAAGTCCTTTACCTAGTCTATCTGCTTTTGATGTTCCCAAAGTCTGTTGACATCTTTTGTCTATCACAGTATCACCCATTCTCTCTGTCCTTTAGGATTTACATATTTTCTTACCTTCTTCACTGGCATTTTCGGAGAAAACAGAGATAGAATGTATATCTAACCTACATTGTTGAACCAGGAGCCTTAGCTTGGAATTTTACTGCTTATTCTTTAAATACTTTTAAAAATTGACGAACACACTGAGAATTCTGTAAAAATGATTGAGGGGAGCAATAAAAAAAAACAATTACTTTTCCTTTTTACTTCTATACATCATGCAGTTGAATGAGGTTGTCCTAATCAGATACAAGATGAATAGAAATTTAACAAGAGTTTTCAAATGGAGCAAATTTAGCCTCATGCTCACTGTACCAAATCTCTGATGGAACCAACTATAGGCACTCAGAAAATAACAAAATCAGATAACAAGACTTTTAATAGTGACTCAGTGTCCCTCACACCTATGTAACTCTTTTGCTTACATCTGACTTATCAACCATTACTCACTCTACATTCCGTGGAAAGTAGCATACTTTATCACACTTTAAACTATGTTGTCCTCACCTCCTGACTAACACCAACAGGTTGTTTAGTCCATTGCACATTGCAGGGTTTTCTTTCTTGGGTAGTAGACAAGTAACCATGCACTTCACTTGAGTTTCATCTCTACTCACTGTGATACGTTTAACGTTAAGGACAACTGTTACTTTCCAACGACATAATGTGGTGTAGGAATTGAAGGCTGCATACTAGTTGCTTTAATGTCAGTGGAAGCAAAGAGTTCTCAGTAAAGAAAGTAAAAGAAAGTGGTAGTAGTGATAATAACTAGTAGCCACAGTGAAGATGCTAATCAAATGTTAAACCCATCAAGATAAATGTTTGCAGTTAGTTTCCGTGGGTGTCACAAATCTTGATTAAAAATGTCAGTTTTTTCCATGGTTAGTGACTTCAACTAATCGAAAACAAGATGCAGGAACATACAAATGCTTGTTTTAACAAGTAAATGTAGCAATGGCCAGTGGTAGGTCTGACGTTGCAAATATTACATGTTCTTGGGAAGCCAGAGAACAAGTTTGGACTTGAGGATGGCAAATGTCAATAAGGCTGAAGATGAATGTTTTTTGTTTTGTTTTGTTTTGTCTGTTTTGTTTTGTTTCAATACCCCTGCCCTGAGAAAGAAATTTTCCACATATCTAGAAGGAAAATAAAATGTATACTGGCCCAGTTTTTAGCATTTCACTATCAGCTTTATTTAACACTTAAGATGTGCCTAGTAGAAATCTCTGTTGATCTCTTCTACTTCCAGGGACTTATCCATCACCTATTTGCTGGTGAAATTCAAATATGCCAATATTACTCTTTTTTAATTTCCAGTACATTTCAAAGAATTGTCCTAAGCTATCTCAAACTCAGCAAATCCAAAATTAATCAATTTATCTACCCATCCAGTCTAACGTTCTTCCTAAATTCCTTAATTCATTTGTTTTGCCATCTATTTGGTCATCTCAACTAAAACGTTTTAGTCTCATTCTCCAAGCACAGCGATCGCATCAGTGGCCAATAAATATTTCTTAATAAATGAATGAATGGATTTTCAATGTTTTTGATTCCTCTCCCTCTAATGATTTTGTGAGTTCAAGTCACTTGACTTCAAACCCCCGCCCAAGGTGTTCCCTTCTCTTGCCCGCACTGTTGCTGCTTTAATATAGGCCCTCAAGCCTTCTGTCTGCTGGGCCTCTACCATCCAAACTGTCTGCAGCACGACTTTGGTCATATTTTTTTTTAAATATTTTTTATTTATTTGTGTGTGAGAGAGAGAGAAAGAGACAGCATGAGCAGGGAAGAGTCAGAGAGAGAGGGAGATACGGAATCTGAAGCAGGCTCCAGGCTCTGAGCTAGCTGTCAGCTCAGAGCCCAAACCCACGAACTGTGAGATCATGACCTTAGTTGAAGTCGGACACTTAACCGACTGAGCCACCCAGGCGCTCCTGGTCATATGTTTTTTTTTTAATGTTTCTTTATTTTTTAGAGAGAGAGATAGAGGATGAATTGGAGAGGGGAAGAGAGAGAGGGAGACACAGAATCCAAAGAAGGCCCGAGGCTCTGTGCTGTCATAGAGCCCGACATGGGATTTTGAATTCACAGACCGCGAAATCATGACCTGAGTCGAAGTTGGATGCTTAACCGACTGAGACACCCAGGTGCCCCAACTTTGGTCATATTTTTAACGTGGCTTAAAAATACTTAACTTCTCTCTTTTGTCTGCCAAACAAAATTCCAACTTCTTCTCCTGACTCTCCTCAATTATTAGAATCTTCTTTCATCACTTCCTCTGACTTGTTTTTAAATCTTCCTCTAAAGCCAGGTTTTTCCCATGTTTGATCACACTGGGTCATTTCATGCCTCCATGCCTTTGATCATGTGATTATTTCCTATCCTGGAATGTTCCTTTTCTCTGTCTTCTAGTCTGCTCAAGTCCAGACCATCCTATAGCTCCTAATCCAAATACCTCTGAGGCCTCTAATTGGAATTATGTTTTTACTCCTCAAAGCTTGCATGATCTTTTCATGTATACGTCTACTCTGCCTCTCACACATACTGGGCTGCATTTTCATAATCTGCTACATGTAAGCCTCTGTCCCAAGTCCAAAAAAGCCCTATTGCCAGCACTTTGTGCCCAGCCCACAGTAAATGCTGTAGAAAGTTTTCAGAATTGGCATTGAATTAAAGCCATTATATACACCATTTAATAAGGATTTAATGCATATTTCAGGAGTTGAAGGCAAAAAAAGGTAAAGGAGAGAATTGAAGCAGAAAATGTTTAGTATTGAGAAGAAGGTGAAAAATATTAAAATAAAGTGACCCATGATGTATGAACTCATATCTTAAAAAGAAATCACCTCTTCAATGAACAGAGCTTCCCAGAACCCTGCACTCACCACCACCCTCACACCATGCTTCATACCACTCCTTTTTTTTTTTTTCCTGCAGACTCTTCAAACCACAGGCAGCATGGGCAGTATTGAGGCCTATGATATTCGTTCTTTATTCACTGGGATTTGTTTCCCTGTCTTGTCTTCTAGGCGTCACGAGTGTGGTTCCAAGAATC
Organism: Proteles cristata cristata; assembly: GCA_017311185.1. Classification (NCBI taxonomy): domain Eukaryota; kingdom Metazoa; phylum Chordata; class Mammalia; order Carnivora; family Hyaenidae; genus Proteles; species Proteles cristata. The sequence goes on from JAESUZ010000127.1 coordinate 1,743,910, forward strand.
CCAGTGTCAGGAAGGAAAATGGGATGGCTTGAGAAGAAGCAGTCTGGTTCTCCCTTGGAAAGCTTTCACTTCATTCCAGTACCTCTAAGAGAACATGCCTAGGGAATGCACTGCCCTCTCCAGGTGCTGTGTTCTTCCTAATGAGGGATTGGAGAGGAGGAAGCACACCCCCGGGTTCTCCTATATCAAGTCCTGTATTGCAATGGCCTCGTAGATGATGTGGCACCCGAGAGGTCAGGAGTGGTGAGAACCTGTTGTATCATACATGGAGAAGAGTCCTTTCTAGTTCAGAGAAAGCCACTCTTCAGGTTTGCTTTATTTTAGTGAAGGGACATTTTGTCTAATTAGAGAGGAAAGTGGTCAGGCACCTATCTCAACCCCACTGGAGACTTGCCAAATAAAAAGGCACTAATTAGACTTACTTAACCAATGGTAATAGATGTACTCTAGCAGAGGATTCTGTTTTTAAAACTCTTAATTATAAAAAAATATAATATATGCTAATGAGAGTATTGTAAAGACCCTCCATGTAATCACACCCAGCTTCAACAATTTAGTAACAGCCCATCTTAATTCATCTCGATGCCACTCCCATAATCCCAGATTGTTTTGCAACAATTCAAGCATCGTATTATTTCCTTCATAAGTATTTTTAATGATCACATAGGAATCTATATCACATAGGAAACTTAAACAGTTTACCTTTGTTTAAGGTAAACTTCTCATCCTACCATAGAATCTATATTTTGTTGCCTCAAGACTTGAGAGGCATGTAGGGCTTCTCATATACATATTGAATGTGTAAAACTTACATGGAGAGTGGGATTGTGTGAGTTAGCTCTATCCCTGTGATTAATCTCTTCTGTACACAATGGCAGCCAGGGTGTGGGAACGCCCCTCCTTTGGTCACCTAGTAACTTTTCACTGGTCAACAAGAAGCTGAATAAGCGATTATATTGCGAGAAAGTGCTTGGCTAGCTGACTTGGATCATCTCCTAGATTTTAAGAGAAGTTCTATCGCCAAGTTTGAATTTGCTAAACCTTTGAGGCTTTGCTGGCAGAAAAGAAGCGTTCCACTCTTGGAGCATAAATGGATTCAGAAGACATGGGCTCAGGTAAACTAGGCCAAATATTGAAGCAGATTTGGAGACAAAACCTGATGTTAAAACAGGCCCTCCTGGGTGATAACCAGTGTGAAGGGGCTGGTAGGGCCAGTTGGATAGCCACGGTGGTCTTTCTGGGTCAAGAACTCAGTGGGGCCCTTCACCAATTCTTGGAGCACACTGCAGGGACCCTGCACTCTACCTGCCAGCAGCTGTATGTATTGCTTGAGAAGGAGGACCAGTGTGTCTGGAAACAAGGCAAGTATTTCTTTTTGTTCTTCTCTAAGAAATGTTGATTGGGTAGTCACTTTGAGAGGTACTAAGCATGCAAAGAAGGCCAAGATAGAGTCTTGTCCATAAGGGACTAACAATATATTTGGGGAAATAAGGTAAGACAAATGGACAAGTGCAAGAGATATCAAAGCCAGTTCCATTAAAGACATACAAAGGAAGTACATTAGGACCTCAGAATCAAGCAAGATTCCATTTTTAGAATGGGAAATTGGGAGTTTTGCTATATCAAATGCTGTATTTAAACTGAAGCTCAGGGGTGCCTGGGTAGCTCGGTTAAGTGTCCAACTTTGACTCAGGTCATGATCTCATGTTCGAGCCCTGCATCAGTCTCTGTTTTGATGACTCAGAACCTGGAACCTGCTTCAGATACTATGTCTCCCTCTCTCTCTGCCCCTTCCCCACTTGCGTTCTTTCTCTCTCAGAAATAAACATATGGGGCGCCTGGGTGGCTCAGTTGGTTAAGCATCCCACTTCGGCTCAGGTCATGATCTCCTGGTTCGTGGGTTCAAGGCCCGCGTCAGGCTCTGTGCTGACAGCTCAGAGCCTGGAGCCTGTTTCAGATTCTGTGTCTCCCTCTCTCTCTGACACTCCTCTGCTCATGCTCTTTCTCATCTCTCTCTCTCTCTCTCTCTCTCTCTCAGAAATAAATAAAACATTAAAAATTAAAAAAAACATAAAAAAATTTTAAACTGAAGCTTAAGGAATGAATTGTTTTCATGCAGCTAGAAATTAGGAATCTTGAAGAAGCATTTCAGGCAAGGGTGTTATTAGCAGGATCCACTATTAAGAATAGGAAATTGGGGTACCTGGATGACTCAGTTGGTTAAGCATCTGACTTCGACTCAGGTCATGTCTCTTGGTCCATGGATTCGAACCCTGCATCAGGCTCTGTGCTGACAGCTCCGAGCCTGGTGCCTGCTTCAGATTCTGTGTCTCCCTCTCTCTCTGCCCCTTCCCCACTCATTCTCTGTCTCTCTCTCAAAAATAAGAAAACATTAAGAAAAAAAATTTTTAAGTAGGAAAATATTCCTACTTTGAGGCAGAACAAGCAGTTTTTCTGTATTGGAATATGATGAAGTTCTATTTGTAGAATTATTTGAGCTTGAACCCATTAATTATAAAAACACTAGACTGGGGTGGGTTGGGCTATAGAATTGGACATCCTCCTGCACACACACTGAGAGGTAAGCAGGCTCTTGGGAATAGTTCCAGTTGTGGATGCTGAGAAGTATGAGAGGAAGAACATTGTATCTGGTGAATATAATCTCAGACAACAGTTACTCTAGATAAGATGATGGGTGGTATCATGAAATCCAACTCTAAATAATATAGTGTCAAGGTAAGTGGGCAGGTCTCATCAATCAGGAATCCAGGGCAGATAATGTTAAGAAATTATCTCGAAGGCAGATGGTAGGCTTTGGGGAAATCTGTCCAAAGGCAGCATGACCCAGACAATGGTAGTTGGAGCTCATAGCCAAGACTCTAGTCTCTGGAGTGAATTGAATATGGTCTTAGGCAACATATCAAGACAAATTGTTATTCATGGAAAATGATAAGGACACAGCTACCAGAATAGGAGATCAACATAAAGGTGTTCTTAGGTACAAGGCAAAAACACAAGTTGTCAGAACTGGAGACCAAAGATAAACCTAGATTTGTAAAAGGATGATTTAATGATGACTCTTAAAATACTGACCTATATATGGGGATATAATTTACATATTCCTTAGTTCAGAATTGAATTCTAAAGATTGGAGAGTTGCTAAGCCTGCAAGAAGTGATCAAGTGATCTCAGCTGTGAGCTGTGACTTCAGAGAAGGGATGCACAGAGAAGAGAATGGTAGGACATGGGAATGGAATAAAAGATTATTTCAGATCAGATCATGAGGAGGGTTTCTGCTAGTGAGAAGAGGTTTGACTTGGTTTAGTAGTCCTTGAGTAGCTAATGCAGGTTCTAATCAGAGAATCAGAATCTGTACAATTAAAGCTATTCCTTGGAAGGCTAATTAGAAAACTGTAAATGATCACAAGAAGAATAGTGTAAACCTAAAATAATTCTCATAGCATTCAGCAAAGTACCAAAAAAGTATAGTATCTACACCAGTAAAAATAATGTAGTTATGATATGCCTGCTACTCAAGTCTTCTCTGAAGTGTTTTGCTGAATTTCAGGCAAATAATTATAAGCTGTTATATTGATAAACAATATAGTACATTCAAAGGAGGAGGAATAAGTCTCAAAATCATACTAAATCATCAAGGGATGATTGAGGGAAATGTTGACTTCAGTTGAATAGTTTTGTGACTGTGTAGGGGAGATCACGGTATCTGCCTCCAAATATTCAAAGAATTTTCATGTGCAGAAAGTATTAGACTTACTCTTTGCCACTACAGCATAAAGCAATTTGTCCCCAATTCCTAGATGTGTTAAAAGAGTGACAGTTGTACAAATGACTTCTTCTTTAGGAGGGAGATTGGCTTAAATGCCTGGTAAAGGTCTTGGTAGGTTTCTGAGGTTATCTTGCCATATCTTCATGGAGAAATATAATTTGGTTCAGCTTTATATTTTATTCTTTTTATGTATCTGTGTGTGTTTGTGTGTGTGTGTGTATAGAAATGTCTATTTTCATAGACTGCCTCATGAAAATAAATGAATACTTGGGGAGCACTGCTACACTTCTAAAGGAAGAGGAAAAAAAGATGTGTAATTTATGCGGCATGCATGATGAATGTACCCCACTGCAGACAATGTCCACTATTCACGATATCAAAGCAGCAGACATTGCTGCAAGAGGGGAACAGAATGTCATAGAAACAGCTACTGTTTCTTCCACAAATGGAGAGCAAAGTCATTACACGAACCAGGTCCAGTTAAAAAAAAATAAAGCGCATATGAGTTCAGACTTAGTGGAAAAAGAAAAGAATACATCATTGAATGAAGATATAACAGAGCAAGAGGAATCACAGGACAAAATGTTCCCAGATAATGTAGAAAATGAAGATGATAAACAAATAGAACACATGACTGTTGAGAACATAAATGGCAACAGGGAAGAGATGCATGACATAATCCAGAAAACAGAAAGAGAAATACAAGAGACCTCAGAAAACCAAAGAGAAGAGATTACCACATCCTCAAAAACATGTGATATCTCCAGAAAATATCTGAATAGTCTTCTTTCCAATGATTCAGAGGGTCTGAACCAAAAGAATAACATAATGGAAAAGGAGTAAGTAAATGTAATGTGAGTGGTGCTTGTACAATGCCTATTGATATGTGTACTTCTATAGTTATTATACATAGTATTTATACATGACTAGAATTTTATATCTCCCTTTAGATCATCTCCAAAACAATATTGTAAATTAATAATTCAGCTTAAATTACTTTTAGTAAAATTTATATGGCAGTCATTACTAATATATATATTTTTTATAGTTTTAGGAAACAAGCACTCAATGTTTCTTTAAAGGAAGAGGAATTGACGATATATGGAAGTAGTTTAAATGAACAATTGTCCAGAACATGAGTGGTCTTCTAAATCACTACTCTTTCAATTATAATAAGAAGAAACTAGGAGACTACAGAGAATTCATATACTGGAAACACATTTTCTAGCCTCAGATTTATTTTAATTATATCCTCAAATAAATCCTCACATTTCTTTTATTTATAAATTATCATAAATTCTTAACCTGTGTCTGTAGTCTTTAGGGGCCATGGGTAAGCTTTAAGCAATTTTTAAAACTGAGTGTATATTTTCATACCTATTTGATCTCCTTAGAGATGGTCCAAAACTTTTAACAGATTCCCAAAGAGCCCATGACATCCAAAAAAATAAAAGTGGAAAGTGACTGATATACTTCATGAACTGTCTTCCCTATACAAGGGGATAATAATCCCTATTCGTCCAAATAAAATAAAATATTCACAAGCCATAGTTTTCTAGCAAATATCACATCCTTAGAAGGCAATGGAGAATAATGAAAACAATCATGGCTTTGGGAATCAGACTTACATTTTATATCCAGTTTTTCTACAGAATAGTTCTGTGACACTGGGCAGCTTGCTTCATCTCTTAGCCTTGTTTTCTTCTTTTTAGAAACTATATATACTTGCTGGGATTATTTGGTAAGATCAAATGAAAAAATCACATAAAGGGCCTAGCACTACACACTTTGCAGATGCTTGCGCTGACCTAAATGTTACTATGTAATTGATTTCACTCTCAACAACCCTCACTTTCTCTACCTTCCACACTCTTCCAACTTTCACTTACCCCCTCTCTGCCATGATGTGCTGTGCTCTTTTCAGGTGTACAATACCATTTCCAGGACAACACTACAACTAGGTCTAGGATCTCAAGCAGCTCATTTTGCTACTTTGACCTTACCTATCTCATCAGGAAAATGAAGAGGTTGAGTTGGATTAGCTATGAGGTCCCTACAGGGCGGAGAATCTAATGAATTTTATAGATGTCATAGGAGAGCGTTCAATGCATGAAAGACCCCCATAGTTTCAAAGAACTATTGCCCCTGCAAAACCATTATTAAGTTAGTTAATATGTGGTTACCCATTTCAATGGAGAAAAACATTAACACTTCATATTCTTACATTCAGAAATGACTCAAAGCATCAACTAATGAGTCACTGCTGAACCACTCCCTCTAACACCTCCCTTAGGTGTTCCCTAGTTAGCTATTTCCTCTTCATAGCATCCAAACCAATTGTGCTTGGCTTGTATATTTATAAAGATGACTACTCTTTCAATCCCTCAGGCTAGGAAGCCATCAGACCACTTAAAATATATATGTCATAAACAAAATCTTGCTGGGAATCTGTTGTGATTCCTCACTGGATGGCTTTCTGTAAGAAACCTATCTCTTCTACTTTCGTAGTCCTAGTATGTATAGACTCAAAGGGAAACAAGACTAAAATAAACCAATCTGATTATTTTAGCTGCTGGACTAGATCTATTTGATTAAACCTAGAGGAAATGGAAGCATTTATAGGTCTCTTCAGTCACTTCATCTATCAGTCTTTTAGAAGAGGGTATGCAGATAGTTTCCAGGACACAAAGAGAATCATTTCTGAAGTTATACAAGGCTGAGTCACTGTATTCTCTGTTAAACAATTCTGAAATTGTCTTTCATTTTCTTAAGTACGATTATTACTCTCATCAGAAAATGTACAAACAGACCAATGTACTGGGTAATTTCCTTCTAACTTTACAGGTTTAGAATTATAAATATAAATAACCTTCCTTGAAATTTCAACATGTTTTGTTTTGTTTTAGATATCTACGTTAAAGAGTACTATAAATTCAATCTACTAATAATTGAAAAATAGTTAAAACCTGATTATTCTAGAACTGGGTATGAATGCTGCATTTTATATGGATCCTCTTATTTATCTTTCACATTGCCAATATTTCAGTCATTTCACGGATAAGAAATGAGAAGTACCAAAAGGAGAAACTACAGCTGGCGATTTCAATGTAGAGATCTAGCATTTATTGAGCACACATTTTATGCTAACCCCCTTTAATAAGAAGTTTAAATATTTTATCTCATTGCATCTTCACACCATTGTGAATTAGGTATTGGTTTCAGTAATGGATAAAGAAGGTAGTGCTTTGGAGTGATTTGAAAATATGTTAGAAAGTGTGGACATTTGTGCTAAAGATAGAGGGATTCTATTATTGGTTCTGTAACTTAACATTGGTGTAATTTTCAACAAGTGAAATTTTCTAAGCCTCAGTTTCCTTACCTGTAAAAGGTGATGACAGTAGTATCTGCCTGACCTCCTTAGTGTGAGGATTAAATGAAACAACACGGAGACCCCTGGCTGGCTCAGGAGGTAGAACATGAAACTCTTGATCTCAGAAATGTGAGTTTGAACCCTACGTTGGTTGTAAAGATTACTGAAAAATAATTAAATCTTAAAAAAAGGAAAGAAACAATGTGTAGCCTAAAATCTGGTCCATAGAGAGTGCTAACATATTAGTTATCTTAATAATAATTAATGATATTTGGAGCACCTGGGTGGCTTAGTCAGTTAAACTTCAGAATTGGTTTTGGCTTAGGCAGTACCTCACAGTTCCTGGGTTTAAGGACCATGGCCCACTCTGTGCTGGCGATGCAGAGCCTGCTTGAGATTCTTTCTCTGCCTCTCCCTCTGCTCCTTCCCTCCCTCAAAATAAATAAACATTTAAAAAATATTATTGATATTTAAGGCCAAGCAAATAGTAAGTGACTGATCACAAACTTGAATTTAAATGTTTAAGATTCTAAAATCTTTGGCAAAGGTGATGGTTATAAAAAGCAAGAGTATAACAAATGGTCAAAAAAAGTGTTTATGTTGATTCTTTGATGATTATAAATATTCTGCTTCTAATTACCTTGATTAATCATAAGTGCACAGTATTTTGTACCTTTCTCAGTTTTTCAAAAAAACGTAATAAACATCATCATTCGATGTAATATGTTTGGATAATTCCAATACCAGATATATATTTACATATATATTTATCTCCTTCCCTTAAATTTAGTAAACGATTCAAGTATAAGTACTTAGTTTATCAAGAAGCATTAGTAATCTTCAGATTCATGTTGTAAAGTGAACAAAGCTGAGAAATCAACCACCTAAATAATAATGGTAATGTCAATGGGAACAATAGTAACAATAGTTAATATGTATAATACAGACTATGTCAGGCATAGCTTTTTAATTACTTAACATTTGTGAGTTTATTTAATTCTCACAGCCATCTTATTAGACAGGTATTATTTCATTATCATTTTACAGTTGAATAAACTGAGGCACAGAGAGATTGAGTATCTTTCCCAAGGTTACAGAGTTAGTAAGTGGAAAAATTGGGATTCACACCAAAACAATGTGGCTTTCGAGCTTGTGCTCTGTATGCATTTAGCTATACAGTACACAAATTAAATAATTGCAAAAATTATGTGTTTTTCTTTTTCTTTTTCTTTTTTTTTTTTTTTTTTGCTGCAGATACTTTGACATACTGAGTGATACCAGCCCCCAAGTGTCTTGTTATATTACAGCACCATCATATGTTCTACAACATCTAGAATGCCGGATAATTAATAGCATGAGTTCTTTAATAGTGAGTGACAATGAAGAGTTGGTCAGCAATGTCATCACTGTTGAGTGCTCAGATATGGAAAACAAAATTCCGTTTCCAATATGCATTACAATTCCATTTACTGCACGTTACAGGGGAAATTACAGAGACATCATGGTAAAAGTGTCTGATGTAAACCTTCAGTCGAGTTACCTAACCCCAAATTCACTGGAAGGAATGAGAGGAAGTTACAAGGTTGGTAAATCCTTGACTATATCTACATTTGCTATTTGACTCCTCTACTAAATATTAGCCAGACTATCAGATTGTGAATAGATATAATTGCTCCATCGGTAATAAGTGGAAAGGCTGATTAGGTTAACACCAGTGAATTCACAATTTTTTTTTGCTATCTATAAAGATCAAAGGAAAGCAGAAATTATTGGGAAAAACTTCAGAATGAAGAACTTGGGTCTAGGACCTAGCAAATGTATGTTCACCTGGGAAAGAAAACCAAAATCGTGGCTTAGTCAGCTTCATGCTCTAGACTAGCATTAGACTAACATTTCTAATGTGATGGACCTCTGTCTTAACTTAAGAAGGTTGGTATCCCCAGGTAATACTAGTTTTATTTTTATCATTCATGAGTTGTGAAAATATGTAAAAAAAGTAATTGCATGTATGTGTGTGTTCCTTAAGATAGTTATTAAGTCTATAAATTGTGTTTTCTTTATACACAGAAGATAGTATGTGTGGTAGTTAAGATGTGAGTTGTGGAGGAAGATTGGCTGGGTTTGAAATCTGATTCCTATACTTTCCTGCTATGTTAGAACAGGTAAATTATGTAACCATGTCATGACTCAATTTCTTTATCTGAAAAATGAACACAATAATATTGTCTGCCTGATAGGATCATAGGGATTAAATGAGTAAATGCACTTAAGACAAAAGGAAGCCTATAAACATGTGTTAGGAATTAATAAATTAGACTTTATTGTAATAACTCTGAGCTTCTCTACCATCACAAATTCCTGTTTTGAAGACAGAATATAACAGTTGTTAAATTAGCATGAAGTTGATGGGAACTAAGGTTAAAGATTTTTCTGTGGGTCCCCAAATTAACTTTTAAACAAAATGTTTATCTTTTTAGCTTTACATAAGTTGTCATTATTTGAAGACAGGACAAGGAATAAATGTTTGAAAATTCCATGAAACAAGAAATTCTTTATAATACATCTCTTCTTTTTCTGATTTGGGACTTTCGTGAGTTACAAAGTTATGTAGTAGAATATGAAAGCTAAGCTTGCTCTAATTATTTGTTCCAATTCATGTCCCTAATACATTTTATATTTAGTCTAGAAAGCCGATATGTATAATAGTCTGGTCAGCATTGCTCTTGACTGTGGCTTTTTAATCTTAACCAATCTATGTGACTGACATTTTAAAAGAAAAAACTGTTGATAGTACATGTGACTTACGAGATGTTTAGTAAATGGATAATCAGAGCAAAAAGGACATCAAAATACAAGGACTGTTATCTACTAAAAATATACCAGCATATGCTTTTTATAATTTTCCAGTGGTAGTTATCCCCATTTTTAGCTCAGAAATTTTAAACTCTGGAGTCCTTCCAAAATTTTGTGTGGTTCATCCGACATTTAAGAATTCTAATTCCAGAGTCAGATAAACAAACCATCATCAGATTTCTGTTGATGGTAACTCCCCTGCTTAAAAACACTTCTGGTTCCCAGCATCTGCCAAATGTGCACAAAATGCACAACCACCAGCTCTGGGAAGGCTTTTCTTTCTAACTTCTCACCATTTTCCCTTCAGCCAATGAGGAACATTCATCCCGCCCTGAATTTTCCCATCGATGGATTCATGACGTGATATTGTAAAATGTCTTCCTCAGTCAGTTTTCAAATGATAGGTTATTTTCTGTTATGAGTGTCCCTGAAATGTTTATGTGTGTGTCTGCATGATTATCCACTCGTGTTGGGGAGGAGCCTGACTGGGGCTTGGGGACACATGAATAGACCAAATTACTTTAAAGCCTGCCTCTTCATTTTAAGCTTTGGTGGTTATATGAATAGATCATTTTGTTTTCCTTTATGTACTCAGTTCTCTTTTGTGTGATAAAAAGGCTTGAATATGTGCCTATATATATGCATTACAAATTTAAATGTCACTATATAAAAAAGAAACACAAATGCCTTTTTTTAGTTTTTTGCTCCCACTGCATGAAGGAGAGAAATAGAAAAAATGACTTTGCTAAGAGATTGTGAGCTGCCAGAAGGAAGAATTTACTGACAGTACAGGTGCTATAGTGTTTACATAAACTACCCAAATGATGAAATTTGGAATTCTGTAAAACAGTGTTAAATTTCCTGGATAAAGGTCAATATTTATTATTTTTTGGTCTATTTATTTATTTTGAGAGAGAGAGAGAAAGAGAGAAGGAGGGAGGGAGGGAGGGAGAGGGAGAGCAGGGGAGGGGCAAAGAGAGAGAGAGAGAGAGAGAGAGAGAGAGAATCCCAAAATCCCAAGCAGGCTCCAGGCTGCCAGCGCAGAGCCCAACACAGGGCTTGAACTCACAAACCATGGAATCATAACATGAACTGAAACCAAAAATTGGACGCTTACCCAACTGAGCCACCCAGGTTCTCCTAAAAGGCAATATTTAAAGTTTATTCTGGTAAAGGAAGATAGGATTCCAAAAATAGTTAATATTTGTGAAAATACTAAATGCGATTGTCCATTCACTCACTATACATCTTGAGGGAGGATTTAAATTTAAAAACATATTTACTTCTCTCTTTTTCTATCATTAGTCCAAATTTGAGAGACTACTATCAGGTTCTACCTCATCTCATGAGATGACCAACCCTTTGGTGTTAATGAAATCTTTCTCAATTGTGAGAGATTACAGGGACAGCAGATAGACTTTTCTTTTGCAGCAGCGTATGTACAGCAGATACTCCCTGAGCAGGGCTGCATTAATGTCCTTTCATGTCCTCAATCCATACAGGGCACCTGTGCTGAAGTGAAAGTGTACAAGTTGGGTATCTTTTCTGTTGTATCTTGTTTAAAGAAAGAGTCCTTCACAGTAACAAAGAAAGGCCTTACTCTTAAGCCAAGCATGGATTCCCGAGTGTCATTAAATTACCCTCCAGGAGTTTTTGGCTCACCAGTACTGGTACAATTAAAGGTAAATGCTAAAAACTGATGAGTTTCTTCTCAGAGATTTTGTGGGTCAGCAAACATAGTTTCAAAATGATAAGGGTACCGCTATTTAATACAACACTAAATGAATTCTTCCCTTATACTTTTCTTTTTAATCCTTTCTTTCTCTTATTTAAATTTTATTTATTTTTTTTTTATTTAAAGAATAAAATTTAGGGGCTCATGCCAACAAATATCCTCCTTAATGCCCATCACCCATTTATCCCATTCCCCCACTCAATACCTCTCCAGGAACCCTCAGTGTGTTCTCTATAAATACACAGTCCCTTATGGTTTGCCTCCTTCTCTCTTTTTATCTTATTTGTTCTTCCCTTCCCCTATGCTCAACTGTTTTCTTTCTTAAATTCCACATATGAGTGAAATCATATGATATTTACCTTTCTTAGCATAATACACTCTAGTTCCGTTCATGTTGTTGCAAATGGCAATATTTCATTCTTTTTGACTGCCAAGTAATATTCATTATATACATATAATTCATTATATATATAATATATTATATATATGTATATACATATATATGTATACCATATGCATACCATACATATATGTACATATATATATGTATACCATATGCATACCATACATATATGTACATATATGTATATATATACCATCTTTTCTTTATCCATTTGCCGGTCAATGGACATTTGTACTCTTTCCATAATTTGGCTATTGTTGATAATGCTGCTATAAACATTGGGGTGGATGTGCCCCTTCAAATCAGCATTTTTGTATCCTTTGGATAAATACCTAGTAGTGTAATTGCTGGGTGGTGAGATAGTTCTATTTTTAATTTTTTGAGGCACCTCTGTACTGTTTCCCAGAGTGACTGCAACAGTTTGCATTCCCACCAGCAATGCAGAAGTGTTCCCCTTTCTCTGCATCCTAGCCAACATCTGTTGTTGCCTAAGTTGTTAATGTTAGCCATTCTGACAGGTATGAGGTGGCATCTCATTGTGATTTTTATTTGTATTTCCCTGATAATGAGTGATGTTGAGCATCTTTTCACATGGTTGTTAGCCGTCTGGGTGTCTTCTTTTGAAAATTGTCTGTTCATGTCCTTTGCCCATTGCTTCACTGGATTATGTTTTTTTGGGTGTTGAGTTTCATAAGTTCTCTATAGATTTTGAATAGTAACCCTTTATCTGATATGTCATTCGCAAATATCTTCTCCTGTTCTGTCAGTTGCCCTTTAGTTTTGTAGTCAGTTTTGTTTAGTTTTGCCTTTACTATGCATAAGCTTTTTGTCTTGGCGAGATCCCAATAGTTCAGTTTTGCTTCTGTTTCCCTTGCCTCTGGAGGCATGTCTACTAATAAGTTGCTGTGAATGAAGTTTATCTCCTGTAAGATTTTGATGGCTTCCTGTCTTACATTTAGGTCCTTCATTCATTTTGAGTTTATTTTTATGTATGATGTAAGAAAGCAGTCCAGGTTTTTAGGTTTTAGAAAATGTTTGTTTGTTTTTGGAGAGAGAGAGAGCATGAAAAGGGGCAGAGAGAGAGGGAAATACAGAATTTCAAGTAGGTTCCATGCTGTCAGTGCAGAGCCCAACATAGGGCTTCAACTCATGAACTGTGAGATTGTGACCTGAACCGAAATGAAGAGTTGGACGTTTAACCAACTGAGCCACCCAGGAGCCCCTCTTATATTTTTAATGACCTAACATACAGTGCTATCAGTGATAAAGTGAGGATTTAGAGCATAGTGAATCCCATTCCAAAGTGAATCCCTGCTTTATTTGTAAGCTTGCTTGGCTGTGTGTATGTGTGTGTGGGGGTGGTATGTATGTGTGTGTGTCTTGATGACATTTATTGACAAAAACATATGTGGGTATCTATGAATGAATTGATGCCAGGATTTGGGACAATCATATGATTCAAGATTTGCATCTGACAGGATGGCAAAAAGGAGGCTAATCAATTTCAATATTTGTTATGAATATTTGGTTATATTTCATTATAAAATAGCATTTTGGGAATGAAGATTTAATATATACAAACACCATTTGCAAGGTATACACAAGATATAATGGAGCATCATTGCACATTTTAGAAGATACACTTTCTCAATATTTTCTGTCCTTCTAATCTAGACTCTCACCCATGCTCTCCTGTTTCTCTGTTATTGTAAGTGGTTAACAAAGAAGAAAAATTAGGTGAAAAATCAATATTATGAACAATATATTCATAAGTATTTCCATAACTTTAAAATTTTAGAATCATGCTAGCTCTTTTTATTAGCCACTTTTATGTGAGAGGAAATAAATATAGTTTTGTTTTTCTAGTTTCTGAAGATCACTTGATCTAACACCAGTTCTAATGAGAAATTACGTAAAATGTCTTTTTTGCTTTCTAGGTCATTTTGTTGCCTACAAGTAAGAGTGTTTCTCAGTTATTTATAACATAAGAGAAGGAACCCAAATTTCAGAAAAACTTTGTAAAAGGGAGACCAAATCTTGTGTTTTTTTACATTAATTCATCATTGATTCCAGTCAACAACACATGGAGAAATATATAAAACTAGATTCTGTCAAATTTTCAGAAAATTGGCTTAGACATGTGCTGATACTTTGCATCTTTTGCTATTAAAATATAGGAATATATGTATTTTTTCCTTGTTCAGGTCCAACCAGTTGACCCATCTTTGGTGGCATATTTAAAAACACAGCAAGATACTTCCTACCCGGTGATATCTACAAGCCCTCTGATCCATGTTAAGCACCCATTGATACATCCTTTCCAGAAGCCAGTTACCATATTCCTACCTTGTGCTCCACACCCTGATAAAAAGAATCTTGCGTCTGAGATAGAGCATAAAAGAACAGCTAGTGCCACTACCAATAGGATCACACCACTATACCTCAACCGGTGAGTTAAATCCTTGTATCGCTAACTGAGTTGATGATAAGCAAAGAAACATAAAATGCAATTTGATGTCACATGTTTAAAAATCATTACTGAAATATCATGAAACATTTTCATATACAAATAAAATATTGTAGATTCATAAAAGGTAATGACTTTAGACCCACAAACAGCCCAAATATATGCTCTGCGGTGGGGTAGACACATAAGAGGTAAATTTAATCTTTGCTTTTAAAGACATTATGACATGGTTAATTATAAAGGTGTGGTATAGTGATTTTAACTTCTGTATTTAAAGAGTGTGCTGTTAATGTAAGGAAAATATTAACCTGAACTTTTCCAAAACAAATTTAATTTGAATCTGTGTTTGCCATATAGGCGAAATGTTACTGGATCCTTCCCTAATTTTTATAACTACACAAAATCCCCACCAGTGAGACAAATATGCATACTGAGTTACTAGCCAGAAACGACATTGGAAACAAAATGCTAACAACAAATAGGGTACACAGAATAATCCCGATCTTAATTCCTATTCTTTCATTTAATACTTATTTTATCTTTTCCTAATGAAAAATGTAGAAGGGAATGTTTCTGTTCTTCAGTTCAGAAGGAAACTATTTTTTCTTTGAAAAACCAAGAGGGAGAAACAACTTCAGAAACTTAATTGAAATACTATCTACTATTAATTGAGTAGCTACTGTGTGCCAGGTTTCCTGTGTATATTGTCTTATCCAATCTCCCCCACCCCACCTTTTCTTCATTCTATTAGTAAGAAGACTGAAACTCAGTGATATTAAGAACGTATACAAGTCATGATACCTACCAAGTGATGTGATATTGGATAGGCTCACATTTATCTAGATTTACTCATGACTCTGTGTAGCCATCCTTTATTAAGTTTGAAACTGTAAGGATGGAAATTGAGATGTGGATAATTTTTCCTTTCCCACAATGGTTGCAATTTAGGGAGCTGACAATAGTAGAATATTAGGTTGTGGCTGGGAGAGGAAATTAAACTTTCCCTTATGCTAGAGAGAATATAAGAATATAGACATGATCCAGTTATATACACTTTTGCTACTTGGGATGGGGATCTATCTATCTATATCCATCCATCCATCCATCCATCCATCCATCCATTTACCTATTTATATTGATATAGATATATAATCTCCTAAATAGCAGTTTAGTTAATTCATGTTCCTGTGTATCACGGTAAAGTAAGATTTAAAACAAGAAATATCCTGAAACTTCCAATTTGAAATGCATCAATCTGGGGCCCTGGGTGGCTGAGTTGGCTAAGCAACTGACTTTGGCTCAAGTCATAATCTCGTGGTTCATAGGTTTGAGCCCCGAATTGGGCTCTGTGCTGACAGCTCAGAGCCTGGAGCCTGCTT
Source organism: Proteles cristata cristata (assembly GCA_017311185.1). Classification (NCBI taxonomy): domain Eukaryota; kingdom Metazoa; phylum Chordata; class Mammalia; order Carnivora; family Hyaenidae; genus Proteles; species Proteles cristata. The sequence continues at coordinate 1,759,904 of JAESUZ010000127.1, forward strand.
CTGATTCTGTGTCTCCCTCTCTCTCTGCCCCTTTCTTGTTCATTCTCTGTCTTTCTCTATCTCTCAAAAGTGAATAAATGTTAAAAAAATTAAAATGTACCAGTCTAATAGATTAAAGACATGCTCTTTTAAATATTTTGAGATACATATATTTTAAAATTTATTTTTATTAATTTTTTAAAAATTATTCATTTTTGAGAGACAGAGACAGAGTATGAGTCGGGGAAGGGCAGAGAGAGAGAGAGGGAGACACAGAATCTGAAGCAGGCTCCAGGCTCTGAGCTGTCATACGCGGGGTTCAAACTCACCATGAGATCATGACATGACCTGGAGCCGGACGCATAACCCACTGAGCCACCCAGATGCCCCTATAGATGGTTTTAAAGATAAGAACTTAATCCTCAGAATGGATTCTTACCAGTAACCTATTACAGGAATCTAGCATTTCTACCACTTATAAAGGGAGTATGGCAAAGGATTAATAAAACTAATTTGTGACTGATGTGTACTTTGCATCATAAAACAAAGCACCTCCATTTGCAATAAATATGATAGAAAAATAACTCATCTGTCCATGATTGTCTAATCCCCTAGTCTGAGAAATGTAAATTTATCCCTGTAACACACAGATATCATTCTGGAACTGATTTGATCAGTGTTCCTTTGCCCCTCTTTTGTTATATTTGCACATGCCTCCTAAATGATGGTACAGAATGCAGACAGAAATAGGAGGCAAAGTGCTGCATGGTCAAAAATGAAGTTCCCATAGGCATAGGGATAAGAGTAGAGGTAAAAGGAGTCCCAGGAGAAATCATGCTGAGGGCACCACATTTTCATACACTTAATTGATTCAAAACATTTGAAATCCAATTATTTCAGGTAGAAGACAACACAGTGGCAGTACAGATAAATTATACTCAGTAAAAATGATTTGACACTTAAAATGGATTTATAAATTATGCACATGGATCTGCTCTCCAGATCTGAGAAAAAGATTCAAGTGGCTATCAAAGCGAGTGGACGAACATTCATTCAAGATTAAGGGAAAAAATTACAAAATCCTACATGATTCCTTACGGAAAAAAAATTGTAATATCAATCAAAACGATTTCAAAAGCAGAACAAAAACACCAAAAAACATACTATGGAAATAAAGAAAGAGAACATCAACCTGACATTTCACAGTTACTTGAATAATGAAAATCACAGTTACCTGCAGGATATTATAGAAATCTATTTTGTAAGTTTAGTATGACCCAGGAAGCAAAATTTCTGAGCAACAGAAAGCCATCAGGATAGCCTAGAAAAAGACAGGAGGACTACCAGATGAGATGCAAAGATAACAAGCAGAGATGAAAAGGGACCAACATTTGATAAGGAATCATTTGAAGTGATGTTACCTAATAATTACAAGTACCATCAAAGGAGCAACCAAAACAACCATAAAAGAAGCAATAATCAAAGGCATAGCTGAATTTAATTTTCTGATGTTGATTAAAGCCTTGACTTAGAAAGTGCTGATTGATTACTAGATACAGTTTATGAAAAACAACAACCACCACCACCCTACTAAGGCATAACATGGAAAATTTGAAATGCACATTTAAATAAAACGTAATTCTATAACAACCCATTCAGCAGAAGCAGATGATGTAAAAAGGAATGAAATCAGCCTCGCCTCAGTCTCACTCATAAAAGCACAAAGCAAAAATCAAAAAGGAAAAGTTTATATGGCAATAGAATAACAGAAGGAAAACAAGAAAACAGCATGGTGATATTAAAGATGATATAAATGAAATCATCAGTTATATTAAATAAATATAAGTGGACTGAACATAACTTATACTATTGTTCATTTTATATAAATCTCTAATATTTTTAAAAGCTTCTTTGCTGTATTTGAGATGATTTCCTTAGATTTGTCATATATTTTACCTTTTTTAAATATTTTGCTATTCATTTATTTATTTAAAGTAAATTAAGTGTTTTTTTTTTTAATTTTTAGAGAAAGAGCACACTTGCTTTGGTAGAGCAAGTGGTAGACAGGAACAGAGAGAGAAAGAGGGAGAGGAGAGGGGCAGAGGGGCAAAGGGAGGGAGAGACATTTGGTATTTTTACCATTTTTTAAATCAGTTATTTCAACTGTTCATTTGAATCATTGTAGCTCTCATTTCTAAAAAAAAAGGGGGGTTGATATATTTAAAAAAAATTTTTGTTTCAAAATGCTGTTTTTTTTCATTATGCTTTCTATTTCTTTTGTTATCCCTTTGATCACTGTAAACATACCCATTTTATGGTTTTATTGAGATTATTCTATCATCTACCTATTAACATGATATTTAAGATTATCTATTAGCATGGTGTAATTAGTACTTTGTCTATAATGCTAATTCCATCCTTAGAAATTCATTTCCAAATATTGATTATGATTTTTTAGTCAGATCAACTTTTCTTCTCCCCTTCACCCCTGCCGAGGGCAGCTTTGGGTGTTTATTGTTTTCTTGAGCCGATGTTCGAAGAGATTTTGGTTGTTTTTACTCTTTCTCATTTCATGGCCAATGCTGCCCTTTGGGGATTCCAGTTTTATGACTGAGTTAGTTCCAGTTAATAGCTAAAGGCTGTATCTGATGTACCTGATAATATATTAAGTTCCAGCCCCCGCACACCTGGTGTGTATGCATGGTTGGTGGGGCAGGGTGTGTGTGTGTGGAGGAGACTGATGAGGGTGGGAGCCTCCACAGAACCAGTTCGTCGTGTTCCTTAGGGAGAGAGGAGAATTCCAACTTTTTGAAATTTGTTTGTTTGTTCGTTTCCAGATCTAAGGGATTTTCTTTCCAGCTTTTGAATTCCTGTCTTACTGTGTGTGTGTGTGTGTGTGTGTGTGTGTGTGTGTGTGTGTGTGTGTGTGTGAGAGAGAGAGAGAGAGAGAGAGAGAGAGAGAGAGAAGAGAAAGAGACATTTTTTCCAGCATTCCTATGTAGTGGAAAGATGGCCATTTTTCATCAATTCAATTGGCCAAAGTACTATTTTCTTTTTCCTTCTCCACTTCTTTGCCCTGTTGTATGGTCTTTCTGCTAGAAAATTCTTTTTCTGTCATGTTTAGGAGAAGAATTCTGGTTTATTCTGAAACTGGTAGCTCAACTCTTTCCTTATCTGTCTAGACATTCTAAGATCTCTCGGAGGGATTGATTTTTCCTCTCTTTGTGTTAGCCACATTCTTTGTGCACATCCTACGTCATACTATAGTATCATTCACCTTTCCATTTGTCATCACTCAGCACCAGTATAACATTGTATGTGTTCAACGAATGTTGTGTGAATTAAATAAATTAATGAATAAATTCGTAGAAATGTAAGTAGTATTAGTAATTCTATACTTTTTAACAACACTAAAGTAGTATTTTATAATATACTGTTGCTATTAGTGCTAGATATGGTAGATGGATTTTCTCTATCCAGTGGAGCATAATACAATAAAATGAGAGCATATGTCAACTATTTATTTAACTTTCTTTCATGTGCTCACTTGGGCAGCACATATACCAACATTCTTACATCAAAGGGTGAAAACAGTTGAACATTTTCTATGGAAATAGGAACACAGTGAAGCACTCCATGCTTCCTAAAATAAAAAAGGTAAAAACTAGGTGAGGCCAAAACATAGTCTAAATATGAAGAATTAGTGGTCTTTATTACATTACATTCCTTTATGTTTGAATGATTTCTGGGGAAAAGATGAAAGTCATTTAATTATGAACCAGAAAAGATTTCTTGACAATAATGAAAGTGAAATTAATTTATTAAATAAAAATGTATTCCATATTATATAAGAAATACTTTGGAAGTTAGATGGTGAATAGTTTTGCTCATGAAAAATACCATTTCTACACAATGCCATTGGTTTTAAGATTATGTTCAAATGTAAATGCAAGTCTTATATAAGAATATTTGTAAAACATGTGTCATATCACATAATAATAAAAGGGACATGTTAGTAAAATTACGATATAACTTAAGAAATCAAAAAGAAATGCTGACCCAAAATAGCCAACACAGAAGAACAGATTTAGAAGACTGACACTACCAACTTCAAAACTTACTACAAAACCACAGTACCCACAATGTAGTATTGATGAAAGAACAGGCAACTAGATCAGCGGAACAGAATAGAGAGCTCAGAAATAGATCCATATAAATATAGTCAACTGAGTTTTAACAAAGAAGAAAAGGCAATGCAATGGAGTAAAGATAGTCTTTTCAACAAATGGTGCTGAAACAAGTGGATGTCCATAATGGATTATAGACATAAATGGATTGTAGACATAAATGTAAAATGCAAAGCTATAAAACTCCTAGAAGGTGTTTTCACCTACTTTCACCTAATAGGTGAAAATCTAGATGACCTTGTGTATGGCAATGACTTTTAGATACAATACTAAAGGCACAATCCATGATAGAAATAATTGATACACTGGACTTCATAAAAGTAAAAGCTTATGCTCTGGGAAAGAGAATATTAAGAAGATAAGAAGATGAGCCACAGACTAGTAGAAAATATTTACAGAAGACACATCTGATAAAGAACTGTTATCCAAAATACACAAAGAACTCTTTAAACTTAACTATAAGAAACAAAAAAAAATTGATTAAAAAATGGCCAAAGACTTTAGCAGACACTTTACCGAAGAAGATGTGGGGCTGGCAAATAAGAATCTGAAAAGAGGCTCCACATCATATGTCATCACTGAGATGCAAATTAAAACAAAAAATCCTATAAGTACACATCTATTAGGATGACCCAAATCCGGAACACTTACAACCTTAAATGCTGGTGAGGATGTGGAGAAGCAGGACTTCTTATTCATTGTTTGTGGAATGCAAAATGGTACAGCTACTCTGGGAAATTTTTGGTTTCTTGCAAAATTAAACACTTACCATATCATCCAGCAGTAGCACTTCTTGGTATTTATTGAAAGGAGTTGAAAACATGTCCACACCAACACCTGCATATGAATGTTATACAAGACTTATTCTTAATTGTCAAAACTTGGAAGTAGCCAAGATGCTTTTCAGTGGGTAAATGGATAAGTAACATCCATACTATAGAAAATTACTCAGTGCCAAAAAGAGATGAGCTATCAAGCCAAAAAGACATTGAGGAATCTTAAATGCATATTGCTAAGTGAAAGAAGACAGTATGAAAAGGCTACGAACTGTATGATACATACTGTATACATACACACTGTATAACATTCTGGAGAAGGCTAAACTTATGAAGACAGTGAAGGAGGGACAAATAGGCAGACTATGGAGGATTTTTCTAGTGGTGAAAATATTTTTTTTTTCTAAATGTTTTATTTATTTCTAGGAGAGAGAGAGAGAGACAGCGTGAGCAGGGGAGGGTCAGAGAGAGAGGGAGTCACAGACTGAAACAGGCTCCAGGCTCTGAGCTGGCAGTCAGCACAGAGCCCGACGCGGGGCTCGAACCCACGAACCGCGAGATCATGACCTAAGCGAAAATCGGACGCTTAACCGACTAAGCCACCCAGGCGCCCCTAGTGGTGAAAATATTTTATATGATACTATTATGATTTCTACATGTCACTCTACATTTGTTCAAAACCTATAGAATGTACAAGACAGAGTGAACTCTAATGTAAACTATGGACTTTGGGTAATCATGATGTATCAATGTAGGTCCACCAACTGTAACAAAAGTACCACTTTTATGGGGGGTATTGACAATGGGAGAGGCTATGCATATGTGGAAACAGGAGATAAATGGGAAATCTGTGTTTCTTCTTCTCCATTTCGCTGTAACCTAAAACTGCTATAGAAGGAAAGAAAGAAGGAAGGAAGGAAGGAAGGAAGGAAGGAAGGAAGGAAGGAAGAAAGGCGCCTGGGTGGCTCAGTTGGTTAAGTGTCCAACTTTGGCTCAGGTCATGATTTTGCAGTTTGTGAGTTTAAGCCCTGCGTCAGGCTCTGTGCTGACAGCTCAGAGCCTGGAGCCTGCTTCAGATTCTGTGTCTCCCCCTCTCTCTGCCCCTCCCATGCTCATGCTCTGTCTCATCTCTTACTAATAAATTTAAAAAGGTAAAAAAAATAATAAAAAGGAAAGAAAGAGAGAAAGAAAGAAAAACCGTCCTTGAAAAGTTTCTAGTAATGCCTATTTCTACTTTTGGAAACTTGGGACAGAACTTTTTTTCTTTGAAGTTTATTTATTTTGAAAGAGAGAGGGAGAGAGAGAGAGAGCATGAGCAGGAGAGGGGCAGAGAGACAGAGAAAGAGAGAGAATCCTAAGCTGACAGCGAAGAGCCCCACACAGGACTTAAACTCATGAACTTTGAGATCATGACCACAGCTAAATCAAGAGTCTGATGCTTAACTGACTGAGCCAACCAGGTGCCCCTGGACAGATCTTTTTACCTTGGAAAAAATCTTCTGAGTGTCTTTCAATTGTGTGGCATTCAGGCATTTAGCTCAGAACAACATATCAGGGTACTGTTAGACCTGAGAAATGCAGTTTGTAGTGGACATCTGTTGCTTTGTCTACCACCACTTGAATTTTTGGAAATTGTACACAAATTCTGGAAAATGTTCTTTCCATCCATGTGGATCTAATGGGAGTTTTCATGTTTTTTAATGTCCCTGTTAATTATAATTGAGCACTTGACCCAAAATGGGCCAGTTATAATTGCCTTCATGCCTGGAATTTGGGGTATGGGAAAAGTTTCACCTCAAGAAAAAGCAATATCAGTAATTCTTGAATAAAAAATTTATTTAATGAAGATAGATTATGTTTTTATGGAACTCTTAGTACATGTTCTGTGGAGGGGCGCCTGGGTGGCTCAGTCGGTTGAGCATCTGACTTTGGCACAGGTCATGATCTCGCTGTTTGTGGGTTGGAGCCCCGCGTCGGGCTCTGTGCTGACAGCTAGCTCCGAGCCTGGAGCCTGTCTTCGGATTCTGTATCTTCCTCTCTCTCTGACCCTCCTCTCTCACACTCTATGTCTCTATGTCTCTCTCAAAAATAAATAAAACATTAAAAAAAAAACAATGTTCTGTGGAGTGTAATCAAGTGCTAGTCATTGCTAGGCAATAATAGATGTGAAAGTTTGCTAATAGGATATATAAAAGAAAGACTTTATTTGCAGAATTGTTAAGAACAGTTGGGATAAATAAAGATGCTACCTAATCATTTAATTTCAAGATGAGGTATATCTATGATCATATTAAAGTCTAAATTTGAAATGATGGATGTATTAACTATACTGTAATAATCATTTTGTTACATATCCATGTATTAAACCATCACATTGCACACCTTAAACTTACATGGGGTTATATGTCATAAAATCTAAATTTAATCTTTATATCATTGAGGACTCTTTTGATTTTGAGTGTCAGAAAAACAAGCCCAAAGTTTTAAGAAAATAGGAGTTCTTTGGTTCTTGTAAACAAAACATCTGGGGATATATTTATCTTTACATTCTATTTGAACCAGAAAGAACCCAGGCTCTCTCTTCTCTTTCTGCCTTCCTCTGTGCCAGTTCCATTCTCTGTCCCTCATGCTGGTAACATTGCTCCATCTTGATTTTCCAAGTTCAGTGGAAAAGGTGAAGCTTCCCCATGGATATGCATAAAGGCCCTGAGAGTTATTCTCACCCTAAATCAATTACAAACCCATCACCAAACAGATCACTAGGACCAAGAGGAAGACACTCTCTAGAGGGTAGGCTAGGCTAACAAAAACTTGAATTCCCAATGGCTTATGACAACAACCTATATCTCACACATGCTGTGTTGCCATCAAAGGAGGCTGTCTCTTGGTTATCTTCACTCCAGGACTCAGGCTGAAAGGCAACCACGTTCTGGCTGCTGTCATGGGTAGCAGAAGAAAAGCATTGAGTAGATGCACATGAGCAATTAAATGCTTGGTCTCCAAGTGACATTCACCCTTCATTAACCAGAACTAGTCATATGGCCCTGCTCAACCTTACGGGAAAGGAAGTGCAATCCTATCATATGCTCGGAAATGGGAAAAATGGGATTTTTTAAAAAGCAATCTGTATTAATGAAGGCCAAATATACTACATGGCTCAGGTTTTAGACCTGTCTGGACCTGGGAGTAGGATCAGTTCACTACTGCTGAGAACCTGTAGGTCCCCAGAAATGCTTAAGCCATTGGGAGAAAAAAAGATAGGAGTTGTCATCAGAAAAAAAAAAAAAAAAATCAATCATATATTTAATCAAGTTTCTAGTGCATAATCAACGTTTTGGATTCAGTTTCAGGGTACCTTCCTGTGTTAATAAATTACTAACTTCCACAGTGTCTGGGTGGCTCAGTTGGTTGGTTAAGCATCCTACCGTTGATTTTGCCTCATGTCATGATCTCACAGTTCCTAATTTCGAGCCCTGCACTGGGCTCTGTGCTGATAGAGCAGAGCCTGCTTGGGATTCTGTCTGCTTCTCTCTGCCCCTCCCTGACTTGTGTTGTCTCTGTCTCTCTCAAAATAAATGAAAAAAAATTTTTAACTTTATAAAAAATAAATTATTAGCTTCCAAGTGTGACAAAATTTACTGTATTTGTGGTTTTAAGCCAAAAGCCAAAAGCTAAACGTTATTTCTTCCCCTATCCTCCATATTTTAAACTCATTGATTCCCTGAATGAATCAATAGAATCTAAAAGTTTCAGAATAAACATTTGAAATCAAGTTTAGTTCTTAATTTATGTCTCATTGGAGAGCTCAACCTGTAAAAACTAAGGTGGCTTTAAAGCCGTTACTAATTGTATTCACAAATAAGGATGTGGGATTCACACTTGGGTCTTCATTCTTAGTAACTAGCTAACATGGTTTTGCCCCCTTGTGAGTTGTACCATAATTAGACCTTTTTTTTTTGTCTTCTACAATAGTCACTATCAAGGAATTTTCTTCCTTTCTGAGGAACAGATATCCATTTAAACAAATTCAAGAAAAGAGTTTATTGTAAGACTATTCCATCTCTAGCATTACATAGATTCTTTCATTTTTATTTCTCTCCTTTTCTCTCTTAGCATTTCCTCTATTTTTCCTTTCATTTTTTTAAAATTTTTAAATGCTTATTTATTTTTGAGAGACAAAGACAGCACGAGCTGGGGAGAGGCAGAAAGAGAGGGAGACACAGAATCTGAAGCAGGCTCCAGGCTCTGAGCTGTTAGCATAGGGCCCGATGTGGGACTTAAGCCCACAAGCTGTGAGATCATACCTGAGCTGAAGTCGTCCACTTAACCGACTGAGCCACCTAGGCACCCCATATTTTTTCCTTTCTTAATAATCTCTGCGCTAATTATTTTCATAGCCCAGGGTGATGCAGCTAAATGACAGCAGTGACAGGTTATAATCACTGTGAGCCTGTTAGCCAAATTCCAAAGAAAAAGTAAATTCAGCTCTGGCTGGTGGAAAGTATCACATGGTAACAATTGCAGGTTGAAAAGGAAAGGGGATTGTGCAAGAAAGCGAATTGGCTATGTCTGCAGTAGGAATTACGATGAAAACATTAATGCTATTAATGCTTACTACACTTATCAGTGCTTTATCAATACCAATTTAACTCTATGATGTAGATACTGTTGTTGCTCTCATACTATAAATAAGGAAGCTGTGAAACGAGAGACCAAATAACTTGCCCATTGGTCATATAGTCAATAAGATGCAGATCCACCCAGGATTTGAAAAGTAGACAGTCTTTCTCTAGAATCTGTGGTTTTACCTGTTAGGCACCCACTACTCTTGGCTCTCTTGAAGCATCTGGGTTTTCACCAGTGACTTTATTAATGCTTTGGGGTGTTCCCTTAACTCTCTGGTCAGTAATAAAATGCTTCTTATTTTCCAAAGCTCATGTCACTTATTAACATTCACTTTGCAAGCTTCCCTGAGCACCTTCATTCTGCTGCTAAACCACCCTGCACATTCCTTTACTTACCACATCGATCACCTTGTCCCATATTTGGATAATACTATAATACTGTGCTCTCAGTAGAGCAAGGGCTATATGTTTCTTTAATTTGTATTCCCAGTGCATAGCATAATTATTGGCACATAGAATACATTTAATGTGCTGATTTTGGATTATTTGCTTAATAAAGAATGAATGGATTAAATAAGATTCATGCTACACAAATTTTACCGGTTTCTCTTCTCCTGCCATTGTATAGGACAAAAAGCGCCTCCATCAGGAAACCTGGTAACAATGCCTGTGAATCACTGAAATTACTGGGATTCAGAAGTGGAGACAGTGGTTGGTTTGGGCTTGATAATGTTGTAGTGAGAACCATGCAGAGCGGCCTGATATCATTTGAATTGTGCGAACATTTAGAGAGGTAATACAGTAGTAAACAATACAAGTTGATGATATTACATCCTGGTGAATTATACTTGATGTTTGCTGAAATGCTATTAAAAGATTAAGTTTTTATACCTCACATAGGAATATTAATAGTTCTTCAGGGTGTGCTAAAATGTAAACCAGAATTGATATGAACATGCTATCTATAATTTCATTCATGATAGTTTAATAAGTGCTTTTGGAAACCACTCATAACTGAGATTTATTTTTAGAGATTTCTTTTAACTCCAAAAATAGTTTTTAAACAGTACTTTTATTTATGCAATTCCATAAAGACAGTAATTAACTGTTCATGCTATGCTCATCTCATAAGCATGTATATGTAAACTGAATTTGTTATTTCAGTGTCCTTATTTTGCCTTCTTCATTTCCATGTGTTCTAGACAGCTAATTATGAGAACAGTTTTAGACAGTTTTAAGGCTCATGAGGAGCAGACACTCATAAAGAGAAGGCAATCGTATGTCTAAAGATAGCTTTTATTTCAAAATGGAGGATCTTACATCTACAATTGTCTCGGGTCAGAAGCAGAGCTAAAGATGAGAGTTTATTGATTTATTGAGGGAGACCTGCTAGGTGAATCCTGTAAGGGAATGAAAGAAACAAGTAGGGCAAGGGAATAATCTACAGTTTATGAGAAAACCTATGGTTTCAGCAGAAGTTTTACCTCAGCCTGATACCTCAGGGAAGCTCTGGAGTGTAAGTACCAAGGAGGCTGGTTTACAACCCTGCATTGGTCAGTCCTTGTCTATGGATTCTCTGGCTGAGGGCACTCTTGTAAGGCAATTCTGTGGAGAAGAGTTGGAGCATGTGTGTGAGGGGGTAGGGATCCAGACTAGAGAGAGGTGTTTATATTAGTGTGTCAGGCTCCCATAATAAACTTCCACAAACTAGGTGCCTTAAACAACAGAAATGTATTGTCTCATAGTTTTGGAGCCTAAAAATCTGAGATCAAGAGGTCAGCAAGATTCATTCTTTCTGAAGACTGTGAGGGAAGGATCTGTTCCAGGCTTCTCTCCTTGGCTTGAAGGTGGCCATTTCTGTGTTAACATGACATTCCGCATATGTGCATATTTCTGTGTCCAAAGTTCTCCTTTTTATGACACTAGTCATATTGGATTCGTGTATACCTAATGCCCTCACATTAACTTGATTACTCCTGTCAGGATCCCATGTTCAAATAAGGTCACATTCTGAAGTACTGGGGATTAGGCCTCCAACGTATAAATTTGGGTAGAGGAGACAAGATTCAACTCAAGACTTGGTCCATTCATAACAATCCTTACCACACATATTGACAGAGACAAATATTTTAATCCTTACCTAATTAAATGAATTTACCTAAGTAAATGAATTATCTTGATTATCTTTCTCATCTATAGTTTGATGTAATACCCCTTGGTGATACTAGTTTAAATATAATTTAAAATATGCTGCCGTGTTTAGAGCTGATCTAACCCTGGGGAATTTCTTTCTCTATGAACATCTGTTTAGAACTTGGTTTGGTTTTAATAGTTTCCTACCTACAAAGAGGTTCATTAAAGTCATTCAGGAATCTGACTAGTTGGTTATCAGAATGTTTATTTCATTGTAAAAAATTATTTAATGTTTATTTATTTTTGAGAGAGATAGTGAGACAGAGCATGAGCAGGGGAGGGGCAGAGAGGGACAGAGACAGAATCTGAAGCAGGCTCCAGGCTCTGAGCTGTCAACACAGAGCTGATGTGCGAATTGAACCCACAAACTACAAGACCATGTCCTGACCAAAGTCAGATGCATAACTGACTGAGCCACTCAGGTGCCCTGTAATGCTTGATTTTAAAGGAAGCTTGGATGATAATGGCTCTTTTCTTGGGTGTTATTTGTTGTCAGAGATATTTTTGAGACTGTATGTTTCCCTTATGTCATGTCTCTTTGCTCCCATGCAGGTTTATTGTGCTACACCTTTCTTCCATTGTGGAAAATAGCCTTTTGGTTTCTTTTGTGAAAGCTCTAGAAGAAGCTATGCTCAGCACCACTGCTTGTGTTGTACTGTGTCACCAGAAAGACAATCCACATAGAATAGCCATCCTAGTGGTGCCTTCTAAAGATTTAAACCAGGTGCTTCGGAACTTGCGCTTGGAATCGTTTAGCGGCCCTCCAGAGTCATCGCGCCATTTCCAAGTGAAAGAAGGAGAACAAATTATTTTAAGATTTACTGGAAATATATTTGCTTCAAGTAAGTATAAAGACACCTTTTTGTATGCTTTGTGAGCTAGCAGCCACAAGCTTCAGAAGGCCTTATTTACTTGTATCATGAAGGAAAACTTCAGATAACCGAGGGGAGACTTTTGAAAAGCAGGAAGTGAAAAAGACTTATTTGCTTTTTGCTTCCAGTCTCTTTCTTCTCTTATTAGGGATGCATCTTCCCTTACAGGCTGACTCTACATGATACTCTTCTAGAAATAGTCTTCTCCATGAATACCCTCTGAATCCAAACTAGGATCATCTCTTTCATACACTCATGCAATGGTCTCCTAAATACTCCTCTGCTTCCACTAAGAGCCACGTGAAGTCTATTTCTACATGGGAACTAGTGATCCTTTAAAAATATAAATCATGCTTTATTACCCTCCCCCATTAAAACTTTATGATTATCTCTTTTTTTTAAAAAATATTTTATTTATTTATTTATTTATTTTTACAAATAGTTTATTGTCAAATTAGTTTCCACATAACACCCAGTGCTCATCCCCACAAGTGCCCTCCTCCATGCCCACCCCTCCTCCCCCACATCCACCAGTCCTCAGTTTTTGTCAGCATTCAAGAGTCTCTCATGGTTTGCCTCTCCCCCTTTCCCCCACCATTTCCGCCCTTCTTCTCCCCCTTGGTCCTCTGTTAAGCTCCTCCTAATCCTCCTATACGTGCACACATATGATATTTGTCTTTCTCTGCCTGACTTATTTCGCTCAGCATAACACCCTCAAGATCCATCCATGTTGCTACACATGGCCAGATTTCATTGTTTCTCATTGCCATGTAGTATTCCATGGTATAGATAAACCACATCTTCTTGATCCATTCATCTGTTGATGGACACTTAGGCTCTTTCCAGGTTTTAGCTATTGTGGAAAGTGCTGCTATGAACATTGGGGTACATGTGCTCCTATGCATATGATTATCTCTTATTCTAAACTCTTTCTTATGTCCTACAAAGAATCTAATCTGGGATCAGTGGACTGATCACAATTCTCAAGTGATGTGTGCATAGACCTGTATTCCAGTATGATTGTCTTATTTATACTTCCAGACGCTTTATTTTATGTATTTAAAAGACTACTCGGAGAAACAATCAATTGGTTTCACCAAACTCCAAAAGGGTTCATGGCACAACAGTGGCTAAGAACTCTGACCTAGATCATATACCTTGCTTACCTCTCATCCTCATATTTTTCTAGGGCTTTCTTTTGCTTCCATTATAAATCATACCACAGTGTGAAATTATTTTATTTATTTGTTTACTTACTTTTTGCTCATATACTTATGTCCTTCACTGGAATGTAAATTCATGAAGGCACTATGTCTTTCTTGTTGTGTGCTCCTGAGCCTAGAAGAATGCTTGGTACATCAAGAACTTTCAGTAGGTATATAGTGAATGAGTCAACATATGAAAATACTAAGACAAACAAACAGGGTGAATAAATACGAGAGGTTGCAGGACAAGGTAGGAGAAATGAGGGAATAGATGAGGAAAAGGGATAAAAAAAGATGAAGAGAAAGAAAAGAGGAAGGAAAAGGAAAACACAGAGAGAAAACAGTTGTGTGGGAGAGGAAAGAAAAAAGAGTTTTGGAGAAATTGCCATCCCAACATTTTTTTTTTTAATTCAACTGCTTCTCCTCTATAACTTCTTTCCTTGGGGTAGAATAGAATCTAACAGGTATGTATGTAAAGGTGAAGTATAGGGGAGAATTCAGGCTTGGGTTCTATGGAGATTTCTGGCCCAGGAATCTTGGAATAGAGTTGACTTGAAGTAATATTCTCTGTTCACTTATAAATTGACACAGATCTCATTGGTTTTCAATGATGCCTATTTTCTCTCTGATTCTGGAAATTAATTCAAGCTCTGTTGGCTTTTTGTTGTAACAAAAATGATGCAGCTTGAAGGTGAGGCTGCCCTTTTTCTGTACCTCAGAAATGAGACCCAAAGTGTCCCAACATGAACTGTCTCTTCCACTTTCACATGCAGAGTCCCAGGCATCTGAGTCAGCTGGTAGGACTTCATGAGTGAGTAACAAGGGTATCAGAAAAAGGGAAAGAAAAGGGTGAGGCAAGAGAGGAAGGAAAGTACTGGGTTTCTGAAGCACAAACCACAGTGTCCACCCTGGGACAACCTCTCTAAGAAGAGATAGTAAAAAACTGGAAGTGTCTCACCCAAACTAAAGATGCCAACGATTTTCCTGTAATATTTAGAAGAGCACCTGTGTTTACCTAGTGCCATATTCAAGAGTGAGTTACCGGGCTTCTCAAAGGCAGTGGTACTGAGTGCACTATTGCCTGTAATGGGGAGGCAGAACATGTGCTAAAATAAGAGTGCTTGAGGTTAGCCAGTGTATGTGCAAATTCCTCCATGGAAGGAATGGGGAAGAACTCATCTTCACTCAAGGGAAATGAATCAGGCAGGATGCCAGGATTATTTCTGCTTTGCTTTTCCTAGAGACCTATGCTCCATGGCCTCACTGGATTTTTCTCCATCTAAGGGGAGCAAGATTCTCAGGGGGAAAAAAAATGATATCTCCTCCTTTCATTAGAGACTGTGATGGTCTCTGTGCATCTCAAAGGCATACAATCAGATAATGTCTGCCTGGAGGGTTTTCCACCCCATCCACCCACCCTGCCCACCTACAGTCACCTCCTACTGTACTTTCAAATCTCAGCTTGATGCTCATGTTTGGAAATGTGTTCCCCATCTTTCCTGATTATGTCAATTCTTATCTTACTCTTTTGTGGACATTACCATAGATACAATCTTTATTCATTTGTCTGATGGTGATGGATGTCAGTTTCTCCAACTATAGTCCCATGAGAACAGGTCTTGTCCTATTTGTGGGCACCATTCAGTCCCCAGCGCCTAGTATGGGGCCTGACAGCTAAAAGTATTTGTTGGAAGAATGAAGACAAAAAATTGGGAGAGATTTTAACATTATAGAATTATGCAATTAAAAGTCTTTAAAATTTTAATCAATGGATTTAGATGGCTGTCATTTGAGAAATGTTAAAATTTTTGTATTTATTTGTATAGAGATAATTCTTTTGAGTGAGGTCATGCACCATTTACTTTATTTCTACTTCTAAAAGAAAATAAGATAGGTGCTCCCCTTGTTTTTTTGTATTAGCCTTTGGCACTCTTCTGAACACAAGGTAGAGTATACTTTAATTCTCCAAGTTAGAGTTGTTAATTCAGCACTTAAACTTTCTATCCCAAGTCATCTAAAATCCAGTGCTCACAAAATCCAGAGAGTGCCAGGAAATAGACAGATAAAATGACACTTTAGCATGACCTGTAATATCTGCTAATGCCCTAAAGAGGTTTGTGTGTGTCAAAGTTGCCCTGAATGCCCTTAGGGCCAGAGAAGTGATTTTTCCAGAAACATGTGTAAGATGTTAGAATGACCACCCTTATATTCATTCAACAAAAATTCCCTACCCTTGTATATGTATTCTATTAGAGAGAGACAGAGAAGCAAATAAGTAAATAAAGTGTACAGTGTGGTGGTGGTGGGGGGGGGGAGGGGGGGTTGTGCCTTATAGAAGAATAAAGCAAGGAAAAGCTATCAAGAATCTCACAGAAAGTATCAGAGTTGCAATTTTAAATAGATTTGTGAATAAACACATTTTTGAGAAAGTGACATTTAGACAGAGACTTGAAGAAGGTGAGAAAGGAAGCCATAATCCTATCTCAGGGGAGTTTATGCCAGGCAGAGTGAGTACAAATCCTTCTTAGCAGCGGCAGACATGTACCTGACATGTTTGAAGAACATCAAGAAGGCTGACATGGGTGGTAGAGAGGGAGTAAGAGAAAAGTTGTAGGAGAGAAGGTGTGTACTGATCATTCCTTGAAGGCAAGGAATTTGCCTTTTATTCTAAGTGAAATAGGCAGCCATCTTGTTCAGAGAGGAGTAACATGATCTGAGTTAGATCATAGAATAGGTTTTCAAACAGTTATAATCTCAGAGGCAAAGAAAGGATTGGGGAGACAAGTTAATGAGCCATTGTAATAAACCAAGCAAGGAATGATGGTGGCTTAGGGACAGAGATGGTAGAGAGGTGTTAGAATACAGAAATGCCCTAAGCCAATGGTTCTTGTAAGAAAGATCCTTTTGGGGGCGCCTGGGTGGCTCAGTCAGTTAATCATCTGGCTTCAGCTCAGGTCATGATCTCATGGTTGATGGGTTTGAGCCCCATGTCAGGCTCTGTGCTGATAACTCAGAGCCTGTAGCCTGCTTTGGATTTTGTGTCTCCTTCTCTCTTTGCCCCTCCTCCACTCATGCTCTGTCTCTCTCAAAAATATTAAAAATTACAAAAAAAAAAATCCTTTTTGTTCCCCATCTTGTTACCTTTCACTTGTCACTCAATCATCTGACATTCCTAAGCCAGAGCATATATTTCTACATTTGTACTTTCTATGTCATCTTTGAAAAATATTCCAATTCTCCTCATTGAGAAGAAAACATATCTCCATAAGATATATCTAGTAGCTCATAAAATATAAATAAATTTTGTTTGTCTTCATATGACAAATATTTATTGAGCAGCTACTGTTCCAACTTATTCTAGGAACTGTATACATAATATGTTGAGGAGAAAGAGGTTCTCAAAAGGTCAGCTAATGGTTGATTTCACAATTTTGGAATGCAATAAATGGATTTTGCTTTTATGTCTCCTCTAAATATGCCAATGTACGAGGAAAAAAAGTAGAATAGTGCAATTTTGGGGTGCCTGGGTGGTTCAGTCAGTTAAGTGTCCAACTCTTGATCTCTGCTCATGTCATGATCTCAAGGTTCATGAATTTGCACCCCATGTTGGGCTTTGACACTGACATCATGGAGCCTGCTTGGGTTTCTGTCCGTCTGTCTGTCTATCTCTCTGTCCCTCGCCTGCATATGCTCTGTCTCTCTCAAAATAAATAAAGTTTTAAAAAAGGATAGTGCAATTTCTTTGTGCTACTTGTCTTTTTTTTCCCCCCTGTCACAAGGGGTCTTCAAAATAGAGTGCTATGGGGCACCTGGGTGGCTCAGTCGGTTGAGCGTCTGATTTCAGCTCAAGTCATGATCTCACGGCTTGTGGGTTCAAGCCTTGTGTTGAGTTTGTGTGCTGACAGCTAGCTCAGAGCCTGGAGCCTGTTTCAGATTCTGTATCTCTGTCTCTCTCTGACCCTCCCCTGCTCATGCTGTCTCTCTCTCTCTCTCAGAAATAAATAAAACATTAAAAAATTTTTTTTAAACCCCAAAATATAATGTTATGTCTTGGCAACAATGAAATTCCAACTTAAAAAATATATGGTTTCTATTTATAAGAATAAAATCATACTATTTATTACTATAAATCCTCAACACTTTCATCTTCATTTCGTATTTAGATTGCAGATCTTTAGTTTAAAAAATTAATTGGCAATGAAAAGCAGATGAATTTAAGATCTAAATTTAATCAATGTAGCTATGCTTCACCCTCAGTCTTTATATCTTGCATATAAATTATTCCTTATGGGTAATTGTGTAACTGGCAGGGACTATCTTTCAAAGGACAGAAGGAGAACTTTATTAAGTTGTATTCTATTGGGACCAAAGTAACAACTCTAGTATAGCCCAGAGTAGAAGTTTGCCAGGTGTTACACCAGTGATCTAAAAATTCTAAGTTTATCTAATTTACTAGATGACATAGTAATGACTCCAAAAATTTATCTTTTTTTTCTTTTTTTTTTTTTCACCAGCCAGAAACTCTTTTAAGAAGTCAAGCCCTGGTTTGTTATCCCTTTCCTAGGATGTCCTAGGAATCATTCTGTTCAAGTAGCCAGGTTGTCTCTAAAATATAAACTTATGCAAAGAGACATACTCTGACACTTTTTATAACCTGGAGTTATTCAAATTCTAGATTTAACTGTGCTTTAGAGATTCACCAAAATGATGAATGATGAATTCACCAAAATGGACTCTAGCAGTCCAACATGGAGAAAAACATTGGTGTCATCTACATCTCTCACTGAGCTCTGATTTCATTGGGAAGGTTTTCCTAAAGTGGGAAGGTTTTCCATGAGAAAGAGCTCTGGGTAGTCAATGTTCAGGCTTCTAGGTGTAAGAGGAAGTTGCAACTTGGATATAAAAGCTTCACATTGATACATTTGAAAAAAATGTAAGTGGGTTTTTTTTTTAAATCATACAAGTTCAAAACAGTTGAAGGGTCCCACTTCTTTCTTATTATTTGCTATTCTTACTATCATTTGCTGAGCACTTATGTGCTATGCCCTGTGCCAGTCATTTTATCCATGTTATTTCTTTTCATTCCCAGAACAACTCCAGGAGGTAAGTTTTATTTCTCTTATTTTAAAGATAAGAAAGTTAAGCCTCGGGGCACCTGGGTGGCGCAGTCAGTTAAGCGTCCGACTTAGACTTCGGCTCAGGTCATGATCTCACAGTTCGTGGGTTCGAGCCCCACATCGGACAGCTAGCTCCGAGCCTGGAGCTTGCTTCAGATTCTGTGTCTGCCTCTCTCTCTCTCTGACCCTCCCCTGCTCGCTGTCTCTCTCTCTCTCTCATAAATAAATAAAACATTTTAAAAAATAAAAAATAAATAAAAGAAAGTTAAGCCTCCAGTAAGTTCGGGGATGGGATAGAACTGGATAAATATTACAGGGTAGATAAATAGTTGGGGCTGGCCTTGGATCTGGATCTTTCCATTTGAAACACCCTTATCCTGACTGCTACAATATAGCACACATTTACCTTTTGCTAAGGGTAATGCAGACATGCGTTAGGGAAAATGGCAGGGGCTGTTTCACTACTGCAATGACAAGGTAACATTGTCATGGTAAAACTCCCAGGACAGTGAAAGGTTATCTCCACTAGAGCTCTAGTATTTTCACTGAGCAGTTGAGAAGATTCACCCTTATTTTGGGGAATTAATCAAGTATTAATAAACATTTCAGTAATATGAATCTATTAGTCACTCCATTGAAAACATCTCTATTTGTCTTTTCATTTATTTGTTTTGAGAGAGAGGGAGTGAGCGCAAGTGGTGGAGGGGCAGAGAGAAAAAGAGAGGAAGAGAGAGAGTCCCAAGCAGGCTCCTCACTGTCAGTGTGGAGCCTGATGCAGAGGTCCATCTCCTGAGCCCAAACCGTGTGATCATGACCTGAACTGAACTCAAGACTTGGACACTTAACCCACTGAGCCACCCAGGTGCCCCTAAAACATCTTTATTTCTGTGATCCTGGACATGCTTTGTACCTGCACTCAATAAGGTAGCTACTAGGCATATGTTGCTATTAAATATTTGAAATGTGGCTAGAGTGACTGAGGAGTAAATTTTTAATTTAAATTTAAATTAATTTCACCATTAATTTTATTATTTTTTTATTTGAAAATTTTTTTTAAAAATTTATTTATGAGAGAAAGAGAGACACAGCTTGAGCAGGGGAGGGTCAGAGAGAGAGAGGGAGACACAGAATCTGAAACAGGCTCCAGGCTCTGAGCTAGCTGTCAGCACAGAGCTAGACGTGGGGCTTGAACCCACGAACTGTGAGATCATGACCTGAGCTAAAGTTGGACGCTTAACCAGCTGAGCCACCCAGATGCCCCTTACCATTAATTTTAAAAGCCACATGCTGCTAGTGGCTACTATATATCTAGAATGCCTATTGTGAGGTCATGATAGTGCACAATAAGCTATGAATAGTTAAGGGGAGATAAGAAAGACAATTATTGAAAGGTAAACATAATTTTTAAATACAAAAAGAACTGAATATTTTCAATAGTTTTTTGTTAGAGTAAAATAGAATGGAATGAGAAAATTAAAGATTACTAGATCTAGAAGTAGCCAGGAAGCCTTGGTCCAATTACAGATAAGAAATCTTTGGGGTACCTTGTTATGCTGAGTGAAATAAGTCAGGCAGAGAAGGACAAATACCATATGTTTGCATGTATAGGAGGATTAGGAGGAACTTAACGGAGGAACAAGGGGGAAAGGAAGGGGAAAATGGTGGGGGAGAGGGAATGAGGCAAACCATGAGAGACTCTTGAATGCTGACAAAAACTGAGGACTGATGGATGCAGGCGGGGGAGATGGGCATGGAGGAGGGCACTTGTGGGGATGAGCACTGGGTGTTATGTGGAAACTAAATGGACAATAAACTATTTGTAAAAAAAAAAAAAGAAAGAAATCTTTGGGGTACCTAGACAGTTAAACATCTGACTCTTGATTTTGGCTCAGGTCATGATCTCATAGGTTCTTGAGTTCCATCCCTGTGTCGGGCTCTGATGACAGCACAGAGTCTGCTTGGGATTCTCTGTCTCCCTCTCTCTCTCTGCCCCTCACCCACTCGGGCTCTCTCTCAAAAATAAACATTTAAAAAAGAAATCTTTTCAGTAATCTACAGTTTCAATCTATTGCTTCTAATATTTTAGCAAGAGACAATGATAGCCAAAAAGCTTAAATTGTATTAAACATGGAATAATTATTTGGATTTTAAAAACGTAAATAAGGCAAAGTGGTATACTTTAGTAGTAACAAATGTATTTCACTTCTTTTTAGGCAATGGAAAGGATTATGGAAAAGATTACAAGCTTATTTTTCATTTACAAAGAAAACCCAGGCTGGAACTCCAAATCAAAGAGGTGGATGAATTTGGAAACTATAGCTGCCCTCATTATAAGGGCACCATTGTAGTTTACAAAGTACCTAAAGAGAAGATAGTCCACAACTTGGATCAATCTCCTATGCTTGATGAAAGCCATTATCAGTTGCCAATTTGCAAATTGTCATTGAAGTTGCCAAAGGTAAGTTATTTTATTTCCCTAAATACCATATTTTGTTAATTCTTCATAATTCTCCACCACAATATTCTTCAGGCTTTATGGATACTTTTTTTTTTTAATTTTTAAAAATGTTTTATTTATTTCTGAGAGAGAGAGTCAGCGTAAGCAGGGGAGGGTGAGAGGGAGAGACTCAGAATCTGAAACAGGCTCCAGGCTCTGAGCTGCCAGCACAGAACCTGATGCAGGGCTCGAACCCACAAACCTTGAGATCATGATCTGAACCGAACCCAGACACTTAACCGACTGAGCCACCCAGGCGCCCCTAGGCTTATGGATACTTAAGGTTAAAAGGAAAGGCAGGGATAAAGTTGTTAAGAAATATAAAAATGTTAAGAAATGTGGGTAGCTACAATTTTATAATGGTGGAATACACATCAGGATTTTCACTTTCTTTCATAGCAACTTTCTTTTTAAAAAATTTTTTGTTTTAACATTTATTTGTTATTTGAGAGACAGAGAGAGACAGAGCACCAGCAGGGGAGAGGCAGAGAGAGAGGGAGACACAGAATTTGAAGCAGGCTGCAGGCTCTGAGCTGTCAGCACAGAGCCTGATGTGAAACTGAAACCTACAAACTGTGAGATCATGGCCTGAGCCAAAGGCAGATAGATGTTCAACTGACTGAGCCATCCAGGTGCTCCAGGATCTACCAAGGTGCACCTCAACTTTCTAATAGCAACAACTCAAGTTGATCTGGTCCTGAAAATATGTTCTTAATGATTATAGAACTAATGTCATTCATTTTCTGTAACTGCATCAGAATAACTGGGAAATCACTTATGAAAATGCAATACATTTAAGAGCACACTTTTAGAAAATGCCATGTAAGGAATGGGAAAACAATATCAAAATATTTTCATCCAAGCTTACCAATTCCTGTACACTTGTTTTAAGAGTGAATTACTCTTACTTAAAATTTTTATTCTTTTCACGAAAGTAGGATTAACTTGTTTCTCCAAATAGGTCAAACAAATAATCATATTGCTGTATATACTGTTTTCTTCTATGACCCAGGACTTAGGACTTCCCAACTATATTCTTAATGAGAAATATAATTGAAAAATTCATTTTATCACTCCAAAGAGCAAGCTTACTCTTTAAAGATGCTAAATTATGTTTCTAATTTTTACTTTTTACATTATGAATAGTAGAAATATGTTTTTCATACCATTAGATATTATAGTGATTATAAGTTAATTAGTAAAGTAATTAATAACTTTGATAAATATTAATTGAACTTCTGATGTAGAGAATGTGTTATGCTGGGGATTATGACAAATACAGATATAGAGGATAATATATGCCTGAAAACTGTCTTGTCACAAATGATAGCCCCTAACCATACGTGTCACGTGTGGGGCACTTGAAATATATCTGGTCTAAATTGAGAAGTACTGTAAGTATAAAGTACAGACCAGATTTCAAAGACTCAGTACAAAAAATATAAAATAAGTCATGAATCATTTGTTTATATTAATTTTATAAAAATTATAATATTTGGTTCTGGAATTAAACAAAATATATAATAATAAAACATAAATATAAATAACATAATAAAACATATTATTACTTAACCCCATAAAATTAATTTCACTCATTAAAAAATTATTTTTATGTGGCTGACTAGAACATTTCAAATTACTTATCTGTCTCACACTATATTTCTGTGGGACAGTATTGTTCTAAATGATTTACAATCTAGCAAAGTATGTAAAATATGTACTGTTGACCCTTGAACAACCTAGGGTTCAAGGGCACCAACCCCTGCATAGTCAAAAATCTGAGTATAACTTTTGACTCTCCTTAAACTTAACTATTAGTAGCCAACAGTTGATCGGAAGCCTTACTGATGACGTAGACAGTTGATTGACCCATATTGTATATTACATGTTTAGTATACTGTATTTCTACAATAAATGAGAAAAGAACATTATTAAGAAAATCATAAGGAAAATGGCATTTGCAGTAATGTGACATATTTATAAATAAAACTCAGTGTATAAGTTGACCCATGCATTTTATACCTGTGTTCTTCAAGTTTCAACCATATACAAAATCACCTTGTAAGATAGTAAATGATTAGACCAATGGGAAAAATAATGTACTAATAATTGTTCAGGGGAGGAATATAGCTTTTCTGGAAGCTAATACCAATAGAAAATTCATGATGGGAATAGCATTTTATCTGAGCTTTGTAAGTTGGTAGAAATTCAACCAATAGAAATGAATTAAGAATATGTTACAATGACAAAATGGAATGAGTTGGACTTCAGGTGGTAGGCATAGCTTAGCATGAATTCATAATTCATATAATAACCATTATAATAATTCATAGTGTCCCAAAAGTCTTTCAAGTGCTTTACATGCCCTATATTATTAAATTCACACATGAGGCTTTACCACTGTCCTCATTTATGGGAAACTGAGGCATAGAGAGTTTAGTCAACCTGCTGCTGGTCCCATAGCTAAGGAAGTGTCTGAGCTAGGATTCAAACTCAGAACACCTGCTTCCCACTTCTGCACACATTGTGTGCTCTTGTCTCTTTAGCAGATAAAACTAGGATTTAAATAATCTCCAGGATACAAGATGAATTTTAGGACTTCCCTGTTCACCCCTGAAGTTGTACAATGATTTTATATGTATTGTGCCTTCGTGTAAATTGGTATTAAAATTATTTAACAAATGATATGACATGAATTCTGGTCAAACTGAAAGTAGCCATGACAACAGAGGTGCTGGGTTATAGAGACATTAATTCTTTACTTGCTGGTTTGGGAGAGATTCTGGGGTTCGTGGGAGGCATATGTAGGGTAGCAGAGCCTATTAAACCATTTGTACATAAAACTATATTTAAGAACAGTGTAGCTGTATAGGTGTGTACCATCCATCAGTTTTTCCTCTGTGCATTTTCATTTCCACCTTAGGGCCTTTGCAATTGGCATTCACTATGCTTATGGCTCTCTTCCCTCAGATAGTCACATAGCTGGTTCTTTATCATTCAGCTTTCAGTTCGTAAGTCACCTTACATAATTATCCCCCCTTCTCCTTACCTAAAGCCACACTTTAACCCATTAGCCTTTTTTTAATGTTTTATTTATTTTTGAGAGAGAGAGAGTGAGAGAGAGGCAGCACAAGTAGGGGAGGGTCAGAGAGAGAGAAAGAGACAGAATCTGAAGACAGCCTCCAGCTCTGAGCTGTGAGCACAGAGCCCCACATGGGGCTCGAACCCAAGAACCACGAGATCATGCCCTGAGCCGAAGTCAGATGCTTAACTGACTGAGTCACCCAGGCTTCTCCCATTAGCCTTTTAAAATTTATAACACTTAACCATTAATTGAAATTAATTGATTTATTTATTCATTCATGAATGTTCCATTTACCTTTGCTCCTTGAGAGAGCAAGCTCCGTGAGTGAAGGACCCTGTCTCCTTGTCCGGGTTGTACCATTAGTGACTAGAGCGGTGCCTGGCACATCGCAGGCACTTTAAACATTTGTGACTGCATCAGTGAGGAAAGGTCTGTACCATATGTTAGATTCTAAAAATGATAATTAAAATTAGATTTTAGGAACTATGGACTTAAAGGAATACTCCAATTTTCTTGCCCAGTAGTTTACAGTCTCACTTATAAACACTTAGCTGAAAGGCCAAGGAATTGATTTGAATCCATGTGAAGATTTGGGAGCAGAGGAAGAGAAGAGGAGACATTGGGGGCATTCTCTCGGTAGCTCAACTTAACACATCGCCTCCTATGGTCACTGTATTGTTCAGCTGCTATATGGAGACCCATGGGAGACAAGTAAGGAGGCTTAGAATTTTCTGGCAGGAGGTGGTGAAGGCCTCACTGTGATAATAGCAAACAATGGAAAGAAAGCCCGTATGTAAGAGAAGACAGACTGAGGTCCAAAATGTGATATAAATTCAGCTCTCAGTTTTCATAATTTTCTCTGATTTCATGAATCAATTAGCCAAATTAGCCAAGCCATATAATTTAGGGTTTTATATAGATTTTGCTCAGTAAAAGTCTGTGTGAGTGACTGTCCAGGTATTTTGTATAAGGTCTTCCTCTGCCTTGATTCTACTTGCCTGACCAAATCCTACTGGTCATCCCTTATAGCTCTCTTGAGGTGTGGCTTCTCCCAGGAAGCCTTCCTTGATTTCTCCTTTCATATCAACTTTGATGTGCATGTGTTTCCACAACACCTTATACTTTCCCTATTGCTTCAATTACAGTATTGTGTTATTATCCCTTGTTTCCCAATAGATATATATTGCTCGATCTGTTGTTTATTTTTGCCCTCCTGAAGAGTTTCTCTTGACATCTTTTCCTCTAATTAACCCTCTTCGCCAAATTTTAATATCAGATTTGGAGTATGAATATTTATATTTTATAAATTAAAAGCGTAAAATATTTTCATCTCACCCAAGAGCAAATTTTGTCTCCTGGAGGGTGATGTTACCCTGGTTGGAAATGCATGTGATCATTATGTAGGGACATATATTGTCCTGTTCAATTTGCATCGCCAGCGCCAGCCTAACAGTACATGCTTGGTAATTACTGGTGAATAAGTAGAGGGATTAGATGATTTCTTCACATCTTAAGATTGTCCAGTTTTAACACTGATGATCTTAAAACTATACTGACATTTAAAAATGTTTATATATGGGGCGCCTGGGTGGCTCAGTCGGTTAGGTGTCCAACGTTGGCTCAGGTCATGGTCTCACAGTTCGTGGGTTCGAGCCCTGCGTCGGGCTCTGTGCTGACCGCTAGCTCAGAGCCTGGAGCCTGCTTCAGATTTTGTCTCTCTCTCTCTCTCTGACCCACCCCTGCTCACACTGTTTCTCTCTCTCCCAGAAATAAATAAAACATTAAAAATTTTTTAAAAAATGTTTATTTATTTTGAGAGAGAGAAAGAGAGCAGGGACGGGCAGACGGAGAGAGAGAATCCCAAGTAGGCTCTATGCTCAGTGCGAGCTTGTCGTAGGACTCAATCACACAACCTCGAGATCACAACCTGAGCCAAAATCAAGAGTCCAGCCCTCAATCGACTGAGCCACCCAGGCTTCCCTGGCTTGCTTAAACATAGTACATTTTACTCTGCTGACTTTCACATATGAATCTACTGCTCATAGCCATTGGTCCTTCCTTTTTCTTCTGGATGGGTTTACATAGGGTTTTCCAGATTCACTCTTTTGGCCCTTTTTCATGCCTAAGTCTTTACTAGAAGTTTTTTGGGCTGAGAAAAAAATCTGTGGCTATACAAACTTTTCCCTCTTTACAAAGTAATGTATCTAAAGGGGAATTTAAACCATGACCTTTAGTTTGCAAGAACAGATTTCTTCCAAAAAGTTCAGAATTCAGAATTGAATATCCTCTTTTTCAGGAAATGAAAATAGCCCTATTATATGGAGCTTGGCATTAATGAATACTACATTATGCACACATTTGTACATGCAGCATAAATTACATGAAGGCATTTGTCAAAATTAAAAGTGCTTTTCACACGGTAAAGCAGTAACTATTTAGATGTATGAATATAAACATACACATTCACATACATGTGGTTATAATCTGTGATCTCAATGTACTGCCTGAGTCCCAAAGATGTGAAAACATATGACCCATTACTTTATGCTTGTGAAGGACTCTGTGTCTAATCCTTTAGCCTCCATATTTCATTCATGTATATATTAATTCATTCAACAAACACTTTTGTATCCCATGGACCAGACATAACAACAGTGTTCCTTTAGGTATGGTCTCATTTTTTCCTTACCTCTCTACAAATTATTGTCAACCCAGAGGGCAGAATGAGCCTCTAAACCAACATTCAGATCATTTTCTGATTCTGCTCTAAACCCTGAAATGGTTCCTGGTTTTGCTCAGAGTAAAAGACTGTATCTGAACTTGGCTCCCATTGATTCTAGGACCTTCCCTTCTATACTCTTCACTTACTCAACTCTAGCCACATCACCCTCTTGATGTTCTTGGAACTTGCCACACGTGCTTCTGCTTCAGGTCCTTATGTTAGTGGTTCCCCTGGCCTGGAATGTCCTGCCATCCATCAGATACCTACATGGCCAACACCATCACCTCCTTCAATTCTTTGATCAAATTTCACCTTCTCCCCGAGACCTACTCTTATTCTGTTTCTTATTGCAACGTACTCCTACCCACACAACCCAACACTCCTGGTCCTCCTTAACTTGCTCTGTGTTTTTTCTTCCTCTAAAGTGTCGATGCCTTCTAACATTTATTTCCTTATATATGATGTTTTTCATAGGAACACTACACCTTCACATGAGCTTCTTGAGGGCAAGGACCTTTATCTGTTGTTCATTGCCGAATCACAAGGCCCTAGAATAGTGCTTGGCATGTGTTAGAATACATTTGTTGAATTAATTTATAAATAGAGTTTGTGTTCAAATACCCAAAGTGCAGAGAGCAAAGTGAGAAGTGTCAAGAAGGAAGATGAATTAGCATCAGAGGGTTGACAGAGTGTGTAATGTATGCTTGCAGGTGTGATAGCAGCCACAGGCTTCACTGTGGAGTGCTTTCTGGGCTGAAGAGTGACAGTGACAGGAAGTTCATCTGCCTGCGTGGTCAAGAGAGCACCATAGTGAGGGAAACAGCACATTCCCAGACTGCCATGGGCATGAGATTTTAACCAAGGACTCCATGGCAAATTCTCATGGAGGGGCAGAGAGAGGTGACTTGGTTTGAGAGATAAAGAGGGTCTTCATGATAATTCACATTTCAGTGTAATCTTCTGAAAATCATCACATAATCAATATGTGTGAAAATGTCTGAGGGGAAAAAAGCAAGGATTTGTCTCTACATGTTTCCTAAGTTGTGCTTCAGACTTTCTTCTTTTACAAAATATTCAAGTCAGTTCAGTTCACACCATGTCTGTGGTGTTCCTTGGCAGAAACAAGGCAAGTTTCCAAAACCTGTCAACGATTCTTTTTAGGTGGAAGGAAGTGGTGTGTGCGTATGTGCTTCTGAAATCACGTCACAAAGATAACTGTGCCATTTGGTTATTTGTACTAGGTTGAGTTGTGACTGCCTTTTATTCTTTTTTTTTTTTTTTAAATATTTATTTATTTATTTCTAGGAGAGAGAGAGAGAGAGAGAGAGAGACAGCGTGAGCAGGGGAGGGTCAGAGAGAGAGAGGGAGTCACAGACTGAAACAGGCTCCAGGCTCTGAGCTGGCAGTCAGCACAGAGCCCGACGCGGGGCTCGAACCCACGAACCGCGAGATCATGACCTAAGCGAAAGTCGGACACTTAACCAACTAAGCCACCCAGGCGCCCCGACTGCCTTTTATTCTTGTTTGTCTGCTGGGAGGTTTTGCTTTGAAGGAAAGGAGGGCTCCAGGTCTGGTGGCTGCTTTTCTGTGGGAGGATGTCAGGGCTGCAGTTTTCTAATCTACCCTACATATTTACGTAAGCCATCTGTTGACCCAAGTTTTGCCTAGTCTGAACTTCCTCTTTTTTTTTAAACTGAATTCATGACATGTGATTTCTAGCAAATAATGATACTGCTTCAACACTTGCTTTCTCACCACATGAAATAACTTGCTTTGTCAAAGAGAGAAAGCAGGCAGAGGCTGGTGCATGACTTACCTCATTAGAATTAATGTACCTCACTTTCTCACCTCTTTGGACTTTCATTGCCATCTCCCTGCTCTGTCAGGAATGACTTTTTGTCAGCGATTTTTTGCTAGGCATATGAAATACTAGGGGACAATCTCAACTACCAAACTGAGAAGATCCCAAGCTATTGAAAATCTTTGCATTCATAGACTCTTCAATTCTATTTGGACTTTTTAGTTGTAATAATTTATAGAGTTAGATTAAGGCTCAAGAATGAAATGAAACTTAATACCCCATTGCCAGTTATAAAGTAGATTTTTAAAATAGTTTGTTTATTTTGAGACAGAGAGAGAAAGAGAGTGAGCAAGCGAGCGGTATGAGCAGGTAAGGGCAGAGACAGAGGGAAAGAGAGAATCCCAAACAGGCTTCACACTATCAGCACAGAGCCTGGTGCGGGGCTCAAACTCATGAACCATGAAATTATGACCTGAGTAGAAATCAAGAGTCAAGCACTTAACTGACTGAGCCACCCAGGCGCCCTGAAGAAAGCAGATTTTAAAAGGTGTATGCTTTTAAAATAAAATTGTGCAAGAGAATTCAGAGTTTGTTGGCTTTTGCGTGTGGGTGTTTGGGAGAGAGATTGGGTTGAGGGGAGGCACTGTAAACCTAAAAGTGATTTTGGAATTTTCTGTACTTAGTTTCGTGATTTCTACATTACAGTTAATTGTAATAACATTTATGTTGCTTTATGCACTGCCCCAATCAATTATGGAAGGAAGTCACTAAAATCTTGGTAAGGACTAATATCACGTTAATTTTCTTTTTTAACGTGTGAAACTTTTACAAAGCCTTCTCTCTCTTTCCAGTATTGTAATTCTGGATCTCCTTGGCTCTTCCCTGACATGCCCTCCATGAGTGCAGTCTTACCTTCCTCTGAGCCATCAGAATGGTCTTCAAAACAGTCTTGACTATGTCACTGAAAAATCTAGTTTATACTGTACACGAGATGTTTATGGGAGAAAAATGATCAAAATGGATTTAGTTAGAAATAGGATCCTTTTTTGAAGGAGGCATTGCCCACAAACTTAATCAGAAGAGAACCTTTTCCTTCTCTTGCCCTTCTCCTCCTCTTCATCTACCCCTTCCTTTCCCTTTTTCCTCTCCCATCTCCTCCTCTTCTCCATCTCTTCACCTTTCTCCTTCTCTATTCCTTCTCACCCTTACTCCTCATTCTTCCTCCTTCACGGTCTGTTCATACAAGGGGAGGTTTTCTCTGCTCAGGAGGCAATATAACAAACTAGGAATTGTGCCTCACATTGTCCTATGGCTTTCAATAATTCATTTACAAAAGAAACACATATATTCTTGCCTCTATGGGAAAATTTAATAGCAACAACAAAAAAGTAATTGATGTGTTTGCACTTATTCTCTTAAAATTATAGTGTTTAGTAAGTAAAAAATGATGTTCATTAATTCTAACAATTTCTAGTTCATGAATTCCAACTGTTGTGTTTTCTGTAGAAATGTCATTCAAGATGTCAACTAACAAATACTAATTAAATGCCAACTATAGATGAGATACTATGTAGGGCCTAAAAGATAATAGTAATATTGGTCACAGTCCTAGCTTTAAGAAATTACAGTCCAGTTCATGAAATAAAGCACAGACACTTTAAACATTATAAAACAATGTAAGAGATAAATAATAATTGAATATAACAATCTAGTAATATCACAGGACAGGAACTGATGATTAACTGCAAATGGTGGAGTTACGTGCCAGGACATTTCAGAGAAGGGAGTGATTTCTGTGGCTGAGGTATCCTGGGACACTTCACAGAGCAAGACAGATGTAGAGAATGTTTAGGTCCTGGAAAGGAGCAGAGAAAAAAGCAGTGAGTTCCACACAAGAGGGATAGCATGAGCTGAAACTTTGAAGTGGCAAAGTGTAAGATGTGTTCTATGAAAGGACGATGTATAGATCTGTGTGGCTGAAGTGGAAGATTTGGAAAAACCACATTAGAAATAAATTGGGAAAAGATTATAGAGGGTTTTGAATGCCTGGGTAGGTCAATCAAATGTCTCTGTGAAATTGCTGTCAAAATTTGTCAAAAGAATGTGTGAAGTAGAGATTCAAACCAGAGATTCTTAGCATACAAGCAAACAAAAATATCTCTCAGCCACTGAGAATGGAGAAGTAGGTATCTAATTAGTTTGTAACTAAACTCATCTTTTATCCTATAAATAATGGCAATCCACTGGAAAATGTTAACCATGAGGGTGATGCAATCAAATTTCATTAGCATATCATTGTGAAGGCGCGTAATAATAACTAAGAAAGAGATGAGTTCAGCAACAGTAAAATAAAGGGCTAGTGAAGTAGTCTGTGGAAGAAGAGTTGGCCTGATAGTAAGACCATGGCAGTAAGGAAGGCAGAGAACAGAGTCAGAGAGCCATTTAGGATTTGGAAACAACTGGACTTGGTGGTAAAGTGAATTTATGTGGGGGTTGTGAGATAGCAGGACATTAGGAGCTAAAGGAAGTTGTTGGGGGTGGGGCAGGAGCACTTCCTAGGGTGGCTTCTAGGACAGTGATTTGAGTGATGGTCCTTTGATACAACATAGCGTTTCACTGACTTTAGCTTGGAATTATGTTCAAACTTGCATTTCATCTCTGTTGCCCCTAAGATTGCCCTAAACAATAAATTGTTGTAACTTTCTTTTTGAAGGCTTACCACCAGCTCCCTTTACTGCTTTACGCCACTCAACTGGCTGGGTGGTTTTCTCAAAGACAAATGTGACTTTACCAGTCTTATAGATAGCATATAAGGCCCTTCACAAATTACCATAACTTACCCTTCAACCCCTTCATATTACATTTACTTAACTGACATCTTTTGCTCCAATGCCACTTAAAGTCTCATTTCTTTTACACATTATGGTCTTCACTTCAGAGGTTCTTCCAACAACTGTCCTTGAAACAGCACTACTCCACGCTTAGCTCTATGATCATCTCTTTAGAAGAAGCATGGTTAGTTACTGGACTGTATCTGTAACCAAACACTTTGAATATATACTAAGGAATGGTCTCTTATCATTATGACAATTATAACAATAATGGTAAAGATAATAAGTAATATTTATTAAGTTATTCACTATGAATAACTTGGTGAGGGATTTATGCATATTAACTCACTTACTGAGAGAGAGTAGGCCATTGAAGAAACTGAGGCACAGAGCAGTTTGTTCAAGGGAAAATAGCTGCAGAATGGCAAAGCTGTTGTTTGAACCCCATTTGTCTGATTCCAGGGGTATACTCCTGACCATTATACCTTGTGTCTCCTTTTGTAACTGAGCTCCTCGGGGCTGGAGGCATAACTCATTCAATTTTGTAATCCCATCTGGCATACATTCAGTAATGTTTTGTTGAACTGTTTAATGAATGAGTGAATGTATCTATTGAATAAGTGAATGCTGGGAAAACTGATAAGGAACTGAAGGACTCTTAATAGCGACAAAAGCTTTACCTATTTCCTTTCCCAGCTAACAGTTAACATTTAGCATAAGCCTGTCATGTCTTCAAAGGAATGACTAATATGGGGATTTTACAGCTGTGGCCAGACCTGGAAAAAAGATGTTTGTGGCTCTCCAGGCCTTTCTTGGTAACATTCATATCACTCTTTCTGTTAGAAAGTCTGCTCCTGTCTATCAGCCAAAAAGAAAAAAAAAAGAAAAAGAAAAGAGAAGAAAAAAGAAAAAGAAAACAAAATTAAACAAAAAATCATCAGGAAGTTAGAAAAAATTACAGAAAAGAATATTGAAATTAGATATTAGGAATCTAATTCTAGAATCTCGAAATTAGAATACACTAGAGAAAAATAATGCTCGGAGTTGGACAGGCACTTTGACAGGTCTTGAGGATTGACAAAAATTTGCAATTTAAAATTGGAGCAATAAAGAAAGGAGGTAGAAGTTCATAAAAGTTTTAATGATTCTGTGTAGCTTTGATTTGTTCAGCCGCTTTTAAAATTAATGGTGTCTCCCATATAGCTGCATTTATAAATCAAAAACATCTGCTTTGGCCAGAATTGCTTAGAATAGTGAGCAAAGTTTTAAGCATATTAACAATAGTTAACGTTTACTCAGTGTTTGTTATGTTCCAGGCATATCTGAAGTTGTCTGTGTATTTTATGTCACTTAAGTCTCACTGTAGTTATGGTATGCGTACTTCTTTGCCTATTGGTAGATACAAAGAAATGAACATTAGTTTCTAAATTATATTTATCTATTCCAGACTGATTTTGACAATTTTTCTTTATTGACTCTACGTATATACTAGATATATCTTCTGAATTATCCAGAACCCTGCTCACTATCTATAGCCATCTCTCAAAGTCTCTTCCTTCTGTCTGTCCCAGCTCCTTACATCAGTTGGGGTTTCCTGAATTGGTCTATCTAGTGACCTCGGTCCTGAAGTTGTCTCCTTTTGTGACTAACTTCTTCAGAGGGTGAGAGATATTTAATCTCTTCCTCTTGACAAAGCCACAATCAAATTAAAGAAGAGCAATTGAAAATTATAATGAAATCAAAACAAAATAAAACATAAGCTTGGCTGTAAGTAAAATGTGCACAGTTTTAAGTCTAAGAAAGACCTGAGCTTAAACAAAGGTATGGATTGGGGTTTCTTCTGGGATTGATAACAGTCTGATTTCATTTGAAAACACTTAATTTCTAGATTTATCTCTAAGCTAGACCACTCTCAGTCAGCTCTTCTTGCTCTGATCTCAGTTCTTCTCTCTCTCTCTTTCTCTTTTGCTTTAATCTTACTTCTCTGTGGGTTTATGCTGGTCTTCAGATTTCTCTATGGAGAGGCACTTCCTTTTATTGTGTGGGCCAAACCCACTGCCTAGGGTTTCAGGAAGTTCTACACTGACTGTGCAGTTACAATAATGTCATGATGAAAATAGCAAGAAGATACATATTGACTGATATTGGTGTCTTTTAACCTATCTATTTTAAAAATGTGTGTAGAGAATATTTTGAAAGTATTTGAGTTATAAACCATCAACAAAAAGCAAGAGGTGGGGATTTTCAAAAGCACACAAAAGTAGAGAAAATACATAATGAAGTTACATCAACCCATCATCTTCTGCCATTCTTGTTCCTTCTAAGATCCCTGGTTTTTTTGTTTGAATATTTTAAAGCAAATCACAGATACTATGTCATTTTACTTGTAAATAATTCTGTTTATTTCCTAAGAGGTAAGGACTTAAAATGAATCACAAATACCATTGTAACACACAAGAGTACTAGCAATTATTACTTAATAGCATCTACTGCCAGCCCCTGTTTTCTATTTACCTAATTCAATTCTTTTTATAGTTAATTTGTTCAAAAACGAGTTTCAAGAAATGGCCACACATTGCATTTGTGTGTGTCTCTGTCACAATTGGTTGAATTTTCAGCGTAGCTCATGTCTTTTATAAGCTTTATTTCAAGCTATCCTCCCAGCAAACTTTGGAGGTAAGAACCATTGTTTCTGTCTCAGGGAGTGTAGTAAGATAATTTCAATGACTTGCCTCAACATGCACGACCTCACAGGGCCAGAGGCTGTGTTAGGACCCACTTCAAAGTCATTCCTGTTTCATGCGGGTCCATTTCCCCCTATTCCTTGAGCAAGCCAGATCATTGCTTATGTTACGTCTGCCACTTTTATTACGATGTCATGTTGCCTCTCATATCCCCTGCCCCTTCAGGGTTTGGCAATTCTAGACTTTTCAAAGAGCCAGACTGGTTGTACTTGTTGTTGAAACTAAGTTTTGGAATAGAGCAACCGTAGCCTAGGATGGCAGTTTCCTTTGTTATTTGGAATTTTTCTGCTTCTGGAGCAGAAGCAGACTTTATCTATCAACTTGGTGTTAAATGCGCAGTCACTTCTGAACAGCTCAATAAGGTCTTCTGTTTAACTCACGTGGTGACATCAGCTACATAGCACCTCCCTTCCAGAGCAGAGATCATGGCTATCCCTTTAATACGATGAAGGCTCTCGCTTTCTCTGGCTTAGGTCATGAGTTCACATTCCTTGCTTTTTGTGGATGATTTATAACTCAGATATCTTCAAAATATCCTCTACGATTTTAAAAGAACAAAAATACTTTCCATATATGTTTACGGCAAAAAATATGATTCCTAGCAAATAAAAAGGAGTGATAAGTTATACTCCTTTTTTCCAAATTTTTAAATTGAAAGAGATTTTCTTTTACAAATGATAACACATGAGCTTTAAATAAAATGGATTCACATGCAGAGGGAGTTACTCTCTTTCTAATCTTTTCCCTGACCTTCTGAGTAGATCTCAGGTTAGTGTTAGCATATTTTCACATGTCTCTAACACAAAATCTCCCCCTGTTAACAAGCAGAGAACAATTCTTAGGCTCAGAAATCTTGGCTGGCAATAAAATCCAATAATATTTTTTAATTGTATTTTTAAGGTGTTCACATGGTTATATAAGTGAAATTGTTTTTCCACTTATGATTGAAATATTGAGGCACCTGGATGGCTCAGTTGGTTTAGCATCCAACTTCAGCTCAGGTCATGATCTCGCAGTTTGTGGATTCAAGACCCAAGACAAGCTCTGTGCTGACAGCTCAGAGCCTGGAGCCTGCTTCAGATTCCATGTCTCCCTCTGTCTGCCCCTCCCCTACTTATGTTTGCTCTCTTTCAAAAATAGTTTTTTTTAAAAAACCTGTATTTTGTAGGTTAAAATAGTATTTTTATAGAAAAAAAGTAATGACAGCTATTATTTTGAGCACTTATTACACGCAATGTCCTGCTTTAAGTTACCTGATAGAACCCAGTGTTTCCAGGGTGCCTGGCTGGCTCAGTCATTAGAGCATATAATTCTTGATCCTGAGATTTTGAGTTTGAGCCCCATGATGAATGTAGAGATTACTTAAAATAAATTAAACCAAATAGAAAAAGAATTCAATGTTTCCATCAATGACACTGTATAGTAGGTACTATTATCATGCCCATGTTGTAAGTGAGGAAAGCTAGGCACGAAGGAATACTTTCAGATCACAAGTTTAATAAGAAGTATGGTTAGGAGCTGAGCTGAGCTCTTTCCCTTCAGCTACCAGAGCGGTGAAGTGGATACATGTAAATGGTGAGTGTGATACATGAAGTACTAGATTGGCTCAGTGAATATCTTGACTTATAACCTTCACTTTATATACGTGTTTTAATTTACAGGTTAAAAATAAGTGATCTGTATTCTTACAAATGTTAGTTTAAATATTATTGCTTCCATCTCTTACTGTGTATATTTTTGGTCAAATTATTTTACCTCTTTAAACCTCAGTTTTCTCATTGTAAAGTAGACATAATAACAATTACCTCACAAGATTGTAGATATAGTAGACTATACCAAGGTCTTATGATATATTTTAAATGGTTACAGTAGTTACTGCGACATGATAAATAGCACAAAATAGTGGCTGATATTATTGTCTGGAAACAATATTATTTACTGTTTGGGGTAAGGCTCAAGACAGACCTAGATTTCAAGACCATGTCACCTTGAAGACGTTGCATCTGTGAAATGGGGATGACAGTTATTCAAACTATTGTCATGGGTTTGGAATGAAATAATAATACTTACATGTTTAGCCCAATTTGTCTTACATTGTTTTGGATGTCAAGCATTCCATTTTGGTTCTTTCTCAGAGATTCCATGTCTCTGCTTACATTGCCCATCTGTTCTTACATGCTGTTTACTTTTTCCATTAGAGCCCTTAGCATATTAATCCAAGTTTTCTAAAAATTTTGGCTTGATAATTCTAACAGCCTTGACATATCTGAGTCTGGCTCTGACACTTCCCCTGTTTCCTCAATTTGTGTTTTTTGCCTTTTAGTATGCCTTGTCATTTTTTCTTGATAACTGATCATGATGTACTGAGTAAAAGGAACTACTATAAATAGGCCTTGAGTAATGTGTTAGTAAGGTGTGGGGGAGGGGAGGTGTTCAATAGTCTTATGATGAGCTCTCAGTGTTTAATGAGCCTGTACTTCTGACTATGAACTTCGCATGTGCCCCTTAGCCCACTTCCTAATTTCCCCAGCCTGTGGAACAGGATGGCTACAGAGGTTACAGTTGAGTATTTCCCTTCCCCCATGTAGAATGTTAGAGGGACCAGGGAGGTGAACCATAAGAGACTCCTAAATACAGAGAACAAACTGAGGGCTGCTGGAGGGATGCTGGGTAGATGGGTGGGCTAAATAGGTGATGGGCATTAAGGAGGGTACTTGCTGGGATGAGCACTGGGTGTTGTATGTAAATGATAAATCACTAAATTCTACTCCTGAAATAAAAATATATAAAGAAACTAAAATGAAAGTGAAAAAAAGAAGAAATAGTTAAAAATAAAAAAGAAAGTTAGAGGTACCTGGAGTTGGGGATTTCTCCTCTCTAGGGTCAGCTAGGCTCCAATAAAACCCCAGCAGATTAGGCTCCAGCTATATAGTTTCTACTAAGAATAGACTTTGTTACGAAGAACAGAACTCTCTGGTATGTTTCAAAATGGTTCTTTCCCCCCTCTCCCTGCTGGAAGCAGGGGGGATTTTTCTTAGCTTTCATTATGAGAACTTGGTTGAGCTCCTGGAGGTAAAATTCACAAAAGTGTCTGAGTCTCCCTTGACTGGGTCCCTCTGAAGTTTTTAATTCTTAGATTTGTTCACATTAAGCCTCTGGGAATTTGTCAGTTATGGTTCAGGCTTCCTTACCTGGCACTGGATCTAGAGGCAGTTTCTACTCCTGGGTTTCTGCTCTAGTAAGTTGTGATATTTTGTATTTATCTGTCAGTCTCTTCAGTTGTGAGGACAGAGGTTCGACCTGTGACCTCACTTGTCTGATGGATCTAAAAAAAGTTGATTTTTTAGTTTGTTCAGCTTTTTTTTTACATGTTAGGACAGGGTGGCAACTTTCAGCTTCTTACATGCCTGACTGGAAACTGGAAGTCTAGCCCAGTTCTTTACACCAGTAAATCCTTGCTCAACACTGGTATTAGCTCTAATTTGATTTGTAGTACTGTTGGACCCATAGCTGCAGCACAAAGTTTTATGCTAACATTAATCTTTTGTACCAGGTTACTTCTTTGATCAATTTTCTATGTAACTTATTTACAAAGCAAAGCCATTAAGAACTTTATAGAAGTTGTACATTATAAAGAATGAGACTATACAGTTTACTATTATGATGCAATAAAAGAACTCAAGTTAAGCAAATGGCAGTAATTACTTAGTTGCAGAGACCTCCGCGCAAGATAAATAAAGAGTAAGAGTAAGCAGTGAAAACCAGTACTTAGTTATGTTATCTTAAAGGCTTCTGATAAAATCTGTGCTAAAGATACACAGAAACATTCTAATTATATATACTTCCTTGATCTATTATTATTCATATACTTTCACTTACATATCTTCTCACTACAAAATAAATGACCAGTTTACCAGAAACGTCTGCAATAATGCTCTGGTTTCTCTTCAGATCGCATAAATCTTTGCCTTTTACAGAAATGTCTGCAACATGTGTATGGGGGTGGAAGGGTGTGGGGCTCACAGGTGGATGGAGGAGTTGTTGCCACAGGGTATCATAATAATTACCAGTGAAAGTCTCTTTATGCAAAAGTGCCTTAGAGTAAATTAAAAAATGAATAACATCAGCATGGCATTTCTGTTTGTTATATTTCACTGACTCACGTTGATCTGCAGGGCCGGTGGCATCCACGTTAGACAGTCTTCAAATGTCAGAAAGTTTTCACGTTACTTTGCATAAGAACTGCCTCTACAGTAAACTCTCCCCCCCCACCCCCCCACCCCCCGCCAAATTAGCATACAGGTAGAAATTAAAGAGAAAATCTCTACCTCTTATTTTTTTTATATCTTTTTAATAGCAACAGTATTATTGTGAGTGCCCTAGCATGAGCACCACAATTTAAATAGAATACTATTTTAAATAGGATATTGCTATAGGATTCAAAAATACCGTCATATTGTATCACAATTTCCACTTAGCACTTCAAATTATGTGTGAAATAGTGGGAAAGACTTATAGCTGTTCTGACTTTCCCCTCTTTTTAAAAATTTCATATTAGGTTTTGTGGATTATTGTGATGATCTCTGTAGGAATTTCACCCCAGCGTCCTTGCTGAACTTCCTAACTTGATGTGAGTTTGTCCCAGGCTGGGAAGGGGGTGCACAATGGTTACTTAAGTTATCAGACAGATCAGCCCTAAAGCCAATCCAATATGCCAGTTGTTTGCTCTGCATTGTCTTTCACTCTGATTTTCACACACGTTTCTAGAATGAGGTTAACTTAGTGAACACCAGTACAATCCTAAGCATCCTGAAAGCACAATATAATATGGGTGACTCCTGGCCCAGACTGAAACATGCTTCTTTCTAAGCCCTGTCAGAGGCCAGATGGCCAGCAGTGAAAGAGCCCAGGTCGGCTGTGAGACCACAGGGAAAGGGACGTTCTCCAGTGTTTTTATGTTATGGTAACACTCAGATCAAGTCTTCCTGTACCTAAAGCTGTACATGCAGGATTAACTTTAGTTACAAATGGATCCTTGGACAGTCATCTCTGTACTGGAATTTTGGAGGTTTATAAAGCCTCTCTGCATGCAAAGTGGGTCTCCAGTTCTGTCAAAACAGGTCTGACAAAAACAAGCAACTTTTGTTGCCCACTATGTTCAAGTAACTCAGCTAAGCTATTCTATTTAATTTCAACTAAATTTCATTATTTTATTTCACTTAAAATTCATTGTAAACCTAAGAAATACATAAGATAATGGTAGTAAATTTAAAGTTTAGGAAACTAAGACATGGATTGACTTTCTGGAGCCAACAATTTACAGAGGTTGGGGGTTGAAGTCCAGTCTTACCCAAGAGAGCCTGTGTGGCTCGAGCAGCCTTGTATTAGAGAAAGAGAACACAAGCTTTAGAGTTAATCACAGCCGGATTCAGCCTTCCCCTCACTCCCTCTGAGGTCTCGGCC